>OX596029.1:33156903-34356903 GCA_951394125.1 Epistrophe eligans | reverse complement strand
TGTTCTATATAAGATGGGGGCACTTTGGCTGGTTGTGTATACATGTGTATGTATGTATGTGGATGAGCTAGCATTACAGTCCTGATGCCGAGCATATTTCAATAAAATTGAAAGCTATATAACATGCAAAGCAATTTCTCCATTTCTTCATATCTCCATCATAGCCGGGAACAAATGTACCAAGATGTCGGCTGACAGGCAAAATATGATTGCCGGGACTATTCTTTTTCCTTAGCTTCATACGGATCTACGAGAATGCCTGTTTCGGTTGGTGTTGGAGCCCCATCAGCTATGCATCTTGGTATATATGAAGAAACCATCACAGGAAGAAGAAAATCACACCTTAGCTTATATGAGAGGAGACCTTGCTGCGATATCCTTGTGTTTCTTTGGGAATTGTGGAAGATTAATATTTTTTAAAAGGATAAACACATGTATGTATAGAATGAGGAAGGGAAAGATTCTACAGGGAAGAATAGAGTATAAAACATTTTTCCTAAAACAAAACAAAAAAATGAAACAAAAAAAAAAAAAAAAAAAAAACAGATAAGAATTACTTACTTACTCGCTTTTGGGAAATTTTTAAGATTTCATGGCAAATCATTGTTCGTAGTTTCAGGAAAAAAATAAAAAAATAACTTGGAAGTGTTTTATGTGTAAGGAGATATTATTTATGAAGCAACAATTGTTTTGAAGGGACTATCACAAAAAAGGTGGATTTTACTGTACTAGATTTCCCTTAACTAAAACTCACTCTTTACTGATGACATCAGAGATGCAGTAAGTGTACTTTAAAGATTATTATTATATCCATGTTTCATGCGAGGATCTAGATTTTTCTGTTTAGTTGAGTCTTAGTAGAAAAAATAAGCGACAATGATGCCGTGCGGATTTGGATGCAGATTTTTAAATTCTTCGTTTGGTATGTATAGGAAATGACAACTACTTATTTATAGTGTCTGTATCTAGGTTAGAAAAACATTTTTCAAAGTGATATTGATCAGCTAATTAGAAGAGAGAAGTTACTCTATACCTAATCATTCGTAAAGCGCCAAAAAATTATAACGGATTTTGTTTTTAAATTCAATATAAGAATGTTCTACTATAGTAGGGTGGTGTATCTCCCTCTGTTAAGGCGGGAGGGCAATTATTTAAGAATCAACTTAAAATTTAAAAAAATATACAGTGCTGTAAAACATTTGCAACTATTATCACCTATCAAAAAAACCACATATTCTTCGAATATAAGTTGTTACAAAATAGCTTTTTACGGCCTTTAGTCCACAAAAATTTAGGCGTTTCGTCCCGGCGATCTCACTTGGACTCATCAGTTGACTAGTGAGGACCTTGTCAATTGTTGTTAAAACCAAATTATTTTCATTGCTCTAGACTATATATGTATCATAGTTCCGGTAGAAAAAAAAACAGAAATTTAAATCTATAGACAAAAACAAAAAATGCAACTGCATAACAAAAAAAAATTAATGCATTTGGCTGTGCAAAACATTTGCAACTGACGGCCATGATTAATTTTGATAACGGTTACCTAAACTGATTCATTTTGAAATCGGTAAATTTGTTTCTATAGCTTGGTTCGTTGAGTGGGTATTAGCCGCGTGTTTGATCGAAGCAAGACCTTTTTAAGATAAAAAAAAAGTAAAATAACGACTTTTCATTAAAATGGCCAGAAACAAATATTCTTCCGAAATAAAATTAAGAATTTTGAGTGACTTCAAAAAAGGAATATCTCAGAAAGAAATTTCAATAAAATATTCCGTACATAAATCTACCATTTGTCGGATGGTTAAGAATGGAAAGTTGGTATCTCATCATAGAGGAGGAAGACCACGTAGTACCACAGCAAAAGAAGACAGAAAAATTATTAATTTCTTCCGAAAAAAAAAACCAACTGCATCTTCTAAAGAAGCCAAAGTTGAATTACAGTTACCCATCAACATCAACAATAAGACGCCGCGCGCTGCAGGCCGGGTTTCGTGGTTTCCAAATAGTGAAAAAGTCATTTATTTCCAAAAAAAATTTAAAAGCTCGTTTGGATTTCGCACGAACTCATCTTAATTGGAATTTGCAGAAATGGCAAACTATCTTATTTTATGATGAATCAAAATTCAATATGCACGGGTCGGATGAATGGCAACATGTGAGGAGGCCAAGAGGTGAAAGACTAAATCGAAAGTATACTAAAGGAACATTTAAACATGGAGGTGGCTCTGTAATAGTCTGGGGCTGCTTCTCTGGCCAAGGAATTGGACCAATTCGACAAGTAGAGGGCATAATGAAGTCAGAAGGCTACGTTGAAATTCTAAGAAACACTATGCTTCCTTATGCGGATTGGGAAATGCCACTTGCCTGGACGTTTCAACACGACAATGACCCCAAGCATAACTCGAGGTTGGCAAAAACTGGCTTTCTGAGAAAAACATCACGGTATTGCAATGCTCAGCGCAATCTCCAGACCTAAACCCCATAAAGAACTTGTGGGAGATAGTAAAGAGAAGAATTGGATGCCAAATTTTTAAGCGGAAAGGCGATCTTTATGCTGAAATTCAAAGGCAGTGGAATGACATACCAGAAAATATTATTAATAACCTCATTGCTTCTATGCCTAGGAGATGTGCAGCTGTTATAAAAAATAAATGGTATGCAATAAAATAATATTAGCATTTTCTTGCATAAAAGTAAAAAAAATTGTAAGACATGGTTCAAAGTTGCAAATGTTTTGCACAGCAATTAACCCGTATTTTTAAGTCTTTTTCTTTATTTTTTCTTTTTTTAGTGAATAATGTTGTTCTGTTTTCTACAGTGATAAACTGTTATATAAATAAAGTTTTTAAAACCGTATAAAGATCTGCTGGTTTGAGTTGCAAATGTTTTGCACAGCACTGTACATTCGAAAACAACGGCAACACTTATAACAAAGTGTTATAGATTAATGTTAAAGCTAGAAGACCACCAAAGGTACTGTTATCCAAGAAAACTGTTTAAATTGGTGCTTGCCTTGCGATTGAACAAAGGTAGGTACCCTTTTATCCGTTTTTTTAGTTTTAGTTTTTGTTTAAGAATAATAAGCAGTAAATAATTTAGTAAATAAATTTGAATAAAATGTTTGAGTTTGAAAGTATTTTTTTCAAAAAATGTTGCTAGAAAAAACGTGCTATAAAAACGTAATTAAAGAACCGATTTTTGGCTTACTTTGCACTTCTTTTAATTTATTTATTTTTTTTCACTTTAATATTTTTTTTTCTAAACTGTTCCGCCCACCTAATCTAGGGGAGATAGACCCCCCCCCCACAAACAATAATAAAAAAATGGGTAAATATTGGATTTGAATTCCATACATTTTATTATTCTAATTAACTGAATTTAAGTAAATAAAATAATAAATAAAAACGGCAACACTTACAATAATAGACATTTATGTTCTGTAGGTACTATTCTATATTACCTAATGTTGTTTATGTTGTTGTTAATTTTACGAAAAAAAATTAAAAATTGTACCATTTTTTTATTTTCTATTTTCTCAAAAACGATTCATCTGATATTGAACAATTTGTTAAAAAAAAATATTTAAAAAAATTTAAAGTATTGCATAGGTACCAATTTTTTTTTTTTTTATTTCTAAAAAAATTATTTTTTTTTTTTCGAGAACTTAATATGTAATTCCAAAACGACTAAGTCAAATTTTCTTAATTTTGGGATCTAATTATTCCAAATTATTTGTATAACCAAAAATATTGGTAGGTACATGTTTCAAAATTGTTGAGAAAAATCTCATTTTTCTCAAAAACGACTCCCTAACAATTTATATTAAAACTTTTATCTGACACATATCGGACACACTCGGGCATATGATTGCTATTTTTGTCTTAAAGATAGACAGCGATGCCGTTTTTGTGTGCTGTCGACATAGTATACATATGTATATGTTGATCATTAGCATATTTTGCGAATAAATTAAATTTTAAATGTAAAATGAATCACGAAAGAGTTGAATGAGGTGAGGCGAGGAAGATTGGATGATGCGATGCAAATTCGACTTTAACTTTATAGTTATTTTTTTAAATAAAAAGTATTGTTATAAATGTGGGCGTTATCGGGCACTTTTTCCCCGGAAAAAAAAAACAAAAAATCCCAGTGAAAGAATCGCGTATCTACCACGAAATAATTTTTCCCCAATAACTTCAGTTTTCAGTGATACGAGGAAAAAGTTCCCTGGAAAAATTATTCACGATATCTAATTTTTTGAAAGGAATATTTTCCCTTATAATTTTGAAGATGATTTCCGATACCAAATTTCCCAAAATTGGAAAAAAAAACTTCAGGGAAATTTTGTTTCTCGAGAGGGCTATGTTTCCAGCTTGTAGTAAGATTATAATTAAATTAAACCACTCCAACGATTTTTAAAATATTTTTCCAATAAATTGACATTGGTTTAAGAAATCAGATAGTTTACACATCGCGTTGGTGTCAAGACAATATTTCTAAAGTGTTTTTAATTATTTATTCCTAATTATGAACTTATATTGACTTTTTAACAATTTTTTAGTCTTAAATGTAATTTCCGTGCATATGTGCAATATGGTGCTATATTTTTGTTCATATTTTTTTTATTATGATGGAAATAAGCAGACTTTAATAAAAAATTTAATAACTAGGTATTTACAAACACCTACATAGTAATTTGCTTTAAAAGACACATCTTTAAACATTTGAATAATACAGTCCCGCTGGCATTAAAAATCATTAAAATTTAATATACCTACCCACGATTTCAAAGCTTTAAAGATAAATAAAAAAAATCTATATATAAAATAGATAATTCTTTAACTTGAATTTTTTGCAAACTCTTCTGAGAAGTTCATTATGTACTATCCATGTTATCACCAATAAAACTTTGAAAGAGTAATTATAATCCACAGTTTTCAGAGCTCTCAGACTAAAAAAATACTCTCGTTAAACTTTACTGTGACTAAAAAAGCCATATAATTATATTCATTCACTGTGCCTAATATCCAGAGACCTTAATCACAGAAGAAAAAGAACTTATAGAAGACAATCACACAGACACAAACTCTTACACATACACACCACACCACACTCTGCAATTGTTAATGTCGTAGGCAATTAATTTAACTCACGAACAAGACAGTGTTAATGGCCCCATAGAAGTTAATATCACCGCACCGTCTTCATGTCCTTGGTGATTTCGTTCCGCCAGTCACCGTCGTCGTCGTCGTCGGTCGTAGCTTTGCTCAGCTATACCGCAGCAAAATATTTTAAGCATCGCTTGAGCGGTCAATTATAAACACAGTACAAAATATACATAACCACATCGAAAAACCGACAAAAATGACCTCCAAACAGAAATAGTCCTTAATTAAGATGAATAAAAATTACTCGATTCATTCATGTCCTGAATTATTCATGTAGCCAAAGGGGCTTCAATAAAAACCATTGCGTATATATAAATACATATAAATAGTAGTATACCCATATCAAATTAGGATTCAACCCAAAACATAGATATAATTAGATATTTATAAAAAAAAAAACCGATAGAAAACAAAGAGTAAAAAGAAGAAAACAAAATTGATACTGTATCGGAAGAACGAATGAATTATTCGAAACAAGTGGAGCATCCATCAGATGGCATCAGAGAGGAAAAGTATATTTTAGTACAAAAAAAGATAAAAAATCTTCTAAACATAAATCGATCATTCATTTGAATTGAGGACTCTAGGAATTTTCTAGGATTCTTTGAGAAAGAGACATTGACGACAACTACAATGGCAATGGCAAGGAAGATGCTATATAGTAGGTATAGTAATATTTATATAACCATCTACCAACAGTAGGACTAAATCAGTTTTTTTTTTTATATAAATTGGAGCATTCAAGTCGTATAAGATTATATATAAATATAAAATAAAATCAGAAATCATTTTAGTTATCATAGACATATGTTTTTGGTCATCAAGTTATGACTGTATAGCTTTAGAATTTCATATTCACATAAATCTCTGCAACAAAATGATGACACAGGGACTTTCAGGGTAGTTTTGAAAATTTGAATAAATTTCTTATAAAATTGTTTGAAAATTTAATATCGATTATTTTTTTACCCTTCACAGTTAGTTTAAAAAAGTTAAAATAAAAACAACTTTTTGTAGACTTTTGGTAAATCTCTCCCACTTCTTTAAAAATATTTATTGTAAGAGTTATATGAGAATTTTTTTTTTAATAGACTACCAACATTGTTTTGAAATTTCAATTATATCCATTGAAATGTTTTTTGGTATCGAATGACCAAAATTCTTACAAACCAATCAATTGGAAAGATTGTATTGTTCCTAAACATCGTGTAGTTATTCATCATAAAAACAAAGAAAATAACGATTTTTAAATTTTTTTCAAAGTTTTATATATATAAGTTAAAATACTAGAAGACATAAAATCATCTAGTTTTCAGTTTTTGATTAAGAATTAATAAGAGCAACGAATTGTAAGAAAAAAATAATAATATAAAATCTGAAAGTATTGAAAAATTTTGCTTTAAACATTTTTTTAATGTTTTTTTTCCCAAATTTTGAGTTTGAAACTCGTTTTTTCAAAAACTATACATAGATTTCATTTGATTTAAAAACTGGATAATAGAACAGATTATTGGCTTTAAAAAAAGGTATAATACTTAATTGTAGATATTACCGTTATTTTTGAATATTTTTTTTTCCATTTTTAGTACTTTTTTTCACGAAATTGCCCCTCCCGCCAAAACGGGGGGAGATAGACCACCCCTCTCATAGTAAAAAATGCTTGTATTAAAGTGTTCTACCGTTGTCATTTCATAGCGCCGCAGTTATCATACTCTCCCCAAATATTGCATCTGAAATTACTCGCCTTTTTAATAAAAAAGATTTTTGCTGGACTTCAAATCTTCGTAGTTAGGTTAAATATTATCGGAATTCCTTAAACAATATACCATTTTGTTCGTTAGAATATTGTCTAAATAAAAGTACTTAATACTTTTTTTCTTAAATGTAACGGTTTCCGAGAAAATCGCAAATAAAGTTGATCATGGCCAAATTTTGACTCGTTTTTCGTTTATAACTTCTAAGTTACTTGCTGAAAAAATAAATGTTGTATAGGGATTTGTAGATAATATGAATTGGAACAAAAAAGTTCTCGATACATTTTTCATAAAAAGTATTACAAACGGAGAAAAACGCAGAAAAGTCTTATTTTCAAGAAAGCCGAAAGCCGAATTTCCCGCAAACTCAGATTTATACTCAGAATCAACCCCCCTATAAAACTGCATTCAAACTTGGACCACTTTAAAACTTTTCTCAGATGGTATAGAAATGACTCCCTATTGCCTGTACTATTTTTGCAATTTTAATATTGAATTTTTATTTTTTTCTTTCTTTTATTTGAAACAACAACTATGTGCACATTGCCAAGAATCAATATGGTTACTTTTTAAAATTCAAATGCAAAATATTCGTAATTTCAATGTCTCCTTCATTTTTTGCTTCATTTTTTTACTTGCAATGTGGGCAAGTTTTGGATTTGGATTATGTTAAAAAATCGAATTTGAGATTATGATCGAACTTGCCATTAAGTTCATAACGTTGATAGGAAAGATAAAATCCTAAACGGATTTTTTTTAACTTTCCTGTCGCATGTATTACATTTTTTTTTAAATTATCGAATACATTATTTTTCTCAAAAACGGCTGCACAGATTAAAAAAAAAACTGTTAATTTTAATAAGTAGGTATAGGCTCTATTTTCGTGCAAACAAAATATTAAAAAAATGTTTAATGGCACCTCCAGTTAAACTTTTTTTTTTTTTTAATTTTAAGTTTTTTCTGAAACGATTCATCACATCAATTTTGTGAAGAACATTTCAATAAGATTAAATATGTTTAAATTAAATTTTTCAAAATAATATTTTTGCAAGCTTTCAAAAATGTTTTAACATTTTTTTGAAAACTTAAAAATTTTGAAAACGATTTGGTTGATTGTTATTAAAATAACTTGGGCCAAGGAATTTTTTTGACATAATCTATAATATTTTAAACAAAATTATGTTCTTACAGTCAAAACTAATGGTACTTTTTATATATCTGTTTGAAAGCTGTTTAAGAAAAACTTATTTTTCTCAAAAATGGCTCCTATGATTTTGATTAAAATTTCTATGGGCAAAACATGAATATTAGTACCATCTACCATTTTAAATTGAGCTATTTTTTATTAATGCCTCTAATAGAACCATTTTTTTTATTTTTCTAATTATTATTTTAACTAATTACAATTGTAATTGTACGAAAAAAAAAACTTTTTAATAGTATGGAAAATAAAAATATTGAAAGAAACGGTTTTTTTTTTAAATTATTTCTTTAAATCTGCATTTACAAATATTTTTCCTCTAAATTGACAAAAATGAGGTGGGGGTTGGGTGGAAGCGAGGAAAGAGGACTTCGCAAAAAAAAAAAAAAAATTGGCAGTTTTAAGGGCTAGTTATAGCTTTCATTGGAAATTTTAATTTCTTATTTTAAGACAATATAAAGCTGATGACTCATTTATTATTCCTACTCAAAATACTATTTCATTTTGGCCCAACCTTCAACGTAAAACGACTTCTAAGTTTTCAATGATCAATGGTAAGGTAGTTCAATCATTGAAACAATGAAATTCATTTCATGTCAATGGTTGGGTTAAAACGAAAAATATGTTGAGTCATCAGGTTTATATTGGCATCAAAATAATCGCTAACTTTGCTTTTTAAGTGCTTCAAAACTTAAAAACAAAAATTCCAATTATGGTTTTCAATGAAAGCTATAACTGTCCCTTTACATAATATTTTTATAACTTACCGATCTTATGTTAAGTAGCTTCTCTTTTTTAGCCTCCTGTTACTCGGTTGATTAAATTTGAATAAATGGTTAAATTTTGTACCCAAATACAATTTTCAGATGGGATCCGAACAGATTCTTCAAAACCAAAATCCAGAAAACTCAAAATCCCAAAAACCCAAAATTTAGAAAACCCCAAATTCCGCAAAATCATTGGGTATCTAAAAATCCAGAAATCCCAAATACACATTCACAATAACAATAATTGTATTATATCAAAAAAAAAATTATTGAAATGTAGGTACAATTTTCTGTTTAATTTCGTTTAAATTCAAAATCATTTTCTCAAAAAATTATACAAGTAATAACATTGGTAGAAATTTTCATTGTAAATAATTTTTGTATTTTCGGGATTTTGATTTCGTAAAAAAAAATCGCGATAATGGGTTTTTCGTATTTTAGATTTTCTAGATTTAGTGTCTTGGGATTTTGGATTTTTTGGATTTAATATTCTTTGTGATTTTTGGAAAATTAATGAAATTCGGTACAATTAAAGATTTGGAAATTTGTCTCTGCCAAAATTTCAAAATAGGGACGGTTAAACTAAGGAATTTGTATATTTAAAAATAATAACTGTCTAAAACAGGAAATCAGTCAAATTGATTGTCAACATGTACCTATTATGTGTTTAATATATATTTTTATATAATAATACTTTTTTTTTACATTGCAGTTTTGTTCCAAATTTACAAGAACTAATTTGTGTTACTTAAAATGATTTTGAATTTTTTATTTCAAATTTAATCAAAATTTGATAATTTATAGTTCTCAACAAACTCTTTAAAGTCAACGTTTCGAAAATGTAATAGGATATGTAACCTAATCTTCAAAATTTTAAATAGCCTTTTCTGATTTAAAAAAATAAAAAAAAAAATGGTTGGCGCAACAGCTTGTGTAGAACCAGGGCCTAGTGACTTACAACTCTCAACCATTCCTGTGTGCGTGTTATTGACGGGAATAGAGGGGACCTACAATTTTCTGCCAAATCCAAACGGCTAGGGTGAGAAGCAATTTTTCATTACAAGAGATACTCTTGGAGGATTTGTCGATTTTTCGCAAGAGGTAGAAACATTTCTGTTCTTATGCGGCATAGGCTGGGAATCACACCCCAGAATGTCGGCACTAACCATTACCCCACTGGCTACTACTTCTGATTTCAATACAACTCCTAAATGATAAAATATAATTATTAAGTTAAGTTTTTTAAGTTTTTGTCTTAAAAATTGGTTGGACATTTTTTCAAGTGTCAAAATTGTAAAATTTTGATCAGATTTCGAATCAATAGTCTCAATAAAACAAATATTAAAGCAATAGCACAAAAATTAGTTCTTATCCTTTAAGAACATTCAACAAACATTTTTGACTTACTTTTCTAAATTTGGAACAAATCTGCATTAGAATTAATTTCACAAGTATTATTACCTATGTACATTGAAGTACAAACATTAAGACATGATTGACATCAATTTGTCCACATTCCTAACTTATGCAAAAATTTTATTTGAATCTTTCAATTTCGTAGCATATTCCGACCTAAATTTTGAAGCATCCACATTTTGTTAAAATAAAGTTTTAAAAATTCAACTCACGTCGGTGTCCTTAAATAATTTATTTTACCAATTTTCATTATTTTCGTCAAAAATTGTTATGGAAAATTATTTATGTTGCCAAAATTCTGACTTTGTGAGTCCGCCTAAACAAAAAATTAATAAACATCAAAATTGATATGTCAAAATTTTCACTTCCTCTGCTGGAAGTAGATAGGTAATTTTGGGAAATCAAATTAATTCCCATCTTTTGGATATTGAGCCCTACTGTAATTATATGTCGTTGCGTATATACTTATATCTACCAACAATGATGCCAACGACAAAATGCATGAGCCCGTTTTCGTTTTCTTTGAGCCGAGTGCCGAGAACATGATTCCACTTTGCCAATTATTGTGCCGGCAACATTAATCTTTGCCATAAACATTAAATTATTACATTTATAAAGTATAATGTTCGTGATGGTTTCATTTATCAACCGAGATTCAACCAAACGAATCATTTATCTTTGTTGTAGATCTGTTACGGTTTTTCTTATTTTTTTTTTTTTTTTTGAAACATAGCTTGGGATATACATATGTATATGTATATTCTCCCACGAGAAGCAATGTATAATATAGTACGTCTTTGCGGGAATTCTATTATTTTTTTTTGTTGTTGTTGCTGTTGATATTCTTGTACCTTCTATATAGACTGTCATGGATACACCGCCAGCCAGCTAGCGCCACCGTCACCGCCGCCGCCGTCAACTTGCTTATTCGTCCTTTTATAGATTCATTTTTTTTTGCTTTTTAGCAATGAACAAAAAAAAAAAGATCTACTTTATCTAGAATGCAAGTGAAGAGGGAATAAAATGATGGTTTCCTTCAAGATATACGCTTGAATTATTATCCTTTGTAAAGGAGAAGATGAGAGTTCCCTCGTTCCTTCATATATATAAATATGCGAAAGAAAATGATGCGTCCTACTTTTGAATCTACTATAGGTAGGTATATAAAAGAAAACTGGCTTTGACATCGATCAAGAGTCTTGTCGAGGCTATTTATATTTTTTTATTTTTTTTTTTTATTTTCTGAAGCAGCTGAACTACTTAGTGTCAAATATAATTATGTTCTAGGAGATATGATAAGCTCGTCTGGCTCGTCTTTGAAAGTTTATTAATTTATTATCTGTCATAGATGCGAATATACACTTGCTTTATAAGTATGAATGAGAAAAAACTTCTGGGTAAGAGAAAAAAAAAAGTGTTTTAACACTTCAAAGGCAATTTATGAAAATGAGAATGAGCTTTGTTTTTGGTATCTCGTCTGTTTATGGAGGTTATGCATGTCAAAAAAGGATTAAGACAAGCCTACGACTCGGTGTGTTTATTTTTTTCTTGTGTCAACTCCGAAGGGACAATTTTCCAAAAATCTCTCCAATCATTGGATTTTTCCTAAAAGTATGCTTCTTAAAGGAACAAACTTACTGTTCAGAAATAAAACATATTTAATTCAAGACATTCTCCCTGGACACGTCTGATATCTTTGTACATATTATGATGGTCAGCAAGACCATTATTTATGCGAGTGTTAAAATCTTGCCCACGTATATATGTATATATTTAGAAGGTAAATTCTAGTAGGCTTAGGTATATGCCAAACTTAAGCCCATCAATTGCTCAGTCAAACAGATAGACAGACAGACAGCATCATTACATTCAACAATTTGATTCCCGCACTCAATTGTTTGAATCCTTTAAAAGGATAATGCGCTTGGCTTAAGAACACGACGACCAAAGTAAAGAGCATAATCCCTACTTAAGCAAGCTCATGGTATATATTTCTGAAGCCCACAAGGAGAGGTTCCATACTACTCAAGTGATGCAGATGGATATGCCGTTATATAGTGATGGTAAATTATTGTTTATGCTAGAGCAGGTATATCAAATAGTAGAAAATTTACATAAAAACGAGTGGCACATCCTTAAATATATTTTGGATGGATATAGGATACTGGATACATTTTACCACATCACGATGACAAGAGTTATAAATATATAGGGACGCACGCGACACACACAACTCCATAGGAATTGTCCTTCAAAATATTTTATCGAGTATTCACCCCATGATGTAAAATAAATATATTTCGATGTCCTACACCAAACTTGCAACACACAAAATATCAGAAGTGGAAAAGAGCACCAGCCACCAGTATACATAACATATATGTATTTAGAATGCGGACAGATGTGTGTGTTTGGGTGAAAATCACATAGTCTATACATATGTACTCTATGTGCATATGGCAACCTTTTATCCCAAAAGTAAAATAAATTTCCAGTAATGTCATTTGTTTGTATCTATAGATTCGAAATGGCATGGCATGGCATGGCATAGCGAATGCAACAAAGCACCCGAGAGTTATGCTCAAAATATTTAAAATATGCAAATACAAACTAGTTTGTCATAATGTTTCAATATGAATCTGGATAAATGTTGGAATAGCAAGGTTTTGGGAGCAAAGTATAGTAGGGGCAGAGGGGGGTTGGTATGTTTGGAAAAATTGTAAAAATATTGCAACATGCCATATCTGTCCCTTCTTTGTGTTATTTTGTATGAAGAACCAAAAAACATGGTTATGTAATAAAATTAATTCTGTTCGAAGAATAGGGTGCCTCTCTTAAAAGTTTGAAAATGCAGCAAATTAAAGAAACAT
Source organism: Epistrophe eligans (assembly GCA_951394125.1). NCBI lineage: Eukaryota > Metazoa > Arthropoda > Insecta > Diptera > Syrphidae > Epistrophe > Epistrophe eligans. Next base: position 34,343,724 of record OX596029.1, on the reverse strand, counting down.
TCTGTATTCGGTTAAGATTTTTTTTTTTTACACAAAATTAGCTTAGAATGTTTAAAGTTTGTAGATATGTATGTATGTAAGTATAAATAGTTTCGATTCTACAAAAGAATAAAATGGGTTGGGGTCGAAATTCTTTATGTGCCAAAATTCGGATTACAAAATTCTGTATTCCAAAATTCTGTATTTTAAAATTCTGTAAATTCAAAATTCTGTATTCTAAAATTCTGTAAATACAAAATTCTGGATTTCAAAATTCTGTATTCCAAAATTCTGTACTCCAAAATTCTGTAAATGATAAAAGAAAAATTGTTTTGATAATGAAAAAAAGTGCGCACTTTTTACATTATCAAAACAATTTTTCTTTTATAATTTACAGAATTTTGGAGTACAGAATTTTGATATTTTCGTTTTTTTTTTTTGTTTCTTTTTGAATGATTTTTGTATTATATTGTGTTACTTTGTTAATTGAATAAAAAATGTTCAACAGGCAATTAAAAAACCTATTCATAACTGTGAGTTTTATTGTAGATGTTTGGAATTACAGAATTTCGAAAAGCAGAATAATGGATTTGCAGAATTTTGGATTTACAGAATTTTGAATTTACAGAATTTTTGATTTACAGAATTTTGAAATACAGAATAATAGAAAAGCGGAATAATGGAATACAGAATTATGTTCATACAGAATATTTTATTCAGATACAGAATTTTGGTCATACAGAATTTTGGAATACAGAATAACGACCCGTTCCCAAATAAAATGCACGAATGGGTCGCACGAACTTTCATATGCGATCATACTGTGGTTTTATTTTTCACCTGATAAAAGAAATTTATAAGTTATTGGAGCCTATATTTTATTGAAGCTGCCAAAAATATAGTCTAGCTTAAGGAAGTATTATGTGAGTGCATAAATATGAACAATATAGCACCGCGTTGTCTTGCACTTCGCACACATGCATGGAATTTACAGTTTAGACTGAAGAATGTTAAAAAATAAATAAAATTAGAAGTGAGTGATTTTTAACACAAATCTCAATTTATGAGAAAAAAAAAATTTAAAATCGTTGGAGCAGTGTTTAATTTTGTATACCTATAAAATTTATTTGAATATATTTTTAAGAAAAGAAGTTGGTACGCCAATTTTTAGTACTTATTTATGCAGAATGGAAAAATTAATTTTGAAAAAAAAATCATCCACCAATTTTCGAAATATCGAATTTTCAAAAAAATAATTTTGAATTTTTTTAAAAAACCCAGAATTAGATTTTTGATAATTTTGATATGCAATATTAATCAAATTTATAAAGAGCTTCTGTGTAAAAAAATTCATTAAAATTGGTTCAACAAATAATGAGATAGTTGCGAAAACCCAAAAATTGGTTCTATGAGAGGTACTATTTTTAAACGATAGCTAAATTTTGTTCCCAATAATAAGGTAGACCGTTCTGATTTAAGTTCATACAAAAATTTTAATCAAAATCCTAGGAGTCGTTTTTGAGAAAAATGAGGTTTTCAATATCGGTTCTTAAACATTTGTATGGGAGGTACCGTTATTTTTGGTTATAAGAAAAAAATTAATTTAAACTATCTAAATAATTTCAAAGAACTGCTGGGTACTAAGTTTAATAACGAATTATTAAGTTCTCAAACAAAAATTTTTGAAACTTTTTTTTTAAAATTAAAAAAAAAAAAATAAAATTTGTGTACCTACACAATATTTTTAAAATTATTGTAAACATTCTCTACAAAAAAAAATAATCAAAATCTGTTGAACCGTTTTTGAGAAAATCGAAAATCGAAAATCAAAAAATGGTTCTAAGGGAGGTACCTACCATTTAAAACCATTGTTAAGTTATCTTTATATATTTATATATTATATTTGGACAGTAGGAATGTATTGTAAATATAGTTTAAGATCAAAGTGGATGGCGACGCTGTGTTGCGTTGAACCTTGTCATAAACAGTAAATGATCTCGCAGATTGTGTTTTATGACTCACATCTGTTAGCATTATTATGAACAAGGGATGCGTCAGACATCATCGTTGTTATCCACTTTACAACCCTAATGTTAGTTTAGTTTTATAGGAAACTAGAGATAAGGTATTGTAAATGTATTTGTAAGCTAAGTATAAGATTTGTAAAATAGTTAAATGAAATAAAGAGTTCAATTTTAATCTTTAAAGAAGGAGGACGTGTTTTTCTGCCTTCCTTCGGCTCGATTTAAATTCGTTGTGTGTAAATGGGTGTTCAGAGAACAGTGTTCAACCATTTAAACAAAAAATTCTGAATTTTTCAAAAACAATTGTGGCTACGTTTTTGAGAGAAATAAGATTTTCATTTTTTGCTAAAAAAAAATTTGTGCGGCAGGTATCTACCATTATTTTTGGTCTTAAAAAAAATGAAAAAAAACGTGTGGGGGAACGCCTGAAAAACGCTAGGTACCAAGTAGAACAGGGACAGGCAGACGGAATTGCGAGACCCACTTTTTTCGACTTCGCTATCATCGTAGTGTCAACTTTAATCAAAATCTTGAGTTCGATTTTTTTTTGTACGAATGCATAACTGGCCATATAGTACTTACATATATATATACATATAATATATCGCAAGCAAAAAGGATGTCCTCACGTTTCTTCTAAAACTACGAAAATGAGAAATTTTTTTAAATAAAATATTACACCGGCAACCCTAACTATGCTCCATTTTTATTTATGTTCAATATTCATGTCTATACATTTCTTCCACAAACTATGTAATTCAAAAAAATTGATTCCCTGATGCAGGTTTTTCTTTTTGGTCCAAGTTTACGTACAGAGTGGACAATTTTTTTGATGCATTGAATAACTATGTTTTTTTTTCATATTTTGTAAATATTTTTTTGTTTTATCTATTTTTTGTTTATAATTTGACAAAAAGATTAGATTTTCCAAAAGACAAAAATAAAAACTACGTACGTTAACGTGTCATGTTTTCAATTTTTTGTTGATGCTGTTATTATCGCTATCCTTCTATTGCTATGGTCTAACGTTATACCTAACGTACATGACCTCTTGGGAAATGTGACACCATTATTTTTATTTTTAGCGTCTAAGAGAAGTTAGATATACTTTTCTTTTTTGAAGCATTTTTATTTCTGTATGCTCCCTGGTGTTGGTTTTGGTTGGATTTTCAAGATAAAGGATAAACTAGTGCCACTTGCAGAAAATTATAGCTTCTTGATGTTGGTACTTCTTTTTTTTTTTTTTTTTTTTGTTAAAGGCTAAAGCTACTGTAATTTTGTTTGGTGCATCATGACACTACAAGCTACGTGGGTCTCATGCTCTTTTATCTTATGACTTGCTTTAAAGGCGTCAACCAGAAGTTAAGAGCAAAAAAACGTAGCTATACTCTTCTAGTATAATAAAATATGATTAATGTAATATTTCATGTTTTATAAACGATTAAAATTCGGACAACAAAAATAAATTATACAGAATTTGACCACACGTTCTTGGTCTAGTGTTTCAAGTCTTAAATTGAATAACCATAAAATTAAAATTAAAAAAAATTGTCGACCCAAAGTATCAAGACGAACGTGAATTATGGTTTGCTAAAAATTTTTTCCTTAATTTCTACCAAATGCATTTTTGTTTTTTTTTTTTTTTTTTTTTTCAAAAAAATCGATCAAAAAATTTAAATTGTTTTATTTTTTTTTTTTAAGTTAAGTAAATTTTTTTCGTTCGTTGAATTAGATTTGGTATTTTCCCAATAAAGAATATGACGAAAATTAGAAAGAATTAATGAATAAACATAATTTAATTTGATGTTCAAGTGAGTTCAACTTTAAAATGCGTTTCACCTTAGGGACGCAAATTATTTATAAGAGGCGGTAAACATCTACCAATATTTTCGTCTTAGAAAGATACGACAGCATCTATGTATATGAATCCACAGTCGTACCTGCGCGAAACACATTTTGAAGTTGATGTCACTTGAAGTTTTAATTAAATTTGATTTTCGTTAGAATAATTAGTTTTGGCGCTTCAAAAAAAAAAAAAAAAAATCTACCGTATCTTTTCTGAGTAGTTTTTTTTATGGGCAAATTAAGTTTTAAAACGCATTCACTTCAAGAAATACGATAACGGTTAATTTCTTATGGTTTTAAGATAAAACTTTATCAAGAAGGAAAGTTTTCATAGTACCTAACTATTTTACACTTGGATATTATTTTTTGACACAACTTATTTAATAGTTGTTATTTTTTTTCAAATTTTATTTTCAAAACTTTGAATTTAAAAATGTTTTATTCAAAAACTAAACACTAAAAAACACAATTAAAGAATGAACTACTAGCTTTCAAAAATCTATAAAATAATAGGTACTGTAAGTGTTGCTGTTGTGTTTTTATTTTCATTTTGTATTTTATGATTTTTTTTTTTAATTTTCCTCTCCCACCCAAAAAGGCGGACATATAGATAGAGTAGGCCAATATCTTTAAATCATGTTCATATAATGTATAAATAATGAAAAAAAAAATTATGCTTTAATCACAAAATGCACAATTTTTGAATTAAACAACCCAACTACATAGAAAAGTAAAATCCTTCACTTTTCCGATTGGTTTATTTCGAAAACGGTTATTTTTTATGAAAAAAATATGCTAACGTTTTTTATAGGAAATTTTCTAAGCTACAAATTAGTTCTTGACATTTTTTTTCTACAACTAACCATTCGCGAGTTATTCCTGAAAAACCATTTTGGGGGGCCTTTAACCCCCCAAAAGAGAGGCAAAGATACGAGGTGGCATAGTTGAAATTCTGAAAGAGCACATCGGAATCTATATAACTGCCAATTTTCAAAACTCCAGGAAAACTTTCCACGTAAAATTACCAAATGACTGTATTATAAGGGCGTCGAGTGACAATTGTTTAAACAAATTTCACATCAAAAAATCTTGTAGGAAAAACATAAAACCAATCAAAGCTGTATAGTAATGCCAGATTCATAGATGCATTTGCGCAAAGATTTTTTGAAAGCAACAAAAAAATTCCAAAATTTTTTATGTTGTACCTGCATTGTGTTTTTCGCTTTCGACTGCAGTTAATTACCACGTCTTGGCCCCGGGTTTTGTTATTGAATTACTTTTACTAAAGGCTGATTAATTAACGATTTAAAACTTTTTGATTCTCATGCTTTTCGTTACTGAATTAGCTTACGGCTTCATATGTTTTAATTGTTTGTTGAAGTTTTATACGTACATATATGTACATATCTACATATATTGAGAGTCTGTTGAAAGTGTTGTATGTATAAAAACATTTCAAGCATCCTTACATTTCAGGTGGTCTTATTCGTATATACTTACTCATAGACTCAAGATGTATCTTCTGATTTACTTATAAATATATACAAGAATAAAAAGCTCACAGAAAGATTTGTGGTCTTCAGAAATATAAAACTAAAGCCTTACACTCTGGTTAGATTGATTATTTTTAGAATTTTTAATATATATAGACCTAATCGACTGAACCGGAGTGTAAACGTATTATTTTTATATTTTCGGATCATAACTCTGTCTGTGACCAAAGTTTCAGCTTTTTAGGAAGTAAGATATCCATGTAATTCAGGTTTAAGTCTATGCATAAGCACATAATTTCGGTAATATATGCGTTTATTCAATTGGCCCTATCTCTGTTCTCCGGCGGTTTTGGGTTTCGCCCCCATAGTAAAAATTGATGTACATAAAATAACCTTTCATTTGGTATACAATTCATTTCTGTTGGTCTTACGCCCAAGCTCCTATAAATTTGCCCATTGTCCTTTACGACACCTAATGAAATATTCGTTCTTATTTTTTTGAATTTTTTTGGGGGGTGGCTCCTACAGTAAAAAATATCAAAATATTTGTTGGGTGTGGTGTAGAAATCTAAAAGCAACAAATTTTTTTTTATTTTTAAATTTAACCAAAAATATTGATAGATTTAAAAATATTTAGCAAACAAACTTAACTTAAATACATAATTAAAATAAGCACACGGAATCGAAATTATTGACTAAATTTGTGGTACTGTTTAGGAAATAATTAAGACCTAAAATCAAAAGGTACCGGTAGTGCCCAGCCAAGTTATGGCACTACACCTTATTTAAAGGAACAAACTCAGGCGATTTTCAACCCCCCCCTAACTGAAGTTAGAAACATCAAATTTAGAATATTTGCAAGGCTGGCCAAGCACAGGCGCCTCATCAAATTTCAACTCCGTTACATAAGTGGTTCCTGAGATATTGGCCTTCAAAAATCGCTAAAACCGTAACTGACTCCCTCACTCACTGACACGTCATTAAAATTATGGAGCACTTCCCGACACCACAGAATCTTGTTATTTCGCACAGTGGAGGGTCTTATGGCGCATGCAAAGGAAAAAATCGAAAATTTAAGGTTTTCTATTCAGGGGCGTGGTATCCGCCCACTTTTTCGAAATTGCGATGAATTAAATGAATCACTTCCGATTGCTCTAAAATGATGAAATTTGGTAGACTTGTAGAGCTTAAAATGAATACAAAGGAAAAAATATAATATTTGAGGTTTTCTATTCAGGAGGCGTGGTATCCACTCACTTTCTCAAGAATGAGATCAATATTAAGTGGAATACTTCCGATTGATGTAGAATGATGAAATTTGGTAGAGCTGTAGGGCTTGAAGTCCATACAAAGGAAAAAATTAGAATATTTGTGGTTTCCCATTTAGGGGGCGTGGTATCCGCCTACTTTCTCAGAAATATTATTAATTATATGAAGCACTTACGATTGTCTGTATATCTTTTCACCAAAAATTCAGCTTTCTGGAAAATTAAATGAAGTCTAATTTTCTTGAACTATGAATCTTTAAAACTACCGTAGTTACGATATTTTGGCATGAAAATCAATAATTTTCTTTCTCAGAATTTCTCCATAATTTTTTTCTAAGGTATTATCGAAACCAATATTTTTTTAGCAATTCTAGCAAGGATCATATATGACGTGATGCACTTGTTTTCTTCTTAATATCATAGTTTTTCAAAATATTAGTAAAAATTCAATTACTAATCGAGGCACGCAATCAAAATCAGCAATTGATCCATATCCAACATCACGTTAGTTAGACGCATCAATCTCTCTATTTTCCTATATAAGTAGGTACACAAGACCTTTTCAATTCCAATAGCAAGATAGGTATGTGGGCGGTGGTGGATTGCAAATTGCAATACAAGTGAATCGATTTATTGCATAAATTTTCTAAAGTATCTTTATCCTTTTGCTTGAAACCAACGAGGAGCTACAGTCCCGACGCGACCTCTGTGTCTTAGTTTATATCCTTCAATATCCTCAATCTGTCAGAGAAATCGATGGAGAATTTATTTTAGAGATACATAGCAACCAATTCGTCCTGTTCGGGTAAATAAGAGTCCTCATATATTTACAAATCCCGATTTGATGTAAAGATGAAAATGATAAATAAATAAAATGCACTCTTTTATCTGTCTGTCTATGATGGTGAATGAATAGAAAGATTCTACTAGGGTACCAGACCAATGGCAGGGATCATTCTCTAGGACTAACCAAAATTTCAATATACCAAGATATTGTGTTATATTTACATACAAAGTTACTATATGTTCAAAGTTGGCATTGTTATGACAATTTTATTCGCTTGTTTGTCGGCTATTACTTTATGATTCTCAACAAAATGCGGATATGGTAGAGAGATGTCGGGTCGGTGTGTTCTTTATTTTTTTTCATGTTGCAAACTAAATTCGAAAGTACAGGATGCCATTTAAAATTAAATGCAGAACAAAGAAAAAAAGAAACAGAAAAACACCGAGGAAACCAACGAACACAGCAGACTATTATAATATATGCCATGCCATTGGAACGAAGTAATTAAACGTAATTGCATCGCAATTATTGGACTTTTGGTGAGGTTTTTGCACTTTGGTTGTTTGGTTGGTTGGTTGGTTGGTTGGTGTATAACGAGTAGGTATAGTATATGTTCTGTGGACAAGGACATTTGTATATTTTCAACTCTGGATGGCGTTTAATTAATATGTTTGCAGCCATTAATTACTATTGTTGCTAAAGGATTCTGCATTTTCGTTGAAATAGTCTTCAGCTAAAAAAAATAATAATAATAAAAAACACCAACAAGCCAGCCAAACCAATGCTCAGAGGAACAATTTAATTTTACTTGTCGGTTAGGTGGTTTTTTATTTTTTTGCAGAAAATCATTATTATAGGATTTAAATCAAAAGGATTTTATAATTTAAAATATGAGTTTTGACATAATTACAATTTTACAAATTATTACATACTCGTATATACGTAATAGCTTTAGTCCGGTCAAGAAATATATAAACAAATGGGCTTTCGACCGTCTTTCGTGTCTTTTTTGTACTTGCGATACACAAATTACCCCCCCCCCCCCCCCCTTTAGGCAGGAGTGGAACTTCACAAAAAATGTACTTAAAATTTTAGTTTTTTTAATATTAAAAAAAAACGGTAACACTTACAATGTATTCCTAGAGCTGTAATTATTTTCAAACCAGGAAATCAATTCTTTAGTTGTTTTGTTCTTTTTGTGAATATTTTTTGAAAAAGTTTTGAATTCAAACAAATACGATTTTTTTTTTCCAAAATTTTACGTCATCAAATAATAATTTTTAGTCAAACACTAAAAACCAGTTGCCTGAATGACTTCTAGATTTTTAGAAAATCACAAATAAATGAAAAAATAAACTTATTTCTATTGACGGATACCCGTTGTCACCTATAAACTCAAAAACTATTGAACTGACTTCGATGCAGTTTTCATAGTTTGTCCCTATTAGTAGCGTGAAGGTTTAAAAAGTAGTAAGATTCACCCACTACCACGCCTACATTTATTATCAATGAACTTTCTTCTTTTTTAATGTCATTAAAGCAAACATTTATTAAAAAAGTTTTTGTTTAATTTTTCCTAAACACTTTAACGCCCACTGATACGCCCTTTTTTCATTTCCCTTTTTCTTATTTATGAATTATCTTATTATTTAAAGATCCTTACAGGTTGAAAATATCAAACTAAGCTCTCTTGAATAAACAGTAGATATAAGAAATTTATAACATTTTTTAAAAATCCGTCTGCGTCCGTTTGTTTAGTCTTAATTGTCTCTATATGTAAAAACTCTAGAAAATTAAAACTTTGTATTTAACACCTCTTGAACCGAAAGTATGACATATCTGCTTTTATTTTAGAGCCCGCTTACTGTCACACCCACATTTTTTTATATTTGAATTACATGTACATGATAGGAATTGAAGCTGTAGAATTGAAATCTACTTAAACAAATTCGCTGAAATGTTTAAACTTTTTTTTTTAATAATTGGCAGCGAGATGGGTTGCTGGTTTGTGTAAAATTCACACACTTTTATCACATTTACATTTTATTTTTATAAAAAGACCTTAGAACGTTAACATTTTGAAACCTAGCCCGTATATTCAACCTAAGGCATGATATATTTAATTTTTCCCACCCACTAACACGCCCACTTTATCTGTACTTGAATTTTATCCTTATTATAACGTCAGTATAGAAGAATTAACATTTATAAGAAGGCTCTCTTGAGCCTATACATTGAAATGCACCCACTTATACGCCCACTTTTCTTTACCATAAAGTTTCAACTTGCCTTTATATAATTAGAAAGTTATAATTTTTTAAATCATATATAATTTTTTTTTTTTTTTTAATCCACCAAACCCCTTTTTACTATATGTACATTATACAAAATACATATTTGTAATACTTCTTTATTTTAAGTTTTCTTCGAAAGTTGAATTTTTGTAGTTTGAAAAAATTTTAATAGGTGGCGCTGCGAAGCGTTGCAGGGTTCAACAATTTTTTTTTTATAAAACAGCCATACAATCTATGTAGTAGAGCGATGCGACGTTTAAAGAGCCTCATTTGTTTATAATAAAATAAATTGGAACGGCATAGCTCGTGGAGTACCATCAGACTTATAAATCTTGAAAACTTTCTTATGCGTGTTGTGAATCGGCAGCAATGAGGTAATACCACGTGGCATATCGGTTAGTGCGTTTGATTGTCATGTCTGGAGAACAATTCAATCGTATTCCACCTTCCTTCTATCCACGATTGCTTCTTGCCATAAAACTGGCTCTTAGTTATAGGTATATAAAATACATACATATTTATTAATATTATAAACAAGACTAAGGTACCTACTGTTCAACAAGAATTTAAGATTTTGTTTTTGTTAATTTTATTTTAATATTTAAAATTCAAAATAACGTGAATCGTTCTTAGTGAATTTTCTCTCCATCACACCACTTCACTTCACTTCACTACGATTATGTTTCTGCCTAATTAATTAACATAAGTCTGCTGTCTATAAAATATAAGATAAACCCTCATATACTACACCCGGGTAAATTACACAAGCGCATATTTCAAATCTTTTCATCAAAAATATGATAATCCCCAATAAAGTTGGTCTATTCATTGCAGTTCATTGATAAAACGTTCATCAATTTTAATACATTAATTTTATTTTATTTTTTTTCCGAAATTTTCTTGTTGTCTTCATAGTCGTCGTCGTCGTCATCATTATCCACCAATTAAGTGCTTGAATAATCCTAGTGATTTTGCTTCCAACAAAACACCACTTTTCCACCCATCACCCCGCCCCCTTTCCATTTAGATAATAATAAACCCTCTTAACATCAAACCCTATATTATATACATACATACGTAACCAAAAACAAAACAAACAAAAAATAGAAGAATCTATATAAATAAGCTCTAGTGCTGTGTTTTGTTGTTAGATGGCACAAACTGTCATTCGAGCTACTAATCCGCTGCTTAAAATGATTTCCATTAGATGTCTCATTAAATTATTTCGAAACATCCTTCGCATTGTCATTTTCGACCGGTATTTGTGCAGAGAAATAAGTGGAAGGGGATATCTGGTTGAGATTGAGAGTAGGTATATATGGCGACAAGGACGACAAGGACATTTTTGTTCACTGAATCGCAAAATTATGACTGATTATATTCGTCGTTTTTACGTATAGTCGTACTCGTATATATAGTCAAAGTCATCATCAACGTTCTGGAAATATCCTTTTAGCTTGTATTTTTTTTTTTTTTTTCTCAAATTCACAAACCGACAAAAAATTTCGAAAACAATTCTACTCAAGTTCTTTAATTAAGTTCAGAATGAGTTTTTTTTTTGGTTAAGATGATGAGAAATGTCTTGTCTTTATTTGAAGTACTTGCTAGAAGAATTCAGATAAAACATTTTGGAAAGGTTGAATGGAAAATGCAACAGTTTTTCAAGTAGGTACGTGCTTTTAGAGTTTAAAGAGAAAAACTTGCTTTCTGTAATATTCATTCAGTTTAGTTCAGTTTTTTATGGTTGTGAAGTAGATAGAATCAGTGTATGCTGAAAAAGGGTCAAAGTTCAAATTTTTGCTACCATCAATTGCAATAAACTTTTAAATTGATAAATAGAATATATGCATGTACATATGTATATGAAAAAAAGGTTCAAAGGATTCAGTTTGAAAAAATAGATTTGTGACAATTTTTTTTAAATTTTAATTAATAGGTAGAAAAGAAATTCAAAAGTTAGGCTATAATCAAGAGCTTAAAAATAAAATTTCAACTTTGAAACTCAAATATAAGGAAATGGGCGTGGTGGTAGGCGGATTAAAAAAAAAACTACAAGTGGTAAATAAGGATAAAACTCTGGTAATAATCAAGTGGGCGTGTAAAATAGGCGGATTTACAAACCAGGTAGATACTTACCTTGAAAAAAAATCATTTGTAATAACGAACACCGTTTATTGACTATTTTTTCATTTTCTCAATAAACTTTTTGTTTGATACAGTGCAATCTCTCTTAAGTGGACACACACGGGACCGGACTTTTTTGTCCATATAAGACAGTGTCCGCTCAAGGGAAAATTTTTAAATAACAAAACTCAAATTTTAAAAAGAACAAATAATTTATTATTTAATTTAATTAATTTAATTTAAATAACTAAGCATTTACACCTGGTTAGCCCTTTCTTGAAACAAAAAAAATTAATTTCTGAAGCCAGGAGCGTCAGAACTAAATGGAACGCAGCAAAAAAAACAAATATTTCTCTGCGCCTGCTGCCAAAACAATTAAACTTTTTAAAAATGCAAATCTATGTCTACAAGATAAAGATTCAGATTCACGAGTATATGTTCTATCATTCCATGATGCCCTTAATCAAGCAGATAGTATTAGTGCCTGTCGACTTGCATTCATTCATTTAAGCATACACTACACATACATAAATTGAATGCAAGAGCACAGAACACTGTTGCGATTTTGCCGTACAATGTTTGTGTATCTTTACCGAGTACCGACAACTGGTTTTAGAATGTGCACGCGCCACGCGATTGCTGTGAAACAGTTTCACAAATACATGCATGAGTATATGCACAGAAATCCAAAGAATACATGCGTAAAGAAAAGAAAAAAAAAATAAAATTAAAAAAAAAATAATGTCCATTTAAGAGAATATTTTTACAAAATAAATGTAAAAAATACTGTCCATATCAACTTAATAGAATTGTCCACTTAAGAGAAAAAAAACTCAAACAAAATCATAGAAGCCAACCATTACACTTAAAATTGTCCGCTTAAAGGAATCGTCCACGGGCACCCCCGTCACCCTCTTAACTGTATTATGAACATTTGTTTGTTTTAAAAATTTCAACTCAATAAACGATTTATTGGCTCAGTTAAACTCCGTTTATTGAAAATAAATAAATAAAAAATTGATAAACGTTTGCTTGTATTAATAAACTTTTTTTTGACACAATTAACTCATACATGCCAAACAATTGTTTTTATAAAACTACCTTTGCAAGATGTTATTAAATGTCAATTAACATTTTAATTGATTTTAAAATTTCTTGTGTATTGGTCCAATAAACTATTTATTGACCCAATAAACTATTTATTGACCCAATAAATTGTTTATAAGTGTAAGCCAAATGCTTTTTTTTGTTTCGATTTTATAGTCGACTCTTAAAAAATTCACAGTATGTTCATGCAGTGATTTTTATTAAAGTCGTTAAGCATCCACCATAATTTGCGTCTTAGAAGGGTACGCCACTATAGTGCTAGGGCGAAACGCATTTTGGAGTTGAGGTCACTTGAATTCAATTTAAAAGTTTAAATGACCTCAACTTCAAACAAAATGTTGGGACAATAAATAGAAAAAGTGAGTATAGTAAAGGGAACCTGGTAAATGAAAAGCAAATTTTTCCAATTCAATAAATTATTTCATTGGCTCAGCAAATAAGTTTGCTTGAATCAACGAATTAATTTATTGGCACAACAAACGAGATTGGTCAATTCAATAAACTATTTACTGTCCTAAAAAATTCGTTCCTTCAAACAACAAAAAAGTGCATTACCACAACAAACTTATTTAGTCAAAGATATAAATAAATTAATAAACAAGATCAATAAAGTTTTGCTTATAAAAAAAACGTTTATTGGGTAAATAAACTGTTTTTTTATTGGCCCAATAAACCAGATTATTGAACGAGAATTGATTAAAAAAACTCACTGTCCCAATAAACTTTTTTACTGTATCTACGTACCTTTTTGGTTCAGTGTATGTTTATTATTTTTCAGGAGACGTTCAATTTTTTCTCCAAAGTTTATGACAATAAAAAATGAACATATAAGGGAAATCAATTCCATAGTTTTTGTGTCATTATGTGGATACTTAGAAAAATTTTAATTTTTATACAAATTATTTCCAAATTAAGAGTCAAGAAAAATAGTTCTGGAACATGGAATAAGAGCATTGTTTCGTTTTCACTCTTTTATGTGGAAGGATGAGTTTTATAAAATATTGACAGTGTTTTTTTTTTAAAGCTAAAATTTCATTTTAAATTTTTTGTTTTTAAATAATTTTTTTTTTAACGAAAAATTATTTTAAAATTAAATAATTACAAAAATACACAACCCATTGTGGAAGTGTCCTTGAAGAATTATTTAAAAAAAAAAATTGTTCCAAAAATTTGCGAAAAGGGTAGCGGAAAAATATTAGTATCTACAGTAAGATCAAAAATATTTGTCTAAATGAAGGATCGAATTGATCTTCCCTGGCACGAATTTTTCAATTTTTCAGACCTCAAATTGATCTTGCTCTGGGCAAAATTTTTGTTTACTATCGTTTTCGGCAAATTTGAAAACATTATTTATTAAATAATGTTTTGACGGCACTGACTTAATGTACAGTGAAAATGGGTGAATGTGTATATTTGTGCAGTACACACTTTTATAATCCGGAATTGAATATGAAACATGTAGAAATTTCAAAGCAATAATGGCAATTGCTTTGAAATTTCTACATTTTATCGGTTAAATCCAGTTTTGAACTAATTCGGGGATATTTAAAAAATTGATACCTTAGTATCTATACTTTATCTATGTATATATACATATATATATATATATATGGGAAACGAAATTTCGACAAATGGTCACTATTTAATTAATTTGTTAAGGAAGAATATTAGGTCATATTATCATGTTGAGTACCGAAACAAATTAATCTCAGTAACGATCTCAACATATCTTGCTTCCGGTTTACTTGCAATCATTCTACTATCCCAAGTCACATATTTCTTTTCATAAGATCTTCCAAGATTATTACCATTGTTCTTATAAGTGTTAGAAGTATTAAATGGCCTAGTTATAGGAGGATAAGTATTGCTATAAGAATGCGACTCTTCCTAATATTATAATTCTTAAGTACCAATAGTAATGGGATATAAAAGTCTTATGTGATTTTTTTTTTCTGAAGAATTTGTTAGTTGGGTTCATGAATCATGAAAATCAAAATCCCGAAAAACCCAAAAGCCAAAAAAACACAACACCCCAAAATTCCGAAAACTCAAGATCCCGAAAGCCTAAATTCCCTAAAACAGAATACACAAAATCCTGAAAGCCCAAAATATGGAAAACCCAATATCCCGAAGAACTGTAACCAAAATCCCTAAAAATGATTTAAATGCAGGTAAGCGAGGGTAAACGGGAGGTAATAATGTTTAACGGAATATAAATTTTTTTTTTACAGCAAATTGTTTTTAGATATATAAGATCTATAATTGTTATTGTCCATTTAGTTGTGTTATAATTTCATTAAGCGTGAATCAATAATGAAAAGATTTAATTAAAATTTCATAGAGAAGATTTATTTATTTGACTTGCAGGATTTAAAATTTTTGGGTTTTTGGGATTTTGAGTTTTCTGCATTATGGACTTTTTAAATTTTGAGTCTACTTTTAGACCATAGAAAATTGTAAATGAAGAGATAAAATTTCTCAAGGTCATTAGAGATTTTTAGCATTTCATTTGTGGGATATTCGCAAAAAAGGACACAAAATCTACAAATGAAAATCTTGAAAAAAAAAATTAATTGCTAACCAATTTCTCAAAGAAGTTGACCTTTTTCAAGCAATTACTGACCTCTTTGAAATTGCATATTGTCTTCGCGAATATCCCACATGGAGGTGCTAAAAACCCGAAGCCCTTGTTTTCGACAAATCATGTACGCTGCCAATAGACATAAAATAAAAATGGCTACTAGAACTCAATAAGACCCTATCATTTAAGAATCTATTCTACAAAAATAAAAATAGCGTTCCTTCAAATTATAAACCTGTGCATTTTTCACTTGTTTGACTGTTTGAAAAATGCATTTTACGACTACAAGGCAGATTGTTTGAAGACGAGTGGTCAAACAAAAATAATTAAATATTAATAAACTTTAATTCAAAATTATAAATGCATAAATAAATAAAAAATAAAAGAAATTAAAGGTACTCACCCATCTTTGCCGAATGCTTTGAGTTCCCTATCAAGAGTCTCTTTAACATTCTGAGCTGAATATAATCCCATTGGTGAGTTGAATTGCTTGTGTACAAGTTTACGTTGTGTTGCTGCCATTTTAAGTTTTTTTTTTTATTTTTTATTGATTTTAATATGAAAATTTCTGTTGAACTTTGCTGAAATTAATATATTTCGCTTTAACTCTAAATTCGACTTAATTATCGCTGAAATCAAAATGAAAGAAAAGAAAAATATTTTATTGGAATTCTATTCAATTTCTCTAAGCTAGTGACTATCCTTGACTATCTCCGCACATTCACTGCGCAATAAAACATTGAGAATTTCTTATTTAATTTATTTTTTTTTGCTAAGAGAGAAAAAAAATCCTTTTATCCGTTTGTATTATTTATAATCGGAGAAAAACAACTCGCGGAAAATAAAATTAAAAAAAAAAAAAATACTAACAACCCGGAACGCCCGCCTTAGTTCTATTCTATTAAATTCTCGTCTCGTTGTCTTCGTTTGCTGGGTATTTATTCAATTTGGTTCCGTTTTCGTTCGGATCGATTTCTGTAAAAAGAAAAAAAAATAAATAAATGAGAAAATGGGAAAAAATTAATTCGTACACAAACACTTGAGACAAAGAAATAAGGACTCAGGAAAAGAACATTGTTCTCAGAAAAAAGCAGAAATGAATATAACAAAACACCTTGTTGAAGTAAAATATATAGATAGAGTTTGTGCAACAAAAACATAGTAGCAGCAGGATAATGAGTTTTTATATTAATGTTTGACGCCTGAGGCAAATACGCCAAGGACATTTCTGCATCCTTACACGAGAAGTATTTCCTTTCATCAGTCATGATGGAGATGAGGTCTTATTTTGATATTTTCTCATGAACCCTATAATATAGGTAACAAAAAGGGTGTCCTGGATGCACTTCCTCTTGCTCCAACAAAATGCGGAAGGTTTGTCTCTAAACGGTTTTTCTTATTATTTTTTTTTTTTTTTGCATGAAAATAGAAAAGGGCGGTTGAATAAGGAATAAGGTTGGTATACGAGTATTGTGTAGGTATGGTGCCTAGTTGAATTGGTTCTTCTTTCACTCTTTAGATTCAACCACTTGACAAACATTGTGGTGTTGTCAAAGGTTAATCATTATGCAGGAAGATACATACCATCGTGCCACAGAGCATAGGTTGAGTAGTGTACATAAGAAAGGATATGCACTGCACTCTTTTCTATACTATAAAGCTTGTGGTAGTGCGATGGAATAGAAGGAGGTTTTGCCAGTTGACTTCAATGTTGACGATGTTGGCATCAGCCAGGAGAAACCAAGATGAAGATGAATCTTCTCAGCTACATATAGCTTGCTAGTTGTAGGTATCTATCTACACACATAGAAAGGAAATAGTTGTTGAAGTAGTGGAATGTGTTTGATGGGAAAAATGATTAATACAAAAAAAAAAAAAAAAACACCTAGTACCTAGACGATGCCGATGATGAAGATGAAGACTATGGCATCATGACGACGACACTACTGTGCTCATGGAAAACCAAGAAGTGGCTGTTGGGACTAACCTGTTTTACAAACGTAGTCGCTTCATATCAAGTTAGCAAGTAAGTTGAACAAGGAAAACGAAGAAAAATAAAATGACGAGCCTCGAAGGTGATGGAAAATGCTAATTTAAGTTTCAATTTTTTTTTTTGCAGAAAGAAGGGAAACAAAATGACTGATGGACGACAAAACGGTTTAAATAATAAGTAGAGTTTTTTTTTGCCAAGCCGGAAATTGGACGAACAAATCGACGTTAGGGCTAAATAACTTACACACATGTTTAATATACAACAACTAGTTCCTTGTGAGTATAACTTAACCAACAGAATTTTCGTGGATCAACTGTTATACTGGAGAAAACGTTGTTGCAAACATGGGCGTGTCAGTGGGTGGGAAAAATTATCATTGTTATGTCTAAGCTTCTAGAAAGATCAATTACAAAATTTTAAGTTTATAATAAATTTGATAAGAAGAAATCTCAAAAAATGGTGGACGTGGTTTTGAGATTTTACGAAAACCTTAAGCTTCTTAACCTTCCAGGTGCTAGTAACTTACGTAGTTAGCTATATCTTAAGTAGTGTTCGTTTCTTTTAAACGCAAAAATTCGAAAAATGTAATTTATTTTAGGTATGTATAAAAAGAAGATATAGTAGAAGAAGAAGATAGATAGAAGAAGCAGATAGAAAGATAGATGACAGAAAGAAGATAGAAAGTAGATTGGTCGAAGACTGATAGACGATTGAAAGAAGATAGATAGAAGATTGATAGAAGATTGGTAGAAGATTGATAGAAGATTAATAGAAGATAGATAGAAGATAGATAGAAGATAGATAGAAGATAGATAGAAGATAGATAGAAGATAGATAGAAGAGAGATAGAAGAAAGAAAGAAGACAGATAGAAGATAAATGAAAGATAGACAGTAGATAGATAGGAGATAAATAGAAAATTGATAGAATATTGACAGAAGATTAATAGAAAATTGGTAGAAAATTGATAAAAGATAGAGAAAAGACAGATAGAAGATTTGTAGTAGATTGAAAGAAAGACAAGACAAAAAGAAGATACACAGAAAATAGATGAAAGTGGATAGAATATATATAGAAGACAGATAGAATATATATATAGAAGATGGATAGAAGACAGATAGATAGATAGAAGATAGAAAGGAGATAGCCAAAAGATTAATAAGATTATAGCATTTATAGAAGAAATATAGAAGATCGGTAGAAGATTGATAGAAGATAAAAAGAAGATAGACGGAAAATACATAAAAAAATAGATAGACAAAAAATAGAAGACAGAGGAAAGACAGACAGAAGATCGATAGAAGATAGACAGAAGATAGATAGGAGATCCCTAAAAGATAGACATTAGATAGAAAGAAGATACATACAGGATATAAGAATGGTACAACATTGATTGAAGATAGATTGATAATTCATAGAAGATTTGATAGAGGGTAGTTAGGAAATAGATAAAAGATAGATAGAAGATAAATAAAAGATAGAAAGAATGAAGAAGACTTAGAAGATATAGAAAAAGAAGAAGAAAAAAACAGATTTAGATTCATATTTATTTTGATAACGAAACCAAGGAAAATATCTCTTCGAATGCATTTTGGCTATGGAATTCAAACAGCAAGGATCTCAAATACTTAACTGTCATTTTAATTGAAAAAAAAAATTGACAAATGAAAATAATTGTACCTACAAAGTATAAAATAGTCACAGCTTTAAATCTTAAGAGCAAGATTGTGAGCTTCTTTCGTTTAGTTTTTTTTAAATCCTCGACTTAAGATATTTGTTGTTCTTAATTTTCAAAAAAAAAAATTATTTAATTTATATTTTAAGATTTTAATACTTTAGATCCCTTTGGTTTTAATATAGCTTAATGTCAATTTATGTATAGACTGCAAAACAATTTAAGTATATCAATGAATATAAAATTCTTCAAATTCTGAAATTAATTATTTTAAGTATGTACCTATCTTTTTTTTAAAAATCTAATCTTATTTTTTTTTAATAAATAATCAGCAAATAATCGAATCAGAATCCTTAAAAAATCCACCAACCTCGTTTAAATACCTACCTACAATAAAATACACAAAAATCATTTTACTTTCTTGTTATAAGTTTCATTATAAACTCTATACATATAACTTCGTTGTGCATTGCAACTCTGATTTATTTTATACGATTTGTAAGTTAAGTTATTTTCCAATTTGCATCATAAAACCGACTCCGTGCCTCATTTCTTTTCACGTTGCCTATGTAAAATATCCTATCCACCCATTTCTGTGCTAACAACATAACCAACAAATTTGCCTGCTCAAAAGGATATAATGAATAATGAATATATTTCATTGTCTGGCACATAGATCTCATTTCCGTTTCTTCAAAAATATTTTACCTTTCACTGATGGTTGCTTAAGGAACCCAACTCAATCCAAATCAACAATTTATATTATAGAGATGTTTGGGAGTAGTGGGGGTATACGAAAATATTAAACAATTTACCATACCTTAAAGGTTGTAGTAGGTTGTAGATGAGAAAAGAGCATTTGGGTTCCTTTAACTTTTTGCCCAAAACACCGTTATAATAAAGTAATAATGTATCTACCATAAATATCACAGCATTACCTTATACAAATCTTGCAATTTAATCATTGTGCTATGTTACCTAGAGCAAACATTCGAAGGTATTCTTTATTTCAGTGTTGCCACTTTGAAAATATAATTTGTTTGTTTTATATAGAAATGAGTGTTAGCCTGTGTGTGGCTGAAAAATTTGAAAGTTACTGAATGAATTTAAAAATTTGTTTTTATCAGCAGGGAAATAGTTAATACTATTAGTATAGTATGAGTATTATTAGTTTAGTTAATACTATTAATATAGTATGAGTATTATTTACAGTAATAGTAGCTAATACGCCCACTTACACGCCAAATTTTATCATATATTTTAATTTTCTCCTTATTAAAAGTCATTTCATATTATGTATGTGTTATTTCTCATCCTCACTTAACCGCCATTTCTTATATTAGGATTTTTTTTACTACAATGAAGCTGGTTCATGTACAACTAATTTTCTGCCAGTTTTTTCACCCCGTGAGCGACTGGAGCAAAAGTTATTCTGGAATAATATCAGCTCAAAATTGTCCCAGTGTGTGATGGCCCAATGGCAACACTGCCTATGGAAGCCTGGATGCTTAAAGTACCATAAACACAACTAACATAAATCTCGATCGAAAGAATGAGGAAAGTCAAATAGGGACGATATGAGAAAAAAATGTATTGGTACAAAGTGCTTTTCTGCGATACAAAGAGCGAAAATAAGTTCATGAAACCAGTTTCCGAGTACTAACACTTGATTCTTGTGACCGACTAACAATACATACAGCCCTCCTCCTAACATATCGAAGGGCTACAAGTTAAATTTGAAAATGTTTAAAATATGTACGAGTAAGTGCCAAATATTCAGAAAATAACAAAGACGTATTATTAGCATTTAGAAAAGTATTGAGATTTTGTAGAACCCCTATTTATTTTGACTATTTTCTATTTTCTTTTCTAGTATTTCCTTTTTAAGTATTAATATGGGAATGGAAAGTTTTATTTATTCATTCTTCATTCTTCATTCTTCATTCTTCATTCTTCATTCTTCATTCTTCATTCTTCATTCTTCATTCTTCATTCTTCATTATTCATTATTCATTATTCATTATTCATTATTCATTATTCATTATTCATTATTCATTATTCATTATTCATTATTCATTATTCATTATTCATTATTCATTATTCATTATTCATTATTCATTATTCATTATTCATTATTCATTATTCATTATTCATTATTCATTATTCATTATTCATTATTCATTATTCATTATTCATTATTCATTATTCATTATTCATTATTCATTATTCATTATTCATTATTCATTATTCATTATTCATTATTCATTATTCATTATTCATTATTCATTATTCATTATTCATTATTCATTATTCATTATTCATTATTCATTATTCATTATTCATTATTCATTATTCATTATTCATTATTCATTATTCATTATTCATTATTCATTATTCATTATTCATTATTCATTATTCATTATTCATTATTCATTATTCATTATTCATTATTCATTATTCATTATTCATCATTCATCATTCATTATTCATTATTCATTATTCATTATTCATTATTCAATATTCATTATTCATTATTCATTATTCATTATTCATTATTCATTATTCATTATTCATTATTCATTATTCATTATTCATTATTCATTATTCATTATTCGTTATTCATTATTCATTATTCATTATTTTGGATAAAAGAAAAAACGACTTCGGCAAAAATGCAAAATACATTTTCATCAAAAAAGGGAATAATGACAGTTTTAAATTTGATGTAAATTTATACATATTTTAAAATTGTTGGGGTCGATTTTATGAAGGTTTCTAATCTCTCCAAATCAAAATTTCCGAAAATTCTTACAATCTTTTGAATTTGAATTTCAGATCAATTAAACTCCCACGCTTCATTTGCTAAACATATATAATATGTGTAATTCCCTTAAAGCCTAAAAGAATAATGCACTTGAAAGGCTATTAATTATTTCCAAATACGGAATGCAAAATGAATCTTTCCTCAAGCACCCTTTTGTCACTCAAAGGCAATTACGACTGTATTCTTCGAAAAAGGTTAACACACTGCATTTTTAAATTGTTGCCTTATTATGCGTGCGAATACGCATCATTCCACGACGTCCGCCACTGCCCCGTGTTATTATATTGTCGGTCTTAGAGTCTATCTACTCTACTCAGTTGCAGTGAAATTAATGCATAAGAATCCTTAATCAATTCAACACTTCCTCGGAGAAAAAAAAATGAAAGCACGATTACGAACACAAAGTGCAAATAGAGTGAGTTTGTCTGCAGAGTTCTTTGAATTAAAAAAAAAGACGATTTCATGAAATGTCAGAGTGCTGTACATTTAGCTGTCAGTGATGGTGCTGGTACACATTCGTTCTGATGTGTTGCACATAATTTTACATTTATACATACATATGTATGAGAAGAGAGAGGCTTCATCTTGACGCCCCACTGAGCCGTTGTCATTATGCCGAGGCAGATGATTATGATTAAGTTTATTTGAAATGCATGATGTGACATTGCTCGGTATTAATCACATGGCTTATATTGACACTATGAACTTTCAATCTATATAACCAAGGAGGGCTTATATACGCCGACCAGGATTTGCAATTAACTTCTCTCCATAAGTCAGAGGCTTCTGATGTGATGTTCTGTATAACATGGAAGTTTTGCTGAGCACTGCAAGTTTGTTGTAATCAGGGGCCTATAGAAAGGTCCATGATGCACATAAATGCAATGCACGTTTGAGAATTCTATCTACATACTATAACGACAACGACGACGACACACGTCAACGACGATGACAACCGACGACTACAGAATGGTGTCAATTTTCAGGGCTATATAGTAACGAAATGCAAAAGGTTTTATATGCCTTGAATGCATAGTATCATCAGTGGACCGGTAAGGACATCATGCATCTCAAACTCATGCATTGATATGACTTGTCTATTCGCAAATGCCTCAGATACACATAGAATTAAAGCTGAATTTTGCCAGAGCAATATACAAACATACTGAAAATTATTCACAAATACAAATTGATAAAAAAATAAGAAAGTTTTGGCTTAGTACCTAAATAGTTTAACTTTTGGGAACAGACTGTTTACATTTATTTAAATTTAATAAAATTGATTTATTTTTTGCGTTAATTAAATATTTTAAAAAGACACCCAGGCGATTGGCTTGAATGTAAGTTGGACCAACAAAAATTGAGTTGAGCAAAACTTATTGCAATTTTTTGCACAAATTATTGAATAATTTGTACACTCATTTTTTTTTATAGAGACACTTAAAAAAATACGGCTTTTGTCGCTTGAAAAATTTTAAGTTTGTAAATGCAGTTCGATCGATAATCGTTGGTACATGTTTGTATCTTTTTTTAATTTTTTTTTTTTTACATATTCCAATTTGTTTTAAGTTCGTAATTTTTTTTTTAATCCAATCGTTTTTGAATTTCTTATTTTTATTTATTTATTATTATTTTTCATGAATTAAGTTTTTTTTTTTTAATTTACTTTTAATTCTATTTTAAATTAACTATTAAAAAAAATAATTGGGACAGTAAAACAGATCGTATCGCTTGAAAAATTTGTAAATGTCAGAAATATTTCTGGACATATTTTCCAAAATTTCAAAACATTATTGTTTTAATTTATTTACATCAAACTAAATTGTATAAACGAAAAATTTTATGTCGAACAATATTTCCAGAATTTTCTAGCGATGTATCGAGTGGATCAAACACAGTATTTTTGTCCAAACAATTTTGAAAAATTGACTAAAAATGAAAACAAAACAAAATTTAAAAATTAAATTGTTTAAATAAGTTTACAAAAAGATTAAATTTCTTTCAAAATTTGTATAAATAAAAACATGTAGGTCAGAGAAAAATTGGGACATTCAAAAACAGAAAAAAAAAAACAGACGAATATATAGTGACGATAATCTTCAATTATAGAATTTTCAAACGGTAAAGTATGAAGATGGAAAAACTCCTATTTTTGTCCCAAACATTTTGGAACAATTAATCAAAAACAAAAATTAAATTTAGAAAAAACTAATTGCATTAAAAAATTTACAGATTTCACTCATAGAGTAACTATGGGGACATTGAAAATGACTTGTATTACGTCAATAAAACAAAAACATGTCTAATCTTTGTGATTTG
This sequence comes from Epistrophe eligans, assembly GCA_951394125.1. Classification (NCBI taxonomy): domain Eukaryota; kingdom Metazoa; phylum Arthropoda; class Insecta; order Diptera; family Syrphidae; genus Epistrophe; species Epistrophe eligans. The sequence goes on along the minus strand of OX596029.1, from coordinate 34,319,412 downwards.
TATTTTGTATACTATTGTTGCATTATAACTTCACAAACTGTCTTAGAAACCATTCTACAGTCTGAAGTACCAATTTGTATATTTAGTGTCACTTCCCAGTTGGCGGTTAAATTAATGTTGTATAATTTTTTTAATAAGATCTTAGTCTTAATTGTAGCTTAATTTGCAATTACACAATCATACTCATTTTCATCCGCACCGGTACAGCACTTATACACGAAATTAAAGTTACATACCATCTATCTTAACGTATATCTAGGTGTTTGACATTTTTGCTTAGCTTAGCTTTGCAGAAAGGTAACTGAATTACAGATCGAATTAAGTATGCATCATATACGGTTCAACTTAGTTCTCGACTCAGTTGGTTGTTGTTGAATCAACCCGCGAGTTGGCTTGTTATTTTATCAATTTGACGGTTGATGAGAAAATCGAAAGATTTTGAATTTTTTTCAAATTGATTTACAAGTATTTCAAATCATTGAACTATGTATATTGTATAAAGCCAAGACATTTGATTTACTGTCCAGGCAAACCTTTTTTAAATCGAGACAAAATTTACAAAGAATTTGATGCGAAGCCCCACCTCACTGGTAATTGTTTTTATTCTATAATATTTTATTTTAAAATATTTTGAACTCATCTTTTAATCAATTTAACAATATCGAGTCGCGTAATTTACCCAAAAGTTGTCTAGTATATTCTACGTTCTTTAGGTTGATTTAGAAAAACATCAACTTTTGTCACATTTTACCTTATTTTAAGACTTTAATCCCAAACATCCGATTATTAGAATAGAAGTTAGAAGCTAACCAAGACCTTAACCTTGATGATCTGGTACTTGGAACTTAAGTTATAATTTTATATAAGAGGTTCAAGTAGGTACCTATGCATATTCTAGGTTAAACAACCAAATTGATTTAGAAGCTAGTTAAGTTTTTACCCAAACGTTGTCTAGCATATTCTAGGTTCTTTAGGTTGATTTAGAAAAACATCAACTTTTGTCATATTTTACCTTAATTTTGAGACTTTAACTCAAACATCCGATTATTAGAATAGAAGTTAGAAGCTAACCAAGACCTTAACCTTGATGATTTGTTCCTTAGAACTTAAGTTATAATTTTATGTAAAAGGTTCAAGTAGGTGCCTATGCATATTCTAGGTTAAACAACCAAATTGATTTAGAACTTAGTTAAGTTTTTACCCAAACTATGCATATTCTAGGTTCAACAATCGATTGATTTAAAAGACTGACATTTTACCTTAATTTTAAGACCTTAACCTCAAACATCCGATTATTAGAACAGAAGTTATAATCCAAACAAACCAACCAAATCCAACCTTTACGATTTTATTATTTGTAAAATACCTACTACAATTAATGTTCATGCACATACCTACATGCATACATATGTACATACCTACATGCATACATACATACCTACATAAACATAATATATGTACATATATCATTTTTGTGCCCGATGCAAAGCCAATTTTGTTTGCCACGTGTTTTTTTTTTATTGCACACACTCCACCGTCTTCTCTCTTCTATCAATATGTTCTTTGTAGGTACGTACCTACATACATACATATTTTGTTTGTTTTTTTTTCTTTTGCCGTAATGAAATATAGTTCTAAAAAGACAATTTTTCAAGTTTCTAGTATGAAATTTTTTACGATTTTGCAAAAATTTGTATGCAGATTTGTAGCCTTTTATTTAAACTTTAATTATCTAGCCTAATATTGAACATCCAATAATTATAACCAAAGTTATAGGCTTCTAAGTGGGCTCAAATCGAGCATTTTTCGAATTTAATAATTCCTCCACTGAATCTCGTCCGTTGGCGATGATCAAAATTTATGTACGCTGGCTTGTGTTTTTGTGTTTTTTTCTTCATTTTATTCATTTTGGTAGTTTCTTTGGTAACACCAACCAAAAATTCAAAATACCGCTTATTTTGGACCAAGTAATCTTGTTTCAATGTTAGAATCTTGTTATTCTGTTACCTTGTAAGCATTAACAAATGTGTGCTGAATGCAACATGAAAATTCAAACGGGATCGATTGCAGATGGGCAAGATAACTACAAGGTGTTCTTGCTTTAAACAAATTGTACAAGTAACAATGCAAGTATTTTTATGACAGCGACAGGCACGTAGCCAGAGGGAGGGCTTGAGGGGCTGAAGCCCCACCCCCCGGGAAAGTCTAAAATAAAAACTAAAACTTTCTAATATACTGAATTTAAATCCATGAAAATAAGGAGACTATCCGCGTAGGTAGGTATAGTTTATTTGAAAACACTTTGTTAAGAAACAACAAACTATTTAGGGTACCTATGCATACAATTTTGTATTGAATTTAAGAGACTATTTAGGTATTTAATTTAATTTTAAAAGCAATTAAAATGAGAATATTCTAGGTACCTACAGTTTATTTGATTTTGGATCAGTTAACGACTTCAGTTATTGCCAAAAAATTGCAAAATAAAAGTAACAATAAGTTATAACGGGTGATTTTTAAGCTGGTTTGGTTTTGGCAACACTGGTTTTGACAGCTGACGTGTGTTTAGTACCTTGTGTCACTGTCAAACAGCTTCAGTTTGGTTTGCAATTTAACCATGGATCGTCTTACAAATGAACAACGCTTGCAAATTATTGAATTTTACTATCAAAATTCGTGCTCGGTTCGAAATGTTGTTTATCGAAAAATTGTGTTCAGCGATGAGGCTCATTTTTGGTTGAATGGGTACGTAAATAAGCAAAATTGCCGCATTTGGAGTGAAGATCAGCCAGAAGCATTGCAACAGCTACCAATGCATCCTGAAAAAGCCACTGTTTGGTGCGGTTTATAGGCCGGCGGCATTATTGGGCCATATTTCTTCAAAGATGATGCGAATCGCAGCGTTACTGTCAATGGTGAACGCTACCGAGCGATGATAACAAACTTTTTTTTGCCCGAAATGGAAGTTCTTGACTTGCATGATATGTGGTTTCAACAAGACGGTGCCACATGCCACACAGCACGCGAAACAATGGCGCAATTGCGAGGCGAGTTTGGTGAACAGTTAATTTCACGTTTCGGGCCGGTCAATTGGCCGCCTAGATCGTGCGATTTGACACCATTAGATTATTTTTTGTGGGGGTATGTCAAGGCTAATGTCTATAGGGACAAGCCCGCTTCGATTGACGCACTGGAAGCCAACATCCATGCATTCATTCGTGAGATACCGGCCGATATGTGTGAAAGAGTATGCCAAAATTGGACTCAGCGGATGGGCTACCTGAGACGCAGCCGCGGTCAACATTTGCATGAAATTATCTTTAAACATTAAATTGCTAGGTTCAAACTATCGATTCAAATAAATATTTCATTCATTTTTTCGAATTTTTTGTGTTTTTTTTAAAAAAAAGTTCTAAACCTCTTTAAAAATCACCCGTTATATATGATCTCAGAATAATAAAAACCACAAATACCTAAATAGAAATAGTGATACGCGCTTTACAAATGCATATGATTTAAAATAACTTTCAGATTGCGGAAAATATTTTTCAAAGTATTGTAGTAGGTACCTAATACATATTTGTTTTTTGTCATTCCTTAAGAAAAATGAAACGCCAAATTTCCATTACTTCTTTTTTTTTAAAAACCAAAACATGGCGACCATTGTGGTAAGTAAACAGTTATTTTTAAATAGATAATCAACCACAGATACGGAAGAATCCCACAATGAGAGCTTATACTTACTCTCATAGTCATAGTAAAATATATTTAATGAAATTTGGGAATAATTCGGGTCACTTTTCACGAACTTTGAATTTTGAGGTACCTGGTATTTTTTGTTACGGCATGGGAGTTTTAATACTTTAATACTTTTTTTGGGATCCATAGTACAAATGAGAAGGTGTTAAGTGACATTGACTGATATTTGTCTAAAACATACTTTTGATATGAATTTAAATAGAAACACTCAAAATTATACATTTTTCTCTATTTGTATGGCCTTTTTTTAAATTACTCTAGTTTTAAGAAAAAAAATTCTAAGAAGTTCTAAGCAAAAAAGGTCGTTTAAAAACAATCAACATATACAATTTTGTCACTTAACACCTTCTCATTCTAAACGCTTCAATTATGTTAAGCTTCTTAAAATTTAAGTTTTCATGTTAGGCTAACATATTATGTAGGTAAAATTAAAAATAAAATTTCTCTTAAAATTTGGAATCAAGCCCCCCCCCCCCCCCCCCCCCCGAACCACAATCCTGGCTACGGCACTGGACAGCGATGTGGGATCAATATGAAAAATGCCACCAATTGTGGGTCATTATTTACTTACAGCTTGTGGGGGTTAATTTCCTGAAGGCTAATAATTTCGCGGAGTCAAAATGTCACGCTTATTTTGTATTTTCGGTAGGTACAAATTTGGCAAATAATTTAAAAATAAATTCTCGATAATATGGAAGCTTGAAACATTTTAGAAAATTGTTGCCATTTAATTAAGAGTTTTGTTAAACATTCAAAATCGATTGTTAAATTTGTACCAAACAAACAGTGAAGAAAATATCCTAATAAAAACGTTTTAAGTAAATAAACTAACATGGAGAAATTCTGCAAGAAAATAATTCCACTTCTTCAACATTTTTTGTTCATATTATTTGAAATTGAAGTTATCCTGTTTTATTATCCCAATGTGATATGCTTCTGTTTAAAGATACTGATTGTTTTATATGCAGTTCTTATTTGCATGTCACTTTACTGGCTTCTGTTAATTTTAACACATTCTTACGACTCGGGAATTCTAACATATTTTTATGAAAAGAGTCTAATTAAAAGTTTATTAGAATAATATTATGTTGTATACCGCATACAGTCTGTATTTTTAATTGAGAAAAAAAAAAGAAAGAAAGAAGTGAACAGGACAACCAGCCAACTGATGCTCTTATAAGTCTCCTCAGGTTTATTCGTCTTTGTTAGATTTTGTATAATTTTTCTTAAGGATAGTTAAATGTTTTGTACACAAAAAAGTTTGATTTATAGAAAATTTCTACTTTGACATCATTCTTCCCATCAGTTGGCTGAGAAAAAAACAGACTTTAGGAAAATAAAATTTCCCAAAATAAATAAATATGCAAATACACTATAATAATAGAACTATGCCTTTGTTTTAGGCTTGCTGCAACTACTGGCTAAAAGTACACACTAGGAAGCCACCTACAGACAATAAAAAAAAAAAATATTACAATTTAAAAATTTGACGAGAAGCTTATAAAGTTCTGCAAAAACAGCCATATTTACATAAACCTTTGTCCTTCTTTCCTAAATGGTTTAAATAATGCAATGAACCACCCACAGTCTCTATAATAGAGAGCAAATACTTGCAACTCGGTGGTGGCCTTTGGTTTCTGTTTAGAAAATGTTGAATTTTCAGAAAATGCGTGCTCAGCCTAGCTAAGTTAGAATGCATAGAACATTAAGGTCACATTAATATGTCTACTTCAATTTACCTGCACGCAATTTTGTGTGAATACATTCAAAATAAAAAAAAAACATATATACATATAATATTCCCACAGTAAAATTTGCATGGCATTGACTATAAGAGAACATTTTATTCAATTTAAATAAAATAAAATGAATATTTTTTTTTTAGAAATTCTATTAACAGAATGTATATATCTATGGTGAGGTGTATTTTGCATTCAAAATTAGAAGTTCTTGTTTAGATGAATAATATTTTTCTTTTGTTTAATTTTTGTAGATTTATTTCATATCCACCTGTTGGCTAAATATTATTTTAATTAGAAGTAAAGTATTAGTATAAGATTTTTTTGAAAAAGAGCAAAAATCAGTTGGCATAAATTAAACAATTTCCTATTTGACATGAGAATTATTTATTCTTTGCCATGACATATTTAGCAATGTTTAGTTTGAGATGAAAATTTAAGTTGAATGTCAAAAAATGTATTTTTAGACAATAAAGATTGACATCCTTGAGTGATGGTTGTTAATTTGTTGAGTAGTTTTTTATTTTAATTCATTTACCTAATCAAAGACTTATAGGTGTATAGTGCAAGAGATTAATATCGTTTTGGTTGTAAAATAAGTGTTCTTTGAAAAACCTTTAATGAACTTGAACTTTTTCCAGTAGTTATACACAATGAATGAAGTCGCAAAAGAAGCTCGACAAAATTTTTTTTAGCTGAGTTAAGCGGATGATTTTATAGACAAACTATAAAAAAAATATTTATTTTTGTTGGTTACTGTGGCGTATGTGGAATATTATTTATTAAGACTATTAAGTCTCAAGTCATTCCAACCTCTCATATGGCGTATGGTTACACATTTATAAATTTTAATTTTTACTTACGATATACATATTTATAGGTACTATGTACTGTCCATAAGTAGGTACTACATATACTAAAAGTTAAGTAACTATGTAGGTACATCACTGGACGTCCAGTATAACGAAAGATATAATGTCCAGCCAATTCGTTAAATCGAAAAATTCGTTATATCGAAACAGTTTTTTCGAACAAAAAAAGAAAACATAATGTTTACCGATATAAAAACAACAAAATTACTTTTACCGTTTTTTGGTGCAGGCAAATGGTAAACGCAAAATAAAAAATAAAGAATCCGTTTCATGTTTTGTTTTGTTCCTTTTCATTGAAATTGAACAGCATTCGTTATATAGAGTAGTAAAATTTTTCGATATTCGTTATATAGAGATATTAATGGACTTCAAATGGTGTTTCGTTACATTGGACGTTCGTTACATCGGCGTTCGTTATACTGGACGTCCATTCACAACTTATTTGAAAAAAAAAAAAACTTCAGTAATTTTTTCTAGAAAAATGCTACCTTTTTATAAACAAAGTTTTAGGAAAAAATAGAACCATTTTTTTTTATTTTCCTTTTTTTAAAAAATTTTTCAACTAATTTTGATCAATTTTTTCACAGAGAATGTTTACAATAATTTTAAAACTAGGTGTAAGTAGATACCAAAATTTTCCAATTTTTTTTTTTGGATTTTTAAAGAAAAGTTTCAAACATTTTGTTTGAGAACTTAATAATTCGAAAACGACTTGGTCGATTTTCATTAAACTTAGCACCCAGCAGTTTACGTCAATAGCAGATTTTAAACAAAATTTTTTCTTAAAACCAAAAATAACTGTACTTCCCATACAAATGTGTAAAAAGTGGTATTGCAAATCTCATTTTTCTCAATAACAGCTCCTACCATTTTGATTCAAATTTTTGTTTGAACTAATATCAGAGCGATCTGCGATATTATTGCGAAAAAAAAATATATCTATTGTTTAAAAATGGTACCTCTCATGGAACCATTTTTTTGGGTTTTCGACTATCTCATTATCTGTTGAACCAATTTGAATGAATTTTTTTACACAAAAGCTACTAAAAAGTTTGAATAATATTGCATATCATAACTTCCTTAAAATTGGCGTGCCAATTTTTTTTTCTTAAAAATATCTATGTACATACATATGTATGTATGTATATTCAAAATTTTATATATGTATAAAAAATTATTTTTTTTAAAAACCGCTCTAACGATTTTTAAAATTTTTTCTCGTAAATCAATTTATATCTAATTTTACTGATTTTTTTTTTAACATTTTTTTTCAATCTAAATTGTAAATTCCATGCATATGTCTGAAGTGCACGGTGTTATATTGTTCATACACTCAGAGAAAAAATCTGTGTAAAATTGCCTTAGTTGCCTTAGGTGAATTATTTTGTATGGATGTTATCTTTCGAGCATAACATAGCCTAGTTCTAAGGCAAGTTATGTACGCCCTAAGTAACGTGAAATAGGCTAATTTGCCTTAGAAAACTTAGTTAAATTATTTTGTATGGATGTTATCTTTCGAGCATAGCATAGCCAAGTGCTAAGGCAATTTAAGTACGCCCTAGGTAATGTAAAATAGGCTAACTTACCTTAGGAAACTTAGTTAACATTTTTTGTGTAGGAATGTTAGTGTACGAGCATAACTTTGCCTAGAACTAAGGTAATTTATGCACGCCCTAGGTAAAGTCAAATAGGCTAATTTGCCTTAGGAAACTAAGCTAATTTTTTTTCTTGAAATGTTATTTGACTAACATAACTTTGCCTAGAACTAAGGTGATTTATGCACGCCCTAGGTAAAGTCAAATAGGCTAATTTGCCTTAGGAAACTAAGCTAATTTTTTTTGTTGAAATGTTATTTGACTAACATAACTTTGCCTAGAACTAAGGTGATTTATGCACGCCCTAGGTAAAGTCAAATAGGCTAATTTGCCTTAGGAAACTAAGCTAATTTTTTTTCTTGAAATGTTATTTGACTAACATAACTTTGCCTAGAACTAAGGTGATTTATACACGCCCTAGGTAAAGTCAAATAGGCTAATTTGCCTTAGGAAACTAAGCTAATTTTTTTTCTTGAAATGTTATTTGACTAACATAACTTTGCCTAGAACTAAGGTGATTTATGCACGCCCTAGGTAAAGTCAAATAGGCCAATTTGCCTTAGGAAACTAAGCTAATTTTTTTTCTTGAAATGTTATTTGACTAACATAACTTTGCCTAGAACTAAGGTGATTTATGCACGCCCTAGGTAAAGTCAAATAGGCTAATTTGCCTTAGGAAACTAAGCTAATTTTTTTTCTTGAAATGTTATTTGACTAACATAACTTTGCCTAGAACTAAGGTGATTTATGCACGCCCTAGGTAAAGTCAAATAGGCTAATTTGCCTTAGGAAACTAAGCTAATTTTTTTTGTTGAAATGTTATTTGACTAACATAACTTTGCCTAGAACTAAGGTGATTTATGCACGCCCTAGGTAAAGTCAAATAGGCTAATTTGCCTTAGGAAACTAAGCTAATTTTTTTTCTTGAAATGTTATTTGACTAACATAACTTTGCCTAGAACTAAGGTGATTTATGCACGCCCTAGGTAAAGTCAAATAGGCTAATTTGCCTTAGGAAACTAAGCTAATTTTTTTTGTTGAAATGTTATTTGACTAACATAACTTTGCCTAGAACTAAGGTGATTTATGCACGCCCTAGGTAAAGTCAAATAGGCTAATTTGCCTTAGGAAACTAAGCTAATTTTTTTTCTTGAAATGTTATTTGACTAACATAACTTTGCCTAGAACTAAGGTGATTTATGCACGCCCTAGGTAAAGTCAAATAGGCTAATTTGCCTTAGGAAACTAAGCTAATTTTTTTTGTTGAAATGTTATTTGACTAACATAACTTTGCCTAGAACTAAGGTGATTTATGCACGCCCTAGGTAAAGTCAAATAGGCTAATTTGCCTTAGGAAACTAAGCTAATTTTTTTTGTTGAAATGTTATTTGACTAACATAACTTTGCCTAGAACTAAGGTGATTTATGCACGCCCTAGGTAAAGTCAAATAGGCTAATTTGCCTTAGGAAACTAAGCTAATTTTTTTTCTTGAAATGTTATTTGACTAACATAACTTTGTCTAGAACTAAGGTGATTTATGCACGCCCTAGGTAAAGTCAAATAGGCTAATTTGCCTTAGGAAACTAAGCTAATTTTTTTTCTTGAAATGTTATTTGACTAACATAACTTTGCCTAGAACTAACGTAACTTTACTTAGGACCTTATGTAATTTTCCCTCCAATTTTTTTTAAATGTGCAATTTTGTCTTAGATCTTAGGTGATTTTACCAAGCACTAGGGCAATATTGCCGCCAAAAATCTTGATTAGCTGACAGCGGCGTCGCAATATTTTCGTCAGGGAGGACATCCGCATTCCTTTAATCACCTAGACAAGGGCGTAGGCAATATTCCGACTTGAAGGGAAAATCTCATTACTGAACTCCACTACATGTCTCTTTTGTGCTTGTTTGTTAGCTGTTTGCCAACGTTTCACAAACTGTCTAAAATTCCTGTTTGTTAACTCAAAAAAGTTGCAACGAGAGAGCACAATGAGATAGCAAATAATTGCTCCTCCATTGGATAACTTGCAAATTTCTGTGTGCAAGGAGTGTGAAAACTGATAAATACACAGCTGTAAATGTCTGTCACGTGACGTTGGCTAAGAATATACAAAAAAATCATTTCGGTATTCGCAATGTTAATTCCAAATCACCTTAGGCCGAACTCGACGTGTCGCAATCGGTAGTTTAAAATCTGTCCAAATTTTACAGTTGAAAAATTACAAGGTTCAAAATGATTTTTCACCGTTTGACCGTCTTGTACACAAAAGGAACATTTTATACAAAAAGTGGTTCAGCGCATTTGTTAACTTTTTGAAAAATGTTGCCTTTCTAGGTGTATTTCTTCTTCTTTTAAAGTTTGACATGTTTTACACATGTTTCTTAAAAAAATAAATCAAACCGGCTTGTTATTTTCTGTGTTTGTTTTATTCTGTGTCTTGGACATGGATAACTGAGTTTCCACCAACTTTAAGTTTTAAGATGAGAAGGGCACCAAGTAAGAGAAGTGGTCCACGATTGGTGGAAATTAAAAGATAACGTCAGCAAATTTCCAGCAACTTGTTTCCTCGTGTAATGGTAACTTTTAAAAAAAAAAATTGACAGAAAATTCTGAAAATTTTTTGCAAATTTGCAAGAAATTTCACTCTACCAAACAGACGTAATGTAAATGTGACGAAGAAACGAGACGAGAGCGTGACATGAATCGCTGTCATCTTTTTCTCGTTATAAAATCGTTCCCCAATTCAATATGCGACCAGTTTTTTTACAGCATTCAATCGTTTTGTTTGCTTTCAGTGCGGTGTGTGAAAAAGTGTTTTTTTGTTAAAAAAAATATTAACTGCCAGGTTCTACATTTCACTTTCGCTCGAAATGAAATTGAAGTCAATCTAATTTCATCATTTGATTTCAATTCTATTTCGAGTGAAAGTGAAATGTAGAACTTGCTGTAAAAAAAAAGTTAAGAGAAAAGAAAATAACAAGTGGCAAAAGAAAACACTATTGATGTTCTGTCATTTGCGTTTTTTTGTGCTTTTTCGTATTGTTTGAGACATAAGCGGAGTAAAAAGTGTGAAGAGGTGTTTCCTTCTCATTTAACAAAAATTGCAGCTATTCAAATTTTCAGCGTTTAAATGGATGTCGCAATCCAAAAGAAACTCAAAAGAGAAACCCCGTTAAAAATTGCAGTCGTGTAAAAGCAGTCATTGATAAAATTGGTCGAGAAACGTTGAAAAGTGGAACAAACCTCAAACGATTTGTTACAATTTTCATCGTTTCTCGCTTGATCTTATCGATGCGCGAGTTACAGAACGTAGGCATGGTATACTTTTAGGCGCTGATTACACGACTCGTTTTTTCATTCGTTTCGTTTTTCGTTGTTTATACAGCTTGGGTGAGGGATGTAGAAATGTAGGGTGGAAAGCACTTCATTCCACTTACATTTCTACACCCCCTGTTTAAAAGGAAACTACAGAAAATGTCTACGATTTTGTTTCCTCGTGTAAAAGATATAAGAGATTTTTAAGGAAATTATAAGAAAACGTAAAAAAAACAACTTCTTTCTTCGTGTGAAAGGGGACTTAGAAAGCAATCCAAACACGAACAGAAAGTGACCAATTTCGCTTGCTGATTTCCAACTTGATGATAATCCAAATGGCTCGGTTGAACCCATGCACACGGTGCAAATGGTTCAACCGACTTCTACACCCTTCACCCAAGCTGTCAAAAGGACGAAAGACAAAACGACCGCAAAAAAGTCTCGTGTCTAACTCTTAACTTTTATCGTTCCTTTTTTCTTACTTATTAATGTTACTTTTATGGAATAAAAGAACGAGGAAAATTTACTATTGTTAAGAAAGTTAAATTTTTTAAAAAAGAACGCATCATTTTACCTTAGCAATTGGGAAGTTCCCTCATACGTCAATGTGACAATGTGAAACAATCAACAACAAAAATTGCCTAGTTGGGGAGAAAACAATGCAATACAAACAAATATACTTACATACACAACGATAAATCACAATGTGCACACTATTCGCACCTTTGGAAAAGTGTTTGTATGCGTATGTATAATTGTTTGTATTGCATTGTTTTCTCCCCAACTAGAATCGCCAAATATAATATAGTTATAGATATATAGTTTTTGGAAAAGCCCAATCGGGCAATATTCCCGCCAACGCCAACGCCAACCATCATCGCTACTAGCGTAGTTTTACCAAGTCCTAAGCTAAATTTACCTAGGGTCTTAGGTAATTTTCCCTCCAATCTTCTTTATATATGTAATATTACCTTAGGGATAGGGTGATTTTACCTTAGCACTAGGGCAAAGTTACCGCCAACCGTCTATACTAATGAAACTTTTACCTAGGCCTAAGGTAAATTTGCCTAGGGCATAAGGTGATTTTCCCTTCAAAATGCATTAGATGTGTTAAATTAGCTTAGTTCTAAGGTGATTTAGCATAGTCCTATGGTAATTTCCTTCGAGTTCCGTTATTTTGAGTGATTTTCGTGGATTTACATCACTTGGTTCGTAGTTTTCATGGCAAGCAGTTGAAATTTTAAGTGATAGAAAACAAAAAGTTAAAAAAAGCATTGTAAGCATAATATAATAATAAAAAAATATATTAAAAACTTGAAAATCAAAAGGAAAAACATAAACTTTTAAATAAAACAAAGCGTTTTGGAGCATTTCAAAGTAAGTATATGTTTTTATAATAGAAAATCTTATGAACAAAAGTGAAGCTGTCCTGTAAATATGTATAGGTTTTTATTTTACTTTTTGCCGTCTTTAAGTTCGATTCCTTTGATTTTTTAAGGATTATCAATCAAAACCGGGTATAATATATACAAAGCACACAAAAAGCTGACGTTTTATACAGAAATGGATGTATTCCGAAATTTAGCAAATTTGCCCAAGAAATTTATGGTACAGCACCTGCCGCTTTTGTTCATCAGCTCCTTATAGTATATTTTCATTAGGTATACCTATCGCTCACAGAAAAATAGTTATTATTATGTATTATATTATCACTACTTTTTGACAATTTTAAAAGAAATTATATACATTTATATATATATTTTGTGAAAAGTTCGACTTGATTACATCAGCTGTGTTTTCTTGGAGGTGGGGAAGTACTCATGAGTTCTTAGCTAGCCATTTTCAATGGAACTCAAAAAGAATTGATTTTCCTACAAATCTCATCTACTCGCACATGAAAGCACGAGTAGTTGGTAGTATCTTCTAGATTATCGTTTGTATCTACTCATGAGTGTTGTTCTCCACATCCAAAGAAACACGGCTATTTTGAATTTAAAGGAGTTTTTCAAAATTGGCTATAGTTGCAGTATTCACTTCTTTATTGAAAATTTCGAAAAATACCCAAACATAATTTGACTTTTCTCGTAAACTATCAACTCGATTGCAGTGATTCTTGGTTTTCTGAGTTCTAATTTGTATCCTCTAGCTTCTGACGTTTTTCGCTTTGAATTTAAGGGAATTTTTCTAAATTTGGCTTTTATTTGCGTATTTACTACTTTATCAGTATAAGTTCGATTGCAATTATTCAGAATTCTTATTTTCATCCACTAGCTTCTGGTATTTTTTGTTTTTAGTTTGAAAAGATTTTTCAAAAATTGGCAGTAGTCACTATACTTTATTGAAAAATTCAAAAAAAAACCCAAAGAATTTGTGGCTTTAGAAAATGTGGCTTTAATCGATACAAAATTCTTTTCCTATAGAAAATAAAAAATACTACATAATGAATTCCCAAAACCCAGGTAGTTCCACAAGTGAACTTCAAGAATCCACCTGCAATCCTAAAACATCTGTTAAGACTTGACATCTTCTCAAAAATTTTGAAGCGAATCTTCAATCAATCATGGTTATTAATTCAGATGGCGAATTATCGTTTCTCAATCAAAACGAACCAAAATAATTAAACATTGCAGTTGAAATTAATCAAAAACATCAAACCACAACCAAAACAAGAGGATGATGACTTGGCAAAACTACTGAAATCATGGAAACTCTATGATCGACTTTATGTGTTCCTAAAAGGTAAATTTTCTTAAATTTTTTAACGTTTTTTGAAAGAATGTTTTTATTAACAGAAAAGAATATCAGTAATATTGAGGGCTTAAAATGCATGAAGGAAAGACATATTGACCAATTATTTTTATGAACATATGCTACTTTAATACAAACATCATCCTGGAGGCAAGTTATCTTTCTGGCAAAAGGAAAATGTAAGTTATATGACTAGAATGTTTTGTTTACGTCTAGACTGTTTTCAGTTAAATTATTACTATTATTAACTGTTTATATTTTTTTCTTCATGTTTGCAGGGTAATTTTTCCTATAAATCCGAAGCCTCAAAATATATCGACTAAAGAATTCTTTGTAGAATGCTTAACAGCATAAGTAGCCCATCACCACACAGTTAGACCTCGGATTCTGATGTAAGTGTGAATAATAATAAAATTTATTAATAATAAAACGACTTTAATATAATAAAGATTCTAGGAAACAATTACAATATGTCTGTGTGTATGTTTATCAAAACAAGATCCTAAACGGTTTCAGCCCATTTTCTTGAAACTTGAAACAAACTTTTAGCAGCTCATTGTCAGTGGATTGACAGATCTGGCAATATAGTCACATCTTTCAGTCCTCTTCACTTAGCTTGAGTCTTGAGTTTTCATTCAAAATATTTATTTCAAACTGTGAGGACACATGGTTAAGATTTTGTTTTAGTTAATTAGTTTACTTTGACTAAAAAATTAAATCGAATACAGTTTTTACAGGGGACAATAAAGTTCTCTATCGCAGCTGTGTTAAAGTAATCCCACCTATTCGAACAAAATCTAAACTTGTAGATATCTTTCACGAAGTTTGTATAGCACCTAAAAGTTTTTAATTGAACAATTTTAATTATAAACGAGTATGTACTGAAACATGCTGAGTTATAATTTTTTAACGTAAACATATACACAGATAAAAATATGTTACCTTCGTTTTATTAAAATCACGAATGTTTTTATTCCATCTCCACCAAATTAAAGTCGGAAAATGTATGAAATTTCAGAAATTTTGTTTAACTTCCCATTTGGAATCCATAGTGATTTAACTTTTGAAGTACAAATAAAACTGGGTCTTAATGTAAGTTATTATATATTTATTGTTCACAAAATAGTTCAATATTTTACAGAAATGGAAAGAGCATAACGGTCAAGAAATTTGTAACTTTGGTGAAATAATAAAAATTTTTCCTAAAGAATGCTCGGTAAGCTATTTAGTGATTGCAGCAACAAAACATTTTTTGATTGAACTTTTTTAATCACAACAGATTTCCTACTTTGTCCCATGCAAAAACAAAGATGTCCCTAATGGTAAACTTTACGACCGATATAGGATGAACCCAGATCATCGAAAAAATCAAAATTTTTAGATGTTCTGAACGAAGATAGCAATAAAGGTACAAGTTTTTACTAAATGAAATAAAAATAAAAACATATAATGATCTATTTGATTTGAATATTCAATAGAACCACTTAGCAAGAAAGAGATGCGATGTGAGTTGGCTCAAGCTAAATTAAAATTGTTATAGAGACATAAATCAATAGATGGAAACTATGTCATTCAGAAGGAGAATGAACGACCAAAACAGTGACAATGACATCCCGACAGTCCTTCATGAATGGCTCGAGCACTAGTATTCGCCGGCGCCAGCACTGGTAATAACTTTGTTTTTAAATAATTTAACGAATTCAGTTTAAATTAAATTTATTATTATTTTAAATAAACATTAAAAAATTGTTTTAGAAGCTTTTTTGACAAACGAAATAAAGCAACAATTGTTGTTCTATCGTTTACTAATGTTTTCTGTTTTATTTATTTGCAGATTAATATTGATTAGAATTTCATAAAACACAACAACGGCTTCGATTTTGTAAAATAGCAGAAATTTCGAAACGTAGCCTAAAAACTGTGCACCGGAAGATTTAAATCCAGTTCTTTAAAAACAACAGTTGAAACAAAAAATTCAAGAGCTCGACATTGGTATGAACATTTATTTTTAAATAATTTTTTGCATTTAAGGGGTTTTAACAGATAACATAATATTTAAATATAGCGTACATCTTTTACATGGATTGAAATTCCTGCAGTCCAAACCTTATTAAATGATATGAATTCACTAATAAATTAAAGTTGTAAATATTGGCAGTATTTAAAAATGTAATTTTGGAGAAAATCTGATTTATTTTTTTTAATTCCATACTTTCAAAAAAGGAAATTGAATATTTGTGAAATTTTTTATTTTTTCTGAAAGTTCAATATTACATCAAAGAGAATTGAAAACAAATAGATTTTTAAAAAAGTTTCTGCTATGCAGTACTGTCGCATTCTCATCACATCTTACTTTTCTTTGCTTCTCCAAGAACTAATTATAATTTTATTAATTCATTTGATTAGGGATACAATTGATAATTTTGGTTTATAGACTGTAAAGTTCGTTTTTTTTTCGGCTGGTGCATTGCTTTGCAGAGCATATATCGAGTTTTAAAATCATCCGCAAATGGCAGTTTAACATTTATGTACCCTTCAGTTTTCATTATTTCCTTCACTTCTTCGTCACTATATAGGTTTATAGGTTTTGACTTCTTCCCACTTTTTTTTATTCTTTTTTTGGACACTAAATTAATTTTTTTTTAAATTTAATCGATAACATATTGCTTAATTCGTTTTTTTTTTTACTGCAATATATTTGACTCGCCATACCCTACAACATTCCTCCATTTGTCTTTAGACTAAAGAAGATTTGCTGCGCAATGTTGTCTTATAGTTTCATCAAATCTTCCCATTTTACGTTTTTTCTTTTCTTTTTTGAAACACTTATTACGCAAATAAACTGTCTTTTTTCACAGCCATCTTTTCAAATAAATTAATTTTGGACTCATCAGACAATTTATTTAGTGCAATAGCGATCCTGTTGCGCATTGTTACTGTCTTCTTTTGCTTCCCCGAATTTTCGGGTTCTTGTTTCCAATTCTGAATTGTTTTCTTTTAGTCAATGTAACATACGAATTCATTTAGCACGTTATCTATCGACTAGTTTTTGTAAAACATAATATAGTTTTCCTTAGCGTTCCTGATGATTCTTGGTGTCTGACAAACTTTTAGGGCTTTTTTGTCAAGCCAACCCGCTCAGCAAAGGTTTTACATATTCATTTTTGGGTTTTAAAGATATAGAAAGCTCCCACTCTTAAAGTTGAAAATTCAAATTAAAAAGAACTGCAAAGAATCAATTTGTTTAAATTCATGTTTTAGAAATAAGAGTTTAATTTGTTTCTAAATTTTAAATCAAATCAAAATGTTTTTGAAAATTAAATATATTATGCCCTACAGGGGTGTTATTTAAAAAAAGAAATATTTCGAAAATAAAAAAAAAATAACAAATTTCACAAATATAAAATCAAATTATCTCCAAAACAATTAAAATTAGAAAAATGAGGTATGCTTGTAAATTTTTTTTGAAAATGTTACCTTCACAAATTGTTACGTTTTTTTAAATACACTACAAACATAAATTTGTATATGTTACAAAAAACTTAATTAGTATTATATATTTGCTTTGCTCTAAAATATATGTCCATTTATATTATATCTCTTAATAAAAACGTTATTTTTTATGCTTGTTTAAGAAAACAGAAATTTAATAAAAAAAATTTAAAATTATATAAAATTTATTCTATTTTTTCAAGAACTTTTTTTCAGATATAAGACAAATCATTCTTGGAATTTTTATAAAACAGGTGATAGAATCTAAGGTAAGTTTAAAATATATTTGCGTATGAATTATCTTATTTCCTAGATTAATTTAACTTATTTTGTTTGCCTATACTAATACATTTCAACTTATTGCCTAGTTAGATTTTACATAGTATTTTAGGTTAGAAACGCGTTGACTTACCTTAGATTCTAAGGTAAATCAACACGTTCCTAAGCTAAAATACTAGGTAAAATCTACCTAGGCAATAGGCTAAAATGCCTTAGTATAGGCAAAAAAAATAAGCTAAATTAACCTAGGAAATAAGCTAATTCAGGCGCAAATATAGGTAAAACTTACCTTAGATACTAAGGTAAGTCAACACGTTCCTAAGCTAAAATACTAGGTAAAATCTACCTAGGCAATAGGCTAAAATGCCTTAGTATAGGCAAAAAAAATAAGCTAAATTAACCTAGGAAATAAGCTAATTCAGGCGCAAATATAGGTAAAACTTACCTTAGATACTAAGGTAAGTCAACACGTTCCTAAGCTAAAATACTAGGTAAAATCTACCTAGGCAATAGGCTAAAATGCCTAAGTATAGGCAAACAAAATAAGCTAAATTAACCTAGGAAATAAGCTAATTCAGGCGCAAATATAGGTAAAACTTACCTTAGATACTAAGGTAAGTTAACACGTTCCTAAGCTAAAATACTAGGTAAAATCTACCTAGGAAATAGGCTAAAATACCTTAGTCTTGGCAAAAAAATAAAGAAAATTAACCTAGGATGTTATGCAAATTTAGCCTAGGCGTATAGGTTAATTTAACCTAGTTCTAAGTAGATTTAGCGAATTTCAAAACCAATTCTTATTTACCTAAGCGATCTAAGGCAAATTAGGTTAGGAATAAGCAAGCTCAAAACGGCCTTAGTCCTAAGGTAACTTAGCCCCTGATTTAGGCTAATTTTACACATGTTTTTCTCTGGGTGTATTTATGTTATCCATAATACTATTTTTTACAGGTGGCATAATTAGGCATAATTAATAAATTTCTTTTATCAGATAAAAACTTTTTAAAATTATTAAGACCACAGTATGATCGCACATCAGATCAAGTTAGTGCGACACAGTCGTGTATTTTATTTTTAATGTTTATATATGTAATGTATGTGCATTATATACATATATTAAAAATTATTAAAAAAAAAATTAATCCAAAGATATTTCAATTTTAATATAAATTGAGTTATATGCGAGAAATCTGATGAACTGAACTTAACAAAAATAGCGTCACTAGTCAGTCAACTAGTCAACTTGTAAGTCTAAATGAGATCGCCAGGACGAAATGCCAACATTTTTGTGGACTAAAGGCAGTTAAAAGCTATTTTGGATCAGTTAAACTGTTAAGAATGAAAAACGATTTTGAGGTTATTTGAGAAAATCGCCTTATTTCTGGGTTATTCCTATATTTTTTCTTTGTTTTGCTGTGGTTAGTGGATTGAAAAATACATTGTTAAATAACTAGTTAATGTAATATTTTCGGTATCTAACAAAAGAAATTTTTTTAAACAAAATCAAATGAAAAATGTATGATTGTAGCTCTTTTCACTTTTTTCACAATTTTATATTTTTTTTTAGAAGTACCATAACGTAACTTAAGCATTTCAATCTTTCGTCCGTATATGTAAACTAAAAAACAAAATTCAGATATAATATTGTTCGCTATCGATAAGGAACTGAAAATAACCATAAAACGAATCATTCTTTACTGCGATTGTAAAATGTTATATTTTCAGAAGTATTTTTTGTTGAAATTGGTCATGTAAAGTCATTGAATTTGTTAAATAAAATATGTTAACTTGTTTACCCTGAAGACGAAATTCAAAAAAAAAAAGAGAACAGGAAACAGGAAACATTAAGATATTAATACAAAATTGCTTAAAAAGTAAAATGGGGTCAGTTCGGAAACAAAAAATATAAGTGTTGTTCCTCTACGTGTCGACTTTAATTTTCTACATTTAAAGGTAGACAATTGCGTCGACAATGTCAACAATGTAAACAATGTCGACAACGTCAACAATCATGTATACAATGTAAACAATTGCTGCCACATTTGTCAAATTGCAAATCAATAAAATTCATTCCAGAAAAACGAGTGGGATGGACGCAGAAAGAGCTTTTAAGTCAAAGTATTATTTAAAAACAAAAACTGAAATGTCGGTAAGGCCGAAGAATAAAGTGCTCGATGAGCTAGGCTTTATTTTGGTAAGAGTAAACAACAAATATTCAGCTATTTGCACGGTGTTCAATAAAAATTTGTTAAATACTGCTGAAAAACGTTTTCGAAGGCATATGTAATATAAATTCTCATTATTTAAAATATAATCTGTTGAATAAACGAAGAATGCTTCAATAGGAATGTTTGGCAGCTACACTCTGTTCAACAAAAATGTGTGTTAAATTAAAAAAATTATGAATTTTCTACATTGTCGACGTTGCTATGTAGACAATTACCAATTGTCTACGTTGAATTGCCGACACGTAGACAATCGTGTAGTTTACATTTATAGTCTACATTACATGGCACAACACTGAAAAATATGCACGACTTTTGTTTTTTTTTTTTAAACATTTTAAAGGATTTTAAAATTGCTTTCGCAATGAACTAGAAAACTGTAATGTTTTTCATTTCTGAGCTAAATTTGTTTAAAATTTCGATTCTCTAGCCAATCGGTAAAATTCCTAGTTTAAATTCGATAACACTATTTGTACCGAACAGACAAATAAACAAAAGACAGTCATGCAAAAAAAAACGATTTAATAAAACTGTATTTCAAAAATAGATTTCAATGATTTTAAGTCCACAAATTGCAAATTGAATCAATAATTCAAGTAGTCCAATTAAAAAGGGACATATTAACGATTGAAGTGCACATCCTCGTAAGTCGTTTTGTATGTTTTTCAGAAATAAATAATAATAAAAAGTTTAAAAAAATAAATAAATAAAAAAGGTAAATAAATAAGAAATAAAAAAAAACGAACAAGATATTGAATTCTGCCTTTTTCTGTTAAATGTTCAAAACACCATTGTTACGCTGAAATTGCCAAAAGGTGGCCCTAATATTGCTGATTTTTTTAATTAATATTTTTTTTTTTTTTTTGAATTTTTCGACTTACAAGGACCTGTACTAAAAGACTTTAATATATACGCGTCCATATACTTATAGCTGATTTATTTTAATTGTTTAGAGAATTTAAATTATTAGCATCTATGTACTTATAAAAACGTGTTTGATGAGAAACAATTTGAAAATCTTTCTAAGCTCTTTAGGTATTAAATTCCTATGAGCACTTTATATACAAATATTCCCAACACTTTTTTAATTCTTCAATTGACACCTAAACTTATAACCATAAGTCTGTGCAGCTAAATCGATATTTTGACCTTTCCATATAAAGTCTAATTGTTTTGTCTCCGTTGCTCATTAAAAATTTAATACAAAAATACATACTTTTTTTCATAACAGACTAGACTATAGAATTTCTTGAATAATCCCTTTAAGTCTCATGCCTTCAACTGTCCATAAAACAATACCCGAGACTGATTAATATTTTATTTAAAGGTAAAACAACATCACTATATCAACTGCAGTGCAAAGGCATCATGATTATGAAAAGTTTCTTTTACAACAAACAAAAAAAAAAAAAAAAACAACTTTTGAAAACGGACACACTACACAGTCAACAAAATGCCACCCGAGATCTAATTCATAATTTGAAAAGTTTTTTTCTCTAATTGAGTTTTCCACAGGACTTGCTCGTAATTTGTTTACCCTAAATAATTCATGTTCAAATATAAGAAAACGCCAGTTAAAGTTAAAGTTTAAGAGTAGAAAGTAGAAAGTGTAGAGTAGAGTAAAGTAGAGTAGAGTAGAATAGAGAGAGAGAGAAAGAGAAAGAGACCCTCTGTAGACTCTCAACCTTTTGGACCTGTATAGAAGTTTTAAAACAAATGGTTATAATTATTAAAAAGATTTCACCTACCTACCCTACATATACCTGCTGCATTTTCCATCATCGCCATAGTTTCACAAATTTTATTTGATTTCGAAAAAAGTAATGTTTTATGGCATAAAAGTGTAAATAATAATTTAAGTTTATGAAATGTTTGTAGCTTTTAATCAAATAATAATCATATTTTAAGTTTTTAGAAAGTTTAAGACTTTACGGTTATTATTTTAAAAAAAGAGGATTTTTCAACTTTGCTTTGAAATTCTGATTTAAGATTAAGGAATTAATTATTTTTTAGTATTTACAATGAAATAATTCAGTATGGTGTGATATTTAAAAAATTTTGAATTTTAATAAACATTAATGAGCCGATGATGTCTGATGGGGTTTTTTAATATGCAATGGGTCTAAGTGTTGTAAGAGCCCACTTCTTACTTCAGTATTTTATGTATAAAGCTTGAATAGTCCCTTGAGGCCTTAGTACACAGTAATCGTTAAGAGTCAAAATTTTTACTTTTTATTTCATAGCTTCTAAAATTCATGTAAACAAAAAATTTAAAATAAATAAAACAACTATTAATAGGGTAAAATGGGGCAAACACTAAAAATAGCATTACAATTTTGTAACCTAAAAAATTCTTTTTTGATTAAGAAATGACCTCTAGCTAAATATTTTCAACTTTTAGTTATTTATAGGGTGAAATGGGGAAAAGGAAAAATGAAAATATATTTAGGTTTTTTTAATAATAAATATTCTATATACCTATTACTGAAATACATCAGCCTAGTAGAAGACTTAGCACTATTTTAATTGGACTTGTTGAATTATTGATTCAAAAAAGCTTTAAACGGCTTTAAGTCCATATAAATTTTGGCGTTTGTCAACTGATGAGTTCAACTGAGATCCGCGGCGGGACGAAAAATCAAAATTTTTGTGGATTAAAAGCCGTTAAAGTTAAAAGCTATATTTTGAATCGAGAATAGATATTTAAATTATTTTTTTTTTTTTGAAATGATATATTATTTATATGATTGACTACATGGTCACTTAAGGCTAAATTATTTAAAAAATTGTTCGCCTTTTAGGTTTAGGTTGAAATGGGGTAAAAACAAAACGAGTAACATCTGATTTCAAAAATATTTTTTTAAAGGTTATATTAAGAGGATATGGACTTTAAGGTTCACTTCAGAGATAGATTTTTGTAATTTAATTATTTTTAAGGTGAAGCGGGGTAAAACAAAAAAAAAAATAGCTTTTGATAGAATTCTTTTTGTTTTTATAAGTTTCATATTTAGAGGAATAACTGCGAAGATTTCTTAAGGGCTTGATATAAAGGTCTAGATGTTAAAAAAAAATTAAACATTTATGTGAAATGTGAAATGGGTTGAAAACAACTCGAAAACCTTCCGATTTTAAAAATGATTTTTTTATGTTATATTTGGAGAATGGACTTTGATGGACATTTTGAAGCTAGATTTTTTTTTTAATTTAATTAACTATAAGATGACAGTGCCACAGTGGGTAAAATAAATAAAATTGCTCCGATTAAATTCTTTTTATTTTTAAAAAGATACACTCAGAGGATGGACTTTGAAGATCACTTAAGTGTTTCATTTTTAAAAATAATAGGGTGAAATGGGGAGAACCAAAAAAAAGCACCATCCAATTTAAAGATTTATTTTTGTATTTAGAAGATAATATTGAGAGGATGCATTTCAAGAATCCGATAAAGTACAGATATTTTCAATTTTTATCTACTTAAAGGGTAAAATGGGGTAAGAACAATGAATTTAAAAAAAAAAAATGTCGAGAAAAAAAAAATAAAAACTTCAGATTTTTGTTATTCTAATGGCAAAGACAAAATTTTCAGTTGTCAGTTTCTTTCACTTCAAATTCAAAGTTAATTTGGAAATAAATTTTGCATATTTCAAACTAAAATTATTGTGAAAGTAAGTTTTCTTGGATTGTTGGTCTTCAGACAAGTTCTTACAATTGAAATAATTAGGTGAAGGCATATCTACTTTTTATAATATTTTGATTTTCAATTTTCAAAAATATAAATTTCTAATTTATTGGCAAAACTTTCATCTAGAAAAATTTTGTTGGTGGTGTAGACAGATGAAACAGTAGGTGAGTAGAAAATGTTATTTTTTTAATGTTTCGACAAAAAAAAACAGTAATTTAAATTTAAATATCTAAAAAGCAAAACAATTTTAAATAAGGGTCTTGTTCGAAGTTTAAAACTTGAGTTTTAAAGCTCAAACTTTCAAGGTTAACTTCTTTCAATTTATATCAAACAACAAGGTAATGTTTTTTTTAACTATTATTTTCTGAAACAAAGATGGCATTTAAGTCTTTTATTTTATGAGTATAGCTTTTGAGCTTGTAGAGAAAATAAAAACAAATACATATTTTCCTAAAATGCACAGACAAAACATTTTATTTTTTTTTTATTTTTTTGCTTCGCTTTGTTGCTTTTTTCTTTTTTTTCATAGATTTCCCTTCTTTCCATTGTCAATAAAGAAAATGTTTAAAAACAAATAATCAACAAAAGAACCTTAAAATCAACCCAAGCGTATTGTATCTAATACGTCATTCTATAGTTTCTTTAATTGAAACAAAAATAAATAATAATATGACATTGCTAATGATTAAAATTGAAATAAAGGTATCTGCATCTGCACAATATGTTTTTCATTTAAATTTTTTTTAAAAATCATCTCCAAGAATATAATCTTATTACATTTTTATTGCTCTCTTCATAAAAATGCATGTATATTTTTTGTTTTGGTTGATGCTAACAAGTGTTCACGTAGGAGTGGTGACAATGTTCTCTAAAATTAATGTTGAACTTAACATTATAGCTAAAAACCGTTTACGACATTTTTTGCTTATATAAAAACTATATTTTGAGCTAATTTTAAAAATTAAATTTTAAAAGAATATTTATTGCTTTGAAAATCATAAATTAAATGTGAATTATTTATGATGTTTTTTATTTTATTTTCTTGGTTAATTCTCGCCTTGGTTTTTCACATTAACACGAACTGAAAATTAAATTTTGAGGTAAAATTAGTGGTGAAAAAAAAACAAATAACAATTTTATTGGCACATGTGCAATAATTTTCGAATTAGAATTATTCATAAGCTAAAATAAAAATGTTTTAAATTAATTCGAGGAGGTCGCATCAAATGCTAAGAATGTAATGGTGATTCATAAACTATATTGCATATCATAACTTTCACTCAAGAAAGAGAAAGATTTCCTTGAATAAAAGGAACCCTTCCTTCCTTTCTGGAACTATATACCTTGTCTAACTTTACCTTATCTCAAAAATAGTTTTCACATAGTTTTATCTTTCCGGAGGTTTTTGTTTTTGCTTATGTTATAATAATTTTTATTTTTTTTTTTTTGATAATAAAGTCCAGACGGTTTGTGTAGAAAGTCCTTCCTTTCAAGAAGTAAAAACAACATGAATATTACGTTAACATCTACGACACGAGAAAGGTGCTATAACATGGTTCCGTTTCGTATATACAAAATTTTCGTATCATATACAAAGGAAAACTTTTCGCCATGAAAAGTAGACAAAGACTAGTGAGTGTGAAAAATGAATGAGAAATATTACGAGCAGCTGCAGCAAATTGTTATGTTCCAAAAAAATGTTCACCCGGAAAGCAAAACCATATACAAAAAAAAAAAAAAATAATAACAAAAGAAAACTGCCCCTGACCATGTTGTTGAGGATAATGGACGAAAAGTTTTACTTATTTTTTTTTTTTTACTATGTTACTCGAGTGAAATCACAACAGACAGACTATATGGAGTCAAAATTATGTGATAAGTTTTATTATATTAAAAAAAAAAATAAAAGCAAGAAGTTCATAGCTTCGTTCAACAACAGCTTGTGAATTTTTATAAATGAAAGGTATATACCAAGTGTGGAATGACATTAAAACTGCATTTCACTTTGCTTAATGAATGAATCTTAATTAATTTCTTACTCACTTGTCTTAAGTATTCCAATAAAACTCATTGCAGAAGGCAAGGCGAAATTATATTCGTACATGGTTAAATGTCTGAAAAAAGCTTAGTGGTAGTGAGTTGTGTATAGAGTTGTTTATAACGGGTGATTTTTTAGCTGGTTTGGTTTTGTCAACACTGGTTTTGACAGCTGACGTGTGTAGTACCTTGTATCACTGTCAAACAGCTTCAGTTTGGTTTGCAATTTAACCATGGATCGTCTTACAAATGAACAACGCTTGCAAATTATTGAATTTTACTATCAAAATTCGTGCTCGGTTCGAAATGTTCATCGCGCGCTGCTTCCATTTTATGGTCGGCATTCTCGACCTTCTGAGCAGTCTATTCGGAAGATTGTGACCAAATTTCGCACCAAATTTACTTTGTTGGACATTAAACCACCAACACGTTTACGTACTGTGCGTAGTGAAGAAAATATTGCGGCCGTATCAGCTAGTGTGACAGAAGACCGCGAATTGTCGATTCGGCGCCGTTCCCAGCAGTTAGGCCTTTGTTACAGCACTACGTGGAAAAAAATTTTGCGGAAGGATTTGGGCGTAAAGCCTTTTAAGATACAGCTGGTGCAAGAACTAAAGCCAGCCGACCTACCACAACGCCGAATTTTTGGTGAATGGGCTCTTGGAAAGCTGGCCGAGGATCCGCTTTTTTATCGAAAAATTGTGTTCAGCGATGAGGCTCATTTTTGGTTGAATGGGTACGTAAATAAGCAAAATTGCCGCATTTGGAGTGAAGATCAGCCAGAAGCATTGCAACAGCTACCAATGCATCCCGAAAAAGCCACTGTTTGGTGCGGTTTATGGGCCGGCGGCATTATTGGGCCATATTTCTTCAAAGATGATGCGAATCGCAGCGTTACTGTCAATGGTGAACGCTACCGAGCGATGATAACAAACTTTTTTTTGCCCGAAATGGAAGTTCTTGACTTGCATGATATGTGGTTTCAACAAGACGGTGCCACATGCCACACAGCACGCGAAACAATGGCGCAATTGCGAGGCGAGTTTGGTGAACAGTTAATTTCACGTTTCGGGCCGGTCAATTGGCCGCCTAGATCGTGCGATTTGACACCATTAGATTATTTTTTGTGGGGGTATGTCAAGGCTAATGTCTATAGGGACAAGCCCGCTTCGATTGACGCACTGGAAGCCAACATCCATGCATTCATTCGTGAGATACCGGCCGATATGTGTGAAAGAGTATGCCAAAATTGGACTCAGCGGATGGGCTACCTGAGACGCAGCCGCGGTCAACATTTGCATGAAATTATCTTTAAACATTAAATTGCAAGGTTCAAACTATCGATTCAAATAAATATTTCATTCATTTTTTCGAATTTTTTGTGTTTTTTTTTTTTTTTAAGTTCTAAACCTCTTAAAAAATCACCCATTACAAAGCCCATACAATAAAATCCCATAACTTTAAATGTGAATTGTTGGTATTGTTGATAAAATCATATTCAGAGAAAACAAAAAAAATACTATAGGATTTTATAATTTTTAACATTATTTTTTGCATGTATGTACAAGCTTGAAATTCACGGCTAAATGTTTTAAACATTTAGGAATTTTATACGGTGAAATAGGGAAAAAGAAAAAAAAATTAGATTAAATTCTTTTTGTTTTTTAAAAATTATAAAGGGTCATTCATTTTTCGGTTTCGAAAATAAAGCTAAATAAAACACACAAAGCGATATAATTTTAATGAAAATTTTATTTCATTATAAAGTTTGGACTTTGCCATTAAGTGTGAAAAACAATATCATTCGAATGGTCGCCTCGGGAATATTTGCAGCATGCGATTCTTTTATTTTTAACCACATTTTCGAACATTTCAACATGGACTATTTGCGTGAACACGGTCTTTTGCGTAACCTTGGTGGCCAATTGACGTCGCCAAAACGTGAAATAATTACGCGATCAGGAAACTTTGTATGCAATAAAGCCATAATTGGTCGTGTTGTTGTTGTTGCCCTGTCTTGTTGGAACCATATATCGTCCAGGTCATGATCTTCAATCGCCGCGCTGCCGGCCAAAAAAAAAAACATGTAGCGCTCCGACTGTAACCGTCTGCCCATTGGCACCTTCGAAGAAATACGGACCAATGATACCTTTCGACCTTAGAGCACACCAAACAGTCACTTTGTTTGGATGCAACGGCACCTCTTGGATCACTTGTGGGTTTTCTGAGCCCCTAATACGTCAATATTGTTTGTTTACATACCATACCCACCGACTGAGAAATGTGCCTAATCGATGAAGAAAATGTTGTTCGAAAAGTCGCTACGTTTGATTAACCGCTTTTGTAGTAAGTTTTAATAATTTTAATGCGTTGTTCGATTGCTAAGCGATCAATGGCAAACATTCAACTAATATTATGACTTTTTAAATGACAGCTGAGTTTGACAGGTGTCAAATGCCAGCGCTACCAACTTGAAGCCACGAAATGAATGACCCGTTATATTTATAGGATGATCTTTGATAATCACTTTAGAGCTACATACATAATATTTTCAAAATTATTTATTTTATAGGGTGTAATGGAATAGACACAACACAATTTTTAAGGTTACATTTTGAATACGACTTCGATGATCACTCAAGGGCTAGATTTTTGTTTTTAATTTTGCTATTTATAGGGTAAATATGGGTAAAAACAACAGAGAGTATTTAGAAGCTGGACTTCGATGATCACTTAAGGGATTATTATTTTTAAAAAATGCCATTTGTATGGTGAATTTGAAAAAAAAACAACACAAATTAGGTTCTGATGAAATTCTTTTTATTTTTGAAGGTTTTTAAGAAGATGATCAGTCAAGTGATTGATATTAAAAAAAATGCCATTTATAGGGTGAAATAGGGTAAACCAACAGCAAACAAAAAAGCATTCAATTTAAAAATTCATTTTGTATTTAGAAGGTAATATTTAGAGGATGGATTTCGAGGATTTTCTCAAGGGCGAAATATTTGTTTGTTTTTTTTTTTTTAATTTTAACCATATAAAGGGTAAAATGGGGAAAAACAAAACAAATCTTTTGAAATGTATCAGTCAAAAAATTTTGAGAAAAAATAGCATTTAAAAATCCAGCCCTAGAAAAGGCTGGATTTTTGATTTTGATCAATATCAGCTTAAGAAATATTTTGAAGAACGAAAGCTTCTTAATCTTAATGACCGACAGTGTATGTAGGTCGACTGGTAATATGACATGTGATGGCATCATATTTCATTGAAAAATGGGACGAAACTTTACATCGTTTTGAAGAAAAAAAAAATAAATGATTGCGCTCTATACATATAAACAAATTGACACATTTTGCCTTCAAGAACTTCTAGAAAGTTCGTGCATTTGGTTTTGATGAATTTCTTCTCCGTTGGATTAGAAACTACCTTTCGAGCCGTACATCGTTTTGAATGGTTAAAAATTGAATGTTAAAAAATAAATGTTGGAGCTGTGGGGCATCTCAGTTTTGTATTCGATTCTTTTTCTAATAGTCATCATTATGTCATAGACTTAATTCTGTCTTATTTATGTACCAAATAGTCATCGAAAATGGACCTCTCGAGTGCGCTTCACCCAGCTATCAGGTTAAGAGATACATATGTATCATTTTTGGTGCAGTGTAATAAGACCCACGGTAATAAATCCCTTGAGTCTTTTTTCCAAAATAAAAGGATATAATACCCGTGGGCTTTTTTCCCACTTTTGAGTGGCAAATAAGACCCACCAAAAACCAAAAAAGCATTAAGACCCTCGGATGTTATTGCCTTTCTAAATTGGTTTTAAGACCCATACTTAAATTGGGATTCAATAATTCTTTAACTTTATACTGTTGTTCAAGAAAACTGTTGACAATGGCGCCTGCCTGACGACTGAACATAGGTACCCTAAGCGGAGCAACGGAGTTGCGTTAGCGGGACAAATAAATAACACAAAAAGGGAGTTAAAATTCCAAGGTACGTAGACAAAGTCCAAAATCGTTTTTTCTTCTCTACTGATACTGAATCAGTGTTTTTCTATATTCTTCGAATTGAAACCTTCAAGAAAAAGGAATTAAAACCATTCCAGAAAGGAAAAAAAGCCCAAGAGTGTTATTTCTTTTTATTTTGGGAAGTAAAACCCTCAGGCTTTATTTCCGCGGGGCTTATTGCACTGCACCATTATTTTTTTTAGGTAAACTACACGAATGTGAAATTCTTTAATTGGCAATATTTTTTCCTACCATTTTGATAGTGAGAACTTTGGGACAGATTTGCATCGGTATCTTATTTTTACAACTTTCCTATTTCTCTAACAGTCACACTGTGCTGCTGCTGAATCATGATAAATGAAATGATCAGTGATAATAGGTACTGATCCCACGTCCTTATAGTCTAGTAAAAATACCTTTTAGCAAAGAATAATTACTTTTTTATTTTTAAATATGTTTTTGTAGAATCTAAGAGCTTGCTGAAAAACCAACAAATTTTAATAAATTTACTTAAGAGCTTGGTCATGGTCACACTGGTAACTTTTCAATATTGTTGTTATAACTTCCTTATAACTTTTTCTGGAATAAAAACAGAAGGCGTCTTTTTGGTACAGTGGATCTTTATAAACTATTCATTAGTACCTACTGTTACCCAGACAAACTTGTATGTTGCAGATTTTCTTTGGGTACATACGCTCTAGAATATCTATTAAGACTTTAAATTTTTTTCTAAATACATATTCATTTTTTATTATTTTTTTTTTTTTAATTTTTAACTCTCACAATTTCTTACGACCACAAAAGACTGCTTCTTAGGATAAAGTTATCCTAAAACAAACATTATCTAAAAAGGCACTTACTGTGCTCTAGTTGATCTTCTCTACATGTTTTATATCTAAGTCCATAAGTAGTTATATCTACCTACTACCTACCTACCTACCCAGTTTCTACTCCTGATATTGTCTTGCTAGTTGCATCTTTACACTTATCAAACCCACACCCTCAGCAAAAAAAAAAGATAAAATATAAATAAGATAGTTTAACGTACCCTAAGCTTAAATTGCACCTTAACATAGTGAATGTGCAAATTTCATTCCATCAAATTTTTTCCTTTCTGTTTCTCGCCTTGGTCCTTATAGATATATGTAAGTAGCAGGTCTTTATATGGAATGAATCTTCAGCAGAAAAAAGGATCTAGGTGAGGTAGGGATACAATATACACCTTATAGCGAGACACAAGACATCCACTTCCTTCTATATATTATTTTTTTTTTTTTTAACTGCTGCTGCCTTGTGCCGTGTTTAACATGACCAGTGCCAACGATGCTTAACGAGGACTTCAATGTTTGAAGATGGAAGTTCTCTTTGCACGAGATTTTCTTCTTTTTCATTCCACCATCATCATCATCATCAGCCGAACAAACCAACCAACCAAACCAACCTCCGCCATCGCCATCATCTTTCAAGAAAATAAAATAGAAGCACAAAAAGCCATTTTAAAAAACGTGACTTCTTCGTAATTTAAGGATGAAACTTTGCTGCATAAGTTAGCGTGTTTGGTTGTTTTTTTTTTTTTTTTTTTCGTTGTTGCTGTTGTTGTTATTGTTGTGAATGCTCTTTAGCTAAGGTGTTTTGTGCCGATGCCACTGCTACTGCCGTCAACGTTTGCTTCTTTTGTTGAAAGTTTGAGAGGCATAAGCATAACATCACAACCCAAATGCACCAAAATGTTATAGTAGTAGGTAACTGTACCTACTTATCCAGTACCGGAAAGGACACCACCCAACCCAATGAGTTCTTCTTTTCTCCCTAAATTTTTCATTCTATATGTATATACTCTTCTATTGTATTTTGATGTTCAGAAATAAGGTACAATGAGGATCAAAAGTAAGTACACTAAAAAATGTATTTTGAAATACAATTTTGAAAAAAAGTTCCACGGATTAAAAAAAAAAAATAGATCGCATGAACTTGCTGTTAACTGGAAAATCTAAAAAATAAATCAACTTTCTTAAGAAAACACTAAACAAATATTTTGAAAAAAAAGCGAATACATATTTTGAAAAAAAAAAAAGAATATTTTGAAAAAAAACGAATATTTAAAAAAAAAACGAATATTTTGAAAAAACGAATGTTTTGAAAAAAACGATCATTTTGAAAAAAAACGAATGTTTTGAAAAAAACGAATGTTTTGAAAAAAAACGAATGTTTAAAAAAAAAACAAATGATTTGAAAAAAAACGAATGTTATGAAAAAAAAACATTTAAAAAAAAAACGATTATTTTGAAAAAAAAAACGATTATTTTGAAAAAAACGATTATTTTGAAAAAAAAACGATTATATAAAAAAAAAAAAACGATTATTAAAAAAAAAAACGATTATTAAAAAAAGAAACGATTATTTTGAAACAAAAAAGATTATTTTGAAAAAAAAAACGATTATTTTGGAAAAAACGATTATTTGGAAAAACGATTCTTTTGAAAAAAACCTAAATGCAATATTATTTTAATTGCCTAAGGTATCTATAAAAGGTACGAAGTACAAATAAAATCGGTAGAACCACTTTTTGAAAAAAAAAAAATACTTCGAGTACACTTTGTACCAAATTTCAAACATGCTTTACCCTTTCAGCCTATAATTCGATGTACACCGAGATGTACAGACAAACAAATTGACATGGCACGCAATGAATTTGAAATTCACCATGACAATAATTTAATGACGAACTAATATGAAATTCGGTACACTTAATTATTTAAAGGATGTTGAGTTCAATTTGGTACTGTTTTTTTTTTTTTTTTAAGAAAATTCAAACTTCATAAAAATGCACTGTCAATGTCAGAAATTTATTAAAATTAGTAGTTAAACCAAATTTTAGGTCAGCCACTCAAAATCTCAACTTAATCTTTAAAAACATGTTTTATTTTTTTTTTTAATTATTCTGGTTGGTGTTTGCATGAAAGTGATTTCAATGCAGATTTGTACCAAATTTAGAAAAGTAAGTCAAAAATATTGCGAAATATTTCACTTCAGATATGTACCAAATTTAGGAAGTCCAAAATGTTGCGCCATGTTTCCAACAGATTATAATTAATGTTAATGATATTACTTTGAGGGGATTAAATTGAAAATGATTTTAAGATGAATTTCGATAAAAAATCCGTTAGAAATATTAAGTTCGATAGAAATTTGAAAATTTTGACATTTAAAAACTGAAAACCAAAAATTTATGTAAGTAGGTCCTCTACTCAAAAATTCGGAACAATCTGAAAACCTAACCTATTTGAATCTGAATAAAAATTTTGACAATTGACAGTAGTAGAACTTCCGTTTAAATACGTTCATTAAATACAAATTCAACAAAACGGCTCTGTGGACCGTATTCCACTACTTTTTTGGACTTCTCCGCATCATTGTATTGGTATTTAATTAAGAATTTTTGACACGAAACCGGTACTTGAGCTATCTATAGCAATTTATTTTTACTTTAATTTTACCAAAGCCTTTACACCCAATTTTTTTTTTAATTTTCGACCAAAGGCCTTAATTAACAATTTTCGACCTAATCATTATCGGCTAAACCGATACTATACTCTGTACAATTTGAATATGAAGTAGAAGTCTTATGGCAGAGCTTTTTCAAACACACTGGTACCTGCTGATGTTTACATGGCACTCAACTTAAGAAATTGCCACTGAAATAAAAAAACCAGCCCCTAAGTTATATTGAAATTGTTTTTGTAATATTCCATAAACCCACGTACATCCCAGCACGACCTGTTTTCGGTTTTCTGTGAGGAGACTGAACAGAGTAAAGGTACTTAGGTTTTAAAATTTTGTATTAAGAATTTTTTAATAAAAAAACAATATGTATAAAAAAAAAGTGTTCTAGATTTCTATTTAATAAAAAATATAATTTTTTTTTTGTAAATCGACATTTCTTAAAAGTGCTCATGATTATTGTTAATTTAATTTTTAACAGCTAATTCAAATAAAAATTTATAAATCTTTATTTAAAAATGTTTTAAAAAACTATAAAAAAAAACTATTATATAAAAAAAATCCTTTTTTTAAATTATGAAATATTTCAGACAACGAAATCGGTCGATAAAATGTAAAAACCTGAAATATATTTGAAATTAAATTTGATTGAGATTTTTTTTAATTCTTTTTTAGAACTAATAACTCAATTCTTGGTCTGACCTATAACTTCTAACACTGAGTGTATCCTTAACAGAGACGTGGTTCAGTTATTTTTCTCTTATTTATTTATACTTAACTATAGCTGAGCTGGAAGGAATATTTTTCGGCCAAGGTGGAAATTATGTCATGAATTTTCAACATCTTGCGACTATTAAGTGTAAACGAGCACAAGTTTTCTTCACGTATTATCATTATTATGTTTGCTTTTATTGGTTAATTTAACAGGCTGATGAATTTTTATATGCAAAAGTAGCTAGATGCATTTGAATATAAAAGCGAGGAGCGAGCTTCCGTTTAATATTTTTGCACTGATGCCTTTTCAAGATTCAACGACGACGATGACGACGAGACGTGGCGGCAGCATGGTAGTAGCGGTGGTGAGATGTTGGTGTTTGCATGGCCATTAGAGGTGTGCTGCATCGTAAATTATTTTAACTTTTTTATTTTTTAGTATTTTTAACGGTTGAGACGTAGTTGTTTATTAGAAGGTTTTTATAATATGGTCATTAAATTTTAAAGACTTGTTTTTTTTGTTGTTGTTAAAGTTATGAAAAAATATGTTTTTAATTCGATGTTGTGGGATTTTAATCAGATACACAGCGTGAAAACTATAAATCAAAGACCTTTTTTAAGTGAAAAATAATTTTTACTGCAAGAAATAATATATCACCAAATGTCAGTTTCAATTAAGTAGGGTGTACAATGTACATGTAACGGGTGGGCCAACTAGTTGTTTTTTTTAAATCGTAGGTTATTTTGACATTGACAGCTGTTTCCTGCTCGAAATCTTGACAGAAAGTCAGTATTATAGCTTCGCGGGACGAAATGAGTCGCTTTAAGCTTGAACAACGTTGGGAAATATTCAAAACTTATTTCCAAAGTGAGTGCTGGTGTAGCCTAAACAGTGAGGTTTTTGAAAAGAAGTTTTAGCCGAAATGAAGCACCCACCGCGCCTGTTGTACGAAAGATTTTGCAAAAAGTTCGTGGGACTGGAATGCTAGGCTAGTGGACAACACTCATGGTCTCCGTCGTCATAGGTTGCGCACAGACGAGAAAGTGGCTGCTGTAGCCGAGAGTGTGAGACTCAATACACGAAGAACATCAACTCGCCATCGATCTTAAAACCTCAACATATTAAGTGATTTTTTTTTTTAACTGAATACTGAACTTGAAGACATGGATTTGAAGGACCTCTGGTTCAATCAGAATGGCTCACCATGCCACACAGCCCATGTCACATTCAATCTTTTGCGCACCAAATTCCTAAATCGTATTATCAGCCGTCTTGGCGAGACGTCAATTGGCCGCCTCGGAGCTGCTATTTGACCGCTTTGGACTTTTTTTTTGTGGAGAACCATGAAAGACCGATGTTATGCCAACAATCCAGAAACGATTCAAGCACTTAAGGTCAATATCATCCAAGCAATCCGTGAGCTACAGCCCGAAACCATCAACAAGGTCGTGGAAAATTGTAGTGACAATAAATGCGCTACTGCGAAGCCAGCCGAGGCAGCCACTTGAACGACGTTGTGTTCCATAATTAATGGTATTAATGTTTGCTCTTACTAATAAAACTGGTAGACGGCCAAAGGCCAAACCAATTAGGCTTTTTATAAAACATTGTAATACTTAAAACTGAAATAAAAGTCTTTAACTAACTAACTAACTAATAAAGCCATAATACATGGAAAAAAAATAACTTTGTTCATTTTATCATCAAAAAACTCGGCTGTTGTAAAGTTCGGCTCCACATTTAATTCAGTTATATCATTGTTAATAAATTTGTTTTTAATTACTTAATTACCTTAGTGTTCTTAAAACAAGTCACTAGTAGTAACCAAAGTTTAATAACAAAATTGCATAATTGTTTATTTCTGATATTAAAACTAAAATAATTAAATTGAATTAAAATGTCGAACTCTAACCTAATTGGAAAAAAAAATCATAGCTTACGATCAGGCATGGTTGAAGTCTCTGGCTCTCGTGGTTCTCCTTCCAGTTCGCCCTCAACATCTCTTTCGTCATCAAAGATGTGGGACAAAATTGAGGCTCGCTTAAATTCACTCGCAAAATCACTAAACGACTCAATCAAAAAGGAAATAAATGAACTAAAACGTACCTTCGACGAACGCTTCAATGAAATTGAAAACAACTATAAGAAGCATCTAAGATCACTGGAAAATGATTTTAATAAGAAGTGTAGCTCTGTAAATCAATTAGTTCAAAATCTTGAAAACAAACTTGAAAAAATAGGAAATTGCTGTTGCGAAAGTGACTCACTGAATAACAAGCTCTCTGCTCTACAAGAACTTAACGAAACAAACCAACAACAGATTGAAGCACTTAACCGAAAGAATATCTCAGGTGAGCTCGTTTTACATGGAATACCCATAAAAAAAAATGAAAACCTCGCCGATATATTTAATAAATTTTGCACACAAATCGACACACTCCCGATACGACCAATTCATTTTTTGCGTACGACACCAAAAAACGATTCTTCCTGCAGCGCGATCATTGTCAGACTTCCACATGAACACGACAAGAACTATCTACTTAAAAAAGTGGCGGAGTATTACAAAACAAATGCTCGATTAGTTACATTGCATGAACTTGACCTTGGTCACAGTAATCAATTTGTGAGAGTGTATGAAAGTTTAACAAAACTAAACCATGCTCTTTTTCGTGAAGCGAATAACCAACGTAAAAACAAATTACTCCATTCTGTGTACACCAGGTATGGAAAAGTTTACGTCAAAAAACATGAGAGCAAGAGGCCAATCTGTGTTAAAAATTTGCATGAATTGCATTCAGTCTGCTCTCTTGATTATGATGCTGATAACGATAATAGATCTAATGTTGCTAGTTGTGTTGCTGATGGAGGAGAAGTTGTTGCTGTTGCCGCTGGAGAAGTTGCTGTTGCTGTTGAGGAAGATGCTGCTGATGAATGTGCTGCTGGTGGTGTTCTTAAGGATGATTAATTTGATTATTGCAAGGTTACCAAGTATACTTTTATATTTTGTTATTTCTGTTTTGTTAGCTTTTATAGGAAATGTCTATCGATTATTATTTATGACTGTTTTGTGGGCTTTATTTACAAATATGACAGTGAAGTTGTTGAAATTTCAGTTCTTTATTATTTTTATTTTGAAAAGCCTACTTTCATTAATATTTTCATTTTTCGTAAAATTATTTTATTTATTTGTATCTTTAAAAATGTTACTTTATTTATTATTCGTCAAGTTTAGTTTAATTTCAATATTATTTTTATTTCATTTCTTTCTTTTTTTCTATTGTTTTTGTGTATATTATTTATTTCCATCATTGTTGTATAAAATGAATTCAAAAATATCTTCTTCTTGTTGGTTAGTGAGTGGCATTAAATTTAAAACAAATCATGATTTCTGCTTCAAGTCCTGATATTGTAAGATCTATCTTGAATGTGTTGTGTGGTGCGTATGATGGACTTAAAGTATGTCATCTTAATGCTGGGAGTATTTCCTCTAAGTTTACTCTGATTTATCAAATGCTAAGTAATTCGAATCTAGATGTTATAATGATATCAGAATCATGGTTAAATCAAGGCATCTCATCGCAATTAGTTAATTTTCCTGGGTTCAAATTATATAGAAATGATCGTAGTACTCGTGGTGGAGGTGTGTGTATGTACGTTAAAGAAAATATTCTGACCAAAAATATTTATTCGTCATTCAAATCCAAAATTGAATTTTTATGCATTGAAATCTGCAATGGTACCGAGAAATGTCTGTTAGTAGTTGTTTATTGTCCACCATGTTTATTCAAAGAAGAAAATTTATTTGAGATAGAGGATACACTGCTTAGTTTGAGTTCAAAGTACAATGATATTTTGATTGGTGGAGACTTTAATGTCAACCAATTTGATAATAGTACCATGAAACGTTCGTTTAATTACTTTTGTGAGAAATTAAATTTTTCAGTCGTTAATACTGTGTGGCCAACATGTTTCCAATCAGAAATAAATCCTTCACTCATTGACATGTTTTTAACAAATTCAAGTGGCAAAATATTGGGAAATGACCAAGTCAGACCATCGTCTGACTTCATACATGACTTCTTGTTTTGTTCATTTCAATTCAATGTGAGTAACTCAAATGATTATCGAACTATTAGTTATAGGTCATTTCGTTCTTTTAACTATTTAGAGTTGCAAAGTAGTGTTCGAGATGGTTATTGGAATGATATACTCTACACAAACGATGTTAGTAATAAAGTTGTAATGTTTAATGATTTATTGAATACGTTATATGATGAATACATCCCCATTGTTAACAAACGTATACAAAATTCTAAATGTTGTCCCTGGTATAACAATCTCATTGAACAACAAATTTTGGAGAGAGAGCGCTTCTTTAAAAGATATAAAAGAAATCCATCGCCCTATAATAGAAGTCAGTATGTTTATGCTCGCAATAAAGTTACTGCTCTTATTAAATCGTGTAAACGGGAATTCTTTCGTAAAAAACTTGATGTTTCCTTAGGTTCCAAAGAGCTATGGAAAAACTTGAGAGAAGCTGGTGTTGCTGGAAATAAAGCTTTGCCTAAATGTCCCTTAGACCCACAACTAATGAAGTCATTTTATGAACCACCACCCTGTAGCCCTCCACTATCTTTTAATGTCATGGAAAACGATAATTCATATTCATTTAATTGTTTTGGTATAAGTGAGGTTATTAATGCTATTAACTCAATTCATTCGAATGCAGTCGGTTCTGATAACATTTCGCCAAAATTCATTAAGTTAATTTTACCCATTGTTATTGCGCCTATGTTACACATACTTAATTCATGTATTTATAGAAGCGAATTCCCTGAATCTTGGAAAGATGCAATAGTTTTGCCTATACCTAAAAAAAGTATTTCTACGGAACCATCCGATTTCAGACCAATTAGTTTGCTCCCATTTTTTGGCAAAGTCTTTGAGAAGTTGATGGCTGATCAAATTATTTCATTTCTTCAAATTAACAACTACTTATCTAAATGGCAATCTGGTTTTCGAAACAAACATAGCTGTGAATCGGCTGTTGTAAAACTTACCTCGGACTTTCGCAGTGCGCTGGACGTTGGTCAGCTAGGTGTAATGGTTCTTTTAGATTTCTCAAAAGCCTTTGACTGTATTAATCACTCCATCTTAATTTCAAAATTGTTTAACAATTTTAACTTTTCCGCAACAGCAATTAAACTTCTGCGAAATTTCCTTACCAATCGTATTCAAACAGTTAGAACTGATCTTGGTTCTTCAAGTCCATATATTGTTAATTGTGGTGTTCCACAGGGTTCTGTTCTTGGACCCCTATTATTTACGTTATTTATTAATGATCTACCAAATATCGTTATGAACTCAAACATTCACATGTATGCAGATGATGTTTTAATATATCGTTTCTGTGAGCCGGGTTTGATAGAAGATTGTGTTGCAAGAATTAATGAAGATTTAACCAACATTCAAAGATGGGCGGACTTGAATAAACTCAATCTTAACCCTTCTAAAACCTTAAGTATGTTGTGTTCTCGATGGCAGGTTAATGGACTTGATTTTCCAAAAGTTGTTTTGAATGGGCAAATAATTGAATATGTTAATAAAGTTAAATACCTTGGTTTTCAAATTAATAATAATTTAAGCTGCTGTGATGCTATTTCTGAAGCAATAAGAAGAATTTATTATGCACTTCGTTCCTTAAGGTCTTCCTCACATTTTTTGGATACTGTTATGAAGAAACATCTTATCAAGAGTCTAGTCTTACCGTTTTTTACTTTTAACTGCTCTGTTTATCCAGCCTTAGATTCTGAATGTAAGAGAAAACTTAACGTAGCTTTCAATGATTGCTTGCGCTTTATTTACAATGTCCCAAGATTTGTGAGTGTATCGCTCCTACAAACATCGATACTGGGAATGGGTATTGAAAACTATATAAGGTATAGAAATATTATTCTTCTTCATAAAATCATTTTTAGTCGGTGTCCGGAGTATCTAGGGGAAATACTTCAGTTTTCTCAAACACAAAGAGGTTTACGGTTGAATTTACCGCGATTTACACACACCATTGGAGAGAGATCTTTTTTTGTAGCAGCTGTTCTACTGTGGAACGCGCTACCAATTGATTTGCAGAGAATAACCTCATTAACCCTTTTCAAGAATAAGATATTTTTGTATTTTTCAACATTAAATTAAATAATAGATTTCTTTTCTTGCTTATAAATTATAATAAGATTTCTTTTCTTTCTAATAATAATAAAATAGATTTAATTATTTTTTTTTCTCATTAATTGTTTATACTTAATTTTTAAATTAATTAATTTATTTTATTTTTTTTTTTGTTTATATATACATTTATATTTAACTGTTATACAGTATAACTTGGTAACAATTTTCGATACTATTAAAAGATTAATTCTTGAAGTATTATGTAAACATTGACAAAGATTAAATACAAATACAAATACAAATAAAAAAAAAAGAAACTTTTATTTGGCCCACCCTTTACATCCTCGTCCTTGTTTAGAAAATCAAAAGTAAAAGAAGCTAGACGGAAAAGTATAACAATATGAAATCATGGTTGCTTTATATGATTTCTTTGTATTCGCATTTTTTTTCATTCGATTTCCCTCTGACAATTTTATTTCTACCTCTAACCCATGAGATTATATTTTTTTTTCAGTTTAGTACCTACACAAAAAAAAAAACACATTTTCAACAATTTAAGTTTAAAAATCCTTTTTTTCAATGAATTTACATTTTCTATAAGAAAATTCGACATTCTCTTGCAAAAGGATTTCTTCCCTTCGATTTTGTTAAATCAAACGGATTTTTCTTGTGCCTGAGTAAATAACAAGTAATAGCCCAATATTTGGTAATCCTTATACATACCACCAAAATAATTCCCTGACCACAATTTCTATCAATATCCAATCCAATACCCGTATATATTTACAAACCTTTCGAACATAAAGATACCTTCTTTTTAGAATGCCATCGTCGTCGTCGTCGTCGTCGTCGTCTTTATGTTCGTAGCTAGGAAAACAAACCAAAACAACACCAAATCTTTATGCTTTCTATACTAGTGCTGACAAAATTTATGCAGATTACGTTTCATTGTGTTTTGTGAGCCTTATAAAGCTAGCCAGGACGAAACACACAAACAATTCAAATGAAGAAGGTTTAGTTAAGGTGGGTTGTATTTATTTGAAATTGAACCTTTATCAGAAGTTAAAAATATATATTTTTGGTTACAAACTTAGTATATGTATAATGTTTAGAGTGGGACATAAGAAAAGCCTCGTGGTATGATTTTTTTTTCGTTTAAACATAAAATTTTATTGCCGCAAGAGTAAAATTGAAAAGATTTTCAATTCGAAGAAAAAATATTTTTACCCCAATCAAGGTTTTCGTTTTTTTTTTTTAATTGAAAAGAGATATCAATTCTATCTGAATTTTAAACTACCTATAAGTTTTTTGTGTTGAACATTCAATTTCATTAATGTTGTAGCCTAAATTAAAGGTTTTAAGAATGAATTTTTAATCTTAGAATTTGGCATGTGTCAGAAAATTTAAGTATTTAAGTGAATCCGAAAATTTTTTGATTTTTTTAAATCTCAAAGACACATCTGGCAGGCATTTGGTATATTTAAGACCATCTCGACTTTATTTGATCTTTGATTTTAACTATACAAAAGGATGACAAATGACTCCCAGATGGTCTTAAATATGCCAAATGCCTGCCAGATGTGTCTTTCAGATTTAAAAAAAAAATCTTTAATTTTTGACGTTTTCAAAACCTCAAGAGGACAAAATTTGGCAGGCATCCAATTTAAATTTGTAAAATTTTGAATCAATTTAAAATCAAAGATTAAATTAAATTTTAAATGTATAAGAGTTCTAGGCATCGAACATATCTTTTCTTGAAAGCGTCTGACAGGCATCTGAAAGCCATCTGGCACCAACTTTGTTGCCAGATGCACCAACTTTGTTGACAGATGCCTTTGGTTCTAAATTTCAAAAACAATCATTTCTTGAGCATCTGACAGGCATTTGGCAAATTTAAAATAATTTTGAGAAAGGATATTTTTGTGTTCAAAATCAAAAGTCAAACGTTATCTATAATGTTTCAAACCACAAAAACTCCTAACATCTTAAATGCATCTGGCAGGGATTTGCATTATTTACAATATCTCATTATTTTTTAAGATAAGGAATTACTTATGCTCAAAAATCAAAAGTCAATCAAAAGCTAAAATGTTTTAAATTTTCAATTGGATATATTTTCTTCAATGCATCTGACAAGAATTTACACATTGAAGATCATATCTCTTACCTTTGTAATTCTTTATATGGCATAAATAAATAATTAATTTAAAAACATCGTACTTGTTTTTAAATAAGACATTTGTATGGCTTAAATCAAAGGTCAAACGAACGAAATCTTCAATATTTAACGTTCCGAAGCCTCAAAAACACATAATATTCTTTTCTGGCATGCATTTGACATCCCATCATTTTTTGGGATAGGGAATTTGGGTTCAAAATCAAATATCAAATAAAAAGTAAAATGTTTGACTTTTCCTAACTTCAAGAAGACTATTTTTTTTTTAATGCATCTGGCAGGAATTTGGCATATTTTTATCTTAATTTTCATTTCTAATATCTTTTTTTTTATTTTAAAGAACTAAATCTAAAATGTCTGACGTTTCCAAACTGAAATGACATATTTTCTTTAATGCATCTGGCAGGAATTTGACACATTTAAAATCATCCCATAATTTTGAAGAAAGGGTAGATATTTGTGAATACAAAATTAAAATTTAAACAAAATCAAAAAAGTTAAAAAATTCTTAATAATTTTTTTCTAAAAGAGATTAATTTTATTGAATACATCTGGCAGCTATTTGGGACATTAGCAACTATCTAACTTTCATTTGTAAAATGTTGTAATTATCGTTATGGCTTAAATCAAAGGTAAATCTTAATTTAAAACTTTTGACGTTTCCAATTCTCAAGAAAACATAAATTTCTTCAATGCGTCTGGCAGACAATTGGCACATACCAACGCACCTTTTATTAAGATCAGTTAGGTATTTATATGACTAAATTTAAAAGTAAAAAAAAATCTAAATTGTTTCGACATTTTCGAATCTCAACAAGACTAAAGACTAACATGACATATTTTCTTGAATGCATCTGGCAGGCATTTGGCACATTTATTATGGTAAAACAAGCAATAATTTAATGCCCAATTTATAGAAACTTGGAACTTCTAAGAGGAATTGTCGATATTCCCACCAAATGCACTTTGTTACTTTTTGAAAAGCTGCGATGAGATAGGAAATTACATGCCCCCAGTCCCCACCCCTCCCAAACTATTAAAACAGACGAAATGTACCTTTTTTTTGACCGAAGGAACCAATAAACCTTGTGATTAATTATAAGTTCATCACCTTTATTGACTTTGAATTATTTAAAAAATCTTAATTTTCTCGAACTCTAGGTGCGTTTTCCCTATTTGAATATTATTATTTAAAATTTAAAATTTAAAATTATAATAATAAAAGCACGACTTTACTAAAATCCTAACTCACCGAGAAAGCTTTTCTACAGTGAAGATAAGTAGATGAGAATTCAATTTTTGAATATATTTATATAAATTCCGAGATATTATATTTCATACTCCATATACCATATTATGTTCCTTCTAACCGTTATGAGGACTAAACAATAGATCAAAGGACATTCTTAGTCATAAAGCACTATTGTGTGCTGGATGTTTCATCTGTCAGCTGTGCAATAAATCATTCCTGTCACAGGTGACTGTGCTGTGCATTGAATGGAAATTTAGAGTACTGAGTGCAGTATGCATATGCTGTGGAGTGGAGTGGAATAGAGTGGAGTAGGCAAACACCCTATATATGAAAAACTCAACACCCACACTACTTTGGGGAACGTCGAAGAAGAAATCTATATGGGGGAATAGTACAGCATTAGAAATGGCAACGTTGAAAGCTACGACGACGACAACGATGTCGACGCGAGGACAGCGACGAGGAAAAGGCAGAAGAGATTCAGTTCGTCTCCACCACCACTATCACCACCACAGAGATAGATAGTGTCTTCGGTTGATTCACACAATTGTTCGGTGGATTAATGTCCTTGGCGCACCAACACAAAAATTCAATAAAAGTGCGAAAATGCTAACCAGTAGCAGCATGTGCAGCACTGTGCACAGTGCAGTGAGCACTCCTGAATGAATACTCCTGAACTCTAGCACTCTGCTGCAACAACACCTGTGGCTTAATGGAATTCTGTTATTTTATTCCCACGCGGTTTGGTTCGTTCCCACCACCGTCTTCTGGTCCTATACTCTACTCATGGTCCTCGTGCCTCGTTCTTTTCCTTTGGCTTTGGCTGACATCCATTGTCGTCGTCGTCGTGCATTCATACGCCATTGTAC
The DNA here is from genome assembly GCA_951394125.1 of Epistrophe eligans. Classification (NCBI taxonomy): domain Eukaryota; kingdom Metazoa; phylum Arthropoda; class Insecta; order Diptera; family Syrphidae; genus Epistrophe; species Epistrophe eligans. The sequence continues at coordinate 34,274,978 of OX596029.1, read as the reverse complement.
GAGTACCTACAACAATTATTGGGGCTCGTGCACTTACCTTGGATATTATTCCATGGAACGATCAGATATTTCATTGTTTTTTTTTTTTTTTTTTTCTTTAGAGGAATTTTTCGTAGTTTATTGCAATTCATAACCCACTCAGATGAATTCTGGAGCTTTTTTTGTTTCCTGATGATCCAGTTCTTTCTGACTGGTTAATAGTTATATGAGAGGAGCTGTAAGGGCTAGTGTGGTGGAAATTTACATTTTAGCTTGATGTAAGTTGAATTGGAGAATGTTTGGTATAATAGGAGATCTGGGTATTGGTATATGGCGGGCGTGATGATAGCTGTTGCCTTTTAACGAGTAATATAAATATTAAGAGGTTGTTGTGGGAATGTTTGGTATTTAATATTTATTAACGAATATAAATTTAAAATGTAAATTGCACGTATCTGATGCTCTGATGATTTAAAGATATTACTGGATAAATACAAAAAGGTTAAGAAAAAAATATTTTGAGGTTTAAAATGTAATAGGTGTTCAATCAGAAATTATTCAATAAATTAGAAAAAGTTTTAGCATAAGGAAATAATAACCATGCTAATACCTCCTTTTGAGGATCATGGATGATTATTTGGGAAAGACCTTACCGCTACCTTTGATGTCAAAAATAAATTTAGATAAAACGATGCGCACCTTCTAAACATTGAGTCTTTTCGAACTTTTGCGCTAGAAGATTCTTGGTTCCGTCTGCGTAGACGGGTCCTTCAAGCCGGAAATACCACAACTGAAATTCCAAATTCTAATGATGCAGTACCCAAATCCTGGCTTGGCACTAAAATCCCTTCCCTCTCAAACCTGTGGTGTTCCCAGCTTGACGTCAAGCTTGGAACACGACAGATAAGGGGGTTAGTGTAGGAGCATTTAAAACCGACCAAGTGGGAGTGGAAAGGCTAAACTGTTTATTTTGTCTAATTAACTCATTCTTCATTTAATTTGTAATTTTTAAAATTTTTTTAATGACATGGTATCGAAAGTCTCCACGACTATTTATTTTGGATAGTAAATTTCAAGGTCAAATCGTGGAAAATATAATTTGAAGTTTCCCGAAATTACTAGCACAAAAATAGAACTTGATTCCCCTATCAATATTTTTTTGGAAATATTGCGTTTGGTGGTGTGATGTTTCTAGCTTGACGTCAAGCTGGGAACACCACAAGTTTGAAGGGTAAAGGAAGGAGTATTTAATTTGGAGTTCCGCCAAATAAGGAGCACCAAAATAGCACCTACATCCCTCATCATTATTTTTTTGGAAAAGTAAACTTATAAAAATTTCCATACGCGAATAACTTGGCTGAAAATCATCCATTTTTTTGAGCCGAAAATTAGAAATTTTTCAAATCCAAAATTGCATACCTTCAGGGGTAAAATTATAAGTCCTATTTTGCTATACGATTTGGTCAAATATTTCAATTCACGTGAATTGTTCACTTACACTTTGTCACAAATTAGTCTTAAAATTCTTCAATATATCGAGTTCAGAATTCTATCAATAATTATTTTTAAAATCTAATTATTAAAATTTTATTTTTATCGCAATTTAAATGCTTTTTGGAGCATTTGTTTTAAATTTTTGTAGCACTGCATTAATAAATTCTTAATAATGATTTTTTCGTGGTATCAAATTGGTAGCCTTGGCATTTGACACCTGTCAAACTCAGCTATCATTTGAAGTGTCATAATATTAGTTGAATATTTTCCAATTACGATTATGGATCGCATAACAATCGAACAACGTGTTAAAATTATTAAAACTTACTACAAAAGTGGTAAGTGGTCGCGCATTACGCGATGATTATGGTCTTCATAATCGACCGACTACGCAAGCAATCAATAAAATTGAGAGGAGATTTGAAGAGATTGGAAGCGTTACTGATGTCATAAGGCCTGTGCATCATCGTAATGCACGCTCAGTCGGAAATATTGCTGCTGCAAGTGCAAGTGTTGCTGATGATCCGAATTTATCGATTTCCAGGCGCGACGTTCGCAGCAATTAACCGATTTTTTTGGCCGGGGATTGAAGATTATGACATGGACGATACGTGGTTCCAACAAGACGGGGCAACAGGCCACACAACAAAAGCAAATTTGGCTTTATTGTGTGAGAAGTTTCCTAGTCGCGTAATTTCACGTTTTGGTGACGTTAATTGACCACCAAGATCATGCGATTTGATACCGTTAGATTTTTTTCTGTGGGGCTACGCAAAAGACTGTCTTTATGCGAATAATTAACGAACTCTAGACGCATTAAAATCCAACATTACTGAAGTTAGGGCTGAGATACCGCCCGAAAAAGAAAAAAATGTATTTTTTAAGAAAAGTCTCTCGAAATACGCCAATTTTTTTTTATATTAAGCTTAACCAAAAACACTGTCAACTAACAAGGTTTTTTGAAGATGTAGAAGATATTTTTCTTACCTTCTTGTTGGATACTATAAAGCTAACATGATTTTAAAGCTTTAGTCCTTTTCTTTCCAAAATACGAATGTTGTCCTATAATACCTTCATATACCTGTTTCAATATAATAATTTTTTTGTATTACTTTTTATTCACGTCCATTTTTTGAAATTTTATTTTAGCAGGTTTATATAATTCAAATTATTATTTAGGTACCTATAATCAATTAAGTCTTTCAATGTATATCCATCCAATAATGTCTTTTATTTGAGTGATGGTCGACTTAATATTTTGAATTAAATCTTTTGTTTTTACAAACATTTTACTAAAAAAAAAAAAAAAAAAGAGGAAACAAAAAACCAAACCGCAAACGAAAATGCAAAGACTTTCTAAATCACTTCGCTTTTCTCATGGCAACTTTCAACAACAATCCATCACCGCATAGAGTGGACAAATTCAACTGTCTATGGGTCGACTATCATGCGACCGACCGACGACGACGACATGTCCTTACCCTAAGCCATCATAATATATAAATTGTCTTTGTCGTTGTCATCTTAGTTCGTCCATCTACAATGTCCTGGCGATGGCACATCTGCCCTCTATCTATGTATATATGTATATGTGGTATATTGTCTCTAATTTTAATGGATTATATGATGAATGAGAACCGAGATGAGATATGAAGACAAAATATGTCCAACATGCGGGTGAGGGTTTTGGAATCGGGGATCGGGTTCGGGTCCAATTCCGGACATAGAAAGCTTTACTTTTCTTCGTTGCCACTACCACCACCATCACTGGCACGGTCAACGCCACTGCCGCCACGCCAGCTGCCAGCTATATACCCTACTCTATAGGTACCAATCAACCAAGCATCATTGCACACTTGGATGCTTCACAAACTCTATGATGGTGGTTGTCATTTTCAATGAAGTTTAAGTGAAGAACCTCAAACACCCATACATATATACCTACATGTACAAAGAACATGGATAGGATATGCATTGCACTTTAACCGAATTCACTTTTCCTTCATTTATATCCTTCGCATCATCCTTGGGTATAATGTAACGTGTACATGGGCCATCAGGCCAGGCCAGTTAAGTGCTTTTGTTTGTTACCAATTTGCATAAAAGATAAATGCGTGCCTAAATTAGTTATTATGTATTCATAGTTACGTTTAGATATCCGCCGTTCATCGTCGTCGTGCTGCCATCTACAATGCATATATATTTGTAAATTTACATAGGTATATAGATGAATAATGTCAATATGCGAACTTTAACATCACACCTTGCCTCCTTATAAATATATAAACTTGAGAATGTCCTTACATGTTATTTCTTCATAATGAGAACAATTTGAATTTTCTATTGAATTAATAGCCACCATCAGACGTGTTCGTTTGTTCACTAATGACCTACCTCCCGCATTTTATAAGCTCATCAATTAATCAATCACATATCACTTCGGGAGATAATTGATATCTGTTTACTCGATTTGTTTAAAATAATAATAATAATATTAATAATAACCATAGTTAAACGTTAGCTGAATATTGAGAATAGTTGTAGTTGATGTGTGCTCAAATCAAAAAAAGGCTTTAGTTATAGCAATATTAGAAATCAAATGAACGCATTTTAAAGAGATACAAATGACTAGAAATGGCGGTGTTGAGTAATCTAGCTCGTGACCCAATTATCACTGGAGTAGGTATATACTGCTTGTCCAATCAATTGATAATTTTTACCCTGCGAAAGGTCGAAAAGTTCTAAATTTTTGATACGTTATTAAATCATTTTTACAACCACGCCCCCTCCGTCCCTTCACAGCCTGAAAAAAAAAACACAAAAAAAACGGAAATTTTTTAGTCTTTTGCCAATTACTTTTTTTATGGTTTGGGGCGTCGCACAGTGGTCGATTTACGGTCATTAGCTGGACTTAATTCTGAATTGTTTTTTTTTAGTTACTTTGATTGGAAATTTGTTTTAAAAATCAATTTAAAATCATTTCCATAACTTCAGGGGGGGGAATCTTGTACTTTTGGGTTGGCAGATATCGAAATTCACTTATCTTTGGATTAGAAGATATTAACATGTTATGGAGCACATCAGTATTGGTTGCAATTCGAGACATCTTTCTTGAAAACCCGCTTCGAAAAATTTTGTAGTCTTTCTGACGAGCTTCTAAGACATCTTCCGAAAGCTGTCCGATAGGGATTGGAAAACTTTCAATGACATCAGCACCGTGCAACAAAATTTTGTGGACACTTACAGGCATTTTATACCAATTATATTTGGAAACAAATAATGTAGCTGTGTCCAAACAGTAAGCACGGAATTTACTGGTATCAATTTTTAGACCTGAAGTTAATGTCTTTAAAACAATTGAAAAACGTTCTACCAGTTTCGGGTCTAAGCCTATTATTTCAGCAGTTTTTGCCGGATCTTTAAAAAATCTTCGGGCCGTATTGCCATCATTCGTATTTCCTCCACCTTGTTTTGGAAAATCTACTAAGATTCCCAAATCTGACCTTAGTTCATTTTGTAGAAATTCTTTTCTATTTTTAACTGCTAGTTTCTCTTCAGCTCCTCTAGCCTGCCAGCTTTCATTTCCAATTTTGTAAGATATATGTAACAGTGCTTCCATAAATCTTATGTGAGCATGCAGAGTTTGTAGGCCGTATGAATAGGCAGAGGTGTCAGGAGGTTTTTGTAGGCAAAGTTCAAGATTGTTCATGTCCTTAGGAGATGCCTTGCATATATAGCAAACTGAGCTAGCCCTGTTCTCCAAAACAGCATTGCATGTTTTGCCATCTACCATTGTTTTGAACAAAATATGATTAATTGAAACAGTTTTGTCATTAAATGATATTCTTGTGGCTTCTAGACAATTTATTTCGGCTTCCATACGGTTGAACTCTCTTGCTATTGTTTCAATATTTTCCTTTGCGAATTCAAAACGTACTGGACGGCAGTATCTTGGAGAAGATGTTCTTGAATTCATCCAGATATTTTGACTGCTAGAACCAATTTTTCTTATTTCTAAGGGTACTATGCATGTTAGCACAATATCGGTATCTCTTGCCTCAGGATTTACTAAAAAGTTTTGCTTATAACGCGAGTGCCCTCCACTACCATCAGAACCCCATTTCCACGAACATTCTAAAGTATCACCATCTTCTAACTGGTTTTCAAAAGTTTCAAGGTGTGCGGCAGACAAACGTTGTAGTGTCAGGTCCAGCAACGGCTGTAGCTTGACTTCACATAAGGTTTCGGTTATGGTCAAAAAGTTATACATTGGGTAACACTCTTTTTTTACTTCTAAAATAGTATCGTAGGTTGGGTAAATATTAGCATTTCTTTCCTTTGCGTTTTTTTGAAGTTGCTTATATTGATGTTTTGTCAGTTTCAAATCAGTTATAAGGGCTAGGGCTTCTTCAGGTGTATATGGTTTGATCCTATTCGGACTTTCGGGGTTTTTAAACTTTTTAAGCGTTTTCGGAGAACACTCGACAACCCTTTTGACGACTTCGGCTTGAGAACGCTTTCCTTCTATTCTTAATTTGGACTCAACAGCAAAGGATAATTCTTCGGCTGATCTTTCCATTAGTTTTTGAATTTTGCGTTTTTTAGCTCGGTTTCCGCACTCCTGGAATTCCTTTTCAGGTCTTCCTTGTCTAGAGGTTGTTGGCACATGACTTTCAGGAAATGGAATTTTGAACTCTTTTTGAAGCCAAATCTCTTCAGCTTTTAAAAATCCTTCTGGAGACTTTTTTTTATCTTTATAGTTTTTAAACAGGTGTGATACAAAAGTTTTGCTGTATTCTATGCATTTTTTATGATCAGCTTCTTCAAGAACGGTTATTGACTCTGTTGACATCACGTACTGCAAAACAGCATTTGCACAAACCGTTACTGACGACTTAAAGAGATTTTCACTACGAATGAATGAAAAAATTTCTTGACGTAATAAAGGTCGCCCTGAAAAGGGCGGATTGATATCTGTAAAAAATAAAAAAAAATGTTGCGCTGAGTAGCGGCACTTTAATTAAGCATTAATTGCAAGGTAATAATCCAATATTCAAATCAAAAAAGTATTACGATGTCACTCTATCTCACTTTTTTTTTATGGACCAAGAAATGAAAAAAAAGTTTGCTTGTCACTATCAAAAAATGTATCACTAATTTAGTTCATAGTTCATAGAGTCGTACTAATTTTTTAATAAAATACACTGAATTTAAAAACACTTACCAATAGCATACTCTGCCATATTTACTTCAAATAATTATATCACTTTAATTTCACTATAACACTTTATGAACACCAGCTTACACGAGAAAGGCAAAATCGAGAGTGAGGAAAGCTTCATGCATTACATTGAGAAGCTTCCCATTGATAAAATAACGGAATTAAAAATTTTATTTTTGTTGTTTCTTGTTATTTGGTTGTTTGGCTGTAACCCTACAAATATTTTTTCTAACAGTAACAACATTTTTATTTTCATTTATGACCAGCTAGTGTTGTACAAATCAACCAGTGTGCGTCGTTGTGAAAATTATTTTTTTTTTTCATCTACCCAGCCATACTAAATAACCTTAGGCCATTATTTTATTGGAAGATGCCGTTTTGTTAAACATATTATTGAGTGGTAGTACTTATTCAACTGCATGTTTGTGTTTCTATCTCCAATGCGTATCCCAGCCAGAGATATTTTTTTATAGAAACCAATAAAATTTGGAGCTTTAAAAGACTGAAAAAAGGTAAATTATGTATATCTTGTTAAAGATGACAATTTTTGACCATGACCAGCAGAAATAATGCCATCACTAACAATATTTGTTTTCTAATTTCACCCGAAGGAATTTAGTTCAATTTATTGTTTTAAAGAATTTGAAATACATATCTGAGTTTCCTATACAGAATTATAAATGTTTAATTTATTAAGTTAGAAATAAACTATACTTTTACTTTTACTATACTTTTATTCATGAGTGTGCTATTTCTCTGTCCATAGCTGTATACATGAAGTTCACAGTTTAGACTGAAAAAATGTTAAAAAATCAATAAAACTAGAAAGAAATAGATTAAAAAGATATCTGATTTGACACCAACGCAATGTACACCAAGTGATTTCTTACACAAATCTCAATTTACGTGAAAAATTTTTTAAAAATTTTTGGAGTGATTTTAAAAAAAAAATAATTGTTTATATGTAGATATGTATATAAAATTTTGAATACATTTTTAAGATAAAAAATTAGGTAGTACGCAAATTTGTATAACTTATTTATGCGGAGTTTAAAAAATAATTTTGAAAAAAAAATCATCCACCCATTTTCGAAATATCGAATTTAAAAAAAAAATTATTTTGCATTTTTTTTTTCAAATCCAAAATTTGATACACAAAAATTGTAATCAAAATCGTACGTTTTTGAGAAAAAAAAACGGTTTTTAAACATTTGTATGGGAGGTAGGTACCGTTAGTTTTGGTTAGATACCTATAAAAAAAAATGGTATTTAAAATCTGTTAGATAATGTCAAAAAACTGCTAGGCGCAAAGTTTAATAAAAATCGACCAGGTCGTTTTCGAATTCCATATTAAGTTCTCAAAAAAAAAATTAAAAATTTAGGTATGCAATACTTTTTAAACTTTTTGAAAAATTCTCTAGGTATAAAAAATTGATCAAATTTAGTTGAACACATTTTGAGAAAATCGAAAATCTATTTTAGGATTTTTCTAAAATCAATTAAGTACTCGATTTGTTTTTTTAAAGTTGTAGGCACATTTTTGAGAAAAATAAGATTTTCAATTTTTGCTAAAAAAAAATTGTACGACAGGTAGGTACCGTTATTTTCTTTAAAAAATGATGAAAAAACGTGTGGGGGGAATGTCTATAAAAAGCTAAATACCAAGGTTAAAGTTTTTTCGACTTTGCTATCATCCTAATGTTAACTTTGATCAAAATCTCGAGTTAGATTTTTTTTTACGAATGCATAACTTTATTCAATCACTAGACGAATTATTGTAAGATATGAAAAATTATGCAGTCAATCGTAGATAATGCTGCTCCTGGTTTACAAGCCTATATCATTATTATTTTTTAAATTAAACAAAAAGTTTAAATGACAAGCTACAAATCTGCATAAAAATTTTTGCAGATGCGTAAAAAATTTCATACTAGAAACTTGAAAAATTGTCTTTTTAGAACTAATTTCATCACGGCAAAAGAGAAAAAAAAAAAAACAAACAAAATATGTATGTATGTATGTAAGTACGTACCAACAAAGAACATATTGTTAGAAGGGAGAAGACGGTGGAGTGTGTGCAATAAAAAAACCACGTGGCAAACAAAATTGGCTTTGCATCGGGCACAAAAAAGATATACATTATGTTTATGTAGGTATGTGCATGAACATTTGCAGTAGGTATTTTACAAATAATAAAATCGTAAAGGTTGGATTTGGTTGGTTTGTTTGGATTATAACTTCTGTTCTAATAATCGAATGTTTGAGGTTAAGGTCTTAAAATTAAGGTAAAATGTCAGTCTTTTAAATCAATCGATTGTTGAACCTAGAATATGCATAGTTTGGGTAAAAACTTAACTAACTTCTAAATCAATTTGATTGTTTAACCTAAAATATGCATAGGTACCTACTTGAACCTCTTATATAAAATTATATCTTAAGTTCCAAGTACTAGATCATCAAGGTTAAGATCTTGATTAGCTTCTAACTTTTATTCTAATAATCGGATGTTCGAGGTTAAAGTCTAAAAATTAAGGTAAACTATGACAAAAGTAAATTTATTTTATATCAACCTAAAGAACCTAGAATATGCTAGACAACGTTTGGGTAAAAACTTTACTAAATTCTAAATCAACTTCATTGTTTAACCTAGAATATGCATATAGGTGCCTACTTGAACCTCTTATATAAAATTATAACTTAAGTTCTAAGGGCTAGATGCTCAAGGTTAAGGTATGTTTAGGTAAATAAGAGGTAGAATTAACTTAGCTAAACAATTTAAATATTGTAATCGAAAAGAGTCGATTTTGTAAGCTGATATATTCTGTTCAAATTATCGGATTTTTGAGGTTACGGTCTGAAAATGAATGTAAAATGACAGACTAGAAAATGCTTTTGACAAAACTTGATTTACTTCTGAATCATAGGTACCTACTCGAACCTGTTTAATAAACTTATAACTTAAGCCCTAATGGTCAGATCTTCATGGTTAAGGTCCTCAAATGCAAATAAAATTTTAGGCTTTATCTTAAAGTAGTCCATAAACTGTTTAATTTGGTTGTCAACTAAATTGATGATTGCCGCTCGGCCACACATTTCATAAACTCAGTTAAAAGAATACAGCTCCAAGTCTCAAAAACATTATTTTTGTCTAAAATAAATTACACGACTCGATATTGTTAAATTGATTAAAAGATGAGTTCAAAATATTTTAAAATAAAATATTATAGAATAAAAACAATTAGCAGTGGGTTTGGGCTTCGCATCAAATTCCTTGTTAATTTTGTCTCGATTTAAAAAAGGTTTACCTGGACATTTAATCCAACACACGGGTGGATTCAAAAACAATCAACTGAGTCGAGAACTAAGTTGAACCGTATATAATGTATGCTTTAATTGATCTGTAATAATTCAGTTACCTTTCTGCAAAGCTTAGCTAGGCAAAAATGTCAAATACCTAAATATATGAACGTTAAGATAGATGGTATACGTATTTTTAATTTCGTGTATAAGTGCTAATATACCGGCTGAAAATGAGTATGATTGTGTAATTGCGAGTTAAGCTACAATAAGACTAAAATTCACCTTATTAAAAAAATTAACAACATTAATTTAACCGCCAACTGGGAAGTGACATTAAATATACAAATTGGAACTTCAGACTGTAGAATGGTTTCTAAGACAGTTTGTGAAGTTATAATGCAACAATAGTTTACAAAATAAAAATCTCTAAGATTTGGCATGATTTTGTTTTATCGACGTAATACAAATCATTTTCAATGTCCCCATAGTTACTCTATGAGTGAAATCTGTAAATTTTTTTTTTTTTTTTTTGTATTTCGAAAATTTAGCGTATCATAGCAGAAAGACCAAAATCTTTTTCTAACAATGAATTTTTTTTTTTAATTTTCATCAAAACTAATTCCTAAGTCAATTCATGGTTCCCATCTGATATCACTTTTTCGAAGCCAAAGTTCAAAAAGTTCTTCGAAATTTGATAAAATCATATTGGATTGGATTGGGAATTTGGAAATATTAGTTATAAAATGTCATGAACTTACATTTGAAATATTTCATTTTATTTCATACTGAGAATCAATGAACAGTAAAGTTTGGAGTTTGGTAAGGAAATAAAATCGAAAGGGGTATGGAGTTTATTTCAGTATTGAAATTTAAGTAAATTGAGAGAAACTAAGGCTTATTTGACCCAAATCGCTTGGAACTTGTTATAAACTTTTTGAAATTTCTAAATAGACAAAGGCACTGAAGATAGTGAATAAGCCGTTTATTTCAAATTTATAATTCAATTCCATTCCCTGACCTAAACCTAAACTTACCTATACCTCCCACTTACAAAATTAAAATCTCAAAAGAATAAGTCTCTGAAGAAGAGAAATACAGATGCAGGACATACATAGGTACATGATAAATGATAAAAAGAGTCCTTCCTTACATCTGTCTAAATGCAAAGAGAAATTGAAAACATATTCCACCCAAAATGTTCGAATAAAACAAGAAGAATAACTTGAACTGAAATTCATTAATACATACATATGTATGTATGTATTTGTAGGAAATAATAATATAAACGGACATCAGATTTTCATTGTTGGAACACTTGAGATTTATGTTTTGCAGGAAGCTTATAGTACCTACCTACATAGGTATGTCAATAACTAGTGATGTGGAAAATTTGATTAGTTTGAAATATTTTAAAGGCCGGTCGGTTCTTGTGGGAGGAATTTGATAGTTTTTCAAATATTTACATATATCATAAAAGGTATAAATAGTACCTATAGTCACTGATGGAAGAGTATTCGTTAACGATTGTTCGAATATTTCCAAAATATGTTTTAATTGATTTTTGATTTATTTTCAAATGTAAATAGGACAGAATTCTAATTGATATAGTGGTTAGTTAAAATGGTAAATAGCACCATCAGTTATGTAAATCTTATAAGATTATTATAGCTTCAGAATCAACTCATGCGTTCCACGAACAAGAAGTGAATAAGTTGCTTAAGATAGGACAGGGTTCAGGCTTTAAAGTTTTGGTTTAGTTTTTATGTTGAATTTTTTCGCAGATGTAAGATTTTGATTAAGTTTTTAGAGAAAAGAATAAAAATCCTGCCTGAAAGAAGCTTGTTGGTTGAGGTCCTGGTCAACTGCGGACGGTGGCGAAATCCACAGTTAACAATGATTAAGAATGAAAAGAATTTAAAAATAAATTAATGTCATGCATTAATTAATTTACTTAAAAAAAGCCGAGGCTATGGATTTGCAAAAAGCCTCAATGTTTGCACTTTAAAAAAAAGGCTCAGTCTCAATTTTGAAGTCTTAATAAAAAAAAAATCGACAAAATTTATTATTTGAAACCTCGCCAATACCAAAGTTACCAAGAACAAAGTTCCTTTCTCAGCAAAATCAGCAAGGCTTCAAATTTGCAGCTTTTATGCAGTTCAAGATAAAAAAAAATATCAATTTTTTTCAATCATATAATTCACGCCAGTCCGTCAAGTTAGTATTACACCACCCAAAAAAAAAAATCAAAAATAATTACTTTGTCAATGTCGTGAATTATTCGTAATTTTTCGTGAATAAAAATATTCCGGCATTTTTTTTTTCAATTTCAGAAAATCTTTAAAATTGAATTGCATCAATGAATCTAGCATTACCATGCAGAGCTTTGATTAACTACATTTTTTCCTACAAAGATTTTTTGAAGTGTTTGCTTAAACAATTGTCGCTCGACATCTTTAGTTAAATATATAAGTTGTGTCAAAAAAAAATGTTTCTGCAAAATGTGTTAAAAAAACAAAAAAAATGTAAGGACGTCAAACGACAATTTGTTTTAACACAAATTCTACATCGAAAAATCTTGTAGACAAATAAATATTGCCTATCAAAGCTGTGGTAATGCTGGGTTCATTGATGCAATGCAATTTTAAAGAATTTTTGTAACTAAAAAAAAAAAAATATGGAAATTTTGTTCCCGACAAATTTACAACTAATTCGCAGTATATAATGAATGACATACTATTTTTAAAATTTCCTTTCGTAGGTGGTAATGCTTACTTGGCCATCAAGTTAGCATTATCAGGGGCTAATAAAAAAAAACACACGCGCCAATTTTTTTTATTTCACGACAAATTTACCACAACTTCACGACAAATGTACTACATTTTTACGACAAATTTACGTCAAAATTAAGACAAATTTACGTCAAATTTAAGACAAATTTACGTCAAATTTAAGACAAATTTACGATAAATTTACGAAAAATTTACGATAAATTTACGACAAATTAAACAAACATTTAATCGAATTATTAAAATCTTAAAATCTATCTATTTTCACAAAGTTTATGTTGGTTTAATATCGAATGCTTATCTTAAAATTGTAGCCTTTAAAATTTTTATTTATTTCTCTTGAAAATTTTTATTAAAAAAAATTATGTAATTAGAACATTATATTTTGTGATTGTGTTAAGAACATTAAATAAAAAAGGAACATTTAAATATAAGAAAAGTGAGTATGGTAGAGGATGCATCTTTTAATTATAATTACTTATATAAAAAACAGTTCGCAAATTTCATATAAATCGTTCAAAAAATTTAGGTTATAGAGAATTAAGTTAAAAAATTTAGGGTTTTTAAACCAAAATATAAGAAAAATGGGCGTGGGAGAGGCTGGATTTACAAAAATGTAAAAATATTATGCTTTAGGTTCAAAAATTCTATATTTTTATGGATTATAAATATAAATATGTTTACATACAATTTTAGGATAAGTAAGCGTTGCAGTGGGCAGATATCCAATTAAACTATATATATGTACATACCTACATATGTATTTACATAGACACTATGCTATGTTAAAGCGAGCTAAACAACAAAATTTCAGCTTTTAATTATTTATAAATAAGAAGAAAATCCAATTATTTTAAAATTTAACCCGCAAAATTAGGACCTAGGAAATTAGACCCCGAAAATCGGTGCCATTTTTCATATAATGAAATCATACCCCACGCAATAAGGCCCCGACGAAATTAAATGTTATTTAACATAATGAAATAAGGCCCCAACATTTGTTTCAAAATAAAATAAAATAAAATAAAATAAAACAAAACAAAATAAAATAAAATAAAATAAAATAAAATAAAATAAAATAAAATAAAATAAAATAAAATAAAATAAAATAAAATAAAATAAAATAAAATAAAATAAAATAAAATAAAATAAAATAAAATAAAATAAAATAAAATAAAATAAAATAAAATAAAATAAAATAAAATAAAAGAAAATAAAATAAAATAAAATAAAATAAAATAAAATAAAATAAAATAAAATAAAATAAAATAAAATAAAATAAAATAAAATAAAATAAAATAAAATAAAATAAAATAAAATAAAATAAAATAAAATAAAATAAAATAAAATAAAATAAAATAAAATAAAATAAAATAAACCTCAAAATTTATTTTGGTATATCTAACTGGGGCTTTATTTCACTATGAAATAAGGCCCCCCCTAAAAAAATTTTAATAAGGCCTCAAAAAATTAAATAATATCCCAGAATTTTAATAATCTTCGTTGTTATTGTTTTGTATGCATAAGGTTTTGGGGCCGTTTTTCATTTTTCTGAAAGTGTCTTGTTTGAAAAAGAATATCATGGACAAGGTGGGTAAAAATACCTTCGGGCCCTATCCACTTTCCAAACCTCAAAGCTCCATGAAATACTATTCGAATGTCCTATTAAAACATATTTTTTATATCTAAGTAGGTACATAACCTAAACAAAAAAAAAGAAATACAAACAAATTTATAGATAGATCGATCAATAACACTTTTCCGTTTTCCGGTAACCAAAGTTAAATTATATTTATTAAACACAACTCGTCCGCGCACCACTTTGATATGACAAATACGTTGGACTCATTTACCGGAAGCAATGACAGCAAAAAATTATTATTCCGTTTGGAACGCGTTTGGCACTCAGGTGCCAGCAGCAGCAAGGACGTCACTCAATATGAGCGGTGGCGCTTTGTCAGTAGAAAAATTTATAAACGTATCTATTTAGGTAGGTAAGTATACATATACATAGATAGGATCAGAAATTCAACACAGCAAGAAAATATGATATCCTCCATTCCATCAGAGAACACAGAAAGGACGAAAATAATAATTTCTCGATGACATGCCGGAGACATGACATTCGTCTGCCATTTATATTTATACAAGCAACAACAACAACAACAACGTCATGGTATATTGGTTTTAATGGGTCGGTCCTAGGTGCTAGTCCTGGTTCTGGTCTTGTTCCTGTTCCTGTTTCTGACTGGGTTCTATATGTTATGGTACGTCACTTTCTGGTTGTTGCTTTAGTTTTTTTTTCTGTCTGACTGCTTATTGCTTTTTATATATTTAGCTGATGTAGCATCATTGCCATCACCTTTGCACGTCTTCATCGTCGTCGCATCATCGTCGTCGTTCACTGAGATTCTTCTGATATCTCATAGAACTCATCGTTTTTTTTTTTTAGAAGATTACCATTTCCGTCAACTTCCGTTGAGAGGGTGGCAGCATGGAGTAAGGAGGTGCGTTATACAAGTCACTCTTTCAGATTTGTCATTCTTTTGATGCCTAATTGAATTGCCGTCGATAGGGCGTAATAATGTTTTGATGCGAGTTTTTTTTTTTCATTTTATTTTTTATTCTCAATTCGGTTATAAAGAATTATTGGAGAGCAATGGGATGTATACCCCTATAGAGCTTCTATATGCGGCAATGTGATTATTAGATTTATTTGGAAGGAAATTTATGCATTCTTTGGATAATAATCTAACGACCTTTATAATAATCTCTATATATATATATACTTTTTGGCTTACCGTTTTCGACAGTGTTCGTGTTTTGAATTGGTAATTGATTTCTTTTATGGAATTAGAATTGGTTGGTATATATATAGCATTCATTTGAAGAAGAAAAATTCACAAGAGAGATATGAATTTGATTTCCGCATTCAATGACACTTACCTGTAAATAAAAAAGATAATATTGAAATAATGGAAATATAAGTAAGTACCTAGATACACTTTATAGAGATAGATTTAATAAATATTAAAATAAGAAAAAAGGCATGCAGTTGGTCTAAATTTAGCCTATATTTGTCTATGTTTTTTTTTTAGTATCTACAGAGTGTTGAAAATATTTTGGGAAATGATTCTTGAACATGTTTTTAGAAACAGTCGTATGGTAAGTCTATTTCCTCCCTATTTAGGCATCTGTAGCGGCAGTTTTCTAGGACAATGACACAAATGGATCCAAGAAAAAAAAAGCTATTTAAAAAAGGGCAATACTAAAAACATTATTTTATAGATTTTTTAAAATTTATAAAAATAGGAAAATATTTAAATAAACAGTTTTGAAATAAAAAAGGTTCAAATCGAAATTTAAAAAAAAAAATAAAATTGAGAGCAAATAATTTATTCTGATTTTCTTTAAAAAAAAACTTCTTAAATGATTAAGTACAAGTTTGACTCTTATCAATTTTAGTCTTAGTTATTGAAAAAAATTAAATATATACCGAAACTCCTTTTCTTAATTTAGATAGCCCCTTCCACACGATTTTTCCATAGAATCTGCCAACTAAAAGACCAATAAAAAAATTTAAAAAAGGTATGAAAAAAATGCAGAAAAGTTTTTTGACACAATCACGAAAAAAATACCACACTATTTTTAAATTGCTTTTTATAGGAACGAACAGTAACTGGGAACCGAACCAAAAATCTACGAGGATAAAAAAAATGTTTTGAGCTGCTTATAATCCCATATTCATAAAGAAAGTTAAAGAAAAATATGAATAAATATTCTCAATTTTAATTATTGCCAACTTTTGAGGCTCCTGAATTTTAGCACCAAAAATTTAGGATATTCACAAAAAAAAAATGTATGGTACAATTTGAAAAGGCCACCACATTGTCATAAAAAGTTAACTATAGTTTCATTAATTGGTCAGCCATAAATTTTTTTTTAAGTAATTATTTAAGGGATTAAGAAATATTCAAAATCCCACAAATGAAATGCAAACAATCTCTACGACCTTGAAAAACTTTTAAAATGCCTAAAAAACATCGAGGACGGCTAAAACAAGTTGACCTTTAATGAAGATCTGGTGGACTTTCAAATGATATATATTGCCTTTTTTTGTATTCAAAAAAGCTGTGAAATAGATTTGTAGAGTTTTGAATTGAAGGACTTTAGAAATCCAATTTCGGCACACAGAGAATTCTTATCCGAATGGATAAAAAAACTTATTATAAAAAAGTGCACGCTTTATACTTGCGATATATATTTACCTACATATAAGTAACATAGATATGGCAAGTTATCGATTCGTAAAACAAATCGAACTCGAGATTTTAAACAAACTCAAGTGTTATAGGATTAAAGCGAAATCGAAAAAAGTGGGTCTCGCAATTCTAGCCGCCTCGCGCCTGCCTGTCTAACTATTTGTTCTTATGCAGCCTAAACGGCTGGATTGATTTTATCTAGCATTTTTTGGCATTCCCCGACAATTTTTTTTTTAATTTTTTTTAAGACTAAAAATAACGGTAGGTACCTGAGTAATATTAAATAAATAATAAACAAATCAATAAAAATTCTAATTTTCTCAAAAACGTGACCAAAACTTTTTTAAATAAAATTCAATAATGATTTTTTTTTATAAAAAGGCTACTAATTTAATTTGTTACATAGGAACGTTTTTTTTTTTTCTCTAAAATGATTAAACTAATTTTGATATTTTTTTTTATGGATAGTATTTTTAAAAAATTTGTATAACAAAATTTTCAATTTTTTTTTATTTTTATTTTTTTTTTTAAACTTAATATGTAATTCGAAAACGTTTTGATCGATTTTTATTTAATTTGACACAGTGCGGTTTTTTAACAAACATTATAGGTACTCATAACCGAAAAAAACGGTACATACCATACAAGTGTTTAAAAATCGTTAAGGAAAATCTTATTTTTCTCAAAAGCGACTCTTATGATTTTGATTAAAATTTTATATTAGCTAATACCTATCAGTAGAATCAGCCATATTATTAGAAAAAAAATTTTATTTATCGATTATCAATGGTAGGTATATCTCATACAACCATTTTCTTTAGGTCACGGAGCTAGGCGCTCGTGGCCGCCATTTTTACCTACCTACCTATCTGTTCAAACGATTTAAATTATTTGTTTTTACGCAACAGCTTTTAACAAGTTTAAATAATATTGCATATTAAAATTTACAAAAAAAAAAAAAAATTTTGGATTTTTAAACAAATTTCAAAATGATTGCGTAGGTAGGTACCAAAAATATTTGTTTGTTCCTGTGTACATAAATTGTTTAAATGATTTTTTTGTTTTAAATTCTTTTAACCATTTTGAAGACGTGAAATATTTTAAATGAAACTCTAATTACATGGCACTGCCAAATTTAAGGTAAATTTTTGTCTGTTTAGGTACAAATTTTGCATTCGATTTTAACATTAGAAATGTTTAAACGGAGGCATACAATATAAAAAAATTAACAGAATTTCAAAAATATGAAACGCCTAGTAGACAAAGGGGGCGAAACGTGAGGGGAATAAACAAAATAAACAAAATCAACAAAATAACAAAAAATAAACAAACTAAACAAAATTATTTCGTTCATGCTTTGTTGTTACTAGTTTGAGGAAACAGAAAACGAAGAAGATGATAAAACGGACAGAAAAAAAGGAGAAATGTTCGTAGGAAAAAATGGATATGTTTTTGATGATGATTTTTGCGAAATCCGAAAAATACCCGATTTGCGTTTACTTAAATGCTTATATCTTTCGATCCAATTATCCGATTTTCAATATTAAGGAAAAATGACTGGCGTGTTAGAGCAAACAAAATGACGCAAGTGTGCACCCTAAGGTAGCTAGAATATCGGACTACATTTTTTGTATTATATCATTGCACAGTCACATAAAACTATATATGAAAAACCTTATTAAATTGCATATTTAATAGAAACAAAAATTTAATACAAAACAATATTTTTTTAAACCACATGTATTTGACCCTTTTTAGGAAAGTTATGATGTTGGTACCTATGTTCAGAAAAGTTGCTCAACATTTAAATTTGACATTCAATGTACATACATAGGTACATAAATACATAATGCTTTTTTTATTTCTAATGTTCCTCAACTATGCTGGAATGGCAAATCGGGTAAATTTTTAAACTATTTTCTGATCACTGAGTTAGAGACTTTTAAGTTCCAAGCTATTTTAAAAATTTTCGTTTTTTTCTTCAAAAATCTTAATCTCCGTAAAATTCTCCACTGACTGCTTTGAAATTGAAATTTTGAGAAAACATTGGGATATACGAAAATGTCTTTTTATAATTTTTGAAATTTTATTTGCATTCATTTATATTATTTTTAGAAATAAGACGACATTCTCCTTTTTCTCTAGAATTTTTTTTTAGAATTTGTTTTCTTAAGAAATTTCAATTTATTTATTAAATACAAATCCATCTGTTTAAACAAATAACATCTTAAAAATTCTAAGCCTCTAGAAGTTAAAGTTAGTGTGACCAAGTCGTGCATGTTATATTTTATTCCTTTTAATTATTTGTCCTTCTTTCTATCTCTCCTATGAATGTGTGTAAGGTACCTATTCTTTTTTTTAACTCTAGAGGGTCTAGTTTTTTTAAACTCAATTGAAAAATCAAAAAGGAAAAAAGAAACTTTTCTAAATAAAAAAATTTACAGTTTTCACTCATAGAGTAACCATGGGGACATTGAAAATGACTTATATTACGTCGATAAAACAAAATCATGCCTAATCTTAGAGATTTTTATTTTGTATACTATTGTTGCAATATAACTTCACAAACTGTCTTAGAAACCATTCTACAGTCTGAAGTACCAATTTGTATATTTAGTGTCACTTCCCAGTTGGCGGTTAAATTAATGTTGTTAATTATTTTAATAAGATCTTAGTCTTCATTGTAGCTTAATTTGCAATTACACAATCATACTCATTTTCATCCGTACCGGTACAGCACTTATACACAAAATTAAAGTTACATACCATCTATCTTAACGTAAATCTAGGTATTTTACATTTTTGCATAGCTAACCATTGCAGAAAGGTAACTGAATTATTACAGATCGATTAAAGCATACATCATATACGGTTCAAATTAGTTCTCGACTTGATTGTTTTTGAATCCACCCGTGTTTGATTAAATGTCCAGGTAAACCTTTTTTAAATCGAGACAAAATTTACAAAGAATTTGATGCGAAGCCCAACCCCATTGCTACCTAATTGTTTTTATTCTATAATATTTTATTTTAAAATATTTTGAACTCATCTTTTAATCAATTTAACAATATCGAGTCGCGTAATTTATTTTCGACAAAAATAATGTTTTTGAGACTTGGAGCTGTATTCTTTTAACTGAGTTTATGAAATGTGTGGCCGAGCGGCAAGCATCAATTTAGTTGACAACCAAATTAAATAGTTTATGGACTACTTTAAGATAAAGCCTTAAATTTTATTTGCATTTGAGGACCTTAACCATGAAGATCTGACCAATAGGGTTAAAGTTATAAGTTTATTAAAGAGGTTCGAGTAGGTACCTATGCACATTCTAGGTTAAACAATCAAACTGATTTCGAAGTAAATCAAGTTTTGTCAAAAGCATTTTCTAGTCTGTCATTTTACATTCATTTTCAGACCGTAACCTCAAAAATCCGATAATTAGAACAGAATATATCAGCTTACAAAATCGACTCTTTTCGATTATAATATTTCAATTGTTTAGCTAAGTTAATTCTACCTCTTGCCTAATTTACCTAAACATACCTTAACCTTGAGCATCTAGCCCTTAGAACTTAAGTTATAATTTTATATAAGATGCTCAAGTAGGTACCTATGCATATTCTAGGTTAAACAATGAAATTGATTTAGAAATTAGAAAAGTTTTTACCCAAACGTTGTTTAGCATATTTTAGGTTCTTTAGGTTGATTTAAAAAAAATCAACTTTTGTCATATTTTACCTTAATTTTGAGACTTTAAACTCAAACATCCGATTATTAGAATAGAAGTTAGAAGCTTACCAAGACCTTAACCTTGATGATTTGTTCCTTAGAACTTAAGTTATAATTTTATGTAAAAGGTTCAAGTAGGTGCCTATGCATATTCTAGGTTAAACAATCAAATTGATTTAGAAGTTAGTTAAGTTTTTACCCAAACTATGCATATTCTAGGTTCAACAATCGATTGATTTAAAAGACTGACATTTTACCTTAATTTTAAGACCTTAACCTCAAACATCCGATTATTAGAACAGAAGTTATAATCCAAACAAACCAACCAAATCCAACCTTTACGATTTTATTATTTGTAAAATACCTACTACAATTAATGTTCATGCACATACCTACATGCATACATATGTACATACCTACATGCATACATACATAACTACATAAACATAATATATGTACATATATCATTTTTGTGCCCGATGCAAAGCCAATTTTGTTTGCCACGTGTTTTTTTTTATTGCACACACTCCACCGTCTTCTCCCTTCTATCAATATGTTCTTTGTAATTGTAGGTACGTACATACATACATACATATTTTGTTTTTTTTTTTCTTTTGCCGTGATGAAATATAACTAGTTCTAAAAAGACAATCCTTCAAGTTTCTAGTATGAAATTTTTTACGATGTTGCAAAAATTTGTATGCAGATTTGTAGCCTGTCATTTAAACTTTAATTCTCTAGCTTAATATTGAACATCCAACAATTTTAACCAAAGTTATAGGCTTCTAAGTGGGCTCAAATCGAGCGTTTTTCGAATTTTATACATTGCTCCACTGAATCTCGTCCGTTGGCAATGATGAACATGTAGGTACGCTGGCTGAAATTCATCACTTGTGTTTTTTTCTTCATTTTATTCATTTTGGTAGCTTCTTTGGTAACACCAACCAAAAATTCAAACTTTCTCCCCCTATACGCTAGAGTTCATTCTCTATCTTTGTTCATTTTGGTAACACCATACTTTTATCAAAACGACCCTATAAACATTTTCAATGTTAATAAAGTTAAAGGCCAAGGCACTGTGAAGAGACAAAACCGTAGGATAAACCTAAAAGCAACTTGAAAATAGTAAAAGAAATGAAAGTTCTTTTTTTTTTTTTCTAGAGCTTTGTGTCACCTTAGAGCTTAAAGGATATATGGTACTTAATGGAATTGAATTTCAAAAATTACAACGAAAGCAGCAGCGCAGCGGCGGCGCATCGCTAAACAAAAAGTCAAATATCTAACACAAAACTAGCCAAAGGACTAAACATAATACGACAAAATAAAAAGGTGATTCATACGTATGTACCTATATAGTGTTGTTAAAAGAGAGAAAGGTGTCTTCTTGCTCGAGTTCCGTTGCAGACACCTCGTATAACTAACTATCAACAGTAGTCTTCACGTCATCTTTCGTATTTCGATAGCTATGTATGTAGGTACCTGCTTATATGTTCATGTATGTATTAATTCTGCACGTGAGTCGTCAATTACAAACTTCACAGACTGAACTGAACAGAACACACTGAATTAACAGAAAACACAGTTAGAAGAGACAGAGACACCAAAGAGAAAGATATTTTTCTTTCACTTCGTCGTCGTCGTCGCCGCCATCATCAGCCGTCACCGACCGACATAAGATACATATATCGTACCATACAATTGTAGTTTTTAGTTGGTAGTGGAATTTTTTTTTTTTTTTCATCCTACAGAAAAGAGTTTCCTGCAAATTAGTGTCAAAGGAAATTCTTAATTAAAACATTCGGTGCACAAGTAATGGAATTAAAAGTATTTCGCTATCCGACACTTCATCGCTGATGTGAGACAAGAGTGAGTCTATCTATTATATAAAAAATCTTAGATGTTATTTATTTTTTTTTTGTCAACTTTCAAATACACTCGTGTGAGGAGAGCTTAGAACTTCATCTCAATTTATCTGTTAATGAGACGGTGTGTATCTTTGAGTTTTAGTTTAATTAAAGTCATATAAGTGATGGTGAGTTCCTGCGATGGAGAAGGCAATTTTTCTGGATTGGCTTGATATTATTTCGAATTAAAAAAAAAAATACGAACAAAAATAGGTTAGGTACAAATTCTATAAAAAAAATTTCAAGAGAACTTTATTTCAAAAGTATCTTTCGTAAATTCATAAATTTAATTAGATACGTTTGCTGAAACCTTAAAATTCTTGACGGCAAAAAAATCGACTTTATTTTTTTTTTTGGTAAAAGAAGTTTTTCGTATTCTGCGATACTTCATGTTCAGATAGGACTTACTAGATCAGAGATATGTTGCTTGGACTTTTAATAAGTTTAGCCGGAAATCGAGTCAACCAATTTCACTTTTACTGCAAGCGTACAACTCCTTGATGGACGGACAAATCTCTTTATCATTTCTTAGAAATGTGATAGACACATCAAAACAACTTTATTTTAATCGATCAATTGTTTGCTTTTACAAAATTTGGGCCATGATGATTTTTAAAAACTTTGTTACACAGATGTTTATCAGATATTCATTTTTTTTTTGTCCAAAAGGAATCGAGACAAATCATTTTTCATAAAAAGTTCAACTTTTTAATACAGAGAAAATCTTCCCTTGTTTAATTGTTTGTCTGTTATAATCTAAAGAACCACATGTCTGATTTCAAAAATAATTCCCTAGTTTTAAAGGTTATTTTTGGGGGATGGTTTTAAAGTTACAATTTCTGGAAATTTTTCCTATTTATACGGTAAAATGGGGTAAAAAATAAAAATTACATCCGTTTTCAAAAATTCTGTTTGTTGTGGATGGTGATACAAGTTGGACTTCGAGGAATACTCAAGGGCTATACATTTTAAGCAAATTTAGTTATTTATAGGGTGAAATCGGGTAAAAAATAAAAATGATATCCGTTTTTAAAAATTCTGTTTGTGTGCGGAAGGTGATAAGAGTTAGACTTCGAGGATCACTCAAGAGCTATACATTTTTGCAAATTTTGTTATTTATAGGGTGAAATGGTGTGAACACAAAAAGGGATAGATATAATTTTTAATAAATTTTGTAATGTGCAATTTTTATATATACATACATACATTTAATGTATATTATTATAATGAAAATGAAATGAAATTTATTTTTAATGTGGAAAGAAGAAATGTTATTATTTTTAGGGTGAAGTGGTGTAAAAAAAAGGAATTTCTGATTTAAACAATTCTTTGTGTTTAAACATTAAAAATAAGATTTAGATAATCAATTAAATATTTTTCAAAAATCTAAATCTATTTATGGCGAAATGGGGTAAATATAAAAAGGATGAAACTTTTAAAATTTCTTCTTTTGTATTTGAATAGTACCTGAATTTTTTTGGTTTGACTTCGAGGAACATTAAAAATTTAGCTATTTATATGGTGAAATAAGCGAAAATTGTAGGTATCCGATTTAAAAAAAAAAATGTGTCTATTTGAAAAGTTATATTTACCTACAGAATTTTTCAAGGATCACTTAAGAGTGAAACATTTTTCATTATTTATCTATTTATAGGGTAAAAATGGGGTAGACAAAATACCATTTTATTTTTTAAATTAATTTCGCTTTAAACATAAATATTTAGAGATTCGATTTCAAGGATCAAAGGTAAAACATCATCGCATTGCCTGCTTAATTCATATTTTATACGAACCCAAGCGGGTTAGTTAACAGGTAAAATTATAAAACATGTCTTTTACAAATGGCTGTGATGTAACATAAATCTTTTGTCAAAAGCTTGATCGCGGCCCCTAATAATATAGTTAAAAGCCAAGGCAGCTAACCGTCGTCGTCTATCAAATTAGGACCATATCTATATACCTTAATTTAAGTTTTACATCAACAATCAAAGCAAAGTCAAAATCGATTTGATTTAAAGTGCATTTCAAATCAAGCCCCTTATAACTTTACTTTCAAAAAGATTCCTGATGGTAGAAACTCAAAGTAAATCCCTGACACAACCAAAAATTTGATGACATTTTGAATAAACATGTTAAAAACTGCTTTTGCCCTAGTTTCTCTTCTAGCTATGTCCTACACCCACATATGCAAACAAATTTGATAAGAAAACCCTTACAAGCACACTTCCTTCCCGAGATTTGTCTTCTCTATACAACAACTGACAAAAAAAAAAATATCTAAAGAGAAAACCATTCGTGCGTATCTTAATATCGACAATCGTAAATATCATCACAAAATCCATTCAAGAATGTATCCTTTCGATACCAGTACTCATTCACATACACAGGCATATCCTCTTCACGAGCCCTTTATTCGTGTTTTAAAAGTGCAATTCGTGAAGCGATTTCCTATAGCGCTTCCGGGAATATCAATACCAAACCTTGAGGATATAAAAAACATTATCTTCTCACAAAATAGAGCTCACACAACAACAACAACAATAAACAGGAAATGAGAAATCTAACGATGCTTTTATATCCTTGATCGGGCAAATAACGAATATATATTTTATTATGTATACTTATTTTTTTTTTTTTTTTTTGATTTTCCTATGTCATGCATTCGTGATTTAGATATCGTTGTGAGATCAAAGGACATCGACTTCATCATCTGTATATGATGTTCCTATGTTGGTAGCTATATATTATATGCATCTATCTATAGGGATAGGAAGGGACATAATTTTTTAAATCTTCTTCATGCAAAGTTGCAATGTCTATAAAGCGAATCGTTGTATTTTCAGTTAAACAGGGTGTTATATTTATAAATTGATAAAAGTACTTGATGTTAAAGGTGTTGGAAATATTGTGGACTTTTATATATGATGTGAAGAGAAGAATCCTTGAATTTCCCGCTATACATAGCTTAGAGTTCTTAATAAATAAAAAACACCCTATTGATGTTGGAGATATTGCACAATTTTTAATTGATTGCAGTGTCATTAATTTTTCGGTTTCGAAAGTAGAACTAAATAAAACACACACTCACACAGCGATACATTGTTGATGAAAATTTTATTTCATTACAAAGTTAAGACTTTGCCATTAAGTGTGAAAAACAATATCATTCAAATGGCCGCCTCGGGAAGATTCGCAGCATGCGATTCTTTTGAGGTAATTTTTTCGGACGGTATCTCGGCCATAACTTGAGTAATGTTGGTTTTTAATGCGTCTAGAGTTCAGGAACTATTCGCGTGAACACGGTCTTTTGCGTAGCCCCACAGAAAAAATCTAACGGAGTCAAATCGCATAATCTTGGTGGCCAATTGACGTCACCAAAACATGAAATTACGCGACCAGAAAACTTCTCACGCAATAAAGCCACAATTGGTCATGTTGTATGGCTTGTTGCCCCGCGTCTTCTTGCAACCACATATCGTCCAAGTCATGATCTTCAATTGCCGGCAAAAAAATTCGGTTAATTGCTGCGAAGGCCACGCCGCCGGGAAATCGATAAATTTGGATCATAAGCAACACTTGCATTTGCAGCAGCAATATTTTCGACTGAGCGTGCTTTACGATAATGCACAGGCCTAACAACATCAGTAACTTCCACTTCCACTCTCTTCAATGTTTTCCACAATTTTACCGATTGCTTGTGTAGTCGGTCGATTAGGACAGCCATAATCATCGCGACATGCGCGAAAAGTGGCTACGTTTGAATCACCACTTTGGTATAGTAAGTTTTAATAATTTTAACGCGTTGTTCGATTGCTAAGCGATCCTAAATGGCAAACATTCAACTAATATTATGACACTTCAAATGGCAGCTGAGTTTGACAGGTGTCAATTGCCAGCGCTACCGATTTGAAACCACGAAATGAATGACCCGTTATATGCTTATTTAATAATATCTCCATTTTAACATGCATATCGATAAGTACTGATATACCAAAGCGTTCTTTAATTTTCTTTTAAAATCCAAATCTGTTGATGATTGATTTTTTCTTCCATATTGTCTGCTGAAGCTTGTGTAGGTTTATATTTTTATAATTCTCTTAAAAACTGGTGTTTGAGATTGGAGATATTAACATTAAGTATAAAGTCCTCTACAATATCTTTATTTAACGTACATAAGGCCAATGAAGAGTTATAGAGTTCGTAGCTGGAGGTAATATCTCGTTTTTTTTTTCTTAAATCTTGGCGTTGGGAGATATTGAACTTTCATCAATTTATTAAAAGTTTATTTTAACATGAAAAGAAGTGAAAATAACACTCTAAAGCTAATATCTCCATTTTTTTCAAAGGTGTTTCGAGAAATTAGCGTTTGAGATATTAGATTTTCTTTTCAATTGATTGTTATGAACTTTTTGATATTTAAATGTGGATAAAGAAAGATTCTCCAATTTTCTTCTTTAGGTTAAACTTCAATACACCAAAAAATATACAATTATTTTTGGAGATATTGATTATTTTTTGAGATATTGATTATTTTCGTTTATAAAGAATTTATTATTTATATTCTCTTCATTTTAATATGCGTGTATAAGTGCCAAAGCTGTATATAACACCTCATTTCCCGCTGTATTTATAATACCTCATTTATCTTAAAAATCAAAGCATTGATTTCTTATTATATGTATCTTCATCTTAATACCTATTGTAATGGGTGATTTTTTAAGAGGTTTAAAACTTTTTAAAAAAAAAAAAACACAAAAAATTCGAAAAAATGAATGAAATATTTATTTGAATCGATAGTTTGAACCTTGCAATTTAATGTTTAAAGATAATTTCATGCAAATGTTGACCGCGGCTGCGTCTCAGGTAGCCCATCCGCTGAGTCCAATTTTGGCATACTCTTTCACACATATCGGCCGGTATCTCACGAATGAATGCATGGATGTTGGCTTCCAGTGCGTCAATCGAAGCGGGCTTGTCCCTATAGACATTAGCCTTGACATACCCCCACAAAAAATAATCTAATGGTGTCAAATCGCACGATCTAGGCGGCCAATTGACCGGCCCGAAACGTGAAATTAACTGTTCACCAAACTCGCCTCGCAATTGCGCCATTGTTTCGCGTGCTGTGTGGCATGTGGCACCGTCTTGTTGAAACCACATATCATGCAAGTCAAGAACTTCCATTTCGGGCAAAAAAAAGTTTGTTATTATCGCTCGGTAGCGTTCACCATTGACAGTAACGCTGCGATTCGCATCATCTTTGAAGAAATATGGCCCAATAATGCCGCCGGCCCATAAACCGCACCAAACAGTGGCTTTTTCGGGATGCATTGGTAGCTGTTGCAATGCTTCTGGCTGATCTTCACTCCAAATGCGGCAATTTTGCTTATTTACGTACCCATTCAACCAAAAATGAGCCTCATCGCTGAACACAATTTTTCGATAAACAACATTTCGAACCGAGCACGAATTTTAATAGTAAAATTCAATAATTTGCAAGCGTTATTCATTTGTAAGACGATCCATGGTTAAATTGCAAACCAAACTGAAGCTGTTTGACAGTGACACAAGGTACTAAACACACGTCAGCTGTCAAAACCAGTGTTGCCAAAACCAAACCAGCTTAAAAATCACCCATA
The DNA here is from genome assembly GCA_951394125.1 of Epistrophe eligans. Taxonomy (NCBI): domain Eukaryota; kingdom Metazoa; phylum Arthropoda; class Insecta; order Diptera; family Syrphidae; genus Epistrophe; species Epistrophe eligans. The sequence continues at coordinate 34,246,664 of OX596029.1, read as the reverse complement.
TAACAGAAAACTACTTAAATTATCCACTGAAGCTTGTATATATATTTTTTTTTTTTTATTTTTTAGAGAGTTTGTGTTGGAGATATTATAACATTGAATTTATATTACTCTACAATATCTTCATTTTTCTGTACATAAAAGTAAAGAATATGTATTGAGTTCTTTGCTGAAGCTAATATCTCGTTTTTCTGACAACTCTGGGAGCAGTTTTTGTGGCAGAAATTGAACTTGTTGTATGAACTGTCTGTACAGGGGATGAAGCAATAATTTACATTAATTTAATCTCCAATAATTCGATTTTAAAATGCAAATAGGTGAAAAAGAGTTATCTCTATGGCTAATATCTCGTTTTTGCTTCAAAAGCTGCTTGACGATCTCTACTTTGGAGATATTGAATTTTTGTTGAATTCATTGTGTAAGGCTTTGAGATATTTTTATCTTAACATAGAAATAGGTACATTGGGGTTCTTGTAACGAGCACTCTAGTTAATACCTCTTTACAAAATCTTAAAAATAGCTACTAGGTTTTGTACAAATATAAAAAATGAGTAGATTTAAAAAAAATATATATAATAAAATACTTAATTCAAAAATGGGTAGGATATCCTAAAAGCATGTTATAAAATTTTGAAAAGTCATTGTACTATGACAAAAGGAACTCTATAAGCCTAAGAGCATCCTGTAATCTTTATACATATTAGGTACATATGTATATACATATGGGTATGTATACAATTCGTGTTATGTATATTTGTCTTTGTTTTGTTACCTTAAGGTTAAAATCATGTATTGCCATGAAAGTAGCAGCTTATGTTGTATCAACTCAAGGAAATCCGAAAATCGGTTAATACATCTTGGATACAAAAACAGAATGCAAGTTATAGTCTCTATTACGCTATACAACAAATCTTAACTTTACCTTCTATGAATATAGAATATATACATATTTATGTATTTATATATACATATGTATGTATGTGTATATGCTTTTGTGGTGATGTAAACATTCATTTTGTTCAGAACTAAATTCTTGCAAATCGTACGGATAACAAAATAAATCCTTTTGTCCTATGCAAGGGCCACACAATATGCATCCTCAGATATATATGTATATATGTATGTATGTTTATGTGAATGTATAAACATTAAGAGAATGGGTTCAGTTCAGGGCTCCCGAAAACATCCATTTTACTATTTGCTTACATCTTGTGTAGCATTGTATCTATCTGTCGTTTAATGTTTATCTACGATATTGCCAAGTTGCAACATAGGTCCATATGTGTGTAGATAGTGCTATACTCTAAGGACAATAAGGACAACGAAGGGAAGAGGCTCTTAATGCATATACAGATACACAGAGAAAGGACACTTATATTGGGAAATATATTGGGGCCGCATTTTGTGGGAAATCTGGAGATGTAAAATCAATTGTAATCGGTTGTTTAGGATTATAAGAAGAATAAGTACATATATACCTACATATACATATCTAGTGTGTGTGGGTGGTAATGTTGGATGGAGATTGGAGAGACATCGTTAGCAGCGGACATCTGCATATAATACAAATGCCAAAGAGGTGCAAAAATATCCATAAAGTTCAACAAGGACATTATAGGTATTGAACACAAATACCTAATGGATAATAGTTGTTAGGACGTACGTACATACGTACCTATTACCATCAGCAGAGATACCAATGAAATTGGTTTTTGTATGCAACATCGAATCCATAACGAAACAAATGAAATTTGAAATTAATTTAATAATTCAGTTTTTGATTGGAATTCCAAATCAGGTTAGGTATGGATTTTATGGGCATTGAAAGTTAAATTAAATGGTACCTACCTACAGTGGTGTTGTCAGAAACGATTTTGAATTTTTGCAAGAATTTTTATGGAAAATAACTACACACACAGGTTATAATTTCGAGAGATTTCCAAAAGGTAGTTCGATTGAATATATTTTAATTTTGAACTCAAATTAATTTTATTTATGCAACTACTAAAAAACATATGTGTATTAGAAAAAACAGAATGGAAGAACGTTAAAGATTAATTATTCTATTCGGGGGATTCTTCTTTGAATCCCTTGTCGAATAATTGTCTAACCTGCTGCTATATGGGCTTGTAGCAAAAACCATGAACAAATATTCAATAGGCAGGTAAAAATCAATTGGGATAAATAGCTTTGAGTGCGTATATATCTGAAGAAGTCTTTCCTACAAGATAAGTAGGTATTTTGATATGGAAACAAAATTTTCTACATTACTCTGGAATATAAAAAATGTAATTTGACACCTGTCAAACTCAGCTGTCATTTGAAAAGTCATAATATTAGTTGAATGTTTGCCATTTAGGATCGCTTAACAATCGAACAACGTGTTAAAATTATTAAAACTTACCTACTACAAAAGTGGTAAGTTGTCGCGCATTACGCGATGATTATGGTCTTCATAATCGACCGACTACGCAAGCAATCAATAAAATTGAGAGGAGATTTGAAGAGATTGGAAGCGTTACTGATGTCATAAGGCCTGTGCATCATCGTAATGCACGATCAGTCGAAAATATTGCTGCTGCAAGTGCAAGTGTTGCTGATGATCCGAGTTTATCGATTTTCCGAGGTGCCCTTCGCAGCAATTAACCGATTTTTTTTGGCCGGCAATTGAAGATCATGACTTGGACCATATGTTGTTCAAAAAAGACGGGACAACAATCAACACAACACGACCAATTATAGCTTTATTGCGTGAGAAGCTTCCTGATCGCGTAATTTCACGTTTTGGTGACGTCAATATGCCACCAAGATTATGCGATTTGACTCCGTTAGATTTTTTTTGTGGGGTACGCAAAAGACCGTGTTCACGCGAATATTCACCGAACTCTAGACACATTAAAAACCAACATTACCTACTTAAGTTATGGCCGAGATACCGCCCGAAATGTGCGAAAAGAAAAAGTGGTTAATAATTAGATACCTCAAAAGAATCGCATGCTGCGAATCTTCCCGAGGCGGTCATTTGAATGATATTATTTTTCACACTTAATGGCAAAGTACAAACTTTATAATGAAATAAAATTTTCATCAAAAATGTATCGCTGTGTGTGTTTTATTTAGTTCTACTTTCGAAACCGAAAAATGAATGACTCTTTATAAGAAACACTCTCGTACTTGAAAATTAGAAGAAGTGCTAACTAAAATAATTTGAATTGTTTACTTGTAAAGTGATCTTAGTCATACCGATTAGCTAGGTGGTGAAAGCTTAGTACAAGTGGTAAATAGATAATTTTGTGAGTGTAGTTCTCAAACGTAATATCTAATTATTAACTTAATCAACGTCTGGTTTATGAAGAGCCTAAAAGTAGGCTACCATTTTTTTTTTTTTATTTGAATGAAAAGACTTCAACGATATTTGTGTTGTGTACTAAAACCCGATGTACATATTAAGAATTTTTTTTTCAAAATTTGTGCGTGTTTCCTAAGCTTGTTAAATAGAATTTATATTTCAAAAGAATGTTTAGAGTCAAACGAAATTGTCAGAGTTTGCTTAAAAACCACAGAAGAAGATAAGAAGAAATGTTTAAGATAAAATTATGCCCTGGGTAATTTTGAAAAAAACACGTAATTGATAAACTTGAATTTAAATTTAAGATATTCGTTATTTTAATGGCAAAGTTTAAAGCTAGTTTTGCTTTTGGCTAGAATTTTATTTTATTCACAAATTAAATATTTTGTATACGTTTTTTTTTAATAATACTAATTCTGTATACTACTGAAATACACTACCCTAGCTACCCTCATCGAGTTACCAGATGAAGAGTACCTATACATTTTTTTGTTATGCTGTTTAGCCCATGGGTTGTCTGGCGAAATTATAATGGCCAAGGCATTGGATTGCCACGCTTTCAAGGTCAATTTTTGGGTTTTGTCAATTATATCTAACCCACCTCATATGATAGGTTTTAGTAATAAAAAAAATATTATGAGAAAGGAAACTTTATTTAAAAATTTTAAAATACGTTTTTTTTTTATTGGAACTTCAATAGGGCAAATTGGGGCAAAAGAAGAGAAAGGACTAGATTCTATTTTCTAAACGGAAAGTGATAGAGAGTTGCTTTATTCGATAGATATTATAAATACAAAAAAGTCATGCATTTGAAAAAAAAAATTATGGAAAATCTAAAACTGGAGATAAAACATTTTAAAGTCAAAAAATGAAAAATAGATTTATGAGAAAAAAAAATCAATTAATTAAAATCAGGAGCAAGTTTTCTAAGAGTAAAATTTGTTCATTTTGAGGACAGATAAGAAATTAAGAAACCTGTGTTTGAAAAATTTTCGATTTAAGCTTTTTTCTTGACTAGGTGAATATTTGAACAAAATATATATTTTTTTAAAGCGATTTTTGTTGGTTTTTTGATTTTTTTTCCTTTTTTACCTTAATTGGTATTTTCATTTTAAACAACATCGACATAAAGAGAATTTTATTACGACTACTGTTTTTAAAACCGTTGTTAACTTTTAGAGTTGCCAAATTTTTAATTGCTAACATTTTTTAAATTTCTCATAGCGTTAAAGATAACAATTCTAATTAGTCTCAGTGCGGATTTGGGGACAGAAACTATAACAAAAATGTGAATAAGTAAGTCAATAGTAACGTGATATTAAAGTCAAAAGTCTTGCATTTTTTTTTTTTTCTCAGCTTGTGGTAGATCTGGGAAGTTACAAGTTGGCATTTTTCCAAATACTGTAGCAGGCACTAAAGGTCGTTAAGAGCTATTTTTAATCAATATAAAAAAAATATTAAATACTTTATTGTTTCTTAAGGCGGGTTCCTTTAAAAATGTCCAAGCTATATGAGTATCATAGTCACAAGGAAGGTCTTAAAAAATGGTAACAAGACTAAAAAAGGTCCACAGAAGAGGGCTTGAGAGTTTATACCTGGGAACATGAAAATACTTTTCAACTTACTAATCAGGATGCTACTCAAAAGCATGAGTCTGTTACCATGATTGGTTTTACCGTAATCCAGCAGATTTACAATGGATATAATTAGGTATGGCCTTCTGAACGAGCACTAAACAAAGCATGTCAATGTATGATTTCAAAATTTCGATCGGACAGTGAAAAGAGCTTCGGCAGGTTTATTGTTAATCTGAGCCAATACTAAACAACAAGAGAATAACTGCTTCCAGCTAATCGACTTTGCACTTTGCAGCACTCTGAATAGGCTTATATGAAGAACAATATTTACAAGGCTAAGGATCCAAACAGCAAACTGTCGCTCTTGAGGCAGTCAAATGTTCTATCAAATCGACCTATTGCTAGGAGTTATTTCCACAAATCCCTCATAATCAAATATATTTTTATCCACAGGTTAAACGAGTTTTAGTTTTAAAAGGCACTCAGTGATGCACTTTGTATGGGAGAGCGGGAAAAAAATTACATAAAAACCGATTTTGATGAAATTCATAGAAGTGATAGCTAATGAGTGAGTAATTTTTATCAAAATTGATAAAAATCCGAGGTGTTGTCTTAAAAATTATGTTTTTTTGGTGAAATTTGGATGTGCTATTTTCTTTTCCAACACAAACTTTTAGGGTGTTTTTTTTTGATTTTTGTTAACTTTTTTGTATGGACTATAGAAGCAGCCTTAGTTCGATAACATCTTAACCAATTAACAAATTTCGCCCACTGACACGCCCACATAAAAAAGTTTATGTAACCATTTTCACTCTTTGGATTCTATAGTTGATTGCTCGTGGCCACAATCTATACCTACCTAGGAAGGTGGTTAGGTAAAAGTGACTATCGGCGGAGAAATCGACACACTTAGACCAATTGTTGGCCCATTGTGATACCACATGGAGCTTTTTCCTACATGTTAAATCATTTTGAACTCCTTATGAAGCGTGTAAGATTACTTATAGAAGTATTTACTAAATAACTAGAAACTTTGCAATCTACAGAAACTTTTTTTTTCGTTGAGATATCCATAAAATAAATAGAATATCGCAACAGCTCATGTGCAACCAGGGCTAAGTAACTTAAAACTCCAAACCATTTTCTGAAAAATTCAAACGGCTAAGGTGAGAAGCACTTTTTCATGACAAGAGATACTCTTGGAGGATTTGTGAAAAACATTTCTATTAGTTAGGCTCTTAGTTCATTGTAATTTAATTTCAAGCCTAAGCTTTAAGATAACGAATTAAGGGCGAAATGAAATAAGTTCCAAATTAAGTCCTTCTGACAAATTGTGTGGGAGTTAATTCAATTCGGCTAGCAGAAGTTAATTCTTTTGGGGATTTATTCATAGCGCCATTTTTTAATATTTTTATCAAGCGACCCAAGAATTCCGGGATCCTGAGGTTGGACATCTTCATAAATCTCTAAGTCGAAAAAATAGTTTTAAGAAATAATATAAAGAAATTCTTAGAATCTAAAAATAGTTTTAAAACTGGTTGATATTTGAATCCAGTTAATTTATTTTTTATCTGTAACACGTCATTTAAATTGCATTTTATACCGAGGTTTTGCATAAAACGTAAGAAAAATTTGATAATGTGTATTTGGTCCTGAGGTATTATAGAAAACAATGCTTCAAACAAGAATGTACTGGAATATCCGTCCCCAAGTTTAAGGCGACAAGGAAAGACGAACTTTGGGTTTAGAGAGCAAGCCATTGTAGATGCCAGACTTTGGGTCTAGAGAGCAAGCCATTGTAGAATGTAGATGCCAAAGCGCTTGGTCTAGATGTATACCTAGAAACAGCATGCTAGGGATTACATACCGATGATGGAAAGCGAACGTGTATCAGACTGAGAGCCTTAATGGATCGGTAGCAAGTTTAGTAGTTAAGTAAAAGTCTGTAAGTAATCGGGGTGATTATAAATGACAAAAGGTTAACAACACTGAGAAAGAAATCACCGGATCCTCTATATTCAACACAGAAACTCCAACCACGGTCTTAGCTTTAAGATCTTGCTGAACATCAGAAAAGGTGACACTTCAAGTATTTTATATTTATCCTTCAATAGATATTTGTTACTTCCTGGTTTCGGGCAATTAAAAAAAAAATAAAAAATATTTCTTTAAAGAAATTTCTAATTTCATGCCTGCTTAACTTAATTGCAACATCGTCGCCAGAAATTAAAAACAAAAAAAAAAACTATTTCCATCGTAACATCATTTTAAATTTTAATGACATCCTCTGAGAAAGATGTTCCTTCAACTCTGATATACGTAGTAATTAAACGCTTCAATGAAATCTAAAACTAAATTCCTTCGAAGGAATGAGCGAATTTCCATTGAATTTAAACATAGAAATTCTAATTCTAGGAACATTCTGAATGCTCAAAAAAAAAAAAACATTACCCGCAAAAGCCACAGAGAAGCCCCAACCGAATCGAATATATACCTAAACATATTCCATTGCAAACGGATAGTGCAATCTCAACGAAACGATTTACCATTTCACCGGAAAACTTCCGGTGCATACCTTTAGTCGCGTCGTTGTCTTCTTCTTTATTTTTTCTGCTGATGTTCTAGATAAAGCTCTATCCCGAAATTAATTGTTAATACACGAAAATTGCATCACACTGCATGCATGTATAGAAAAGGCTAAATATAGCAAAAGCATCCAAAAGTGAGGTAATGGGACAACCATTTTCATCACCACACAACCCCATTTGCAGCAGTAATATCCTGATTAATTCCTTATATTCTCAAAGATGTTTATAAACTCTCTCTACCTATATCCTCTTATTCATAGCAATATGCAGCCAAATTGTTCGTACATAAGTAGGTATGCACAGCACACACAGTCCTTGTTCATCGCAGAAATGCACAAATATCCGGAAAAATTGAAATCGCGATTGCACAAGCGAAACAAAATTCAGAGCGCATTCATTCGGTACGAGAGTGAAGTGGTCTGGTGTGGTCCTGGAGCGTTTTTCATTGCCTCATTGGATGTTGGTGCGTTTGGGAAATTGCCTTCGCGATTTTCTGTTCATTTTCGAATTTTATTCCGCCAAAAGGGCATGACAGGAGTGGGAAGGGCGCGCTGGTGTTGTAGAACATTGTACCTACATCGATGTGAGCATAGCATAATGGTCCTTTTGGCATCACCATCATGATACGACGACGCCTAGCTTTTCCATCATCATCATCATCATTGTATACCAACGAGTGCTAGCAAGCCCAGAACCAGAACCTTAATTGCTGGATGTCCTCTCGCTTCATCATTACCATCATCACCGAAAATCGAACATCATTTCTTGGACTAGAAACATTATTATTATTATTTGACGTCCATGACTTGAAGCTCTATACATGCATAGCTATTTCACATTCAAAATTCAAACATCGACATAAAATGAGCAATACCTTTTGCCAAAGGCAATCTCCCCTTATACCCTACAATATATGTAGATACATCGAGTTCAAGCTTGAGCTCTCTTTTATGTATACCTAATAGGACCATTGCCATTACCCATCATCATCGTCATCACCATGACGCCAATTTTGGAATCGCATTTAAGTGCAATCAAGCAATTTCTGAAGCGAAATAACCTCCTTTTCGTTACCAGGACACCATCATATCATATACTATACTATTTTTAGTTCAGAGAGAGGATAGGACGTTGGTGCACATAAGTACATAAATTTTGGCTAAAAGCTCAAAAACCATCACCCGGAGTGAAAGACATATTCAAAGAGTACCTATATATGTATGTATAAGCGACATGGACGCTGTCGATATCATATCTATCGTCAAGGATGTATAATTCTTGTATTTCAACGGTAATCAGTTAGGATGGAACAAAGAACAAGATGTTGTAAAAGCAAATTATTAACGATAGAAGGTGAATTTTATAGACAAGAAATTTTTTTGAAATTGAATTGTTAATTTATTTTTGAATTTTGGAGAAAAATTGCGTTTTAAAAAAAAAAGGAAAAAGGACAACGGCCAAAACTTTTTTCCCACGTACCACGGTCTAAAACAAATTACCCTTCTTTTAGACATTTTCTAGCTGATCAAGTTACATATATTTTTTGAAATTTTAATCCCAAAAACAGATTTATAATTTTTCCTTTAATTTAATTTTTAACTGAACATAAATAATTCTTAAAACTATACACCCTGTTCAACAAAAACTGTCAGTACAGGGAATAAAGGATGTTTGCCTCTCACTTTAGTAAATATGTATTGGCTTACATAAACCTGTCCTGTTTAAAGCTCTCAAAGGGTTTCCGAAATTTGTATCATAAATTTCTGTAAATTGGCGATTCCAAGAAAGCTTTAAAAAGCTACAAAACCGTAGGTCTTTGCAGGGATGCCAGATTGAGGGATTTTTCCCGTTTTTCGGGAATTTTCGACCCTAAAGGGAAAAACGGGAAAAACAGTCAGCCCAAAAACTTTCACGTTTTAATACCAAAACTTCTTTTTAAAACAATCCAATTCCATCATATAACAAAAATTCAATAAAAAAACACTTATTGAACACATTTGAACTATGGATGTGATAAACCTAGCATTTAAAAATATTTGTATTTATTTTTTTCGAAATAAAAACATGTATTACGTTACGTTTTAAAAAATTGTTTTTTTTTTTTTCGCGGAAAAAAAGAGAAAAAAAACGGGAAAAACTAAAATCAAAAAAGGGAAAAAAAATGTTTTGATAAAAAAAAAGGGAATCGACTTGTCAAAAGTCTGGCAACGCTGGGTGTTTTATACAAATAATTAAAAAGCTCTCTGTTTAGATGTACACACACATAGATCAATGCGCCGCCCATCGGCAATGATGCAGAACGGTATTGATACGAGTGTACGCAATTTTCGGAAAATTACAAAAATAATTCAAGTACATTATTCAGGAGGTTGGCATGTTTTTCAGTGGCATTTTTTTTTTTTTTTTTTTTTTCAATTCAGTAGAATGATAGTACCGTAGTAGCCCATGGCGTAATGGGTAGTGCGTTGGACTGTTACGCCGAAGGTCTTGGATTCGATTCCCAGCCTATGCCACCTAAAAACAGAAATCTTTTCCACGGGTTTCTACCTCTTGGATTGACAAATCCTCAAAGAGTATCTCTTGTCATGAAAAAGTGCTTTTCTGCCATAGCCATTCGTATTCAGCAGAAAATTGTAGGTCTCTTCATTTTTGCCAATAACACGCCAGGAATGGTTGAGAGTTGTAAGTCACTAGGCCCTGGTTCTACGGGAGCTGTCGTGCCGATCAATTTAATTTAGAATGATAGAATAAGATAGAGTAAGCCCTGTACTGACAATTTTTGTTGAACAGAGTATAGCTAGTACTAGAAATAGGTTAGGGTAGGTTAAGTTGGGAAGGGCGTGTCCAGCTCTGAGGCTGCTACGTACACGGGGGCCTATTGGTCCATTGTGATCCTTTGTAACAGAGATAACTGCTAAACTAATGGTTGACATAGACTGGTTCATTTCCCAACAAACCCGTGCTTTCTATAAATTTCCTCATGTTTGCCATTGAGACCTGCGCTAGATCGCCCAGTTCTCCAACAAATGGTCGCATTCGGGTAGCAATCCAAAGCTATCCGGATAGGTTTGTGTTGTTGTAAGCTCTTGTGAGAAAACAGCTGATGCACCAACAACCCAACGTATCTGAAAATTTTTGGAATAGGTAGATAGCCTATCTGCTATCGTTCCTCGAACGCAAGGAATCTGTTTCCAAGGTAGCGGAGGCAAATTGTTTCGAGATTTGGAGAGTCGCAGATGAGGTGTTTAATGGCACAATGTATCGTTAGTACCTACACCTTTCAAAGTTCTACTCAGCGATAACATATATCGAGTTTCTTTTTCATTAATACTAGATCATAAACTTCTAGAGATGACGCAATCGTTCCTGGATATCCAGGAGATATTGATTTGCTCTTTCGTTATTATGTCTATCTTCCTTTTGATCACGCCAATCGGGAGATCTGTTCCCGTATCTATTTGGCTACTACCTACTGTTCCTATTCGACATTGACCCTTTCTTTGCCAGTGCATCTGCTATGTCATTCCCTTCTATATTGCTATGTCCAGGAACCCAGCACAGTTTGACTTGGTTAGAGTTCCAAATATTGTTCAGTGTGTCTCGACATTTTGCTATTGAAGGAATACAATTCACCAAAACATCCATATTTTAGCATTTTAAAAAGTAAAAATAAAATTTAAAGTGGGCGTCTAACAACCATTTTCAATAATTTTTATACGCAAATGTAGCAGTCTGAGAGCGAAACACCATCTGTAAACGATCCTATTTTTGTGAAGGACGAAATTAGTCGATTGTTAATTCCAAAGTGTTTTCCTTCATTCCATAGAATTATTCCCATTTCACATACAAAATAGAATTATCAGATATCGCTATTACCCACCCCTGAAATTATGCAATTTTGAGTTCTCAAGATTTTCCGAATTTTCGATCGAAATTTATAATTTTCAGCTCCATATTTATATTAAACCCAAGCAAATTGGAAGATTTTAAGCCCAGTTAGTATGTAAGTTTAAACGATTTGATTTGAACTCTATAGATACTTCATAGATACTCTTGAAAATTCTTCTCCAATAATATTCAAGTTTTAAGTCACCGATACAATTATAAAAAAAAATCTAGAAAACTTTAAAATATTAGCGCAAAGTAAGTACCTACTTACTTGGGAGCTTGCGACCCAGTCGTGAATTTTATTTTGTTAAACTACAAACTTTTAGGAGCGATTTACTTTTCTAAATCAAAATTTTTTACAAAACTTGTGAAATTCTTCTACGTCGTCGTTGGTAGAATAGGGTTGTAAGTATTTTTGAAAATTCCTTTACTCTTATCACTTCATCCGTCATAATGCCATTAAAATTCATAAATTCAGTTTAATATCTCTTGTCTTAATTAAAACAGGATATTTACCTGAAACTTCTTTGTCCCGAATTTTGTTTTTTGTTTATAGACTAAGTTCCGATGGTGTTGAAAGTAGGAATGCACTTAGCTACCTAACCTACCCTATCCAAACCTCCCACGGTATATTTCATAATTGTAAAAAAAAAAAAAAGAAAAAAAAAATAACGAAAACTGCATTAATTGCATATTTAATAAATTTTATTTAAAGAAAAAACTTTACATTATGAAAGAAAATATATATGTAAATACAAAAGTAAGAACTACATCACAAACTTTTCCTACGAAATTCACTTTCCTGGAAAGGATATATACATTGGAGCTATCCGTGTGAAAGTAAGAAGTTGTTTAATAATTTCTAATTAAAAAAAAGGAACTATGATACCTTCATTATAATCTATATAATAATTATTATAAAATTGAGAATTCCGAAATTAATTATCTTTTAATTTGTAAAATTGGTTCTGCTGTGGTTTCACTATAAATTGCATGAAATTACGATAGTTTAATTAAAAATTACTTTATTGGGCTGAGTGGAATAAAATTGTACCTTATGCTTAAAGTTCTTTATTTGGTGTGACTAAAATTATTAAATCTAGCATTTTCATAGGACCTGCTCTATCTTTTTTAGTGAGGACGTGCATTTTTATTCAAAAAGATATAAAAGTATTGTCGGTAGGTATACCAAAATTTTCAATTTTTTTTTTTATTAAAAAAGATTTAATTTTTTTTAGGACTTTATAATTCGAAAGCGACTTGGTCGATTTATATTAAACATGGCATCCAGCAGTTTTTTAACATTATTTAGCAGATTTAAAATAAAAATTATTCTTATCACAAAAAATAACGGTATTTCCCATACAAATATAAACCGGTAAGGAAAATCTCATTTTTCTCAAGAACAGCTCCTAAGATTGTGATACAAATTTTTATGAGAACTATTATTAGAACAATCTACGAATTGAAAAAAAAATTACCTGCCTCTTAAAAATGGTATCTCTCATAGAACCATTTTTTTTTTTTTGGTTTTCGACTATCTCATTATCTGTTGAACCGAATTTAATGAAATTTTTTACACTACAGCATCTGATAAGTTTGAATGTATTGAAAATTTTCACGAAAACAAATTTTGGATTTTTAAAAAAAATTTCAAAATTATTTTTTTTGAAAATTCGATATTTCTAAAGTGAGTAGATATTTTTTTTTTTAATTAATTTTTTTTTAACTACGCATTAATAAAGGCTAAAAAATGGGGTACCAATGGCGACTCAGTCGTGCATTTATATTTTTTTAATTCAGTTATTCATTGGGTTTGGAAAAATATTAAAAAAATGGTTATTACTGAGAACTCCCATAGAATCATTTTTTTTATTTTCGATTTTTTAACTGATTTCGATTTAATTTTTAGTGAAAAAAATGTTTCAATTTAAAAAAAAAAATTAATTATTAAAGGATTGATACATTTTTTTAAAATTAGGTTTTTAGATTATACAGGGTGTCCCAAAATCACCGATCATATAAAAACCGTTATAAGTCGAAAACGAAGCGAAAACGAGAAAATTACCTCTTAAGTTTTTCGACCTGAAATGATCTCTTCTGTGGCGGTGATTTCGGGACACCCTGTATATTATTATTAAATATACCTAAAATTTACGTACAAACTTTTTTTTTTCTAATTTTTTTTTTATATACAAAATTATATTTAAGACGACTTTTGAATTTGATTTTCATTTTGTCATATTTTGCTTTCAAAAATTCTTAAGACGTTCTTTATTTTGAGATTGAAATATTTGTAGCAATTGTTTCAGCAATCTAAAAACAAGTTTCATGTTACTTTTCCATTTATTTATTTTGTTTATATTTTAAGTCTCAGCCACTCGGACCCCAAGAGCAAATTCGTATTTTGATTTCAGTAATTGTAACAGTGGTTTTAATTTAAGTGCCACCCAGGCCTTATTATATGCCAATTCCGTTCCAGAATCTAAGCTTTTTATTATTATTACCTATAACTAGAATACCGGGACTTTATATTGAAACAAGGCATCAGAAATCAGATTCCAGAAATTTAATCACGAAGCACTTGATTTACAAAAAAATTTGGCCGGCGCGACAACTCGTATAGAACCAGGGCCTAGTCACTTACAACTCTTAACCATATCTGTGTGCGTGTTGTTGGTAGGAATAGAGGGGACCTACAATTTTTTGCCGAACCCGAACGGCTAGGGTGAGAAGCACTTTTTCATGACAAGAGATACTTTTGGAGGATTTGTCAATTCCTCACAAGAAGCAGTAACCCGTGAAAAACATTACTTGATTTACACAATACCGATCTTTTCAGCTCATCCGTAAAATTGAAATATTTAGTTTGTCCAGTATAATGTCAGAATATAATAAACTAATTTACTTGAAATTTTGTTTATAATTTGTGCACTTTTTATAAGAATGTTTTTAAATTGTTTGATAAATCAGAATATAATTTTTTATTAATTTAATTATTTATTTATTAATTTAATACACTTTTTTCTTTTAGGTTGACACACAAATAAAAAAATAAATAAATAAAATGCGAATTTTTAATTAAACATATATGTATAATGTATACAATCTGAGAAATATTAATTATATGCATCTTATTTTGATATATTGAAATATATGTTAATTTTAGAGTTCGACATTTAAAAGTTCCAAATTCTATTTTTTTTAGCAATTTCCTTTGAAAAAAAAGGAAGATATATAAAAGTATTGTTCATGCAACACCTGAAAGCCAGGGTCCTACACCGCCGCAGTTATTGCACACCCACTTTTAATGGCAATAAGCTACGCAATACTGAATCCGCAGTGATTCTCAGTACAGTCTTCTCTTTTCTTTTAACGAAAAATGGGTGAAGAGGAAAGATAGCACTGCATTGTGAATCACTACGGATTCAGTAATGTGTATTCCATTTTCCGTAATTGACTTGAATAATATAAAAATGGGTAAAGTGAAATATTATTTGATCGATATCCTTAAATTTAAATTATTCTTTAAAAGGATTCTATAATTTCATAAGAAAGGTTGTGAAATGTTCATTCTTCTATTCCATTGTGATAATCTTCAACTATTAAGCTTTAAAATTCTAATATCGTTTTAACACTACAAAAGAAAAAAAAAAAAGGTAAAAAAGAAATCAAAATCGTTATTATATTTTTTTTCTCTCCTTTTTTTTTAGCTGACATTTAGTCATGCAAAATTCTAGAGATTTTAAAAGTCAAATTCAAGAACGAACAAAATCCATCATCTCCAGGAAAACCAGCTGTCATCCAAAGCAAAACCGCTCCATCCTGTTATAGGTATGTATGTATATTATGTTCTATGTTTCATTTTTCTTTTTTTCAAACGAAAAGTAAAAAAAAAAAAAAACAATCCGCAAATGCAATAATATTCAGCCGACCAGAACAGATGGCACGGTCGGTCGGTCGGTCGGTCGGTCGGTGGTGCGCGGACAACGCAAAAGATTTTTGATCTAAAAATCTTTCCGCAACAGTATCCATTCACCAAAATACATCACACCACAAGGTACGGCTCGGCGGCGGTGGCGGCGACTACAGATGGAGCTCGGAGTGTATACGTACTTTCATTCATTTCGAAGGAATTCATCCACAGAATTCATAAAATCCATATCCTTATAGTAGTTGCATGGATGTAGGATTGTATACATACGTATATGTACGTACAGACGAATGGGAGGAGTTCTCAGAGAGAGGCAGATATGGATGGAATGAAAACATTTCAGCCTCAGAGAATTCAATCTTTTTTCCAACTCCTCAATGTTGAGGCGGTTGGTCGTCATGTCCATCCTTCCTACTTTCAAATAAACACTCCGTATCAATTGATTGAGGTCATATTTTTAGTAAATAATTTTTTGACAACATATGTAAGTAAGTTCGTGTGGATTGTGGTCTTTTGCATTCTTTTCATTCTTTGCATTGCCAAATAAAACAAAGATTGCCTGCCGTTAAATTGTGGGAAAAATAAATGATGGTAGTCTTTTTGATTCAAATGAATTACATAATTTGAAGTCTGAAGTCTCAAAATGAAATCAATGAATGCAATCTTTTAATTGAATTCAATAAATGATTAATAAAGACTGCATTCTTTTACAAGTCTGGTTAAAGTGCAGTTTTTAATTTTCAATACAAAGTACTATTTGAATTTGTCAAACACAAAAACACACAGGAACAGATCCGCTTAAGAGGTCATTCGATAAGCTACGTAACGCATTTCAATTCTCCCGACTATATTGGTTAAGTGGAATTTCCCAATGAGCTAACTTTTGTTCTTCGTCTAATTTTATTTATAGAAATAAATTTAATATTAAAAATATGTAAATAAAACAATGGCTACAATTCATTGATTAAGAGTGTAACCACACACACACGGATTGTTATAGCCACCTTTTTCGACATGCACCGGATATAGAAATCACGTTTGCATCGTAAATATAGCGTGGAGCATCTTTTGCATTCTTTTGCTACAGTTTCATATAATTCCAGCAGATCGCAAAATGGGAAGTATCTATACATAGATAGGTATGTATAAAGAGCGGAAGTGGATATAAAGGATGATTTTTAAGGATTCTTTCACAATCAAAATGCCAAGAGACATCCTTTTGACCATTTCCACTTTAGCGTGATGATGAATATTTTGCGACGACGTGGGTTTTTATTATTTTTTTTTTTTCATACATACATAATAACAAAAACACATACACACACACACATTTTAGTAGGAGATAATATATTATAAGTATAGTTATGGTCAAGGAATGACAAAAATGATGTGCGAAGGACGAAAGAAAATGCAGAATCTTTGAAAGTGTGTTTGAGAATTCCTTTGGGAAAAATAATACATTGCATTTCTGTCTTATATACCTACCTACATATGTAGGTAGATGTTGTGTTTGAGGATTAAGTGATTTACATGTTATTATCTACATATTTATAGAAAATGCTGTGTAGAAGCTTTTTATCAAAATGAATTCAATTTATTAAAATAGGTAAGCTATTTAAAGAATGCGTCTTTCAAACATAGAAGGTATGTATGTGATTTTATTATATAGAGGGACCTACGTATTACCATATTTTTTTTTGTGAGCACATACAAGCTCAAAGGGATCTAAAAAAATTTAAAAATATTTTTTTTGGTATAAACTTTTCAAAATTCTCTGGGGTAACATTAACCTTTAATTCGTGCCTCGCCTATTTCATTAGCTAAGTGCTGTTCATCTTTCTTTGTTTATTTGTTAATTTTGATAACAGGATTATTATAATTTTTTAAATGAATTAGGTATAAACATACGAAATAATTATTAAAAATTGAAACTGAAATTTTTAACAATATTCATTTATAAATTAATTAAGGTGTACCTAGTACTAATCAATTTTTGACAATCCCATGACTCTTTAGTCCAAAATTTAATTGATTCCTCTCCAAGCATTGCATTTCGTAGTATAATTTTCCATCAAATTACGTAAGAAGTTCTTTTATCACTTACCTGGAAAATAAAAAGAAAAAAAAATTAATATGGATCTGATGTGGTTGTGATTTGATATAATAGGTAATAATATAATTGTAAGAAAGTAATACTTAGGTTCAAAGGCTATTTAGATAAATTTTAAATTTTTATGTTTAAGCTTTCAGTCAGATATTATAAGCAGGTAAGCATGTCCCAAAGAGAATACAATTTTATTTTTACTCCGATTTTCTTAAAAATATTAAATTTTTTGGGTAATATGTAGTAGGTATGATAACTGTGGCGCAAAGAAAAGATAACGGTTTTTTGTTGAACATTTTATTACAAGAATTTTTTACTATGGGAGGGGGGGTCTATCTCCCACCGTTTGGGCAGGAGCGGCAATTTCATGAAAAAAGTAGGTACTTAAAATGGAAAAAATTATTTAAAAATAACGGTAACACCTACAATTAAGTATTACACCTTTTTTTAAAGCCAATACTCTGTTCTATTAGCCAGTTTTTAAATCAAGTGAAATCTATGCATTCTTAAAAAAAAATCGTACTCTGTTCGGCTGGAGCCTAAACGGGTTGGTAGTTTTTCAAGACCAAAAAAAAAACGGTACCTGCCGTAAAAATTTGTACAAATTTTTTTAGCAAAAAATGAAAATCTTATTTTTCTCAAAAACGTGCCCACAACTTTTTTTACAAAAATGCTACCATTTTATAATTTTTTTTTTTGAAAAATGATTTTAAATTGTACCTCTTATAGAACCATTTTTTGTATTTTCGATTTTCAAAAACGGTTCAATTGATTTTGATCAATTTTTTTTTATAGAAAATGTTTACAATAATTTTAAAAATAATATGTACCAAAATTTTCATTTTTTTTTGAGAACTTAATATGTAATTACAAAACGACTTGATCGATTTATATTAAACTTAGCATCCAGCCTTTTTTTAGCATTGTCTAGAAGATTTTAAATACAATTTTTTCTTATAACCAAAAATAACGGTAGGTACTGCCCATAAAAATTTGTATAAATCGGTAGTGAAAATCTCATTTTTCTCAAAAACGGCTCCTACGATTTTAATTAAAATTTCTGTGTGAAGATTAACCATATTATTGGAAAAAAAAAATTATCTATCGTTTAAAATTAAATAAAATTTCTGTGTGAAGATTAAACATATTATTGGGAAAAAAAAATTAACTATCGTTTAAAAATGGTACCTCTCATAGAACCATCGACTATCTCATTATCTGTCCAACCAATTTTAATGGAATTTTTAACACAAAAGCTCCTAATAAATTTGAATAATATTGGGTAACAAAATTTTCAAAAAATAAAACTTTGGATTATAAAAAAAAAAAAATCGAAAATGGGTGGATGAGTTTTTTTTTTTTAAATAATTTTTAAAACCGGTTAAATAAGTTCTAAAAATTTGCGTACCAATTTTTATTTTCTTAGAAATATATTTTAAATTTTGAATATGTATAAAAAAATATTTTTTTTTTTTAAAAACCGCGCATAAATTGAGATTTATCTGAGAAATCACTTGGTATACATTGTGTTGTCAAATCAGATATTTTTTTTAATCAATTTATTTATAATTTTATTGGTTTTTTAACATTTTTTCAGTCTCAAATGTAAATTCCATGAATATGTAGGAAGTGCAAGACATCACGATGCTATATTGTTCATATTTATGCACTCAAATTATACTTCCTTAAACTAGGCTATATTTTTGGCAGGTTGCATAAAAGACAGGCTCCAATAACTAATAAATTTCTTGTATCAGATGAAAAGTTTTAAAAATTATTAAGACTTTAAAACCAAAGTGTAATCACACATAAGAGCAAGTTTGTGCGATCCAGTCATGCATTTTGTTTTAAATAACATCTGGTAATGCTAACTTTACTGTCAATTATCATTACCCGAAAAAAAAAAGAACGCGACAATTTTTTTCTTTCCCAACAAATTTATGACACATCCACTAAAATGAATCCAATCATAAAAATCTTTCAATTTGGAAGTAGTAATGTTAACTTTACGGACATTGCAATACAGTGAAACCTCCCTTGGACGGACAGCGACACGTTCACAACACTCTTGTGCGTCTAAGGGAGTTTTCCGTTGAACGGAAAAAAATAAATAAATAAAAAGATACAAAAACAGACCACAGCTGCAGAAATAAAATTTGTTTAATCACAAACAATGACATTTGGTGGCATGCACACAAACACGCTCTGAGCTACATTGTTGCAATTTTTTTTCTTTATATTTTAGTTAGTTCATTTGTTTTTATTGCATCTATTGCTGCTCTCAACGAGAGGGAACAAAAGAAGATATGAAAAAGTATTTCTGAAAATACATTATGGTTGAAATTCACAAATTGCAAACATTATTGGCCACCTAAGAGTGTTAAATTTAACAAATTGCTTCTGATATTCTTGTCCGCTTCCGTGTAAGGGAGTGTCCACTTGAGGGATCATAAAATGTATGGAATCAAAATCCAAGATCCACGTTCGTGAGAATTTGTCCGCCCAAGAGGATTATCCGCAATAGGAGGTTTCACTGTACTAAAAATTTTTTCTTATTTTACAAGAATTAGGAACCAAAAGTACATTATAGGAAATGGAGGAATCAAAGCTGAAAAATAAATGTCCGTCAAGTTAGCATTACCACTTCAAAATTTTAAGATTCTAATAATTGGATTAAATGTTGTGAATTTGTCGTAAATTTGTCTTGAAAGAAAAAATAAAATTTAGGATTTTTTTTTTTGCTTTCAAAAAAATATTTGAAATTGCACCTACATATGAATCCGGCATTACTATACAGCTTTGTTTTGCTATATGTTTTATCTATAAGAGTTTTTGATGTGGAATTTTTTTAAACAATTGTCGCTCGATGTCCTTAAATAAGTTGTGTCAAAAAAAAAAAATGCTAAGTTAACCGTCAAGTTAGCATTACCAGGGGTTTTTTTTTTTAAACAAGCGCGACAAATTTTTTTTATTTCACGACAAATTTACGACACATTCACGACAAATTCACGACAAATTCAAGACAATTAATCCAATTATTAGAATCTTAAAATTTTGAAGTGGTAAAGCTAACTTGACAGACATGAAAAATAAGTTTCTAGTTCCCAATATAAAGCTCAATAGCTGATTTTTAAATATTCTACAAATCATCTTAAAAAAAAAACCCCATTCTCCTAGCTTGATTATACAAAACTAAAAGTCAAGTTATTATAAATCTACAAAAAAATTAAATCCAAAACCAGACAAAGTCTAGGTATACATAAATTAAGCATGACAGCATCAGCATTCTTAAACAACAACAACAACAAAATAAAACGTGTTTCAGCTATGTTCGTGGATTTCAATTAAATGCGTCTCCTATGGAATTACGTGCGTCTGAAAGTTTTTGTCATTTCAGTTTTTCCAACCTCGGCGCCGCGCCGCCGCCGCCTCTTCTATGGTTCTATATAATATTTAGTCATATTCCTGCGCTGCTTGCAACTTTTTTGTGTCAATTTATTTGTCTGCGGGGCACCGGCATATATCTAGTACAGTAGTATAGGTATAGCAAGAAAGACTGAAAAACTGCACGTACACAACCTGCCACATTTTCAGTTATCATCAGAATATATAAAATAAAATATTCTTGTGAGAAAAGTTGTGCTCGTTGAAGTTAAAGTTAAAGGAGGAGAAGAAGAAACTTATACAGAGTTCCTTAAATAAGCTCAATTATATGAAAACAAGAATAATTGCAATAAGAACATCTTAGGTATGAATAAAATTCTTGGAACTTCGGAGACTGTTTTAATTTTTACTAAAAAAAAAAGAGATACATATGTAGGTACATTTAGGCTATTTTTTAAATTCATTTAGAAAGTTCGTCTGAGAATTTTGAAAGTTGAATGAAGTACTGTATTTATTTAAACACTGATTTGTTGTATTTTAAACAAAATTTGACAGGTATAAACGAATGGGAATGAGGTTCGCTGTGTGGAATTTTGTCAAGGGATACAAGAGCTTTGGCAGTTTTGGGATTAATGACACTTTCTTTGTGAGATTCTGGGCGATGTGTCTGTTCTTCGGCATTATTATATTTTTTGATTAAAATCGTCATTAGCCATTTGAAAAGCAATTTGGGTGTTATGACATTCATTTTGTTTTTTTGCACTTTTTTATTGACTTTTTGTGCTATATGAACATTTTTGGACGTATGTGACAATTTTTTAATTTTGGCGTTAAGTATACTTTTGGTCGAAAAGACCTAACACTACCGTCTGAGCATGTAGGAAATCACTTGGAATTTTCAGATGTTGTTGTATAATACATCTGACAATTTTGAAAAAAACCTTACATTTTGAACAGGACAAGATTTTTTTTAGTCAGTGTGATTAATAAATCCATTTTAATTATTTGTTTATTTAAAAACAAAATAACAATAAGAAATATAAAAAAAAACAGGCTATTCTACCAATCTTTAAAAAAAAAAAAATAAATCTCAAAACCATGTCGCTGGGAAACCAAAATCATATGGAATACAAATCTTGATTGTTTTGTGTTTTCGCATTAAAAAAAAGCCTCAAGATTATAATTTTAATAATAAAACCATTTTAAACTTCTCTTTTTTTTTGGAAAAAAAAAATTAGAATTTTCCTATTCATATAAATGAAACAAAAGCACAATACATAATATAATTTACATAGCCGGACTTTCAAATGATGACAATAAGCACTTTATTGCGGCTTTACAGAAAGACGGGTCTATTTTAACTAATGACATAAAGTATATATATTGGGTGAAATAGATTAAATGGAGGACATGTTCAAAGCAAGTGGTAGATACACATAAAACGCTTAAAACATGCTTATGAAAATAGAAATGTTCAAGAATATTATTAAGATCATTTTGAGAACCTGGTCCAAAATGCGGGATATTAAAAAGACGCTCTGGAATCTTATGACCCCATATGTGGGATATTCGAAAAAAGCATGTCATCTATTATTCAGTAATTGGTCTATTGGTCAAATATAAATAAAATGAAATTCAAAATAATCTTACATTCTCTAATATCCAGCATTTAAAAAATTCTGAAAAATTCTTAAAAAAATCCAACCAATAACTAAAACAACTTGTAATATTTGATCTTTTATGAAAATTTAGTAAAATTTTAGATGGGATCCTCTTTTCTTAAATTCCACAAAAATTTATGGCTCAACAATATTTGTATTGCTGAAGCTAGTTTGCTTTTTTGGACAGTATAGGTTTTTTTTTTCAAATATCCCACATATGGGGTCCTAAGATCCCAAAGCCTTTTTTTAATATTCTGCATTAGTAAACTTTTAGATAGGATCCTTTTTTCTTAAATCCTACAAAAACCTATGGCTCCACAATATTAATATTGCTGAAACTAGTTGACTTTTTGGGACAGTATAAGTATTTTTTCGAATATCCCACATGTGGGATACTAAGATCTCAGAGCCTTTTTTTAATATTCCGCATTTTGGACCAAGTTCTGGAATTGGAATAAATAATGTTCTTGAAAATTTACCTAACACTTGCTTTCAGCATGTGCACGTGAGATCCCAGAGGCCTTGAAAGGTGAGGAATATTTTTATTTTTTGACATTTTTACACGCAGCTTAGGAGATTGCTGAATTCACTAGATTAATAAACCTTTATACAACTACTTATCCGCTACCAAGTCTAGTATATTTGTTTTGTTAAGTTTGATTCTACTACTATGATTTTAGTAGAGGAAATGAATTTAAAGCACAATTCATTTTTTTTTGCGCCCTTTCACCACCAACCTATCGGAAATCCGGCATTGTGGTGTAATCAAAATAAGTCAACGTCAAAACCCACGGCGGCGGTGGCGTTCTCGTTGTTGCCTCATTTTATTTTATTTACATTTTTATGATTTGGGAAAAAATCTTTTTCCGCAAAAACACCTACCTAACCCATAGCCGCGCCGCGCAACCGCTGCCGCCGGCACCGCATCTCCTCCACCAACAACTAAATCTGCAATTTCTATCCCGAATTCATTCACCTGCGGCTTTTTTGTGAGCGTTTTTGTAATTGTATATAGAATATTGTGCCCATACCTACAAACCTACCATAATATCCGATGCCATATTGCGAGCATTTGATTTGATAACACTCGAACTGTTTTCTATCTGCGATTTCCTCTTTTATATATGGCGGATATCATGGTGGGATTATCCAATGATTATTTTTATTATTTTATCATTTCGTACCAATTGGTTGGCATAAGGGTTTGAGTTTGAGTATGTTGAAATGAGGTATACTTTTAAGGGTATACTTTGAAAAGATAATATTATTACGGTGTCCATTTGCCGCACAAACACACACACACACAAAAGTCTACTTTAGTCATATTCCATTCAAAATCTTCTACTTCAATTTTATTTTATGGATTATGCATAATTTATTATTGAAAATAATGCCATGGTAAAAGAAATGCGAAATTCAGGTAGAAATATACTCATTCGACGAGTGAATAGGTAAACAAATAGCAATTATTTTACTAACCATCATTGACAGACCAAAGCATATTAATAAATTTATCATGAGGATACGTTATTCTTGGGATGTTTTAAATAGGTACTGAATATAGATAAACATTTCTTCATGCTCAAGCTAGGCAATCGAAAAATGTGTCAACGGTTTTAAAAATTATTTCTATGGCTCTAAGAACTCAATTTCATAGCGTTAATTAATTTAATGATTTTGAAGAAAATATTGAGCATTATTTTTTTAAGTAAAATAATAACAAAAGAAACTCGATATAACAAGGTAAAATATCTTAAGTCGACATAAGATGATTTAGATTGTCTTTATTTTCGAGGAGCACAGGTCTACCTCACTCCTTTTCCTTTTATTAAGGCAAATAGTTTTTTTATTATGTCTGAAAAACGGAAATGTAAATATCTTAAGGTATTCAATAGAATCAAAAATAATTTGACAATTTTAAAGAATTGTCATATTCAAAATTTTGTCAACATTTTAAAATCCAAAATTAGTTTTTTTTTTTTTTTAATTTTCATATACAATATTATTTAACCTTATAAACGATTTGATTGAAATCGGTTAAACCGTTTTTGAGAAAATGGAAAATAAAAAAAAATGCCTCTATGAGAAGTGCCATTTATAACCATTTTTGTTTTTTTTTTTTTTTTAAATTAAAAACTATTGATTTTTATAGAAAAAAAAAGATTTAAATTATTTGCAAAAATATTTGTATGAAACCTATCGGGGGGAATTATGCCTAAAAATAAATATGAAAATTGATAACTACGGTGATTTATTTGTTCATATGTAGGTATATTTGTCAAAAATTGGTAAAAATCCGCGGGAGTTCTTTTTACTCCCGCGACTATAACTCAACGTATACACATCATAGTGTTATCTACCACAGGAAAATGGTCATTCCCACTTTCAATCTACGAAAAATCTCCTCAGTTGCTTGATTAGGGCTTTCTATCAAGACTAAAATGTGTGAGACAGATGCTCTTCACTCTTTTTAATCAAAACATTGCCAGAGCTATAAAAATGCCATCTAATAGTTTATTGCATAGGAAATGTAAATATTCATTACTTTTAGATTAAACACAAATCATCCTTAAGTAAAAAGCTTTAAACTTTAATGGAAAATTTTTAGTGAATAAATTTTAATGTATAGTTCTGATTTAAACACCAAACCAAGAAGTGCAAACAATCAATATCTAATTGCTCATCTTTGTGGTTTCAAATAAAATTTAACACCTGAAGGTAACAAAACTTTCAAAGAATACTAACACACAACCAAACATTAATTTATGAGAAAAAAAAATACATTTAGCAAACAGAGTTTATCATAAACAGAAAATGAATATTGCCAAAGGCATCAGACATTAACTAAAAAGGCTATATTATAAACTTTTGGCTTTAATTTATATACCTATACATTTCCTATAGGTAAGGTATAGTAGATACATATAACCTTATGTAAATATACTCCGCGCCAGCATTTAATATTATTCCTCCTACGAGATTGCCTCCCAGAAATTTAACATTTCAAAGTGCTTTACTGTTGAAATACTTGGCTTTGGCATTGGTGTTAGTATTGGCTCGGTGTGAATGATTGTATATATTTATAACGTTTTTGATTTTCTTCGCACGATGAATTTGCTGAAAAGAATTATATTTTTATTCAACTTTATCCCGTTTTATGTTTCACTACTCAACTGAAAGTTTTTGATTTTACGTTATCCGTTTCCACACCACACAACCATCATCATAATCATCATTGCAGACATCATGGCATATAGGTATGGCTTTGAAGTGTAAAGAGGGTGGCGGTTACTTGATTTCAAGATAACTGAGTTCTGCTGTACGCTATTTTACAATGCGAAAGCCACAATTTCCGGGGAAAAACGAGTGCCACACTCAGTGTGCACACAAAACACAATATAACTAAGATCTGGGGGTATATTTAAGCCAAAATGTGTATATGTGTGTGGCTTTTAAGGGAATCTCATCACTTAAAGGGGTAAAAAGATTTAAACACCTTTTTCATCTTTAAGTTGACTGGAAATGGATATGGAAATTGGAATGAGAATGAGAATGAGAATGACAATGAAAATGAAAAAAGAACACAGAGAAGAAGATTTAAACTGAATGAACAGCTGCTATGTGAAAAGTGTGTCATAAAAAATTTTAAATCACACGAAATAATTTATTCATTTTAGGCTTTTTATTTCTTTTTGGAGAAATAACAAAAAATTATAATCAAATGGTAGAAGTTTTTCCATTTAAAGACACATTATACAAGGTGCCAACAGCCCGTTTAACATTAAGGTGCAATATGAAAACACTTCCAACCCGTTTTGTTACTACAGAGAAATATAACAATCTAATAAAACAAAAATCCAATTCCCAACAACAAGAGTGTTAATGGTTATAGAGGGCAACAATTTCAAGCAATTTATACGTTCGTTGAGTCGCCTTCTCCTGCTCCTACTCCTAATGCGTGTGATTTATCATTTTGTTAAACAACATATAGGTATAACACACACCGGCGTGTTGGTTCTTGTGCTTCCAACGTTAATGCGCTTCACAGAGAGTAAGAGAGAGAGAGAGTGAGATGGAGTATTTCAAATACATTTTGCCAAACCTATCCATCCCATAAGACAGACAACAACCTTCTTCTATAAATTACCTCACCTAAAAAGCACCATACAGGAACAGGATACAGGAATAACTTTTTGAAGGAAAATGCGTCATTAATATAATGTTCCGTTTTGTGAAGCTCCTTTCGGATGTTGGAAACATAAAAGGTCCACAAGCTTAAGGTGAACATTATAGGAGATCATCTTGCCAAAACATTTGTTCCACTTTTTCATTTTGTTTTTTATTTTTTGTGTTTTGTTTTATTTTTCTCATGTTAAATGTTTAGCGGGAGTAACTCAAAATTCAACTCCCTCCTTAACTGGCGCCCGGGTGAGAAATATGGCATGGCGGCGGCGGCGGTGTGACGCGGCGCGGTGGCAGGAGAGAGAAAAGTTATTTATTTGAAATGATGGAACGTGAACTTCCGTTTTCGCTTGATAGGGAGAGCAAGCTATAACTGAGTTTTAGAAGGCTCTATTTGTACCTACCTTACGTACATACGTAGGTTGGTAACACAGAAGACTAATATGCAAGCAAAGCAGGCGGAGAAAGTAGGTGTACCTAGCTATACATCCTTAATACAATCTATATTGTACTATACTGTACTGCTGTGGCTGTAGACCAATGTCGCCATTTTTGCGACATTGATATATGAAGCTGACATTTTGTTGGCATGGAAGTGGAATTTTAGTATTTTTGTGTAAGGCACTTATTTCATTTGTTTTTCTTTTTTTTTTTAAGAGAAGATGTATGGCGTACACATTTTATTCAAGTACCTACATACCTACCTAAACATCAACAAAGGTGTAGAGTTATGAGGACATCAACAAAACTGACTTAAATGATATTTAACAAACATTTATCAAAATCATTAAGAAAATTTTGCTATGGCGGTTTTGTCGAGTTAAATCGAGATTATTTAAACGTGCGAATCCTAACAAACAAATATCTACCTATATGACTTAAAAGTTTTGAATTGTTTGATTTGTTATTTTTGTATCACTATGTCATTGTCAATCTGCAAGAAAAGTTTCACAAAGCAATCAATTTTTGTTAGCTACTATAAAGACGAAATAATTTTTTTAATTTGTAATTTCAGTTTAGCTATTTCTTTTATCGTCAGTGCGTAGGTGTATATGAGAACTTAGGATGAAAAAGGATTTATTTTGAGGTTTGAATTAGATAAAAGCATCTTTAGTGTGATATACCCTTGGATTTATAATCTAGAGCATATAATGTTCCAAGCCAAACTTTCTCAAATTCGGAAAAAAAATAATCAAACTTTCGATGATGTCGTTTACCCGACAATTGTTTGGATGAAAATTTTCTAAAATCGTCAATATTAATTTTTCGTTATTTAAATTTTTAGCGAAAAACCAGAAATACAATTTCACTGAAAACTCATAAAAAGTAAAAGGTTTACCTAATCAAAATTGTTGGGTTATTTTTGAAAAATAAAAAACAAAAATTCAAATTGTCTGTTGTAGAAAAAACAATACAAACAATAAATTGTTTTTTTTTTTTTTTACTAAATTACACATTCTTCTCTGGCGAAGAACTATGTATACTGACAGCTCATTGAGAGTTTCTAGTTGTAAAATCTAAAGATAAATTAGTAATTTTTACAATTTTATTCCAATATTTAATAAGTAAAAGTAAAACTATTCAACTTCTGGAATTTCTATAAATTATTGTCCGAAAAGCTAAAAAAAAAACATGCATAAAACTTCGAATAAATGTACCTTTTTTAAGCCCAATAACAGTATCTACCTCACTACTTCAAATAGAACTATTCTCTTAATTTCTGCATTTCCTAATAACGGCTTTACCGATTTTAATGATTTTTTTTTTAAATAATCTAAGTATTATCTTAGTAATAAAAACTAAATGTTATTTGTTTGCTCGACGCAAAACTTGAAAACTGCTAAAACTGCTTGGCTTAAAATTTTTCTTTTTTGAAATGTTCTTAATTGAAAAAGTTGTTTAGAAATTTAAAACAAAAATCATACAAAACTGAAATTTCTTTTTTACGTAGGATTTTACGTACAACTTGCGACCGCAATTCACGGTTCAAACAATAGTTTTGCGTCATTCTTTAGTTTTGATCTAATTGAATTGCCTTTAAAGTGGTTTCAATAAAATTCACCTACTGGCACGCCCACTTTTAATAAATTTGAATTTTCTTTTTCTAAGGAATAATAATATCCATAATTTTTTATGCCCACTACCACGCCCACTTATGCTTATAAAAGGATATGATATTTATTAGGATATTAAAATTATTTTTTATTTATCTTCAGTTTTACATAATAATTCTATACAATATTTAATGATATAAAAATAATTTAAGTTGGCAAATATATGTTATATCAGAGCACACTTGTGCGCCCCCACAACAACTTGACTTTAAATTTAACTTATAAACAAAATTCACAACGGATGACAATATCCAATATCTAATTGCATGTCAGCACTTTTGCCATCAGCAACTTGTGCATTGCATCATCCACAGCCAAACTAAGATTTGCTGTGTTAGCATTTAAGCATTATAAAAGGGATCACTCGATCTCATTATTTTTTAGTCTTAATCTTAGTCTTTGCATCTTATAAGCTGAAGATTTCCCCCGACCCACGGTAAGGGATCTGAAGCTTCAAATAAAAAATACTTATCAAAAATTAAAAACTGTTTTCTTTTTTTTTATATTTTTTTTTGCGAAAACTAAAAGACTCGAACAAAAATGGCGCAGTCGGTAGGATATTGATAAATATCGGTATCCGTGAAACAAACCTACGTAAAACTGCAACGCGTAGAAAAAAAAAAAATCTCAAAAGTGACAAGTGTAACTATAATCCGAACGTATATCGGAATATTAAACTCTGAAACGTTTAAAGAAAGTGAAGCATTGAAAGAAAATCAACAAAATTCTCTTCCCCTTTAAAATAATTCAGTGGTAGTTCATTTAAACAAACTGAGTACATACCTACATTGAAAAAAAAAAATATATAGCTACCTGAACGAAAATCAGGATAGATAAAATTTTTAAATTCAGTGTATTCAATTGAAAAAAAAAGAAATTTTTTTTTTCATAAGCAAGAATTATCTGAAATCAATATCAGTGTAAATGATAAATATTTCAAATTCCGTAGAGGAAAGATAATTTAGTGAAGGATAGATAGTAGAAAGAGAAAATGGCACAAAAAGTCATCGAAACAGTGGCCTTAAATATCCCAAAAAAACCCATTTCATTGGGACAGAAATTTTTAATTTTAAAAAAAATATGTGCAGAAGCACAAATAAAAAATTAAAAAATTTATCAATTATAAATACCCAAAGTGAAGAAAAAATAAAAATTTTTAACGTATTCTAAAATAAATGAAAAACATTTTCAATCGAATCAAAAAGGATTCGCAACGAGCTCAAAGTGAAGTACAATTAAGACAGCATCACAAACGATCAATCATATACGATAATAGCAGAGATACATCAAACATGGATCCAGCACAAATTGCAGCTTTACAGCAACAAAACACCCAACTGCAAGAACAGTTGCAACAGCGACAACAACAAATTGAAATAATGGCGGAAAGGATGCGACAAGCAGCAGCAGCAGCAGCAGCAGCACCTCAACCTGCAGTAAATGGTAATGTAGCTTTAAGAAATTTAGAAATAAATCCAATTCATTATATAGAAAAACTGGAAAAATTTGATGGTAGAACTGAAGATTTAGCTATTTTCGTACAAAATGTGGATGACATAATCCCAACTCTATTAACTTATGACGAGCAGGGCCAAAAAATGTGCATAAATCTTTTAAAGTCGAAATTTATAGGTAGAGCTAGATTAGCCATTGAAATACATACTCACCTTACTAAATGGTCTGAAATAAAGAACATGCTTATAGAAAATTTTGGTGGCTTCAGAAGCAGTGATCAATTGTACGAAGAGCTTAGGTCAGCGCAATACCGCGGCGATGTAATAAAATTTTACAATTACATCCAAAAGTCTCTCTCATTATTGAATCAAAAATGTTTGCAAGAAAACAATCTTTTAGACATTCCAAGAAATACAGAAACCGCGCTTAAAATATTTAAAGAAAGATTGCCAACCCACATGCGAACAATTTTATATTCTATTAAACCAAGCACGATAGAACTGGCTTTACACGAATTAAGTAATGCAGGATTTTTAGGGAAATCGGAAAATAATACTGATGATAAACAAAGAAATAAATACTCTGATAAAATAAACAAACAAAACCCAAACCCACATAAAACTTTTAAAAATCCTAACAATCCTTTTAGAAATGACCCCCAAAACAGAAATAATCAAAATTGGCATCCAAAGCCATACATTCCAAAAAATAATAATTATCAAAATAATAATTATAACCCAAATAATAACCGACAACAATACCAAAGATTCGAGCCTATGGAAGTAGACCCTACATCTTCTCAATTAAGAAGGGTCCCTAAAACAAATTATGTTGAAGAAAAGAAATATGTGGAAGAGGAAAAATATAATGAGGGCGTAAATTTTCGTGCCTCAGCCTCGGATCACAAATGGGATTGCCCTTTATTAAATTAAGTAAAGGACAAAAAACAATTCGCATATTAATTGATACTGGAGCCACGAATAGTCTTCTTAGGGAAGACGATGCTCCTAAAGATTTTATTAAAATAAGGCAAAGACCATTAACTATAAAAACTGTTAGTGATTTTATCACAATAAAAAAAGACGTTGTCATACCAAAAGACAGGTTTATTTTCCCCGTTATTGAAGACTGTCAATTCCAATTGTATAACTTTAGTGAAGAATACAACGGGATAATTGGCAATAATATTCTTATCCCGAATAATGGCGAGATCTATTATTCGAAAAGAATACTAAAGTTAAATGGAACCGATATACCGCTGTTTCTCAACGCAAATGAGGAACGTGAGTATGAAGAATCAATTAACTATTTTAGTAAAATTATTCCACAAATGTCAATCCTTGACTCATCGATGGAAAAAGATTTGAGAACTACTCACTTAAATAAGGAGGAAAATACTAAACTAATAGAAATAATAAAGAGTTATAAAAAGGCTTTCTACAAAAAAGGAGATGATTTGACATTCACAAATCATGTTAAACATAAAATCCCCACAGAAGACAACTCTCCAATTTACACAAGAATCTATCGCTATCCAGAAATTCACAAGTCTGAGGTAAATAGACAAATCAACGAAATGTTAGAATCTAAAATAATTCAACATTCCACATCACCATACAATGCACCAATCTGGGTTGTCCCGAAGAAAGAGGACAACACTGGTAATAAAGAATGGCGTATGGTAATAGATTATAGAAAACTTAATTTGAAAACCAAAGAGGATAAATATCCTATTCCGAACATAGATTCGATACTCGATAAACTAGGGCATTCTAACTATTTCACTACTCTAGACTTAACCAAAGGGTTTCATCAAATAGAAGTAGAGGAAAATGATCGGGAAAAAACCGCATTTTCTACTCTTTCAGGACATTACGAATTCATTCGAATGCCTTTTGGCTTAAAAAACGCCCCGGCAACATTCCAGCGTTTAATGAACGAGGTTTTAAAAAATTATATAGGAAAGATCTGTTATGTCTATCTTGACGACATAATCA
Organism: Epistrophe eligans; assembly: GCA_951394125.1. NCBI lineage: Eukaryota > Metazoa > Arthropoda > Insecta > Diptera > Syrphidae > Epistrophe > Epistrophe eligans. The sequence goes on along the minus strand of OX596029.1, from coordinate 34,214,434 downwards.
TATTCAGCACTTCTCTCGAAGAACATGTTATTTCACTCAAGAAAATTTTAGGAACCTTACAAAACGCAAATTTGAAGGTATCATTAAATAAATCTGAATTTATGAGAAAAGAAACTGAATTTCTAGGCCATGTAGTTACACCCGAAGGCATTAAACCTAACCAAATAAAAATTGAAGCCATTCAAAAATACCCAATCCCCACCACAGTAAAAGAAATCCAATCTTTTCTAGGATTAACTGGGTATTACCGCAAGTTCATTTGTGACTATGCAGGAATAATAAAACCAATAACATTATGTCTAAAAAAGGATATAAAAATAAATGTAGAAAATGAAAGCTACAAAGAAGCATTTTTTAAACTAAAAAAATTAATGGCAGATGATCTAATAAACAGACATCCTGATTTCCAAAAGGAATTCACACTTACTACTGATGCTTCCAATTTCGCAATTGGAGCAGTATTAAGCCAATCACACGGTCCATTATGTTTTGCTTCAAGAACATTGAACAAACATGAATGCAAGTATTCCACAATAGAGAAAGAACTTCTCGCGATAGTTTGGGCTACCGCTCAATTCCGACACTATCTGTACGGAAGGAAATTCATAATTAAAACCGACCACAGGCCATTAGTATGGCTTAGTAATTTAAAAGAACCAAACAGCAAATTACAACGCTGGAAAATTAAACTCGAAGAATATGACTTCGATATACAATATATACAGGGAAAAGAGAATAAAGTGGCTGACGCCCTCTCTCGTGTGAAAATAAATATGTTAGAACAGGATGATTTAGCAACTATCCATAGTGCTGAATCAGATAATTCAAGCTTAATTCCTATTAGTGAAAAACCGATTAACTTTTTTAATCGACAAATAATTCTTGAAATCAGCGAAAATGATACTCAAGAAATTATTTACCCACATGTTGGAAAAAGAAGAATTATATTTAGCAACAAGGAATTTAAAGAAGTAGAATTTTTAAATGTAATAAAAGAAGTAGATACTACAGTATTAAATTGCATATATGTTGAAGATAATGCACTATTTAAAAAATTCGAAGATATATGGAAAAAAGAAAATACACTAAGTAATAAAATATTACATAGAAGTATGATTGTTTTAAAAGACATAAAAGAATTAGAAGCAAGAGAAATAATATTCAAAAATCATAAGAGCCATAACCACACAGGTATTGAAAAAACATATTTAGAAATAAAACGTGAATATTATACACCTAACCTCAAAAATTTAATTAATAAAATAATAAACAATTGCTCAACATGTATGGCAAAGGCAGAAAGAAACCCAATAAAACTACCATACGAAAAAACCGAAACTCCAAAGAATCCCAATGAGCACTATCATATCGATATATGGTTTGTTAATAAAAATGAGAAATACCTCTCATGTATAGACAAATTTTCAAAATTTGCGGCAGTAGAGCCAATCAAAACAAAAACGTATGTAGACGTTATAAACGCTCTCACAAAAATATTTTCTTATATGAAAAAACCAAATAAAATAACACTTGACAATGAAAATGCATTTGTGTCCGAAACATTCAAAAACTTTCTTGAAAATAATGAAATAAGCATACACTACTGCACAGCCAATAGACACACCGGTAATTCCGATGTGGAAAGATTACATAGTAGTCTAAATGAACATATGAGAGTCTTACAGCAACTTCAGCAATCCAATGAAGAAGACTTACCTATAAAACATGCTACTAAAGCAATCGAATCATATAATAACGTGATTCATCTTACTACTAAAGAAAAACCGATTGATGTGCATTTCAATAGAACAGACAACAAAATAATATATGAAAGAATAGAAAAATCTAAAATAAAAACACTAAATAAAATTAACATAGGGCGAAAAGATAAAGAGATAAATGAAGATTTTATCAAAATAACTCAACCCGAAAAAATAAAAAATAAAATCACACCTAAACACAAAAAGGTAAAAGTATCAAATAAAATCAATAAAAAATACACGTTAGAAATAGGTAATAAAAATAAAAAGATAAAGAATAGAATAGCATACAAAGATCAATTCCCCGTACGTAAAAAATTTACAAAAAACACTATTGATTCTAGGTCCCAAAAGGATAACGCATCAAACATGGCAACATATAATCCCACTTTACATCCTGATGATAATAACATTAACCACACTGAACCCAGTACGAGCAGAATTAGAAATAATTGATCTAAATAAAGGAAATGGTTTTACTTTAATCCAACTAGAAGAATATCCATTAATACAAAATTATGTTACAATTCTTCATATTATAAATTTAACAGAGTATGAAAAGAATATTGAGATCATGGAAAGAAATGTTAAAAGAATGCCCGAAGAAAATGATAGTATAGTTAGGAAAATGTCAAAAATACGTAATGAGTTTGAAGTTCTCTTACCCCATCCAAAACAAAATAGACGAAAGAGAGGATTATTCAACATTTTAGGAACAGGTATGAAATTTGTATACGGTACCATGGACGACAATGATCGTCAAGATATTGAGGAACATTTAAAAATAATAGAAGCAAACAACCATAATGAAATCACAAATTTAAATAATCAAATATTAATCAACAATAAATTTAATAAACAAATTAAAATTTTAACTGAAACTTTAAATAATGAAACCAATAATATTATAAAAAGAATTAACACATTTATAGGAACATATGACTACCAACAAGATATAGCTAAAATACAGTACGAAATAAAGTTAAGAGAAAACCTTGATTATTTACACGAGGATATAGAAAAAATCAAGGAAATAATATTGACATCAAGACTAGGAATACTAAGTAGAGATATTTTAACTACAGAAGAAATAAACAATTACGGCATTAATATAAATAACTTGGAAGATATAAATTTGAGTTTAGCGCTATATAATTCAAATATTATATTTATCATTAAAATCCCCAAATTTACGGATGAATTATACAAAAAAATATACGTCCAACCCATTCCAAATAAAGACAATAATTTACAATTAAAAATAAATGAAAATCTGTATTTAACCAATGATCAAATTATTTACAAAGACACAAAATACATACAAAATCTAAGCAAAATAAATGATAATTGCATTGAAAATATATTTAAAAAATCGATGAATTGTAAACTAACAAGAAATGTAAATGAAGAAATATTAGAAGTAGGAAACAATAATCTTGTTTTAATTAATGTACAATTACAAGAAATTAATCAGAATTGTAATAGTCAAAACATTATAATAAAAGGAAATTATCTTATCAAATTCGAAAATTGTAAAATAAAAATTAATAACAAAGTGTATGAAAAGAAAAATTTTAAGCATGAACCAATAATTCCCAATACGATTTTAAATATAAATTATACTAAATTTGAAGATTTAACTTTTCAAGAATTGCAATACCAAAATATAAATAATTTAAAAGAAATTGAAGAACTTAAATATAATCATAAAAAGTCAAGTTTCACATCATATTTTATAATTGTATCCATTTTTATCATTGTATTAATTTATGTTTGCCTAAAAATAAAAAATAGAAATAGGAAGATAGTCAATAATGTAAATCTTCCAACGGTTGCTTTTAAACCATTAGAAGACTCTAAGGGGGGAGGTGTTATATCAGAGCACACTTGTGCGCCCCCACAACAACTTGACTTTAAATTTAACTTATAAACAAAATTCACAACGGATGACAATATCCAATATCTAATTGCATGTCAGCACTTTTGCCATCAGCAACTTGTGCATTGCATCATCCACAGCCAAACTAAGATTTGCTGTGTTAGCATTTAAGCATTATAAAAGGGATCACTCGATCTCATTATTTTTTAGTCTTAATCTTAGTCTTTGCATCTTATAAGCTGAAGATTTCCCCCGACCCACGGTAAGGGATCTGAAGCTTCAAATAAAAAATACTTATCAAAAATTAAAAACTGTTTTCTTTTTTTTTATATTTTTTTTTGCGAAAACTAAAAGACTCGAACAAAAATTATATATGTATATATAGCAAATTAAATTACATTATAATTAAATTGAAACATCTTAAAAAAAGAACATTTTTATTTAGAAAAGAGAAAAACAAAGTAAAAGAAATACGAAATTATAAAAAATTAAATATTACAAAAACATGGCATTAAATATATTTTTTTTTTTTATAAAAATTCAGTTAGTATGTTATGTCTATAAGTGGATGCAGTTTCGATAAATTTGTATAGAGCAATCCAGTTATCACCATTTTAGATGTTCTTCGTTTGTTCCATTGTCAATGTTAGCTTCCCGAAGTGAATTTTCCTCAAATACTTGTAGATAGGACATATTGCCAGGAAGTGGAATGTGTCTTTTCATTTGAAGATTACATATAGTGCAGAGATTTGTTGTTGATTTTTTGAATGGTGCACCATTCAAATTCAACATATCGCATCTCGCTCTGCAAATCAGGGATATCGCCTTTATGCTATATCGATCATTAAAATAGTTTTTATTCATCAGATCATATTTAACTCAGGGTATATCAACCTGTTAATTGAATATGTGGCTTTTTCTTTGCTTTCATTTCTGTGACTAATATCAGATAATTCCAACACTTTATAAAGTTGTTGTTTCAACATTGCAAGATTAAGATATTGTAAATTAAGGCTTAAATCATGTTTTGCTTCTAGTCCTATACAATCCTTAACCCATTCTAATTTATTATTGAAAGTATATTTTGCCATAATAAGTGGTAGTCTATGTTCGGGGTATTTAAGTACTTTCAGTATGTAATCGAAGTGTAACTTTAATGTAAAATTAAATAGATTAATTTTATAAAAGGAAATGCCATAGAAATCACTTGACCGAATTGTATGACATTTTCAAAATTTATTATTATAAGTGAGATGAAGGTTTAAAAAGTGATATAGGTACATATGTACATAAGTAAAATCGGCATACTTGTATACCTGCATTTTTTATATTTCATTTTTTTTTTTTCTTACAATTCTTACAAATTAAAAAAAATGTAAAAAATCTTTTCATTCTATCTATGCGTAATTTTTCCAGCCACTACCAAGCCTAACTTTCTTTAATAGTAGTTTGAAATTTTGTAGTTAAAATATCTTGAACGTAATCCATAAACACCTCTATTAATAAAAAACGAAATTCTAACTTATCTTCTATTCACAAATAAACTAAAACGAGGATCAAAAAATAATTAACAAATTAAATGTTTTTTTTTTTATTAAATAATTAACTACTATTTTTATTTAATAGTAGCAAATCTTTATAAAAATCTACTAAATTTATTTTAGCAACTCTACTTTAACTAAAACGTATTCAAATTTAATTACACTTTCTCACAAATTTTGAACTTTTAAACACAAACACTTTCTCATTTCAATTTATAAACAACATATTTTCCTGTAGCGTTTATTTTCTATTTATCCCTTGTCAATGACAAAAATATTTTAGGTAAGTATTGTTAATTTAATTACTAATTTATCCACCAATTTAGGTAAATTATCTAATTCATTTTAATCATGTTTTATTTATAAAATTTTACACTTCACTGATTAAAAATAATTCATGTTAAATTTGAGTTTATAAATAAGGGTGTAAATGTTCAATTTGTTATTAAACTGACCTAGAAATCTGAAATTAAATTTGTTCAACCTTAAGCATGGTGTGTGTAATAGTAGTTGTGTCAAAAATTAACAGCTGAAAATCTCAAATAAAGATATACATATGGTGTTGCCATCTGTCCAGATTTTCTCGAGCATTTATTTTAATTTGCCAATGCAATCACTCATAAGTCATACATAACAAACCGGAATTGTCCTCTATTCATATTAAAAGAAATTCTTAAATATTCCTTATTTATTATTGACTATTATTAAAATAAAAAAAGGACTACTAAATTGAAGTAACAAACAGAACCAGTAAATGAGAAAATAAAATTCAAAACAAACTCAATTTTTGATCTAAATAAATAATCTTTAAGTCATGTATTATATTTTTAATTTGCAGAATTTTGGACAAATTTAATTTATTATTAATTTTTGTATGCAATCATAATCTTAATTGTACCATAGAAATGTTATGCACAGAGATATACCAGCGACATTATTTTAAATTATTTTATTTAATTAACATTTCAAACAACTAAAGAACCCTAATAAAATTATTTTCTTAAAAAAAAACTATTATTTGTTGTCCTTGTTTTGCACTATTTTTTAAATCCGTATTAGTCCGAGATTTTAAAACTCGATAGCTACTTTTATGCATATACATATACCTCACTGTTTAAGCAAAAAAACAAAAATTCCCTTAAAACATATCATATAATATCAGTTTTTTGAAAATTTTGAAAAATGAAACAAAATAATCGCAACATTTCTAGCAACCCTACTACAGCCTCAAGTATTTTTTTTTTTAAATCCGTCTCCTGCCACGCCCAATTTTGTCACATTTTGATTTTTTTTTCTTTCTTGGGACATTTAATTCCCAAGAAATTTTTAAATGTTATAATTTTAAAGATATCTTTAAAACCGTTATTATGTGATTTTTTTTCTGAAAATCGAGCAAAAACCTATTATGTACATACTTATTAAAAATTGGTAAGTTATACAAAATAAAATAAATGTTGTCTTTTAAATTATTCACATTTTCTGACTTACACATATGTATGTAGATTACACATATGTAGATTATAATTACATATTATATTTTTTTTAAATTTTCTTTTGTAAATTTTGTAAGCAATTCAGATTTTGCAACTTTTCGTGCGAAGCTAGTACGGGCCAGCTAGTTGTAAATATAAGGAATTTTTTTAAAAAATATTTTATTTTAAAAAAATTATTTAATTTTATATTTTTCGATTTTAAAAAATGCTTAAAAAACCAAAACCAGCACTGAAAAATTGGGCATGTATCATTGGTCGAAAAATTCTTTGTCACCAATGTATTTTCTAAAAATAACAATCTTTAGCAAGACTTTTCAAGGCAATAATTGGACAAAGTTCCCGTGAGACATTTCCGAGATGCGAGAAGAAGGCAATGGAGCAGAATCTGGATTCTTACCAATATTTCTGTTGAAATATAAATATACTAAGGCCAGTATTTGTCGAAATTAACGCCTGCTTGTTCATTTCTAGGTACTTAAGAGATTTATGAAAGATTATTCAAAGATTGAGTCCTCATCATAAAGTTTTCAAAATTTGTTTTTTTTTGCTTACGCTACAGGAATATCTTTGAAAACCAAAAAATTTAAGCTAATCCACAACGAAAAACCACAGCATTTTCCCCTCGGACAAACCAATGTATCTAAAGAAGAATATAATTCTGCAACAAGTAGAGCATAACAACAATTCAATCATATTTCTTTCATTTTTACTTTTGTTTTTTTTTTTTTTATAGTCAATTTAAAAAACATATTTGCTTGAAAAATTTTAAAAATAAATCTACACCCAGAAAAAAAAGGAGAAATCTTAAAAAAAAAAAATAGCAATTTGTCATAAATTTTATTCAGGCATAAAATTGTTCTACTTCCCAGCGCGTACAAAAAACACCCAAAATATCTTCTCTTCTTTATAAAAATACTCGCATATATCCCACAAGGATCAACTTGGCATATCCTTCTTTTTCTTTAGCTAGGCAGACTGTTACGTTTTTTTCAGGATTTATTTTCAATTTTTTGTTGTTTTTTTTTGTTTTTATTTATATTTATTTGTTGAAGGATTTTTTCCGATTCGCTATTTGAAGATGAAGGAAGTATATCTTTTTGTATCTTATATTATAAATATAGGCAGCAACAGTCTTTCTTTATGTACATACATTTATGTTTTTGTTTTAGATTCTGCTTATACAAACAAAAGTCATTAATTTCAAGACAAAGTTATCCATCCATAAGACGAATATGATGTTGACTATAAGTCATATGGCTTTGAGCCTTCACATAATGGCTTTAAATATAACATCATCATGCAACAAAAAAAAGTTGTGGGCAGATGAATGAAGGTAGGTATGGTAAATTTACCAAGATGAAAAAAAAAATAAATAAATCTGCAAAAAGATAACTCCAGGTCAAGCTGGAAAATTGAAAATTACTTGAAATTCTAACGATGGTCTTTAATTCAAGCGAATAGTTGGTGTATGAATAAATTATCATATTTTTTTTTTTGAATACCAGGCTCTTGTTAATTTTTTAACGATTTTCATAAAACTTGAAGGACTTTTAATAACAATGCTCAAATTTGTTTTATTTGAAAGAACCTTTTCCTGCATGATTCGTTTTAGAAGAACTACAGACCGTAGTCTGAAAATTCCGCACCACACATTGAATTTCTCTGGATACATTTGCTCCTGGTTTATCTAATGTCGATTGGTACCTATCACCCAAATCCGACAGTTCAGATTCTTCACACATCCATTTACCCGGAAAAAAGGCTCGCTCAATAAAAAACGACTCTTTGGCGAAAATAACGGTTTTGAAAAGGATCACTGATTTAAAAAATAAAATTTGATGATTCGCACACAACAATTCAGATTTTTCACACAATCACTAAAAACGACTTTTTGGCGAAAAAACGTTTTCGAACCGCTCTCTTATTTTAAAAATAAAATTTGATGATATTTTGCATATTTTGCGTTTTTTATATGCTAAAAACACGTTTTTTTGCTAAAAAAAAACGTGTTTTTCTGATAAAAAACGTTTTTTTCGCTATTTGATTTTTAAAATAAAATTTGATGATTTGCACATGACAATTCACATTTTTTCATACATCCATTTATCTGAAAACTAGCCTAATCACTAAAAACGTTTTTTTCTTTGAAAATAAAGTTTTTTAGACCAATGTTTAATTATTAAAATAAAATCTGAAAAAATGTTTTTAGCAAAAAACGTTTTTTTCGCTAAAACGTTTTTCTGCAAAAAAAAATTATGTGACAAGGCCCGTTTTCAGATAAATTGATGTATGAAAAAATGTGAATTGTCATGTGCAAATCATCAAATTTTATTTTAAAAATCAAATAGCGAAAAAAACGTTTTTTAGCAGAAAAACACGTTTTTTTTAGCAAAAAAACGTGTTTTTAGCAAATAAAAAACGCGTTTTTAAGCAAAAAACGTGTTTCTAGAAAAAAAAAACGTGTTTTTAGCAAAAAAAAACGTGTTTTTAGCAAAAAAAAACGTGTTTTTAGCAAAAAAAAAACGTTTTTCAAAGTGATCTCTAATTTTTTAAAATAAAATTTAATGATTTCCACACGACAATTCAGATTTTTTTCACACATACATTTATCACTAAAACTATTTTTTTAACGAAAAAAAAACATTTTTCAGAGTAAAATCCGATCCCCCATTCCCTTCAAACTCCTTATTAAATTTCTAAAAGAATTAAACCTCAAGGGACAAAAATTATACTCTTCTCGAATACACCAACAAATTCTGTTAACGAATTCTTTGAATTTCATCAAAGACAAAACTGAAACATTAAAGGTGAATGATTTTTCTAAGAACAGATTGTCTTTTTGTGTTTTCCCAGAGTAAATAAAAATATTTGAGTGTACATTTCCTGCAGCTAAGATTTCCTAGAAACAAATTACTAGCATTTAACTTTGAAAATATTTGTGGTGTTTGGGGAGAAACATCATATGTAGGTATGACTCTAAAAATTAAATTTTTCACCTTTTACACTAACAGCAACAGTGCAGGCTACAATTTTTAAATCTTAAAGTACATACATACAAAATCTTAAACAAATAATGGCTTTGACGACACAGGATGTACTGTGTATAAGTTGAGAGAGTATCATCGATCAATGTCATGTTTGATTAAAAAGTCACTTTGTTTTATTTTTCTAGGAATTCAAAACTTATCTTATTAAAGCTACGTATACATGTAACTACATATGTATAATGTTTTTAGGTACATTATGAAGGTAGGTATGTCACTATAGCAACAATTCTAAACGTACCTAACAGCCCAAAGGTTTCGAATATAATTTTCTGGATTGTGAATCAATCTCATGAAGAATTTAAAGTACTGCATATGTATGTATGTATACGTAACTTTATGGAATAAGGAAGCGAAACAAAAAAAAATATCTTCTTAAAAGAAAAACAACATCTCAAGACCCCCTGTGTTGTGTGTTGTATATATGGTATAGCATAAACAAGTACCTAACATTCTTCTTATGTTGTCCACTTAACGACAAAAAAAAACAACACACATACACAAGTTACTGTATGTATGTAAGTATAATAGCACACAAGAACACGTTCCAGATATTTATTGAAGCAAAAGAAGAGTCAACATACGTTGTTCTCATAAATTCTTTCCGTAAGGTCACACTCTAGTTCCTTTCCCGGGAAGCACAAAATAGTATAGTACGAGTACCTAACTGCAAAAAAAAAAAAAGTGGCAAGGAAATCCTTCATCTGTTACGGTTGTAAATATTCACATCGATTTCTATGTAGGTAAACATATTTTTCTGTTGTCTTAGATATATTTTTTTTGTTATCTCGATTTTATAAAAAAATATATGATTTTATTTTTGAGTATAAAAAATGTGCATAAATAAGCTAACAAAAAAAAAATATGGAATATTATAGAAAAATCGACTTTTTTTTTGTGGAAACAAATAATATTGAAAAGCTTGTATTAAGGAACACTCTGTGTACCTGTTGTTGGCAGGTGTTATTTTTTTTGTTTTTTGTTATTCAAATAATATTTGAATTCGAGTTTAAAAATAATTTACTTTTTCAGATAGATAGACATCTACTTAAAATATTTATATATGAAAAGTAGACAGAGGAAAAATCATTATTTTATAGTCAGCTTTTTAAGAAAAGAGGGGGACATTTTAACATTTATTCACATAATTTTTTATATTTAAAACTGATAATATATTTACTTGAGTTTTTCTCCTCTTTTGACCCCGGGTCAATAATTCTTTGCTAGAGCAGGCATTGTAAAGTCTTCAATATATTATTATAGTAATTGGTGTTCCGCAGGGTTCTGTACTGGGACCCATACTTTTCGACGTTTATTTGTCTGACTTCCCATCTTTGGACTTAAACAGTAAATTAACTATGTTTGCAGACGTCAAAACCTTTTTTGTGACTGGCGTTTTGCCTTAAGCGAAATCTGGATTTTTCCACCGAAGAAAAACAGTTTAAATGAAGTTGGTAACATTAAAGTAAATTATAAAATAGAAAGTAGAAATACGCGGACAGCTTTAATTTTAATTTTAAAAATTGTATAGTTGACTTTTATCTTTAAATTTGTGCTTGTTTGATTGTTTGATAATTTTTGTCTTTATTTATAACTACCAACGATATTTAATATTTATGACCTGAAAGTTTATCAATCATCGTTGAACCTTAATAATATTTATAAGAACTTTTATACCAAACACGAGAATAGGATAAATTTTATATTTAATAATATCATTTTATTTCTTTTTTTGATCTTCACGCAATAAATTGTATTAAATATAAAACAAAACTGAATTGTTTAGGTAAAAGACCCCTTGTTGCCTTGAATGAGCACTCCCGGCAAAAACAAGACTTCTTCCATTAGTTTAATTGGCAATAAGCCTCAATAAATAAGCTTAATGACAACCCTTAGCATCATTATGATGGGTGTGCTTTCTTAGTTATTCTTCTTCTGTTTTACAAAACGAACATTATAAAGAGGCAAATGGGTTTTGGTTATGGTGACGGGGAGTCGTTACCAAAGATATTCAAAAATACAAAACGAAACAAAAAAATAACCAAAACGATATTCCCTCAAAATTAACCCTTTTTAGTGTGACAACTGAAAGAAGTAAGAGATTGACCTTTATATAGAGATAGTCCTTTTTTTTTTAAATAGAAGAAAGAGAATATATACAGAGAGACAGACAGAGGCAAAGAACCATCATCCTTTCATTTATGAAAGACACTACTTTGGGGCTTAAGTTTAAATTTATTTAAATTAAGTGCTGACAAATTTGTTGAAGTTTCTTCTTTTATTTTATATATTTGAAGACTTATTTATACTATGATGATGTGATGGTCTATGGGTGAAATGTTCCTGTCGTAAATATATGAAGGGATGTTTTAGCGATTCTCTATTGTAGATATCTGTAAATTGTAAATAATTTTTGTGTGTGTGTGTGTATTTTATAATATTATGAAACAATTTGTGTTGACAGTTTTCTCTAAGTTAATTTGATTTTGGTAATTACAAATGAGAAGCTCTATAAAAGTACTTAAAATTCTATTTGTTTACTTTGTGTTATATAAATATACATTGAAGTAAAACAATCAGAGTTTTGATTGAAAATTATCATCAAATCAAGTTTGAATAATAATGTTCTTTAAATATATAGATATTTTAAATAAAATACAAGGATTGTGAAATTAAATGTTCAATAAATGCTTCTTTTTTAATTTTCTGAATAAGTTTATAAGCTTAATATTTAATTTTGAAATTTCTATTGATTTTGAAATTCACATTTTGAAAATTTAATTTTTACAATAATATTAAAACTGACACACAATTTTTAAGTCGATGCTCCCAGGAAAAAAAATTTTATCGATCTACATATATGTACATATGTAAAATAAATTTTAAAGTATTCTTCACTATTTTATTGCTATTCAGTAAGTATAAAGGGTCATTAATTTCGCGGTTTCAAGTTGGTAAAGCTGGCATTTGATACCTGTCAAACTCAGCTGCCATTTGAAATGTCATAATATTAGATGAATGTTTTCCATTATAACGATAATGGATCGCTTAGAAATCGAACATCGCGTTAAAATTATTAAAACTTGCTACAAAATGTGTGATTCAAACGTAGCCACTTCTCGCGCATTACGCGATGTTTATGGTCGTCATAATCGTACGACTATGCGAGCAATCGGTAAAATTGTGAAGAAATTTGAAGAGAGTGGAAGCGTTACTGATGTCGTAAGGCCTGTGCATCATCGTAATGCACGCTCAGTCGAAAATATTGCTGCTGCAAGTGCAAGTGTTGCTGATGATCCGAATTTATCGATTTCCCGAGGTGGCCTTCGCAGCAATTAACCGAATTTTTTTGGCCGGTGATTGAAGATCATGACATGGACGATATATGGTTCCGACAAGATGGAGCAACAAACTACACAACACGACCAAATATGGCTCTATTGCGTAAGAAGTTTCCTGGTCGTGTTATTTCAAGTTATGACGACATCAATTGGCCACCAAGATCATGCTATCTGACACCGTTATATTTTTTTTTCTGTGGAGCTACGCAAAAGACCGTGCTCACGGCAATAATCACAAGTATAATAATCTAGCTAGACGCATTAAAAACCAACATTACTCAAGCCATGGCCAAGATACCGCCCGAAATGTGCAAAAAAGTGGTTAAAAATTACCTCAAAAGAATCGCATCCTGCGAATTTTCCCGAGGCGGCCATTTGAATGAAATTGTTTTTCACACTTTATGGAAAAGTCCAAACTTTATAATGAAATAAAATTTTAATGTATCCATCGTGTGTGTTTTATTTAGCTTTACTTTCGAAACCGAAAAATGAATGACCCCTTACAACTTTTATGTCATTTATTGAAATAAATTTCCTAACTTTTTTCAGATTTTTATTTTATATTTTAAATTTTTTTTTTTTGAAGCTAGGTACTTTTAAAATAATTTTCCAACCTCAATAATGCTCACTTAAAGCGTTTAAATAAATTCAAAAAACCAATTTCCATCGTTTTCTCCTCTACCAATATTTTTATAAATTAAAAACATTAAAAAAATGTTCTCCGACTTTATTGTAGTCTAATTTTAATGCTTGTTACAATTTTCCATTTAATTAATCTAACGAAATAATAAAAAAAAAAAACACACAATTCCTTGTGGTGACATAAAATTCAAATGATTAGTCACTTTAGAATTAACCAAAAAAAAAAAAACATTTTCATTGCTTGCACAATAAAAAAAAACAGGCAACCAATTGTTTGGCCTGTAAAATCCTTAAATACCCTCAACTCACCACCCTCTTTCTCAACCAATATTACCAATTTCTTCTGCTGTCTTAATTTTATTATTAAACAACAACAAGAAGCAGAACATCTATTTGATTACTCTTCGTTAATCCCATTTCGGCATTTCCTAGATTTAAAAAGTAATTTGCAATTAAAAAAAAGAACCTTGTCTTTTGAATGCTGCCGCGCCGCCCAACCACAACCGCTGTATATAGTAAATATATACCTACTTAACAAAACAACAATAAGGCTGAAGAAAATAATAAAAGACAAAAAATTGAAAACAGAAACAAAAACAAGGAGAAGCAAGTTACATTGCAATAAATGTCCTTGGCTATATGTACACGACCGCAAACAAAAAAAAAATATATGTATATTTAAAAAAAAAAAAAAGCAAAGAGGGAGAAAAAAAATGTCGATTGCGAAAACGGAAGAACGGAGGAAGCCCAAAACGTGCAACCCACCCGACCATAAAGCTTACTGAAAATCTGTGCGCCTGTGTAAATTAAGCCATTCTACAAATACCATAACATTTTATAGGATTAAGTTTACACTACATAAATTTTGTTAGCAAAAGATACCCGAAGAGAGGGAGATGGAAATGTTTAAAAAAAAATAAAAAAAACAAAAATTACTAAATTATCCGCGCCACCACCCCCTCTCGTTTCGCTCTAGTCGTTTTTTTACAACTTAATCGTCCCCGAAATGCTGCCTGGTCCACTAGGTCCTATCTCTTGTTGTTTTTTTTTGTTGCCTGCGGGGGAAGACTATTTTAGTGGCAACTGGCAACAATGAAAACTATATAGCAATTCTCTCTAGTCGCATCAATTCTCTTGTTAACCATATCATCTATGCGGTTTGGTATCCAAGGATGTGGTTTTACACTGTAGAAATCAAGAAAAATATATTTACAACAAAAAGAGCGATTAGAATCCTAAACAAGGACTAAATCTAGAACTCTCAACATTTCGATTGAAAGGGATTTCGGCATTTTAATGCAATCGCTTCATGAGCTAATACAGAATGATGGTTTGATAAAAAAAAAAAAAAAAAACATGTCCGTCAAGTTAGCATTACCACTTCAAAAATTTTAGATTCTAATATTTGGATTAACTGTCGTGAATTTGTCGTAAAATTGTCGTGAAAGGAAATCATTTGTCGCGCTTGTTTTTTTTTAAATACCTCCTGGGTAATTCTAACTTGACGGTCAAGTTAGCCCCAAAATTCAAAAAAAAACGGAGTATGTCATTAAATGTCGTGAATTTCTCGTGAATTAGTCGTAAATATGTCGTAATATTGTCGTGAAATTACATAAATTATATCGCACTTGTTTTTTTTTTTTAAATAACCCCTGGTAAAGCTGACTTGACAGTCAATTTAGCATTACCAGGGGTTATTTAAAAAAAAAAACAAGCGTGAAAAATTTTTTTCTTTCATGACAAATTTACGACAAATTCACGACAATTAATCCAATTATTAAAATCCTAAAATTTTGAAGTGGTAATGCTAACTTGACGGACATGAAAACAACAATAACTTCAATTTCTTTTTAAATAAAATGGACGATCGTGGCTTAAAATTTCAAATATTACTAGAAAATATAAATTAAAAAAAGAAGCATTAAACTCGTTCTTTAAATTCCTAGAAAAGACTCCTAAAAAATTAAGAAGGTCAAAGTAAGAACTCCGATGCCTGATTTTTATATTTTGAAAGATATAAAAATATTTTTTGCAAAAATAATTTATAAAATTTTTAAAACATTTAGAAAAAAAAAAATTATTTTATTATACTCGAGTTAAAAACTTAATTTGGAAAAAAATCATAACCCAGAGTTATATGAAAATTGATGAAGTCGTTTTCGAATTCTTAAGTTTTCAAAAAAAAGAATTGAAAATTTTCATTTAAAAATCAAAAAAAAAAACTAAACTTTGGTATAGATATAAAATTCTTATTTAACTTTTTAAAACATTCTTTAACTGTTTTTGAGAAACTCAAATATCACAAAAATTGTTCTACCATTGTTGTACCATTTATAATCAGTTTTTGGAAATTTTATTTTGTTTTATTTTTTTTATTTTTCTGCAGTTGGAGTAAATTTTTCTTACTTAATTAACAAATATTGTTCAATGGACCCTCCTGCACTTTAACAAGCTCAACAATGTCATAAAGAGAGTATCGTTTTAATTGTTTTGTGCTTTCCAAATTTCTGGATCTATTGTAGTGGAGAGGGGGGCCATTTTTTGGTCTAGAGTCTCCCTTATAGCTAGTGTGATGAAATTTTTTACCTGTAAGGTTTTCGGAACTTTTAGAGAGAATTTTTATTTCAGTTTTAACCCATTCTTTATTAAATTTAACAGAGTGATAATTTATTTTTATTAAAATAAAAAATATGCTCTTGTGTTCAAAGGTGCATGGAGCACTTTTTAAAAACGGAAGTAAATTAAAATGATTTTTTGCTTTAAATATGTGACTATAAGTTTATAAAATAAACTGAAAAACAAGAAATTAAAAACTAAAATTATTAAGAAGCTGAATATACAAAAAACTAAACGCGGATATCAAATCTTTTAAAAGGCATAAATCGCTAGTTAACAAAATAGACTTTTAGAAAAAATAGATTAAAAAAATATTCTGAAGTTAAAAAGTCACGTTTAAGTTTTAATTTCAATGCCTTTAACAGTTCCTCTGTTTTCAGAAGAAAATTTTACAAATTTCTTCTTCAATACGTCCTGTTAAAAGGTGCCCCAACATGTTTAGGAATATAAAATTCGGCATAAGGTATTATATTATACCTACAACATATTCAGCATCAAATTGAACTTTATGTAAATCAAAATTAATCTCTACATTTGATAATTTTTCAAAAACGAAAAACCCTAACAAAAAATATTGAATGTCTTACAAGTTAAAAAAAAATTAATTTAGGCATTAAAACTACATACCTATGTACATAGCTACTGTCAGATGAACACAAGAGATGTACCGCAAAGTCTAAATATATCGGTATTGTCATGTTAAAAATTTACAGATTTCACTCATAGAGTAACTATGGGGACATTGAAAATGACTTATATTACGTCGATAAAACAAAAACATGTCTAATCTTTGTAATTTTTAATTTGTGTACTATTGTTACATTATAACTTCACAAACTGTCTTAGAAACCATTCTACAGTCTGAAGTTCCAATTTGTAAATTTAATGTCACTTCCCAGTTGGCAGTTAAATTAATGTTGTTAATTTTTTTAATAAGATGAAACTTAGTCTAAATTGTAGCTTAACTCGCATTTATACAATCATACTCATTTTCATCCGCACCGGCATAGCACTTATACACGAAAAAAAGTTACATACCATCTATCTTAACGTATATCTAGGTATTTGACATTTTTGCATAGCTAACCATTGCAGAAAGGTAACTAAATTATTACAGATCGATTAAAGCATACATATAATACGGTTCAACTTAGTTCTCGACTCAGTCGGTTGTTGTTCAAATCAACCCGAGTCTTGGCTTGTTATTTGATCAATTTGACGGTTGATGAGAAAATCAAAAAATTTTGCATTTTTTCGAATTGATTTACAAGTATTTCAAATCATTGGACTATGTATATTGTATAAAGCCAAGACATTTGATTTACTGTCCAGGTAAACCTTTTTTAAATCGACACAAAATTTACAAAGAATTTGATGCGAAGCCCAACCTCACTGCTAATTGTTTTTATTCTATAATATTTTATTTTAAAATATTTTGAACCCTTCTTTTAATCAATTTAACAATATCGAGTCGCGTAATTTTTTTTAGACAAAAATAATGTTTTTGACACTTGGAGCTGTATTCTTTTAACTGAGTTTATGAAATGTGTGGCCGAGGGGCGAGCATCAATTTAATTGACAACCAAATTGAATAGTTTATGTACTACTTTAAGATGAAGCCTAAAATTTTATTTGCATTTGAGGACCTTAAACTTGAAGATCTGACCATTAGGGCTTAAGTTATAAGTTTATTAAAGAGGTTCAAGTAGGTAGCTATGCAATATGCATGTTCTAGGTTAAAAAATAAAATTGATTTACAAGTTAGTAAAGTTTTTCCCCAAACGTTGTCTATCATATTCTAGGTTCTTTAGGTTGATTTAGAAAAAAATCAACTTTTGTCACATTTTACCTTAATTTTGAGACTTAAACCTCGAACATCCGATTATTAGAATAAAAGTTAGAAGCTAACCAAGACCTTAACCTTGATGATCTGGTCCTTAGAACTTAAGTTATAAATTTGTATGAGAGGTTCAAGTAGGTAGCTATGCATATTCTAGGTTAAACAATCAAATTGATTTAGAAGTTAGTAAAGTTTTTACCCAAACGTTGTCTAGGTTCTTTAGGTTGACTTAGAAAAAAATCAACTTTTGTCATATTTTACCTTAATTTTGAGACTTTAACCTCAAAGATCCGATGATTAGAACAGAATATATCAGCTTACAAAATCGACCCTTTTTGATTATAATATTTTAATTGTTTAGCTAAGTTAATTCTAAGAAGATATAAGCTAACCAAGACCTTAACCTTGATGTTTTTTTCTTAGAACTTAAGTAATAATTTTATATAAGAAGTTCAAGTGAATACTTATGCATATTCTAGGTTAAACAATCAAACAGAAGTAAGTCAAGTTTTGTCAAAAGCATTTTCTAGTCTGACATTTTACCTTCATTTTCAGGCCGTACCTAACCTCAAAGATCCGATGATTAGAACAGAATATACAGTGATGGAAAAAATAATAGAAACAGGTTTCGTCTTCATTCTTTTTAACACATAAAAAGGTATTTGTGAAGAGATGGAAAATTAAAACTACACAGATAGATTTTTAATAATTTATTGCTTAAATGCAACAATTTTTTTTTAAATATAATAATGAGAAATATTGATAAAAAGTAGAACTGTGATTATTATGTTGTTTCAGCCTGGAAAAAATAATAGAAACAAAATTAGAATGGCACTCTTTTTGTAGCGAGAAGGTAACTTAACGGTAAAAGTATTTCAAATTCTTTTAGTATTTTGTAGTGGCACCATTATTTTTAATAACTGCTTCCACTCTTCGCCCCATCGAATTCACCAATTTGGCACATGTCTCCACGGGTATGGAGTACCATTCCCTTTGAATTTTCGACCACAACTCATCTTTATTTTTGGCTTTGCAATCTCCGATCCTTCGCTTTAGGATACCCCATAAGTGCTCAATCGGGTTTAGGTCGGGGGATTGTGATGGCCATTCCATAACATTGATTTTGTTTTGTTGGAAGTATGTTTTAGCTAATTTGGAGGAGTGCTTCGGGTCATTATCCTGCATGAACTCCCATTTAATTGGCATCTCCTCTTCAGTAAATGGAAGCATGACTGAATTTAAGATGTGGACGTAATCCACAGCGCACATCTTATCTTTGATCCAAAATATTGGACCTACACCAGAGGCTGAAAAGCACCCCCAAATCATTATATTCCCACCACCGTGTTTCACTGTCTTCTTTGTGTATTTTGGGTCAAATTCCTTGTTCTTTGGCCTTCTCACATACATTTTTCCATCAGAACCAAACAAATTGATCTTTGTTTCATCCGACCACAATACGTTATTCAAATTAGAACGATGCAGGTGTTTGTTTGCAAAAGCAAGTCTTTGCATAATGTTTTTCTTGCTCAAACACGGCACTTTTCTTGGACTTCTACCAGGAAGACCTGCTTCAATTAGTCGGTTCCTAATTGTTCTTGCTGTCACTGGTCCGTTTAATTCATTTTTCAGTTCTCTTGAAGAAAGAAATGGTTTCTTCTTACATATTCTTACCAATAGTGTATCAAAACGCGAAGAAGTTTTTCTTTTTCTTCCTCTTGTTTCTTCTTTTGGGCTTGAATGTAGAGCTGTAAATACTTTTTTCTTAGAACAGTTTAAGCATTTGGCAATTTCATCCATCGTTTTTCCAGCCTGTCTTAGTTTTTTCATCACTTCGCGTTCAGAATGAGTACAATGTAATCCACGACCCATATTTATTAAAATTATAGATGACTTTTTAAAATTTTGTTTAGTATCGAAAATAAAACATCTGACAAACTAATAAAGAAACTCAAACGCCTATTTGCATTAAAAAAAAACTGATCCTTACGTTAGAATAACAGTTAAAGTAGCTTGTTTCTATTATTTTTTCCAGGCGAAATCATCATTGACCTCAAACTTTTTATCGTTAAGTGAAAACAAAAAGTTGTTTTCACAAAACAATTTTACCATTTGAGAGCATTATAATGTACGATTAAAATATAGAAAGACTAACGACAAAAAACTTAATTGCTAAAAAAATATTGTGTATTGAAAATGATGAAGACACTTGTTTCTATTATTTTTTCCAACACTGTATAAGCTTACAAAATTGACCCTTTTCGATTACAATATTTGAATTGTTTAGCTAAGTTAATTCTACCTCTTGCCTGATTTACCTAAACATATCTTAACCTTGGGCATCTGGCCCTTAGAACTTAAGTTATAATTTTGTGTAAGAGGTTCAAGTAGGTAGGTACCTATACATATTCTAGGTTAAACAATTAACTGATTTAAAAGTAAGTTAAGTTTTGTCAAATAGATAATTAGATCAGAATAGGTATATCAACTTACAACATCGACCCTTTTTGAATATACTATTTAAGTTACTTAGCTAAGTTGATTTTCCCTCTAGCCTGATTTACCTTAGTTTAAATACCTTAACCTCTCGCATCTGGCCCTTAGAACTAAAGTTAAAGGTTTATTAAAGAGGTTCAAGTAGGTACCTATTATGCATATCTATTATAGGTTCAACAATCGATTGATTTAAAAGAAAGTCAACTTTTGTCACATAATTTCTTTAGACTGACATTTTACCTTAATTTTAAGACTTTAACCTCAAACATCCGATTATTAGCACAGAAGTTATAATCCAAACAAACCAACCAAATCCAAACTTTACGATTTTATTATTTGTAAAATACCTACTAAAAATAATGTTCATGCACATACCTACATATGTACATACATGCATATCTACATACCTACATAATGTATATCATTTTTGTGCCCGATGCAAAGCCAGTTTTGTTTGCCACGTGGTGTTTTTTTTTTATTGCACACACTCCACCGTCTTCTCCCTTCTATCAATACATTCTTTGTTGGTACGTACCTACATACATATGTACTTGTACATATTTTGTTTGTTTTTTTTTTTTTCTTTTGCCGTGAAGAAATTAGTTCTAAAAAGACAATTTTTCAAGTTTCTAGTATGAATTTTTTTACGCCTTTGCAAAATTTTTTATGCAGATTTGTAGCTTGCCATTTAAGCTTTAATTATCTAGCTTAATATCGAACATCCAATAATTTTAACTAAAGTTATAGGCTTCTAAGTGGGCTCAAATCGAGCATTTTTCGAATTTTACATTCCTCCACTGAATCTCGTCCGTTGGCGATGATCAAAATTTATGTACGCTGGCTGAAATTCATCACTTGTGTTTTTTGCTTCATTTTATTCATTTTGGTAGTTTCTTTGGTAACACCAACCAAAAATTCAATCGTTCTCCCCCTATACGCTAGAGTTCATTCTATATCTTTGTTCATTTTGGTAACACCATACTTTTATCAAAACGACCCTATAAACATTTTCAATGTTAAAATCAAGTTGAGGAGTTGAGCCAAAAATTGGCTTAAAACAGAACAACTTAAATCCTATTTTAATCTTGTCGACTAAAGCCCATTAAAAACTCTTTTGAATCAGAAATTGCTATAAGCCCAAATATTTTTAAAATTTTGCAAAGCAACGCGAATTCGGTAGGTTGAATAATTAAAAATAAATTAAAAAATTGTTAAAATTATAATAAAATCGAAAATAAAAAAAAAACAAATAGGTACACCAGTATATTAACCGGAAAATTAAACATTTATAATATTCTTGGAGGATCATTAATAAAATTATATCTAGTCCTAAAAAACTCGCAAAAACAAATGTATTCTGAAATGAGATCATTTTAACCTAATTTCCACAATATTATGTTGAAAATTAGGTGAAAACAAAAGGAAAACACATTATAATTGTATAACAACGTAGACCCTTTGTACAGAAACAAAAAAAGGAAAAATTAAGAATTTATTGAAAACAAAAACGAAAAAGATAAAAAAATAATTAGTCAACTTGCAAATCAAATGAGTTACGAGATATGAAAACTTTCCTCTGAATTACAGTTTTTTATGAATTTGTAAATTTTGCCCATTTCAGCTGCACCTAATAGTCAAAATGGAGATTAAAAGGAAGTGAATTATTTTCAAAAATAAATGATTAAAATAATTTTAGCGAAAGAAATGAGCTACAAGTAATTATTCATATCAGAAAGAGTCATATTTTCTTAATGATTATCTTTATCAGTATCACCTTATCACTACCTACAAAAATTACATTATATGAAAAAACATGACTTTAGCAATTTACCTCCTTAACTCAAAGACTCAAAGAAGGCTAATGCCTCATAAAACGAAATTATACCGACAAAAATTTTGTTACGGAAATTTAATAATGTACTATAAGGAACTCCGATTTTTGTTTACCTTTAATATAAAATTTATCATAATACTCGTGTACTTTCTTAAGATTTTTGCTGTAACTACAGAGTTAATTTATCAAAAAAAATAAATAAATAAATAAAACTTAGAAAAATATCATAAATAAAAATGTTCAACCTCCTTCAACGCATTGTAAGCATTCAACATCAATAAAAATATTCTATCTCATCATCACACCGTAAAAAAAAAATTGCAAAAAAATAAAAAATAGAAAGTAAAATGTATTAAAGTATAAATCACCGATATGATACACAACACATACATATTCGTAGGTAGTACACAACATGTCGTCGTCATTGTATACGAAGAAAATTTTACCATCATACATAAATGCTGAATAGACATTGAGCCACCCTCTCATATAAGTGTTACCATCATGTATTCTTTTATGATGATAGGGGCGAATGAAATTCTTTTCAATAAGACCATTCTAGCTTGAGGAATAAAAAGAAAATACAAAAAAATAAAAAAAAAAGAAGTTATGGTTCGCTTTTCAACAAATGAATGCTAAAATGAACGAACAAAAAAGAACTAAATCTGGAGGATGGGTTGGATTTTAAGTAATGGCAATATAGCAAACAGCAACAACAAAAAACGCAACAATAATAATAAAAACAAATTGCAAAAATTTTCCATGGCTTAGGAAAAAAAAATAAAATACAAAAATAAACCTTTATTTGGTGTTATGAAAGAAAAAAAATCTGATGAAATATTATACACGGCTTTCTTTTTAAAAACACATGAAATTCACGTTTGTTAATATTTTTTTAATATTTTTTGCAAGTAAAAAAGTATAAATTTAACGATTATTCCGTGCAGTGAAATGCAAAATACTTCTAGATAAATTAATTTCAAAATGTAGATAATTTACGTATTTACCGACGTGGGTTCTCGGAAGACGATGATAGCTCCTTGTGTGATAAAAACGCACTGGGGCTTAAAATAGGTACAGAAAGTTAGTCAAAATACAGTCATATTGCGAAACGAAATATTATTATTTTATACCTGTAGGAGGACTATTAAAAAAAGCTCAAGTCCAGGTTTTAACGTTAGCAGGAAAGACCGAAAAACCGAGGCAAAATTAATATTTACTGTGCTGTTCATTTTGACATAAAGAATATTGGCTAAAAGTCCATTATTGAATTTGGTTTGCATACAAAGTTATTGAGGGTTAGGTACCTGTCGAAAATGTTGTTTTTTTACATACAACTTTTACAATATTAAAACTACCAGAAAGAACTTCATGCTCACTTTTTAGACCATGCGATTTTATAAAAATAAACGCTTGACATTTTTATCCTCCGCTTAACCATTAAAGAAATATGGCATTTTCAAAAAAACGTCAACATGTTGATTTTTCGAATATGACTTCTAAATGGTGAGAGTTTCGAAAAAATGTTTGTACGTAATGTGACATTTTACAAGAAAACATAAACAAAAATTTTCTAAAATTGATCATTATTTAAAGATATAATTGATTTTAAAAATAAATTTGAAAATACTGGTTTTTTTATTTTAACTCTTTAAGGGCAAAGTTATTGAAAAATAATAGATAATAATAAAATAATAGAATAGAATATGCAAT
This sequence comes from Epistrophe eligans, assembly GCA_951394125.1. NCBI lineage: Eukaryota > Metazoa > Arthropoda > Insecta > Diptera > Syrphidae > Epistrophe > Epistrophe eligans. Next base: position 34,190,235 of record OX596029.1, on the reverse strand, counting down.
AAGTCAAAATTCAAAAATACTGGTTTTTAAATTTTTTACTCATAAATGCCGAAGTTATGGAAAAAATAACTGATTCTCATTTTAATATAATATTTTCTACAAAAAAATATGTTTTCCATATATTTTTGCTTCAAAAATGCAATGTATCGAAAATATAGGTTTTTCATATACCTACAACAGCAGAATATTTTATTATACCTATCTATTTTATTTGGTTACTTAATTTTTATATTAGCTTACCCTCTACAAAAAAGCATGTTTTCTTCTTTAAAGAAAATAGACTTTAAAAAACAAAAATACTGTTTTTTTTATTTTTACTTTTAAGTGGTGTAGTTATCAAAAAAAATATAATTTGAAAAAAAAAATCCAAATAAAAAAAATACTGGTTTCTGATTTTTACTCTAAAATTGCGAAGTTATCGAAAAAATAATTTATACTCATTTTATAGATATGTAATAATAATTTTTCAGAAAAAATACAAGATATTTCCACTTAAAAAAAAATACCGGTTTTTTACTTTTAACTCTAAAATTGTGATTTTGTGAAAAATAAATTTTGTTAACTTTAAACAGATAATAATATTTCCTAAAATAAATATTTACACTTTTGTCTATACAAGGCATCATTTACAAAATATTGATTATAAGAATAAAAAGGAAAGCGTTTAAGAACAAAGTATCAATTAAAGTTACCCTAAAGATATTTCGGTTAAAACATTTTTTTTTTAATTATTATAATCGAAGCAGTGCTGTACGTGTTTACTTGTTAACAATATGAGTAATTATTTCCTAGCTAAAAGAGAACATGGTATTATTTTATCTAAAATAAAGATGCTTCATTGTCTAATAATAATAACAATTGACTTCCTTTAGTTAGAAAATAAATTAAAAAAAAAAAAAGTCGAAAATAAATGAGGAAGTCCAGGAAGCCAGCCAGTTTTGAATAATTCGGTCATTTAAGTTTAAACCTTCATATAAATTTCTGCTATAAGAAAGGAACAAAACGGGGAAATGCTTTGTGCCAAGAGATTAACCTAACATTGAGTTGAACCTAAAGCATTAAGTCTATATTGTATTTAGAATTACGAGAGAGAGAGAGCTCTATGATGCTTAATATTTTTTGAAAGCATAAGACAAAAGGTGAATAATGGAATTGGAATGCGTGGGGAATAATAAGAAAATCTCAATTAAGTTTTAATGTGGACGAAGATTAATTAGAAACAGTCACCCTTCCATGGATGGAGGCATCAGGAACAAAAGCAAAAGCATCAACAAGGATCAAGAAACCATCATCAACAAAGAAAAGCTTGATTCTCGTTGAGACTTACCTAATTCGAATGAAAATGAAAACAATATAATAATCGACCGAAATGTAGCAGTAGGCATCCAATTTTGGCCACAGCATGAGTTTTCTTTTATACCTGCCTGTACATCAGGATACACCTTCCGGAAGAGTGTATAAGCTGGCTTAGTTACATCATGCGTCTACTACTACTACCTATTGCTCCAAAAGGCAAAATCTAGCGACCAAAACAACAACAAAAAAAAACATCACAGAACTAGGTTTATTATATGTACCTAGCAGCAGGAGTAGCAGAAGGACTGAATGTGAATTTTTTCCAATTTTTAGAGAAGCTTTAATTTGTTGGTTCGTTAAAGAAGCGTAAATTGTGATATTATGTAAAGTTAGGGGTTCGTTGATTTTATATACGAAAATAAGGTTTGTTTCTATTTTTGTTTGTTTTTATTTTTTTTGAAAATGTCATTGCTATTTCTGTAGATAGATATTTCTTTTGTTTTATTTTGAGTTAGTCCTCGGCATCGTCGTCGTCGGCGGCGGCGGCGTGTTCGCTGTTCCGTATATAGGTTTAGTTTTGAAAGGCAAAACAGATAAAATGACTGAAAGGATATTATTTTGATGAATTACCCTTCTCTTTAGAATAATGTTGTAGTAAATTGAGTTTTGTTCTATTGTTTGCAATGATGTATTGAAATTCAAAACAGGCAGCAAGAATAAAATAACAAACGAAGGATATTTAGTTATAGGCACCACTGCACGACCGTCTCGCGTCGACCATAGCTATACCAGAGAATTCGAAACAAATGAAAGGTTAAGTGGGTGGAGTATTATTACTGCGGTTTAATTTGACAGTCAATGAAGTTTTTCGCTTTTTTCGTTTATTCAAACGGTGAATAATATCTACTGATACGATCGAGTATACGCCATAGTGTACTCGATTTCCTATTAGAATTAGATATAAATTGCAAATGATTGAATTTCTGCTTTGAAAATATTTAGATGCTGAGAAAGGTAGAATAAATTGTTATACCTACCTTAGTTTAACAAACTTAAAAAAAAAAAATAAATTTGTGGGCGCGACAGCTCGTGTAGAACCAGGGCCTAGTGATTTACAACTCTCAACCATTCCCGTGTGCGTGTTGGCAGGGGACCTACAATTTTCTGCCGAATCCGAACGGCTAGGGTGAGGAGCACTTTTTCATGACAAGAGATACTCTTCGAGGATTTGTCAATTCCTCGCAAGAGGCAGTAACACGTGAAAAACATTTGTTTTTAGGTGACATAGGTTGGGAATCGAACCCAAGACCTTCGGCGTAACAGTCCAATGCACTACATATTACGCCACGGGCTATTACAGTTTAACAAACTTATAAAACTTAAACCTATGTTTTAAATAAAGTGTCTATCAAATGGCGCCCTCCAGAGTCCATACACTACCTTCTGGAGAAATCTCAGCTAGCTTTTAATGGAAGCACAAAAGATCTTAAAAATGCTATGCTACAATCCCTGAATTAAGTTTGCTTCTATGAGAAGTGCAGCGACATGGATAAAAAAGTGGTTTGAGCTGAATTCGCCATTTTTTATTTTTTTTAATTAAGTGATCTTTAACTTAAAAATTAGTTTATGGGTTATTTTCCCCGGGCGTGGTTGTAGACGCCCAGGTCCATATTAAAATTTTAGCCTTATTATTACTTAAAGTATAATGTCAATAGAAACCTGAAAGTTTATAATGAATCTCTCTTGAACCAAAATTATGAAAGGTGTAGTTTTTTTTTGGAAATCCACAGCCTACCACGCCCACTGTTCTTACATTTGAGTCTTTTTATTTACACTGTAGGTAATGTGAAAGGTATGTACATACATATGTATACATTTTTCATTTAAAGTAAAAATTTGGAATTTGACAAATATTCAATAGATGGCACTGCAAAGCGTGACAGGGCTTAGCTAGTTAGCAATAAATTGATCAAACTACTTCTGAAATTATTTTGATACAAACGCGATGTACCCTATTTGATCTATAAAGAAATCTTAATTTATGAGAAAACGAATTTAAATCATTGAAGTGAATTTTTTGTACATAAAATTTTGTACTTAAACATTTTTATGAAAAAAAAATTGTGTATGTACGCTATTTTTTAGAATTTATGTCTGAAGATCTAATCTAAATAAATCAATTTTCAAAAAAATCACTAATACATTTTTAAAAATTATTTTAATTTTGTTGCTTTATAGAGAATTGTATAGCAAATCAGCAAAATGTTTACACTCAAACAAAAACAAATATTTTTTTTTGGTTTGTGTACAAACAATAACAAAATATTAAAATTGATTCAAAATAGCTTTTTACGGCCTTTAGTCCACAAAAATTTAGGCGTTTCGTCCCGGAGATCTCACTTGGACTCATCAGTTGACTAGTGAGGACCTTGTCAATACGCAATTTTTGTTAAGTTCAGTCCATCTAACATAGATTTCATGACGAATATCTATATAGATAGATCAGCCATGTTAGATATGTATATATATAGATAGATATTCGTCATGAAATCTATGTTAGATGGACTGAACTTAACAAAAATTGCGTATTGACAAGGTCCTCACTAGTCAACTGATGAGTCCAAGTGAGATCTCCGGGACGAAACGCCTAAATTTTTGTGGACTAAAGGCCGTAAAAAGCTATTTTGAATCAATAATTCAACAAGTCCAATTAAATAGTGCTAAGTCTTCTACTTGGCTGATGTATTTCAGTAGTAGATATATAGAGTTTGTATTATTAAAAAAAAACCTTTATAAAAATTTTTAATTTAATTTTTAATTAAAAATCACTTTTGTTTGTTATTGTTTAGGTACATACGTGTACAAATTTAGCGGAGCTGGTTATTCACTTTTTCAAAAAACAAGGCGTATAGGTATCAAAAAGACTTATAAGAAGCTCTTGCTTAAATTATTGTATTTAAAATTGAAGGAACAAATGATGATCAACAATTTAAAAAAAAATGCATGAAAAATAAGTTTTTTTAAACTTAAGAAACAGCTTGATGCATGCCAAGTTATAAAAAAATCGTCCACGTTCTTTTCGAAATATTGAGTTTTCAAAAAAAAATAATGTTTTTTTATAAAACCCCAAAAATATTTTTTTCCAAAATTTTGATACAAAATTTATAGGTTTTTCAAAATTTTGTCCATAAAAACAACTAATCAAAAACAGACAAACCGTTTTCGAGACAGAAAATGAAAAAAAAAGAAAAAAATGTATGCATATATTTTTAGAAAAGTCTGTGGACCAATATTTGTGAAAAAAAAGATTACCTACTAAAATACTAAAAAAAATATATGCCGTGTTGGCATGTACCTTTATTTATTTAAAAAAAGTGACGGTTGAATTTCCCAAAAAAAAGGTAGGTCCCAGTTTAAGGAAAATCAATCCAACCGTTAGGGCTGCAACCCAACAGAGAGACAGAATATTGCTAATGTCAAGTTTGAATAAGAAAGGAATCCATTACTTTTCATATTGTACCTAAACCTACATAGATACATATTTATATCGCAAGTTAAAACTACTTGAATTTCTAATACATATTTCCTTTTCCAAATCTATAAAAAATTTTCATCAGCTTTTAAAATAAAAAGATTCCAAGAATTAAATTGATATTTTACCCAAAATTTCCCACCTCACTCTTGAATAATTATGCTGTCACTCGCAAATAAATTTTATTGAAAAATGTATATAGCATGACATTTGGCCTTAATTTAAAGACCTGAACCCGCAAGGTCACAAAAATTCTGGGTTCTGAAGCTCCACTCAAAAAAAAAAAAAAAAAAATAACATTAAATTTAAATGTTTTTTTATGGCCCTAAAATATTCCCAAAAATTTGAAAATCTCGAGGTTTTTCTTTTTTATTTATTAATAATTTTGTTTGAATTGTTTCTTAGCTTTTCTGATTTAATATTCTACTTATTAGATTATAGTTAAATTAAGTAAACACTTATTGAAGCTATTAAATTTGTGGTTACAATATTGTTGTATTTTTGTTGGCGAAGAAGAATGTATTTATTTATTTTGATGTTTCTTATTTCTGAGACTCAAGAGCGTATAAACACTGATTTTAGAGTAGAGTTACTAATTTTTTTCTTGTTTAGCTTTTTTAAACAATTTCTTAATTTTAAAATTATGTTTATATTTTATAAGTTTTATTTTTATGATTTATGAAAGAAATTCATATCAAAATGTCTCTCCCAACAGTTTTGTCATTTATTACCGCCCACCTGAATTTTATATACATTTTCAACTAAAAAAATAATTATAAACGTTTCAAAATGTCTTCAATAAATTAAAAAACTAAAAAAAACACTCATGCAATTTTCTTTTAAAAGAAAAAAAAATCAGCAAAACATATTTTATTAGACCATAGACGCCATAAAATAAAACTTCATAGTGTTGACAGATTTAACTATGGGTTCATATGTTCATATACCTATACATTTCTATGACACCACAAAACCTATGACAACAAGATTTTTTTTTTAAATCCCAATTACATAAACTGCCATGCTTGAGTGTTATATTGTCAACATTTTTGCTCCACATTTACAAATTATTTCCAATAAAAAAATATACCTACGTAGAATAAAGTTCTATAAATAAAAGTAAAATATAAAACAAGACAAAAAAATATAAATCTTGTAAATTTGAAAAGAAAAAAATACTCAAAATTCATTGATTTTTGCAAATAAAATCCACTCATTCCATATAATTGTAACTCAAACTCAATTTGAGTTGAAAAGATAATTGGAAAAGTGTAACAAATCCAACAAATAATGGAAATCTTTTTTATAAAAATTCCAATATACCTACCACAAGGTGGTGAAAGATATACAGACGGCAGAAAAATTGAATATATTTTTTTTTCATCAGCGAACGAGAGAATGCCGAGTGTCTAACACAATTTGTGTGTTGATATCAATTTTTGTTGTTGTTTCTGTTCGTTTTTTTTTCGGTGTCTCACAACTAACTATATGCCTCTGGCTATTTTTGTAATAATATTTTTGATTTTATTTAAAATTTATTTTTATATAAAATAAAAATGGTGAAATCAGTTTTTGAGGTGCAAATTATACCTCTCAGGCGAAACTGCCCACATTTTTCACACCTACACAAAACAACTGTGAACAAATATTTAACGAACTATAATTTTTCATATTTTAAAAATAAATTTAATGCATTTTGTTGAAAAAAATTGGCACAAAGAATTAAAAATCCTGATTTTTTTTAAATCAAGTTTATAAAACACGTGTATATTCTAAAGATGAATAAATAATAAATATCACATCACTTACCGTTATATAGAATAAAGCACTTCGAAGAGATGACTTCACTATCGTTGCACAATAAAATGCGCGTTGTCTAAACAAACACTTTATCTAAACTGACAAATCCGAAATATTCCTGAACGAAACGCACCCGAATTGAATTATATTGGATTTCCCTTTCCCAAAAAAAAAAAGTTCAAAAAAATTTAGAAAAAAAGCGCAGACAAGCGAAATTAAAATGAAACTCTAAGGAACCGAATGAAAATTACACAGAAAAGGAGAAAACGAAACGAAAATTGTCAGAAAAAATTTAAAAAAAAAAATAATACCGCACTATATAGGAAATGTGTTTTCTTAATTTTTTTTTTAATTTAATTTAATATTTTTTTTTAATGAAAATTATTATTCTTTTTTTTTTTCTTTCTATAAGAGTAATTGTCACTCACACTTCAGATTCGGGGGGCACGCTCTCGCTTAGATGCTTGCTTTCTAAATACGAAATCAGAACAGGATGAGTTGTCGGAATTCGACAAAAAAGTGGCTGTATTTTTTGGCAAATATAGATAGTCATCGTTGTGGATGTTTGTCTAGGTAGCAGTACCAGCAGAGGGGATTTATAGAGTGGGTAAAAATAAAGGGGTATGGAGGGGATGATAATCTGTTAATATATTTTTTTTTTAATTATTAATCCAAACACACTCATAATTATAGTGTGTTAAAAGTGGAAAGATCACAAGATATTAAGTGTATGACTGAAAAACTTGCTCATAATGTGAGTGGGATTTAATTGATGAGTGAAAATGGTAAAAATATTCAAGAAGGAGTCCTGTATTAGGAGTGAATTAATGTTTAAAGGAAATTATTGATTTTTACTTAATTTAAAATTCGTGAAAAAATTAAAAGACACTTAACTTTTAGATGAAACATTCGAAACCATTTTTACATTATTGTAGGTACCTACATTTATGTATAATATGTATATCTAGATTTTTTCACTTCTTTTCATTTTTTCACATTATTTTCACTTCTGTTCCGTTTTTCACTTAAAAAAAAAATATTTTTATATTTATGTATGTATACAATTTTGAAAACATTTTTAAGAAAAAAAAATTGGTAGATACCTACGCCATTTTTTTTAGTTTAAAAAAAATCATCTGGCCTTTTCGAAAGATCGAATTATAAAAAAAAGCATTTTAAATTTATTTTTTTAAATCTAAAATTTTGATATGCAATTTTATTTAAATTTATAAGAAGATGTTCAAGTACAATGAGTTCAAGGTACGAATTCCGAATGAGAAGGCTCTTATGTAAAAATTTCATTAAAATCGGTTGCAAAGATAATGAGATTATGTAGACAAAAACCAAAAAAATTCATCTATGGGTGATATATGTACATAAAGCATCAAAGTATTTACTTTTTTTGATATGCATAAAAATACAGTAAATGCTAAAACTTAAGTATTTACTTTAGGCCATAGCACTTAATTTTTTTGAATAAACTTTTTAAGTAAAAACTTTATTCCGCATGCATAAAAACAAGTAAATACTTTCTTCCGAAGGAACTACTTAATATGTTCAAAGTTGCAAAATAACAACTTGAAAATTTCATAGGACATACTTTTTTGCTTTGAACCAAAGAAAAATAGACTTGAATCTTATTTTTGGTCACTGTATTTATTGAAATTAGATTGGTGTTAATATTTGAGAATTATCCGAACATTTCATTGATAAATTAATCCATTACAACTATTATTTTAAGACTACCAGTTAGTACAAAATTGTTATTTGTTTTTGTTTAATTTTGAAACCGATATAAATATTATTCTTCAGAAAAAAAAAGTAATTGTAGTTGTTACATTTATTGCATTTAATTTACTAAGTAATCATCAAGTCAACTGTGGAAATAATTTTACAGGTCCTTGTTTGCTTTTTGTTGCTAAATTAAAGTGTGTTACTGGAACAAATGGTTCATAATTAATATATCTTTATTTAGGAAATTATAACATTTTTTAGGAAATTATATTTTTAGAACACTCAATTTTTGTTCCAAAACTAATAAAAGATAAAGCCATTTCATAAAATTTTCACGAAATTGTGAAGAACAGCTGAGTGCGAAAAATAATTGGCTCAACAAACAGCTTGAACTGCAACCCATGTTGAAATATTGAAACCGTCATTCCATTAGAAAGAGTACATTTATCCATTAATAGGATAGGGTATCCGTCCATTAATATCCAAGCAATCCAATTTAATCTTTTACAAGTGTTGATTACCAATTGTAAATCTTTTAAAAAAATGTTTAGGTACAAAAAACAAGTACATATTTACAATATCAATTTCCAATGAATTTAAGTATTAACTTGGATGAATTCAGTATCTACTGAAAGAATTTGGCGGCAAGTATAAACTTTATTTTATGCATACTAAATGAAGTAAATACTATAAATCTAACCATCTACTAAAAGTATTAGTTTTTACTTTAACCTTATACTTTCAGTAATTACTTCCGTTTTATGCATATCACCCTATATGAGAGATACCGTTAAAAATGCGTCATTTTTGAGATACATATATTAGATTTTTATTAACGGTTTCTAAAATTTTGTAGATATGTACCTACCGTTACATTTGGCTAGATAATGTTAAAGAACAGCTGGGTATCAAGTTTAATAAAAATCGACGAATTAGTTTTCGAATTTAGTTCGCAGAAAAAAATTTTAAACTTTGTTTTTAAATAAAAAAAAAATTTGGTATACACTTAAAAAATTCACTTCTAAAAATTGATCAAAATCAGTTGAACAATTTTTGAAAAAATCGAAAATCAAAATCGGAGGAACCATTTATGTCTTATCATGTTTTACAAAGGTATTGAATTTTTCTTTAAGTTGTGGATAAGTTTTTGAGAAAAATAAGATTTTCATTAATTTCTAAAAAAACAAAGGCAGGCACCGTTATTTTTGGTCCTTAACACAAATGAAAAAAAAAGTGTGTCGAAGGAGTGACCAAAAAACGCTAGATATATAAAAGAAAATTGACCCACCCGTCTAGGCTGCAGCCGAACGGATAGACAGACAGACAGACAAACGGACAGAAGTGCGAGACCCACTTATGAATTAGAATTTGTTTAATTCATAACTCACCTAAAAGCTTAATATTTTTTTAATTCAAAAACTCAAAACTTTTCTCAAAAATCTGAAATTCACAAAAAAAAATGCTGTTTTATTACACTTTGTTTCTCATATTAATATTAAACATATCCCACCGTAACATTTAGGTACATTTAGCATTTTAATTTGTTTCCAAATTCACATCCCTTCATGGAACTTAAACAGCAACTTATTATAAGCTCATCAAATGATCAAAATCTTAAATAATAAAATTAAAATTAAATTAATTTTACATGATTTCTTTTTTAAATAACGCACGAGCGAAATTACAAATTCCAAGCCCTCAGTTTGGAAACATTGATATTTTTTTTTTTACATTTCTCTCTCGAAATGTTGACCTTCCTCAACATAAAAATACAAAGGTTTGTCATTTAATTAAATTAAACATAAATATATCTACACTACACACATATACATAATACAATCAACATGAATACATATGTACATACATAATATGTATACATATAATATGCATATACATCCGACATCTATAAAGCTATTATAACTCTGCTTACAGGTAGATATATATTTTATTCCCTTGAGACACTTTTCTTTTTCGAAAGTCAAATCAATTTGACACTTTTTCTTGAGTTTTTTTTTTTTTTTCTAAAAATGTATTTTCCATTGGCACATGCGTCATCCATATTTACATTTGAGTTATTTTGAAATTATATTTCTGAGTCAAATTCTAAATACGTAGACAATCGAGTATAGGTTAGGTAGGCAAGCAAGTTTTTTTTTTCAAAATTCTAAATGACGCTATAGTATTATGCTTTTTGGCAGTGTGTCATGCGGATAATAATTCATTAAGATGCCACATGACCTCAGAAGTCATTAAATGAACGTACATATGGGGGTATATTTGCCAAAGTGAAATAAAAATAAATTAAATGAATTCAATTTGTTTTTAAATTTTTAAATAATTAAATTCTTGACAAGAAATATTTTTCATCTACTTGGCCATTGAGAAAAATTAGAAGAAATAAACAATATCTAATATGAAAAATTTAATATTGAATTAAAAACTACACGAAATGCTTTTTAGGCCAGATTTTCGAATAAACAAAAAAAAATATTAATAATTTTAGAAAAAACTTTGGATGGAATTTGAAAACAAAAAAAAAATAGAACCATGAAAAGTAGCGTGCAATGAATTCATTAATAATTATTTCACTATGTTATAGGTATAGCGAGTGCCAGCATCTTGAAAATTTTTACAGCAAACTTGTCTTAAATCCCAACTAAGAATCCTTGGCATTGATAAAAGCTATAGACACTTTTTAAAATGCAAAACTCGTGTTGGCTTATATTGAACATTTTTTGTTTCTTGCGAGAAAGTTTCCAAAGAGCACAAGGTTTATAGTCCAAAACAAAAATTGATATGGAGATTTAAATCAATTATTACTTAAGATAATCTTAATATTTATAAGGTAGGAAATTGAACCTACTGCATGGCCAAGGTAGGTTGCAATGTGCCAAATGAAGGAATATTATTATAGGTAGGACCTACCTTAGATAGCTTTGCTTCTATGGGAATGGAATATATGTACATGTAAGTACCTACCTTGAATTCTAAATAAGCAAATAAATTATGAACTCTGTTAAGGACTTTGAGATGATTGTCCAATTTCTTTAATTGTAGTTTTTGTATCTGTATTGTCTGGAAACCTTTAGGGTTTCATTTCTAATTAAATTGTTTTTCTTTTTTTTTTTTTTTTGCTGTCCAAATGTCTTCAGAAGGTCCACAAGTTGGTTTACCTTTTCAATTATACTAAGCAGAAAAATATTCAAACACGAACTAAAATACAAAAAGGAAATAAAATAAAATAGCTGCTCATATGGTTTCCTTTGAACGCGCACATAAAAATCCTTTTTTATCTTTCTCATAGTACCTAGTACTAAAAAGCATTTTAATTAAGATTAATTCTACTGCTATTTATTAAATCCCTAAAAGTCCTAAAATGTTATGTTAATGTTTTCTTGTTGTCTTTTGTTTCTACTCTTTTATGTTTAGATATGGTAGGTAAAAGGTATGATTATGTCCTTTTTAGTTGCATCTCTAAAAACTCTAAAGGGAAATTAGAAGAAGTAGCAAAAAATTAAATCTATAGAGAAAAATTAGTGATGTGTCTGCCCATAGGATACAGTTTATTAGCATACTACTAACATAGGTACATAAATACTACTAAACAATTTACTAACTTTAAAGCTCTGGACTAAAATGTGCTTAGTTTTTAACATTTTTTAATTAGTATCACAAAGCCTTTTTAAGATTAAGTTTTTCTAAGGACTTAAGTCAAAAAAAAAAAATTTCAGTACAAAATTATTTCTATAGGAAGGACTAGCGCTAGACTTATGCTGTTAGGGCCAAACAATTAAAAAAAAATCTAGCACAAGTCACATAAAAATCAGAAAATGACTTAATACCTTTCTAACGGGTGGTTAAATTTTAAGGACCAATGTTGAATGTGAACCACACCTAAACGTCAAGTTTTTTTCTGCATTTCATTTGACATTTCTCAATCTCAGACTAACTCAATTTAAACCATGGAAAGGTACACAATCGAGCAACGCGTTAAAGTTATTCAGGCTTATTATGAAAATGGGCGTTCAAATCCAAATGCATATCGTGCACTTCATGATTTTTTCGGTCACCTCACTAGATCGTCAATAAACAGAATTGCCGCATTTGGGCGAATGATAATCCAAGAGTGATTGTCGAAAAACCAATGCACCCACAAAGAGTGACTGTTTGGTGCGGTTTATGGGCTGGCGGTATCATTGGGCCGTATTTTTTCCAAAATGAGGGCGGTCAGGCAGTTACTGTGAATGGTGTTCGCTATCGTGAGATGATAACGAACTTTTTATGGCCCGAATTGGAAGATATGGATGTGGACGATATGTGGTTTCAACAGGCCGGTGCCACTTGCCCTTAAAATTTAACCACCCTTTGCCATGGTACCAGAGAAATGTATTATAATTTTTGATTTAATTGAAAATAACAACAATTAAATTGCTAAGTTAAAATAGGATCATTGGAGGAACTTAACTTATGGCTACTGCAACGAACGAAAGTGTAAAAATATACAATAAAATTTATATTGAATCACTTATGATAAAATAGCGGTCAGAGCTTGACATTATTTTTATAGATCAACAAATGCAAAATTCTTCTTTGAGAGAGAGGAGGGTTTTATTTGCATCTTAGTGGAAAGGATATGTCAATGCTTTTGGCTAATATTTAAATTTTATTATTGATCTTTTCCCGTTCTTATTTTTTTTAAAGATTATTGAAGTCCCAAGGTCAAAAGAATGATCAGAAAATCTCATTTAAAAATCGAGTAGAAACGTGCAACTCAAGAATAAACTTAATATTTTTTTCTCAGCTTGAATTTTAATGCTTTGGCTATGCAAAGAATTTACTTACCACCTTAAATGTAGTAAAAAAAAAAAACACTTAGCAGTTGGTATATCCTACAGAAGGAAAACATACAAAAATTGAAAGGATCAGAATTAAGCTATAAGAGTCTCACAAGCGTTTTCAGTCTAGTGTATCTATATATATGTACCATGTACAATATGTTATATATAGGTACTATAGTTATTTTACCGAGATGTTGCTGCACTTTTTCGAGTTGGTTGATGATGTTCATGTTGTTGGTTGCTCTTTGTGCCACAAGTCTTACTTTTCTTTTAGCAAAAAGCGACAAAACAATTAAAAACAACACTTTTGTATCATTGTCTTTACTATGTGAGAGTAAAGCAACACCATTATGGGCTGGGCACCAATTCCAACAACAAGTAAATCATCAGCAACAGGGAACTTCATCATCTCGTTAGGAAAAAGGATTTGTCGTCCACGAAGATGACGACGACAACAACGCACATTATACAACGAACGACAAGGATTCTACTAATCCAATTAAAATTGAAGTTAAGTTGGCTACATTGCTCCGTGATAAGGATTTGTTTTATGTGGCATAAAATAAAAGGATGCGCTTTTCGCATACAGATATACCTACGTAGGTAGACACATCATCAGACAACGACAACGTATAGTTATAGTGAGAAATCTGCTGCACATCCTCTTTTTAGATTCAACCAAGGACTCAGCAAAAGCTTGGGCGGTCAGAGAGAAAGAGCCTTTAAAACAAATGAATATCCTTTCCACATCAGCCAACATTACCGCGTCCTATAACTCACTCGCTCGCTTGCTCTGACTCTGAAATGACAATGTATGAATAGTTTTCGCATTGAAAATTGCTTACAATGAGGCAATTTACTTGAGTTTCAAGCATTTAAAGGGCTTACCATTGCCAGCTACCAGAAGCGGATGAGGTTCCATTAATCCTCTTAGATGCGGCAACGCGCAATAGATGTAATGCTATGCTTTGCACAACGGAACGCTGCACTACCGTGGTGGTGATGGTGTTGGATGAATAATGGCACGTGTTGTATATCTTAAGTGGCAGGATGTGTCAATTTGCGTCAATGAATCTTTTTATGTTCACTGTGGCATCCAATTTCCATGACCTAATTTCTTCGAGAAAGATGTACTATTCGTACAATGTTTCAGTTGGTTTTAAAAATAAAAAAAAATAAGGAAATGTCAACAAAATCAATATAATTTTGTTAGAGAATTATACCTGATTAATAAAAAACTTATTGATAATGTAAGTTATTTAAAATTAAGTGATTTTATAACTGAAGTCAACATAACAACCAGTTTCAACACGTATATATGTAGGTACATAATTGCCCTTAATCGAATAAAGTTCGACTTACGAAGTCATAATGCCTCATACGATTCACCAAGGATGGAACAGGAACAGGAAAATGTGATGGTGACAACTCCAAGTGTTTTCACAAAAAACACCCTTCTAAATATTTTTTTTTAACACTTTCGCAAAACTTATAGGTACCTGATTGATTATTATTTTAATTCAAAAAACGGAAACCCTGCAAGCGGTTTGTGGCCGAAAGAAAGTCAGACTTAAGATTCCTACATAATATATACATACATACATATACCGATGCTAAATATTAAAAGGAAAATAGATTGAATTTACTGGGACTACAGTTGTGGCTAGCAGTCTCAATAACTAGATAATTGGAAAGTTAAAAAAAACTTAAAGTATATTTATGTAATTTTTGTCTAGCATATTACATTTAATATAGATTTTAATTAACTATGCATCTTCCTCATAACTAATATCCGGTAATTTGTTTACTTCGGTAAATCTCCGTTTATGGAGCTGAAGAACATGTCAAATGCCAAACTGACATGTTGTTCAAGTAGGTAAAAAAACTCAAAGATAAATTAAAAGAGATTGGTAAAGGATCTCAAGGAAATACCTATGCAATTGACAAATTTATTAAATATGCACTTTTTAACTTCTTCGTTTTGACTTTTGAAGGATTGAAGACCAAGTCTTTACAAAGTAGGTATGTATGTAGGTACCTACGATTAGAAATCGAACATTAGATATGTAGGAAAAGTACCTAGATAGGTATAGGGTGTTCTTATATCATAACGCCCAGTGTAACATTTAAATGGCCTAAACGTTTTGTTGGAAATTTAAATAATTCATTGAAAATTAATAAAATGGAAAATGTATTAGGTAGGTATATTCGTCATAAAAATCGTATGTTTTCATACCTCTGATTTTCCAAATTTCGATCCATTATCGGTGATGTTAATCGGGAGATTTTTTATTGAAATTAAAATTATTTAACACTGACAGATAAAACTATGAAAAGAAAACTTACTGAATAATTAAAACACAACTTTCTAAAAAAAAGGAGAAAATTATTTCAGGAACAAAATATTTTTTTCTATTTTGAATTTTAAATTTAACGATATTTCATAACGGCCGAACCGAAAAAAACAAATACCACAACGCGAGGCTCTACTTCACTGACGACAACGCACGGCGACGCACGACAACGAACTACGACCCCGTTTTTAAAAAAATTGGAAGACAATCGAATTTTGATAATTTAAACACTTTCTATTAATGAAAACTTATATTTTTTTATGGGAAAATGAAATGCATAGATTTAGAAACAATTATTTTATAAATTAAAGACGGAATATTGAAAATTTACTGCAAAAATAAATATTTTTATGTTACGATCGCAGAACAAATCGACCGAGAGAAGAAACTCACACTTTAACTGAACTGAACTGTGAAGAACGAATACAAATATGTACATGCAAATTGCACATACAACTCCGAGAGCGAAAAAAGCACACACACACACACTACCTTTGAAAGTTCAATGATTTTTGTTTTTGTTAATTTTTAATTCGGAATAGGTATAGTTTGGGCGAAATGGCCTATTTACATATGTTATTTATCTTCATCTTCTTTTCTATATTGTCGGTATTGGGGAGTTCCCATATATTAATCACGTGATTAATTTTGTTGGTATTGGAAGAGGCAGGTGACTTATGTTGGAATCAATTGAATGACAGGGTGGTCTTTATTGTAAAAAATATTTCGAAACTGAACTAATTGGAGTGCTTTACTTTTTTTTTTATAAAAATGAAAAAAAACGTCATTTACAACCAGAAACGACTAAAAAAATGCAATATATAGGGGCTAAGCTAGGTCTTTAAAAAATGCTTACGTTAGTACCTAGATACCTACGACTTTTTTTCCCATAGGTATTTTGTTTTGTTTTTAAGATGAAGTTTTTCTTCGCAATTCCAATAGTAACTCTGTAACGGCGAAAAGTTTGTGAGATCTAATTTTCTTCAATTCAATATTTAAGAGTTGGTAGGTAAGGTACATATGTATGTACCTCTACCTTAATTTTATTTGAATGTCATGTTAATGAAAATCAATTACTTATTTGACCCTGCAAAATTTGAAGTGCTAATGCCAAGTTGGAATGCATAAAGATATTGACGGTAATCCAATCAGATATACCATAACCGGCCTACTTAGAATACAATTTTAAAAAACGTAGGTAGTATTGAGGATTTAATAAAAATTTATCTTCAGAAAATAAAATAATTCGATATTGAATTTTGGAATAGATGTTTACCTACATTTTGTATGTACCTAATTCATATGTAGTCGATTTTTGAAAAAAAAAACATTTATAGAATTTTAAAATAAAACATTGTGGTGAGAAAATAAATATTTACATATTTAAAAAATAACTTACCCCGTTTATATTCTTGAAATTCAAATGTTGAATGAGCTTTAAATAGGTATGTTAACAAAAACTGCCTTTAATCAAAAAAAAGAACAAAAACTGTGATAAGCTCCGAGATTTTATATTGAAATTAAAATTATTAAACACTGACAGATAAAACTATGAAAGGAAAACTTATTGAATAATTAAAACACTACTTTCTTAAAAAAAAAAAAAGAAGAAAATTATTTCAGGAGCAAAATATTTTTTTTATTTTGAATTTTAAATTTAACGATATTTTATAACGGCCGAACCGAACAAAAAAAATACAACTCGAGGCTCTACTTAACCGACGACAACGCACGGCGACGCAAACTACGTACGACCCCGTTATTAAAAAAAATTGCAAGACAATCGAAATTTAATTTGTAAATTCAAACACTTTCTATTAATGAAAACTTATATTTTAACATTGAAAATGTTTATAGGCTCGTTTTGATAAAAGTATGGTGTTACCAAAATGAACAAAGATATAGAATGAACTCTAGCGTATAGGGGGAGAACGATTGAATTTTTGGTTGGTGTTACCAAAGAAACTACCAAAATGAATAAAATGAAGAAAAAAACACAAGTGATGAATTTCAGCCAGCGTACATAAATTTTGATCATCGCCAACGGACGAGATTCAGTGGAGGAATGTAAAATTCGAAAAATGCTCGATTTGAGCCCACTTAGAAGCCTATAACTTTAGTTAAAATTATTGGATGTTTGATATTAAGCTAGATAATTAAAGCTTAAATGGCAAGCTACAAATCTGCATAAAAAATTTTGCAAAGGCGTAAAAAAATTCATACTAGAAACTTGAAAAATTGTCTTTTTAGAACAAATTTCATCACGGCAAAAAAAAAAAAAAAACAAACAAAATATGTATGTGAGTAGTTAGGTACGTACCTACAAAGAAGATATTGATAGAAGGAAGAAGACGGCGCAATAAAAAAAAAAAAAACCACGTGGCAAACAAAATTGGCTTTGCATCGGGCACAAAAATGATATACATTATGTAGGTATGTAGATATGCATGTATGTACATATGTAGGTATGTAGGTATGTGTATGAACATTATTTTTAGTAGGTATTTTACAAATAATAAAATCGTAAAGTTTGGATTTGGTTGGTTTGTTTGGATTATAACTTCTGTGCTAATAATCGGATGTTTGAGGTTAAAGTCTTAAAATTAAGGTAAAATGTCAGTCTAAAGAAATTTGTGACAAAAGTTGACTTTCTTTTAAATCAATCGATTGTTGAACCTATAATATGTATAATAGGTACCTACTTGAACCTCTTTAATAAACTTATAACTTTAGTTCTAAGGGCCAGATGCGAGAGGTTAAGGTATTTAAACTAAGGTAAATCAGGCTAGAGGGAAAATCAACTTAGCTAAGCAACTTAAATAGTATATTCAAAAAGGGTCGATGTTGTAAGTCGATATATTCTGATCTAATTATCTATTTGACAAAACTTAACTTACTTTTGAATCAGTTGATTGTTTAACCTAGAATATGTATAGGTACCTACTTGAACCTCTTACACAAAATTAAAACTTAAGTTCTAAGGGCTAGATGCTCAAGGTTAAGATATGTTTAGGTAAATCAGGCAAGAGGTAGAATTAACTTAGCTAAACAACTCAAATATTGTAATCGAAAAGGGTCAATTTTGTAAGCTTATATATTCTGTTCTAATCATCGGATCTTTGAGGTTACTGCCTGAAAATGAAGGTAAAATGTCAGACTAGAAAATGCTTTTGAGTTTTGACAAAACTTGACTTACTTCTGAATCAGTTTGATTGTTTAACCTAGAATATGCATAAGTATTTACTTGAACTTCTTATATAAAATTATAACTTAAGTTCTAAGAAAAAAACATCAAGGTTAAGGTCTTGGTTAGCTTATAACTTCTTAGAATTAACTTAGCTAAACAATTAAAATATTATAATCAAAAAGGGTAGATTTTGTAAGCTGATATATTCTGTTGTAATCATCGGATCTTTGAGGTTAAAGTCTTAAAATTAAGGTAAAATGTCAGTCTAAAGAAATTTGTGACAAAAGTTGACTTTCTTTTAAATCAATCGATTGTTGAACCTATAATATGTATAATAGGTACCTACTTGAACCTCTTTAATAAACTTATAACTTTAGTTCTAAGGGCCAGATGCGAGAGGTTAAGGTATTTAAACTAAGGTAAATCAGGCTAGAGGGAAAATCAACTTAGCTAAGCAACTTAAATAGTATATTCAAAAAGGGTCGATGTTGTAAGTCGATATATTCTGATCTAATTATCTATTTGACAAAACTTAACTTACTTTTGAATCAGTTGATTGTTTAACCTAGAATATGTATAGGTACCTACTTGAACCTCTTACACAAAATTAAAACTTAAGTTCTAAGGGCTAGATGCTCAAGGTTAAGATATGTTTAGGTAAATCAGGCAAGAGGTAGAATTAACTTAGCTAAACAACTCAAATATTGTAATCGAAAAGGGTCAATTTTGTAAGCTTATATATTCTGTTCTAATCATCGGATCTTTGAGGTTACTGCCTGAAAATGAAGGTAAAATGTCAGACTAGAAAATGCTTTTGAGTTTTGACAAAACTTGACTTACTTCTGAATCAGTTTGATTGTTTAACCTAGAATATGCATAAGTATTTACTTGAACTTCTTATATAAAATTATAACTTAAGTTCTAAGAAAAAAACATCAAGGTTAAGGTCTTGGTTAGCTTATAACTTCTTAGAATTAACTTAGCTAAACAATTAAAATATTATAATCAAAAAGGGTCGATTTTGTAAGCTGATATATTCTAATCATCGGATCTTTGAGGTTAAAGTCTCAAAATTAAGGTAAAATATGACAAAAGTTGATTTTTTTCTAAGTCAACCTAAAGAACCTAGAATATGCTAGACAACGTTTGGGTAAAGACTTTACTAACTTCTAAATCAATTTGATTGTTTAACCTAGAATATGCATAGCTACCTACTTGAACCTCTCATACAAAATTATAACTTAAGTTCTAAGGACCAGATCATCAAGGTTAAGGTCTTGGTTAGGTTCTAACTTTTATTCTAATAGTCGGATGTTCGAGGTTTAGGTCTCAAAATTAAGGTAAAATGTGACAAAAGTTGATTTTTTTCTAAATCAACCTAAAGAACCTAGAATATGCTAGACAACGTTTGGGGAAAAACTTTACTAACTTCTAAATCAATTTTATTTTTTAACCTAGAACATGCATATTGCATAGCTACCTACTTGAACCTCTTTAATAAACTTATAACTTAAGCCCTAATGGTCAGATCTTCAAGTTTAAGGTCCTCAAATGCAAATAAAATTTTAGGCTTCATCTTAAAGTAGACCATAAACTATTCAATTTGGTTGTCAACTAAATTGATGCTCACCGCTCGGCCACACATTTCATAAACTCAGTTAAAAGAATACAGCTCCAAGTCTCAAAAACATTATTTTTGTCTAAAAAAAATTACGCGACTCGATATTGTTAAATTGATTAAAAGATGAGTTCAAAATATTTTAAAATAAAATATTATAGAATAAAAACAATTAGCAGTGGGGTTGGGCTTTGTATCAAATTCTTTGTAAATTTTGTCTCGATTTAAAAAAGGTTTACCTGGACATTTAATCAAACACACGGGTGGATTCAAGAACAATCAAGTCGAGAACTAAGATGAACCGTATATGATGTATGCTTTAATTGATCTGTAATAAATAGTTCAGTTACCTTTCTGCAAAGCTTAGCTAGGCAAAAATGTTAAATACCTAGATATACGTTATGATAGATGGTACCTATATGTATTTTTAATTTCGTGTATAAGTGCTGTACCGGTGCGGATGAAAATGAGTATGATTGTGTAATTGCGAGATAAGCCACAATAATTAAGACTAAGATTCACCTTATTAAAAAAATTAACAAATTAATTTAACCACCAACTGGGAAGTGACATTAAATATACAAATTGGTACTTCAGTCAGACTGTAGAATGGTTTCTAAGACAGTTTGTGAAGTTATAATGCAACAATAGTATACAAAATAAAAATCTCTAAGATTTGGCATGATTTTGTTTTATAGACGTAATACAATTCATTTTCAATGTCCCCATAGTTACTCTATGAGTGAAATCTGTAAATTTTTTCATGGGAAAATGAAATGCATAAATTTAGAAACAATTATTTTATAAATTAAAGACCGAATATTGGAAATTTACTGCAAAAATAAATGTTTTTTATCTTACGATCGCAGAACAAATCGACTGAGAGAAGAAACTCACACTTTAACTGAACTGAACTGTGAAGAACGAATACAAATATGTACATGCAAATTGCACATAACTCCGAGAGCGAAAAAAGCACACACACACACTAACTTTGAAAGTTCAATGATTTTTGTTTTTGTTAATTTTTAATTCGGAATAGGTATAGTTTGGGCGAAATGGCCTATTTATGTTATTTATCTTCTATTTTCTTTTCTATATTGTCGGTATTGAAGAGTTCCCCTATTAAACACGTGATTAATTTTGTTGGTATTGGAAGAGGCAGGTGACTTGATGTTTATGTTGGAATCAATTGAATGACAGGGTGGTCTTTATTGTAAAAAATATTTCGAAACTGAACTAATTGGAATGCTTTACCTTTTTTTATGAAAATAAAAACAAACGTTATTTACAACCAGAAACGACTAAAAAAATGCAATATATAGGGGCTAAGCTAGGTCTTTAAAAAATACTTACGTAGTACCTAGATACCTACGACTTTTTTTCCCATAGGTATTTTGTTTTGTTTTTAAGATGTTTTTCTTCGCAATTCCAATAGTAATTCTGTAACGGCGATAAGTTTGTGAGATCTCATTTTCTTCAATTCAATATTTAAGAGGTGGTAGGTAAGGTACATATGTATGTACCTCTACCTTAATTTTATTTGAATGTCATGTTAATGAAAATCAATTACTTATTTGACCCTGCAAAATTTGAAGTGCTAATGCCAAGTTGGAATGCATAAAGATATTGACGGTAATCCAATCAGATATACCATAACCGGCCTACTTAGAATACAATTTTAAAAAACGTAGGTAGTACCTATTGAGGATTTAATAAAAATTGATCTTCAGAAAATAAAATAATTCGATATTGAATTTTGGAATAGATGTTTACCTACATTTTGTATGACCTAATACATATGTACATATGTTTATGTATGTAGTCGATTTTTGAAAAAAACATTTATAGAATTTTAAAATAGGTACAACATTGTGGTGAGTAAATAAATATATACATATTTAAAAAATAACTTACCCCGTTTATATTCTTGAAATTCAAATGTTGAATGAGCTTTAAATAGGTATGTTAACAAAAACTGCCTTTAATCAAAAAAAAAAAAGAAAAACTGTGATAAGCTCCGAGATTTTATATTGAAATTAAAATTATTAAACACTGACAGATAAAACTATGAAAGGAAAAATTGAATAATTAAAACACTACTTTCTAATAAAAGAGAAGAAAATTATTTCAGGAGCAAAATATTTTTTTTTATTTTGAATTTTAAATTTAACGATATTTTATAACGGCCGAACCGAACAAAACACATACAACTCGAGGCTCTACTTCACCGACGACAACGCACGGCGACGGAAACTACGTACGACCCCGTTATTAAACAAAATTGCAAGACAATCGAAATTTAATTTGTAAATTCAAACACTTTCTATTAATGAAAACTTAGGTATATTTTTTCATGGGAAAATGAAATGCATAAATTTAGAAACAATTATTTTATAAATTAAAGACCGAATATTGGAAATTTACTGCAAAAATAAATGTTTTTTATCTTACGATCGCAGGAAAAATCGACCAAGAGAAGAAACTCACTTTACTTTTAAGTTTTAACTAAACCGAACTGCGAAGAATGAAAACAAATACAAAAGCAAATACAACTCCGAGAGCGAATAAAGCACACACACACTACCTTTGAAAGTTCAATGATATTTGTTTTTGTAAATTTTGAATTCGGAATAGGTATAGTTCGAGTGAAATGGCCTATTGATGTTATTATTTATCTTCATTTTCTTTTCTTTATTGTCGTCATTGGGCAGTTATGTTCCCCTATTAAAAGGAGTACTTACCAGTGTTGCCCCCCTATTACAAATATAGCGTTTTTACTACATTTTTTTGCCAAAGAAAATCACTACGTACAATCTGGAAATATTCGCAAAACACTACAATATCAAAATTTCAGAAAAAGTTTTGTTTGCATCAAAGATTATGTTTACGCCTTAAGCTCACAAACTTTTGACTGCCAGAAAATTTGACAACTCAACGAGCTCAAACAGCAGTTGTGGCTTTTCTTTACGTCTTTCTCTCTTATGCCCGTACATTACATATGAATACGAATACGAGATACGAAAAAAAATTACCGTTTTACCGAGATGAGATGTGTTTACTGTTTAGCTATGCTTCTTGAAATTTGAAAAAAAATATTCTCTTCAAAACGAATTCGGAATAAAAACAAAAATGAAAAGATATTTTAAAATAATTCCAAATAAAAGGTAATAAAAACTAAAGCCATAAGTCACGTATAACAAAAAAAAAGTTAAAAAATATTTTGTTTCCAGAAATTCAGACAATAATGAATCGGAGAATGATATTGCGAAGAAAAAAACTGCAATTGAAGTGCTTATTGATGCAAAAGATAGTGAAATGTAATATATTTTCACTTGTTCAAACAAATCCAGGTTTTATTTACATATGTTTTTATTTATTTTATTATTATAAAAAAAATAGTAATTAAGATTATTTTCGTATTTTGAACATAAGATATTATATTTCATTGTGTAAGACTTCTATGTATTTGTTTTGAATTAATAAAAAAACAAATTGTTTTTGTTATTTGAAAAATTTGTTAGTTTTATTTATATTTTCAAACAAAAATTGATTTGCTACATTTTAAATCGGCTTCACTACATTTTCTAACAGTTAGGGCGGCAACACTGGTACTTACTAAAGATGTGATTAATTTTGTTGGTATTGGAAGAGGCAGGTGACTTATATTGGACTGAATTGAATGACAGGGTGGTTTTAATTGTAAAAAATATTTAAAAACTGATAATTGGAATGCTTTACTTTTTTGAATGAAAATGAAAACAAACGTATACAACCAGAAACAACAAAGAAATGCAGTATGCAGGGGGTAAAGCCGGCAATTCACGACACAAAATAACTGCGCAAACTGACATTTCACTCAAGTCGGTTTGTTGTGCAAAACACGATACAAGTGAACTGCACTTGTTCTCAGATTTAGATTTATAACTTTAATTGGCTCAATGGCCATTACAGAGTATTTTACATTTAAATTTTAATTACATTCGAAAAAGTTTTCTAACAATTTCAACTAATAATTGATTTTGCATAAAGACAAATTTGACTTTTGAAATGATTATAATTATTTATATTCCTAATGCTGGATGGAAGATTGTTGAATGCTTGAAGTCCCATGTAGAGAATGTTGGCTTAGGCTCTAGATGTTCTGGTTCGGTTTAGGTTGAATTCTTCGATGTGTCTTAGGTTAAAGGTATTCAACCTCTCTTCTTTCTGGGATACTTGATTAAAGATATTCATGGCACAAGTTGTGTTTTATTTTAAACCCAAGTTTGTGCAGTTATTTTGTGTCGTGAATTGCCGGGCTAAGGCTAGGCTTTTAAAAAATACTTAGGTAGGGAAGTACCTACGACTTTTTTGTCCATATTTTTTTTTGTTTTTTAAATTAAATTAAATCTCAACTATGACACTGGATTTCTCATAAAATTTTCTTATAGGTATTTGACGTGGAAATGTGTAGGTAGGTACTGAGGAAAAAAAAATTTGGATTTGCTTGCAGTGTTACCGCAGACTGAATTATTAACAAATTAAATTTACATTTTGTGGAGTTAAAATGACCTTTTTTAAAAACTGACTGATTTTGGTCAATTTATGAAAAAATTTAGAATATCTGAATAGGTAGGTAGTAGGTTTTATGTACCACAATTTTAGGGATTTTAAAAAAGTTTCCTAATTATTTGTCATACCCAATATTTCAAAAACGACTCGGTAGATTTTAATTAAACTAGCCACCATAGACTGTTTGTTAACATAATCGTAATTAATTTTTTTAGTTGTCAAGTTAGTGATTTTTGTCAAAAAACCATGATCCCAAACTGATAATCCCCAAAGCCAAAATCCTCAAACTAAAACCTGGTAAAACCAAATTCTCCAAGACAAAATCTCTTGAAGATAAAATCCCCACGATAAAATCCTACTAAGAAGATGTGCAAGTACCTAGTGATTTAAGTAATAAAATTGCGTGATTTTTAGAGATGAGATTATTCGTGATTTTTCAATAACAGGAAAAAAGGAATAAGTTAAGATGAATTTTCTTGCGCGCTTTTATTTAAAAAAATTCAGATACAGGGCATTTAAATTCAAAATAAGTTATAAGTTAAAACAAGTTATTGAAAACTTATACAAAAAAAAAACTATGTACCTATTTACAAAAGTATACAAAGCTATACAGAACGTATTTCAATGGAAAATAAAAATATGAGATTAAAAATAAATTAAGATCATAATTAATGCCGTTGGACTATTCATTTTTTTTAAATTGCAAAAATGCAGTTTGAAAATAGTATCATTTTAGCGTTTAGCCGGCTTTGTCCTTCTCACAATATTTAAGCCAATGTGGATTTGACTGCTTCTTCCAAGACAATAAACCTTTTCCACGAGTGGGTACATCCTGCAACAACTTTAATGGATTGGGTATCCCTTGGCTTTGATGGTAAGCCTGAAATTTTGCCGTTGCGTTGGCACTTCTCTAGAAATGACCAACAATGTTTTTTTTACATTTACTTTACTAATGGGTGTTTTTTTTTAGAGGTATAGAACTTTAAGTTGGCAACACTATTTTAACTGTCGGCCATTTTATCAGCTGTCAAGTAATTTATTTTTAGTTTGGTTTGGCATTTCTACATTTAGTATTTAGTATTTTTAGTAAAATGTTCAGCTGTCAGAAACAGCTGAATTCGGAACGTTTTCTTTTAATTTCGTTGGTGTAATTCTTACCTAAAAACTGTTGCTGGAAACTCGTGTGAAAGGGGATGAGTTTTCTTTTTTTCTGAAAGGATAGTGATGGTATTTTGTAACAGTAATGAGCTTGTTTGATTTGATGACTTTGGTAACTTCCTATGTCTTTTTTTAGTCCTATTAACAAAAGTAATGTTGTACCTAGTAAAATACAATAAAGTTTAACTTTTCATTAAAAAAAATTAACATTCTTTGAGTTAAACTGATTGTAAACAAAAAATGTATTTTTAGAAAAAATTATCCTCAAATTTAGTCGAAAAAAAGAATCCCCCGGGGTAAAATTGCATCCCTGTGGTAATTCTGGTGTATATCATAGTAAGTTTTTAGTTCCCCTTCATATTACCTATCTATTTAATTAAATTAAACGAATTTATAGCAATAAAAATAAGAAAAGATACTAAAATAGGTCAGTGAACAATATAGTCGTTTAATGGTCCAAAAACTAAGGCCACCCTGTCATCCAATTGATTCCAAATTAAGTCAGCTGCCCTTACCAATACAAACTAGCAACTACTAACTCAATCATATTTTTAGCACTTATTTAGTAAATGCAACATAATAATAATAAATATAACTACCCAGCCTTAGAAAAGAAAATGTAGATAAATAACATTATGTAGCCCATTTCGCTCAAACTATTATATACCTGCGAATTCAAAATTAACATAACCAAACAAACTCTCAACATGGTTGTGTGAGCTTTTTTCGTTCTCCGAATTGCATACGCATTCATCTTGAATGTATTTGTTCAGTTCAGCAGAGTTGTCACACCACTATCAGTTAAAGTCAAAGTTAATTTCTTACTTTCGTAGTTTTGTTTTGTTCCTTGATCGGGAGATTAAATACAATTATTTTTGTTGTAAATGTTCACTATTTGGCCGTAAATTTATAAAATAAAAATCAAATAATTGTTTCTTAATATGTGCTTTGCATTTTTCCAAAGGAAAATAATTTTTTTCTTTACTAAAAAGTGTTTATTTTTACAAATTAAAATTCGATTTAATTCTTTTCATAATTTGCTTTAATAACGGCTTCGTTTCGTTGTCTGTCTGTTGCCATGGATCGTCGCCGTGCGTCGCGTTGCGTTGTGTCGTCTCGTCAGTGTTGATTAGGTTGGGTGGATTGTGGTAGGTATTTTTTGTTTTGTTCGGTCGTTATAAAATCTGTTTAAATTTGAAATTCAATTTCCTAAAATCAATTTATTTAAAATGAAATATATGTATTTTCATAATTGTTTGTTTTATAAAAATATAGATATACATAGATATACCTAAATGTATAAGAATAAAATTGGTTTTCAATTTTAATAGGTATAAATTCTATAATATTTTAGTTGTTTTTGTTTTGTTTAATGCAAATGTGAATTTTCGAAGTTAAAAAGCTTAGTTTTGCGAAGAATTTTTATAAGTACCTACATAGTTATAAAAGGTTTTTTTTAAAGTGCATAGGTACCTAACCTATATCTCACCTATTTTTCTTTAGGATGAAAGCCAGATTTTTACATAATAATATGCGGATCGGATACCTATAACAATTAAAAAACCTACCGCACCTACATGTTATGGTAAGTTGTTTTTTAAATATTTTTTTAATATTTGTACCTATGTACCTACCTTAAAATTTATAACTAAAACCTGATTTAAAAAACACGAAAATGTTTAATCCTTTTTTTAATCATGGTCACAAACTTTTTGTTTGGTTGCCGCTTTTGACCAAATGTGGTGTGAACTTTGGCGTTCGATTGATCGCATAGTACCTACCTACCTAGGTATGTGATAACGTGTTAATAAAGATCGAAGGCTCATTTTATAGGTAACTTGTATAATAGCACTACAAATAATTTCCTATTAGGTAGGTACCTATATCGAATTTTGCGCCGTGAGTACGTCAACAAACAAAATTGTAGAACTTGAGACGATATCAATCCACATGATGTCCAAGAGCGTCAATTGCATCCCTAAAAAGTCATTGGTGTGGATTTTTAGCTGGCGGCGTCATCGGTACATACACACATATGTATTTCGTTGGCCAGGACATCACCGTCAACGGCGAGTGCTAGGTATAGGTCGTTGCTTATACCAACTTCTTTTAGTCTGAATTGGATGATATGCACACCAACGGCGGTTTTAACACGAACGATGCTATGTGCCACAATAATCACGCCAAATTTAAAATTTTATACAAGCAATTCGAGGGCATGGTGATCTTAAGCGGAGGTGATGTCAACTGGCCACCGAAATCGCGCCATTTGACACCGTTAAACTTTTACCTTTGAGGTTTTCTGAAGTCGCAGGTCTATACAAATTTGTGTTGAGTTCCTGTGGGCACTCGAACAGCCATTTTTAATTTTTTGACACTTTCATCTTTGACAACCTGCGCAATATATTTGGCCAGTTTGTGCAACCGCACAAATATAAACAGGATTCCTCGCCCGCGTCACCCAGAGAAGCCGCGACGGAAATTTAAACGATGTTATATTCTATACATACTGTAAAAGTGTAAACGATAGTTCTTTCAAACAAACAAAAAATTTCGATTATACCTATCTCACGCACGCTTTGTTTTATTTAAATTTAAAATCTGTGTTTTATTTTCCGACAGATCTGAGCCAGATTAGGTTTGCTTACACACGCCCAAATTTCCAAATGACGTTAGTAGTGCAAAGGAAAAAGGTACATATGTATAAAAAAAAAAAAACAAATGAAAAAAAACGGATTGGTATAAATAATGTTGCCACTAAGATCTTGGCTTGTTTTATTTTCATAATTTGATCTGGATTGGATCTGGGAGAAAATAAAATATGTACAACTATTATTGAATATTTACGGAGGATATGAAGGAAGGTTCCTATCGTATTCTGTTGTGGATATCTATAATTGGAAGTAAGCTGAGAAAATCTTTTTGAAAGCCTCCTTAATTACTACCCTAATGCAACCATTTTGAATGTTCTTTAACTTATCTTTTTTACTTATAGGAAGACTTTAATTGAGAACAAAAAGCCATTTATATAGTTCGTGTTTTGTTTAACATAATTTGATCCCTTCTTGCCGTCACGCTGCCCTTGTAACTCTTTCGCACAACATACATACATATATATAAAAAGAAATTCCAAATTCCCCTTGTTTTTGGTCTTAAAAACAAATTTGTAAAACCAGCTCGACAAATGAAATCCAATTCTCCATAATGTTATACACCGAGAAGCAGGACGAACAAAACGGAACCCAGCCAACCAGTTCCATCGCAGCTCTTGAGCCAAACGATTCTACTAAAAACATTGGCTTGAATCGTATTTACTCAACGGAAACATGTGTCCGGTATAGAGTGTGCACTGTGCAATGCATCTGTATGTACATATACACTTAGGTACGATTTTGAATTCCACCATATATACCGAATCGATGTCCTTGTTCAATGACAAAAGTGTCAACCACTGCCATAAGTAGGCACAAAGGCTTTCAAAAGGCTCTAACTTGAAAAAAAAAAGGACATGACCACCTCCATCGGTTCCATATCCTTTAGCCATTCCCCCCGTCAGCAACTGACTGTTGTTTCAATAGTGATGCAATCCAACACAGTTTTCAGTTTTCACAACCTCTAACTGGAAAGTGCAAACAAATGGCCACCATATAGGTGCACATCAGAATTGATGAAATTTTGGTTTGCTAGTTCGGCCACCAGTATATACCTATACCTAAAATCAAACCCTCCCAATGCCACCTATTTCTGTATGAATAGTATATATGTATGTAGCTTTGTATAGAACCCTAGTCAGCTGAAGGACCATGGAGCAGCGTGTACAGAGTATTCAAGTTCTCATTTGCATGCGGACAGAAGTTGAACAATAGTGACAGGTATCTCTACCGCGTGTGATCGCCGCATTGTTTTACATTCCAGGGATACTTGCACTCTACAAATGTGCAATGGAATATCTATACCTGTACCTACGTATCTATCTATCAATTCCTCCACGTATCCCGGCTTAGGTTTGCTGGTTGTCAATGATAGCAATGCGCTACAAAAATCAACCGTCAATTTTTGACCAGTTTGCCAATTTCAATAGGTATAAGGTATAGATATACTCGTACCATAGATACTACATGGACATACCATAATCTGTATGTGTATAGACATACATATGAGAACGACAAGCAAATACAAACGATTTTTGGATGAACGAAATAAAAAAAAATTAAGGCCGATGTCAGAAACGCTGAAAACAAACTCAATTCAGGTCGAAGGTTGGTTTACTATGGTAGTTGTCAAATAGAAAAAGGCTTTAATATTTTTGTGATAGTCGATGAAGTGAGGTGGGCTTAGATGGATTACTTCAATAGAGTATCTAGCTAAAGTAACTTCATAAAATCGTGTTCTATTTTGCCCTATATCCAATTTAGAGGGAGGGAGATATTTAAAAAAAAATGTTTTAAAACAGAAAACTGAATTATTAAAAAAATGGCAACACTAACTTTATCAGGTCCGTCAAGCTGGAAACACCACAACTGAAATTCAAAATTCTAATGATGCAGGAATTAAGTGGTAATTTAGTGCTAATTTAGTACCGCAATCCTAGCTTCTAACTAAAATCCCTTCCTCCTCATACCTGTGGTGTTCCCAGCTTGACGTCAATCTAGGAACACCACATCTCCAAAAACAAAATTTCAAAAAACTAATGATGAGGGATTTAGGTGCTATTTTGGTGCTCCTTATCTGACTCAATTTTATCTATGCCTGTCTGGTGTCTCGACCTACAGCTTAAACTACGGAAGGGATTTTATTAAAATGAGCTTGATGCCTTGGGTATTCTCTATTAGCTTTTTTTTCTAATTCACCTCCGTTTTAAAAAAGGTTACCTATTTATCTCGGAAATGGCTCAAACAATTTTGATAAACAATAGGTACAAAAAGTCGGGCACCTATTGTCTAAGTTTCAGTAAACAAAAATTTGTCGAAAACTATTAAACACAACCTACCTGGCCACCATCGTTGCTCTTTTTTTAACGGATTAACCGATTTTAATAAAAAAAATATGAAATATATTTTATTTCAGTAGACAAATTATTAAATATAAAAAAAATAAAAACAAAATTTTTGAGTTAAAAAAAAATCAAAAATATTTGTTTGAAAAGATTTTCAAAAAAATTCAAACTATTTTATGGAAAATTAGTTAAAAAATTGAGTTATGATTTTTTTTAGAAACTCGATTTTTACCTCCAGAATAATTATTTTTTTTTTTTAATTATATAAAAAAAATGTATAGGTAACTACAAAATATTTTTTTTAAACCACCTCGCAATTCTACCCGTCTGTCTGTCGGTTCGGCTACAACCAAAACGGAAAGATGGACTTTCTTTAAACTTGCTACTTAGGGTTTTTGGACATTTCCTCAAAATGTTGTTTTTTTTTTTTCATTTTTCTTTAAGACCAAAAAAAAAACATTTTGTACCTAATCTACCGAATTGTCATATAAATCTAAATTTTCTGAAAATTGGCTCTACAGATTAAATACAAAAAGTCAAGGCATAAGCTACCATTCAATGAAAAAAAATTCCGAAAAGTAGTTTTTAATGGCACCTTTCATATAACCTCTTTTTATTTTCGCTTTTTTTCGAAAATAGTTCAAATGACTTTATTAGATTTTTGTATGTAAAATTTGTTGAAAAGTTTAAATATAATTGTATAGGTAGGTACTTTAATTTCCAAAAAAATATTTTTTTTTTAATTAAAAAAAAAAATATTTTTTTTAAAACCATACCTAGTATGTATTTCAAAAAAGACTTAGTCGATTTAAATTATTTATTTTATTATTTTAATAATTAAAGTAAATTGTTAAAATAATAAAACCAAAATTAAATAAATCCAGATCACAAAAAAAATGAACTATAAATGTGTTTTGTACAAGAGCTTATAATAAGTTATGTATACAATAATTAAAAAAAAAAAAGGAAAAAGAATATTTTAAAAAAATAAAACTGAAAATTCGATATTTTAAAAATGAGTAGGTGTGTAGATGATTTTATCAAAATTATTTTTTTTCTTAAAAATGTTTAGGTAAAAATTTTTTTAAATTCAAAATTATTTTTTAAAAAACCTCCGAATAAATTTAAAAATTCTTACTAGCGAGATACATATGTATATCTGTATATTTGTATGTTTGTACATAAATAGGCACTATATGGTAAGTTTCGAATTTGATAAAAAAAATCGAACTAAAGATTTTGATCAAAATCTCAAGTTAAATTTTTTCTAACGAATACAAAACTTAAGCTAAGTACATACGATTGTCAGATCTTACAATATTGTCAGATATGTCAGTGAAAAAACTGGCCCAAATGTCTTACAATCGTCTGAACACACAATTTTGTCTGACAATATTGTCAGAAACGTCATTGTCAGGTCATTGTCAGACGACAATCGGACAAAAAATTGTCAGGTATCTTACAATCGTCTGAACACACAATTTGTATCATTGTCAGACGTTTAGGACATTGTCAGACTCATTGGTCATTGTCAGATGTTTTCATTGAAAACATCTTACAATTGCTGACAATTTCTTCATTGTTCGAAAAGTCAATGAAACCCATCGGTTGGAGTCGAGTTGGTTAAAGAGAAATAAAAAACATTTGTGTTGGAAATTTTTAGTTTTTGCACAACTAAATAAATAAACTCAAAAAGAAAATTTCTATATTGCTTTATAAATATTTTCTTTTTGAGTTTATTTATTCAGTTCACTTCAATTACATTTTATATTAATTCGGAATAAATTAAGTGCTCATGCTCGGCCGCCATTTGTCTTTTATTAATTCTTTTTTGCATGTTGTTGATTTTTTGTCGCATTTCCGAATAAAAATAGATAAAAAATCTAACAATGGACGAGGCATCAATGGTCGAAAATATTACATATTATATTAAGAGGTGAGAAGAAAAAGATTCTTTATTTAATGCAGAGGATATCGATAAGAATGCTGCAGAACATCCGCCAAGTAATGATGCCTCCCCCCAAAAGATGAAAACAATCAAACAATTTTTTATAGATCTGCCAACCGTTTGAACAGAAAATTTTCAAGCTGACAATTTTTTCAGATACCTATATTACTGTCCGAAAATTGTCAGGCAAGACCTGACAATCAAATTGTCAGACTTTTAAATAAAATTTACCAACCGTGTGAACGGACAATTTTTCATTGTAGGAAATATGTCAATTGTCAGCTAATTGTCAGCTATTGTCAGACCATTGTCAGTTCTGACAATAAGATCTGACAATCGTCTGTACTTAGCTTTACCATAGCTATGATAGCGAAGTTCAGATAGTGTGTCTGTTCTGTCCATCTGTCTGTTTGTCCGTTTGGTTGCATCCTAAATGAGTGAGTTGATTTTCTCTTAAATTGGTACTTAGCTTTTTTTGGGCATTCCCCCGACGCTTTTTTGGGACCAAAAATAACGGTACCTGTCGTAAAATTTTGTTTCGCTATTAATGAAAATCTTGTTTTTCATAAAAACATTTCCCACCATTAACAAAAAATCTAAAATTTTTTTTACATATAAACTACCTTTTTAAAAAATATTTCTGAAAAATGTTTATAAATGGCATCTTCCTTTCAACAATTTTATTTTTTTGGTTTTAGATTTTCTCAAAAATGCTTCAACTGATTTTGCTCTATTTTTTATGGATAATATTGTAAAAAGTTTTAAAAGTTTTGTACACCAAAGTTTTGATTTTTTTAACTTATTAACTCAAAAACGACACAGTAGATTTTGTAAAAACTTGGAACCCATCATTTTTTTTAAATATGCAGCGGATTATGAACAAAAATTATTTTTACAACCAAAAATAACAGTAGGTACCTACCGCACAAAATTAAAAAATCGTTTATTAAAATATTATTTTTTTCGAAAACGACTTTTTATTAAAATTTTTTTGTGAAATAATATCTGCAATAATAAATTTTAAAAAATTGCGTGCGAATTTTTTAGCTTAAAAATGTTCACAATATTTTATGCCAGTTTTATTTTTTTTTTTCTAAAAAAACCCTTAACGATTTAAAAAAAAATCGTCATATTTTTTTTTGAGAAATGATATCTATACCTAATAATACATTGGTGTTGGTTTCAAAATCATTTCAGAAGTTTTTGAAACAATTTATTTTAAATTTTATTTTATTTTTACCAATTTTTCATTTTAAATTATATTTCCAGTAGGTAAGCTCCATTTTTTCGTTATGTGCAACACAGTTCTATATTGTTCATTTTTGTGTATTCACATAAAACTACCTTACATTTAACTACGTGTTTGGATGGATGGACCATAATGATGCATTTCTTTTAAAATCAGATGAATATGATTACAATATTCACAGTTTAAGATCAGAGTTGTGATCGTACATCATAAGAGCAAAAACGTGCGATTCATTCGTGCATTTTATTTATATTAAAATATTTTGTTTTATTCATAAATAATTTTAAACTCAAAATAATAAAAAAGTCTATTTTTATTTAAAATTAATTTTAATCTAATAATATTATATTAATATTATGTATAGAATTATATTCTAGTGCTTATTTTTCTGTCTGTGTACCTATGTATATTTTTTTTTCTTTTTTTTTTTAAATAATAATTCAGACATAAAACATTTTGTTCCGCAGTCCACACCCACCCGTTTCAAATGAATTATTTTGTGAAATTATTTTTTTTTTTTTTTTGAAATTTGATGAATGTAAGAAGAAAAACTGTCAAATATGACAGAGACATGCGTCCTTGAACTAAAATTAAATTTCAATTCCGCAATATTGAAAATCATAATCTTTCATCGGTGATGGTGTGTCTGTGTCATAAGATATGATGTTTAAAATTGGATATCATCAGAGATATATTCTTTGTACATTTATTTGACTTCAAATATTTTATTTACATACATTCGGTATCTGGTTATTGTTATTACTTTTGAGTATATATGTATACATATATGAATGTACATAACTACATATATGTACATATGTATATACCCAGTCATATAAAATAAAGCAATCTCAACTGAAGGGTGACATAAGTAGGTATGAGAACAATCCTGTGGCTTAATCATAAAACATCAAAATGTATAAGACAACCAACAAATCGAGTGTCATCTTATTTGAGACATTTTTTTTTTTCAGTTAATTCATCAGTCGTGGATTTTTGAATTTTTTAAAAGACAGGTAATTATATGGTGGGCGTATTTTATTTTTCCACCTTAAGACAGAAAATCAGCAGGTAGAGACACTGAAGAATATTTTCCCTCAGCAATAAACTATTCGTTGTTTTTTTTTTTTACCTGTGATTTGGTCATACAGCTAAATGTAAAAATAATCATAAAGTAAATTTACAAACATTGAATTATTTAATTTTAAATAATCTTTAAAAAAATATTCATATTTTACTAAATAATAAATATATAAACGCTCTCCAATACATTTTAATTTATATCATAAAATCCCTTACTCCTCGTATCGACAATATAATCGTAATTCTGATATTGTACATGCTTTCAAACAACACTCGTCAGCAATGCCACGACCTCTTCTTTTTCTAATTTTTTTTAAAGTACTGATTTGAAGCTTTGGCAAAAATAGTAATTCCCCAATTCCAAATTGTAAGCTATCATTCTTAATTTTACCAACAGATTCCAAAGGTTCAACTTTAAAAAATAAAGAAAAAAAATATTAAAAAATAATTGTTTTAATAAGGATTCCTAATAAAATATTAAAAAAAAAAAACAACTCACTTGAACGTCTCAATTTGTTTCCGAATCCTTTTCGGCAAATTAAATCCAGTGTATAATTTAATTTTCTTCCACACAATTTTTGAAGACCATGACATGAGGGTAAAGTCATGCAAAATAACAAAATCAAAATTGAAAACGAAAAAAATGAATTTTTGAACGAGTATAACGTCATTGTGCTTCAAAAAAAAAAAAAAAAACACAAGTCTGATTTATAAAGAGGTTCACCATAAGAATGGTAAAAAGATATTAACGTTGTGTTCTTGAGTTGAGCGCGTATTTATTCGTTAATCTCGCAGACATATTGGAAGATATATAACTCAAGATTTTAAATATAAGAATCATAAAAGATTCAATAGGTATTTCATCTTATGTAATCCAACTGTTGTTTCAGTAGATGACGATGAAGAGGAGGATTATATAACTTTACATAATATTAAGTTGTATATTGAAACTTCAAAAGTAATTAGAATAAGGGATTATTTTAAAGAATTTCTATCATCATCTTACAGGTATAAGGTATAAGTTAGGTATAGCCTTGTATTTTGTTTTTTATAATTGAGGGTAATTATTTCGAAAAACGTCTCAACAGAAAACGATTTGAGGTTTAATTGTAGGAATATAATCATCAGCGACGAGCGACGACGACGACGTCTAATCAGCATATAATCACTTAAATGTTATACATACCTTAACAATAAAAAGTCCTTTAAATTTAATTATGGTTTAAATTCAATGCACATTAAGATTGAATCTTAAATTGCATATCACATTACCGTTACTACATATATGTATCGATATTATATTTATACCTACTTACAAAAATATTAAAATAAACCTTTTTTACCTGTGACACATTCAAACATTCATTGCCTATCCAGCATGTGATCTTCACTCTTTCCTAACATCTCGAACACGATTCGTTTTATAATGAAATGAACGACTGGGTCGCACGAACTTGCTCTTATGTGCAATCATCCTGTGGTTTTAAAGTATGCACGGTAGGCAGCACTTACACTTTAGACGGAAAAATTGTTAAAAAATCAATACAACTATAAATAATAATTATTATTATTATTATTATATATTTACACATAATTAAAATTACAATGCAAATAGAAAAATAAAAGAGCATAGCATCAAAAGACTTCCAGCTCTGGTCAACTATAAATAAATTGTTTAAACAACTTCTGAAACTGTTTTGACGCCAATACAATGTACAGTACACCATCCGATTTCTTACACAAATCTCAATTTAAAATCGTTGAAGCTGTTTTTGAAAATATTTTTAAAGAAAAAAAATTGGTAAGCCATTTTTTAGTTTTTATTTAGAATTAAAAAAATCATTTTGAAAAAAAAATCATCTACTTATTTTCAAAAAATCGAATTAAAAAAAAAATATTATTTAAACTTATCAGATGCTATTGTGTACAAAATTTCATAAACATCGGTTCAACAGATAATGAGATATTCGAAAACCAAAAAAAATGGTTCTATATGAGAGATACCATTTTTAAACTTTAGAAAATACATTTTTTCCAATAATATGGTAGCTCGTGCTAATATTAATTCGCATAAATTTTTTTATAAAATCTAAGGAGTTGTTTTTGAGCAAAATGAGATTTTCCTTACCGGTTTTTAAACACTGGGGGAATGCCCAAAAACGGCTAGGTACCAAGTTTAAAGAAAATCGACCCGAAGAAGGACAGGACAGACAGAATGAATTGCGAGGCCCACTTTTTTTCGACTTCACTATAATCTTAATGTCAAGTTTGATCAAAATCTCGAGTTCAATTTTTTTTTCGTACCAAAATTTTTGCTTCTAAATTAATAAAAAAAAATTATTTATCAAAACGATTTTTAAAAGTTTATTTTCATAAATTAAAATTTGTGTATTTGTAAAATGAAATTATGGGTTTATTTTTATTTTGTTGATTTCTAACAATTTTTCAGTTTAAAACTGTAAGATTCATTCATTTGCAACACTGGCTAGTGTTGTTGTTATTTTTATGTATTATAACACACTTTTGCATTTCAGCTTTTAAATTAAATACTAGCGTTTGTTTTCTACTTAACTTTAGTCTTAGATATTTTAACTTACTTATTTACATGAATGAACTTCAGTTTTGATTTATTAATTAATTTAAAGTTTAAAGATAATTCATGTTTGATTTAAATTTATTAATAAAGATTATTAACCTTAGCTTAAAATATCTCAGAGTGAAATACGAATTGCGAATATTCTAAACGAATCATAAAGGTGACAATTAATTTTCGATAAATTCCAGTATAAACTTTAAAGAACATTTCTCCAAAATCTTACTAAGTAAATAATTCAGACAATAAGTCACAATTTTATACAAAAGAAAAAAACAATGTTTCATTCCGGCACTAAAAACGTGTCTATAATAGGGTGGTTCAAGATTTACTTAATTTTTTTATTTTTTTAAAGCATTTCTCGGAATTAAGTTTATCTAATTAAAAAAATGATATTTATGATATTTAAAGCACAATTTTTTATGCAAGAAAATATTTTTTTAAGTTTTTAATTTAGGCATTTTTTTAAGCTTTACGTTGACGTATGTATACGTTTGACTTAAATTTTGTATTTATTATTTTGTTTGTGGATTTGTGGAACAAACCTTATATACCTAAGCACCCTCAAGAACTTGAGCGAGCTACTTATATTATTCCTTGATTACTTCTTGAGTCAATAAAGTTCAGTAAAAGTTGCTAGCTTTTCGGGCATAATTCAGCATCCGAAAATACCCGAAATCTTAAAAATAAAAAAAAATGCGAATGCCGGGACGTTTAAGATGTGTAAGCATCAAATTAAATATTCAAGTGCTGGTTTTGCATCACAGAACGTAGCCAGTTCTAATTGTCAACCAAATTTCAATCCAAACTTCACTCGACCTTTCGATTTAATTTGAGTTACGAAGGAGCGTACCCAATATTGAACGTATCCAATATATGTACATATGTATGTACATCAACAGCACAACGTAATGTGTTACAGAAATTTCCATATTAATAAATTTATTAGTCCAAGAAGTTTTTTTTTTTGATTTTCCAAAGAAATACTTTTATTATTTTGGTCGAACGAATTTGAACGCTTCACATATTTAGCTTAAAAAGTGTTAATTTTGTCTTTAAAACTCTTAAGATCAAGATGTTGAAAAATTGCTATAATTATCATGTTAACAATGTTTACTTATTCTTATTTTTGCATCGCATTTAAAAATGCAGCAAATATGTACATAGAAATATTCCCCTGCTTCCTTTTTTTCCTGTTAAAAAAACAAAAAAAAATCCAAAAGAATTGCACGAAAGTTTATAAAAAAGTTCATACGAAATATATCCCGCAGTCATCCATTCATCAATTTCCACTTTTTCTTTGCTCCAGAGAATTTCCATGGTTTACAAAAAAAAAAAAAAAAAAAAAAAAAACATACAAAACATACAAAAACCTAACCCCCCTTAAAAGTTTTCTAACTAAAAGATGCGACACAATTCACAAGGATACTTTGGTTAGTTCCAGTATACTGCACATTCGTATTATCAAAAATCCACAGAATCCCTTTCTTTCACAAAGGAAACTTAAAAAAAAAAAAACTGGACTACTTCCTGGAAGGGGGAAGTGGTGTCAATTTGACAGAAAATCACTAAAAAAACGTGCAAAGAATTTCAATACAATATTCACAGATGCACAGCAGAAAAACCGAGTTATATATTATATTCGGCAACAGAATAAGGAGAGAAAAAGTATCCTATCCCTATAAGTATTTAGTTGCGAACGCGCGAAAACTGCTGCTCTTATAAGTCTGAACTATAACATCTATACCACCCCATCTTCACCAACATCACCAGTCAATCTCACTGTGTGTTGGCTGCAATGCAGCAAGCCAAAAATATATTACCACGCTCTGAGTGAGGTCAAAGGAAATATGAAAAATCTTTTAAGGATTTCCTCAATTTTCCGTAGGATTTTTTTTTTGCTCCTGACAAAAAAAAGGATGCTTAGCGTGAAAAATGCTTATTAAAATATTTTCTTGAAGAACTTCCAACTTTTTCCACATTGTAAGTGCAACAATGATCCCAAAGTCCCTTTATCGTAAAAGGGTCAGAGTCCCCAAAGTTAATGTAGATAAAATTTGACTGATTTTTTTTGCTTTCGTATTGAGTCTCTGCCCGAGTGGAAGTGACAAAGATCAGAGCTTAAAACCGAACAAAAGGCAGCCAAAAGGATTTATAAGGACTCTGGTAAAACTCTGTGTGCATAAGCCCTTAAGCAAGACCTGCTATTTTTCTTATCAATTGAAGGTTAAGATCGCTTAAGTGAATTTCATCAATCAGAACATGCCTAAGGCCTCACGTTGGGCGCCATTTTTTTTTTTCAAAAAAAAAGTCAGAACTTGCTACTTACAGCAAAAAAAAAAAAAAAAACTCAAAAAGAATAACGAAAGAAAGAAATGCGACCAGTTGAAAAAATAAGCTACAAGGACACGACCAAACAGACAGAAAACTTTTCCGATTAATTTCCCCATAAGATGGAACTTAAAGAATCAACTGAGAGTGAGGTTAGCTTAGGAACCAGGGAGATTACCAAAGACATGAAGTACAGTGTTGTGGAGGAATCGATTTGGAATTGATTATCATCGCCTAAAGGGGGTAATCAAGTAGAAATCAAAAGTTCTTCCGATTCTGAGTGTGCCTATATTCGCTGGCGGCAAACGGTACTATATGCTGAGGCACCTGTGGGTTGTTCATATCTCTTGAACGATTGTTTCTGGTGGTTCTTTGATTTGTGTTGATTTTTTTTTTTTCTTTGGTTTTTTGTTTTTTTTTTTTGCTTCTTTTGATTATTTCGTATATTTTGGTTTAGGTTTTCTCTTAACTGGGATTTGTTATCGGAGGCAAACTTTGTGAACACACACAATATTGAAGGATTATTGGTGGGTGCTTTGTGTGTTCTTGTACCTATATTGTTAGATTTATTTTGATTTTTTTTTTGTTTCTTTCTCTTTTGATAATCAAAATGTAATGTTTTCATTTATTTGGGATTTGGTATTCTTTTGGTTTTGACTTATTTTGAGGGATTAAGTTGATAAGAGGAAAACTGTGTTTAATCATTTCGGATTTGGATATGTTTGGTTTATTTTTTGGAATTAAATCAAGTATAGATGGTCTGCATTTACCACCATAAAAGTTAATTAAAAACAAACAAAAATAATTCCAATTTTTATAAGAAATGTAAAAGTTACAGAAAATATTTTTAAATTTAAAGAAATTTAATCTAGGTACATAATTAGAAAATGTATGCCAAATTATCAAACCCTAATGAGTAGAGTACCTACCTACCTATGTGATTAACTGTCGCGAAATTTTTTGTAAATTGTTCGTGGTAGAAAAAAATTCTCATTGTTTTTTCTTTTTTTTTTTAATAAATCCGGATGTAAATTATACAAATTCAAATACTTTCAGATTTAAGTTTTAATCTGGATGTATCGAGTGAAAATTATGGTGGTTAAAGATCCTATTTCACTAAAAAACTATTTACATAAGTAGATTTAATTATTTTCAATATTCTCAAAAACTTTTTAGCAACCGATTATCTGTTTTTGACAACAACAAAAAATGTTTGTTGAATTTCTGGCTTTACAAAAAGGTATAGCATCATGGCATTGCAAATTTTACCGTTGTTTTAATAATTTTTTTCTGTATTAAGTCAATTTTTTTTTAGAAAATTGACCCTCCCCGCTAATCTTTGGGGAATAACCTTACTTACAAGCTTTAGGTTTTTGTCACACTGTGTAAGAATCTCCTTGTATAAAAAATTAAATTATTAGGATTGAGTTTTTTTTTCATAAATTCATACCTATTTTTCAAGAATTACGAACTTTCATTATCTATTTTTTAAATAAAACATTTTTAGAAGGTACTTAGTTGTTTTAGAAATTTAAAAAAAAACGAGTTTTATTCTTCTTTTCCATCATTTTGTCTTTTTCGTTATGTCTATTTTTCCGCAAAAACCTAATAGATTGGTATTATTTCTTTACTCAGTTTAAATATTAAATATAGGTACGACATTTATTCAAAAGCTTTAAAGCTGTTTTTGAGCAAATGTTTTAAATAAAACAAAATTTGTATAGATATGACAGCTTTAGTTCTAGATGAGCTTGAACTAATTTTTTTTTTTCAATAAAATCACATAAAAATGCTTTTTTTCCAAATCTTGATGGATCTACAGTTAGATACCGGCATACAGACCCATCCACTTTGGGGCCAAAACGGTTCAGTTCAAACCATCGTAACTTGTTCAAAGCTTTGAGTCTTCGTGACCATACAACTTCCGACTTGTCCTTGCTATATAACAGCACTTTTCTCTTACATTGTCACTAACTTAACGTTTGTTCTGTGCTGTGCCATTTCATAACAGCACGTACGGAAATTGTGCAGCACAATTAGCACTTTTTTTTTACAAATCCGTTATTTCTCACAAAGAATAAAGCTGAAGTTTATATTTATACCCAATCCAATATACCTATACCAATATGCACAAGACACGACTCACACCATCATCTCCGAGTTGGAATTTAACATTTCCTCGCATTTAACGGTATATTTAATTAAAATGCATATAAATATGGAAGCAGCAAAACTGATGGAGAATGCTTCCGTTTGCTAAGGGAATTTCTCATTTCTGTTGCATTTCCTTTTTGCGATTTCTTCTTTCACTATTTATCAGTGGCGGATTTAAATTTGCTGCCGTCCCCCTAGGCCCGGTTGAGTACTTTCTTAACAAATTATCCATCGTTCCCCCTACACTACTTTTTCACCACAAAATATTCTCAGGTCTGTTGCCGCCCCCCTGTGGTCAGTGATGTTCAAATCCATGTAAAAAAATATTTTTTACCTTTTCTACGTTAAAGTAGGTAAAAAACGCGTAAATAAGTGTAAACAACATAAAAAACGTAAAAAACCTGTAAAAAACATAAAAAAAAACTCGTAAAAAAAGTAAATACTGAGTAAATAACTGAGAAAAAAGAGAGAAAATGAGAGACATTGTCATTATCTGTCAAAATCTAAATAAATAAAAAAAATTTACAGATTTCACTCATAGAGTAACTATGGGGACATTGAAAATGACTTGTATTACGTCGATAAAACAAAAACATGTCTAATCTTTGTAATTTTGATTTTGTATACTATTGTTAGGTGCATTATAACTTCATAAACTGTCTAAGAAACCATTCTACAGTCTGAAGTACCAATTTGTATATTTTAATGTCACTTCTTAGTCTTAATTGTAGCTTAACTCGCAATCATACTCATTTTCATCCGCACCGGTACAGCACTTATACACGAAATTAAAAATATATGTATATACCATCTATCTTAACGTATATCTAGGTACATATTTGACATTTTTGCCTAGCTAAGCTTTGCAGAAAGGTAACTGAATTATTACAGATCGATTAAAGCATACATCATATACGGTTCAACTTAGTTCTCGACTCATACGGTTTTTGTTCATATCAACCTGTGTGTTGGCTTGTTTTTTGATCAATTTGACGGTTGATGAGAAAATCAAAAGATTTTGAATTTTTCCAAATTGATTTACAAGTATTTCAACTCATTGAACTACGTATATTTTATAAAGCCAAGACGTTTGATTTACTGTTCAAGTAAACCTTTTTTAACTCGATACCAAATTTACAAAGATTTTGATGTAAAGCTCAACCTCACTGCAAACATGATTTGACTAATTGTGTTTATTTTAAAATATTTTATTTTAAAATATTTTGAACTCATCTTTTAATCAATTCAACAATCTCGAGTCGTGTGATTTTTTTTTTAGACAAAAATATTGTTTTTGACACTTGGAGATGTATTCTTTTAACTGAAATGTTATTTCTTTTATGATATGTGTGGCCGAGCGGCGAGCATCAATTTAGTTGACAACCAAATTGAATAGTTTATGGACTAACCTAAAATTTTATTTGCATTTGGGACCTTAACCATGAAGATCTGACCATTAGGGCTTAAGTTATAAGTTTATTAAAGAGGTTCGAGTAGGTACCTATGCACATTCTAAATTAAACAATCAAACTGATTTAGAAGTAAGTCAAGTTTTGTCAAAAGCATTGTCTAGTCTGTCATTTTACATTAATTTTCAAACCGTCGCGTCACCTCAAAAATCCTATGATTAGAACAGAATATATCAGTTTACAAAATCGACTCTTTTCGATTATAATATTTCAATTGTTTAGCTAAGTTAATTCTACCTCTTGCCTGATTTACCTAAACATACCTTAACTTTGAGCATCTAGCC
Organism: Epistrophe eligans; assembly: GCA_951394125.1. Taxonomy (NCBI): domain Eukaryota; kingdom Metazoa; phylum Arthropoda; class Insecta; order Diptera; family Syrphidae; genus Epistrophe; species Epistrophe eligans. The sequence continues at coordinate 34,146,057 of OX596029.1, read as the reverse complement.
CTTAGAACTTAAGTTATAGTTTTATATAAGAGGTTCAAGTAGGTAGCTATGCATATTCTAGGTTAAATAATCAAACTGATTCAGAAGTAAGTGAAGTTTTGTCAAAAACATTTTCTAGTCTGACATTTTACCTTTTCAGACCGTAACCTCAAGGATCGGATGATTAGAACAGAATATATCAGCTTTTAGTTGTTTAGCTAAGTTAATTCTACCTCTTGCCTGATTTATCTAAACATACCTTAACCTTGAGCATCTGGCCCTTTGAACTTAAATTATAAGTTTGATTTAGAAGTTAGTTAAGTTTTTACCCAAACTATGCATATTCTAGGTTCAACAATCGATTGATTTAAAAGACTGACATTTTACCTTAATTTTAAAACCTTAACCTCGAACATCCGATTATTAGAACAGAAGTTATAATCCAAACAAACCAACCAAATCCAACCTTTACGATTTTATTATTTGTAAAATTCCTACTATGTACAAATGTTCATGCACAAGCACATACCTACGTGCATACTTACCTACATAATCATAATGTATATCATTTTTGTGCCCGATGCAAAGCCAATTTTGTTTGCCACGTGGTGTTTTTTTACTGCACACACTCCACCGTCTTCTCCCTTCTAACAATATGTTCTTTGTTCGCATTTACGTATACATACATACATACATATTTTCTTTGTTTTTTTTTTTTCTTTTGCCGTGATGAAATTAGTTCTAAAAAAACAATTTTTCAAGTTTCTAGTACGAAATTTTGTACGCCTTTGCAAAAATTTTTATGCAGATTTGTAGCCTGTCATTTAAACTTTAATTATCTAGCTTAATATTGAACATCCAATAATTATAACCAAAGTTATAGGCTTCTAAGTGGGCTCAAATCGAGCATTTTTCGAATTTAATAATTCCTCCACTGAATCTCGTCCGTTGGCAATGATGAACATGTAGGTACGCTGGCTGAAATTCATCACTTGTGTTTTTTTTCTTCATTTTATTCATTTTGGTAGTTTCTTTGGTAACACCAACCAAAAATTCAATCGTCCTCCCCCTATACGCTAGAGTTCATTCTCTATCTTTGTTCATTTTGGTAACACCATACTTTTATCAAAACGACCCTATAAACATTTTCAATGTTAAAACATTTCGGTCGTTCAAGTGCCATGTGTTGAATAGTGTATTATGTGTATTATTGTGTTATTACATGATTGAACGAGTACTTTGACATCGACAGAACCGTTCCACGTTTTTTTTTTTTTTTACCTTTTTTACGTTTTTTACATAAGCATATTAAAAATAGATCAGGTAAAAAACTAACGTAAAAAACGTAATGTAAAAAATTCGAACAACACTGCCTGTGGTCCACTAGTGACCATAGGGGGGACTCACTTTGAGAATCAATTACTTTTCAGCGCCCCCAAAGAAACAAAATTAAAAAAAAATGTTTGTCATTTTTTTTTCAATAAAATCTCACCAAACGCCCCCATCTCTGTAAGCCACTAGCGTCAACTTTGAGAAACGCCGGTTTATATTACGAGTTCTTATTTATTTTTTGCCCTAGGCCCAGGCCCCACGGGCTTAAGCCTAAATCCAGCACTGCTATTCATATACATATACACATTCCTGTGCCTGCGTCTACAATTGCTGCCTCTGAATCCTCAATTCAATTCCCACTCCATCCCTCCATGATCGTACAGGCATTAAATTTATTCCCGAAATCAGTCAAACGAACATTTTAATCATCATCACTTGCTCTGTTCCATGAAATCCGTTATATGCTTCATTTTTGAATGTATATTTTCTGTGCATGTATATATAGATGTGTCTACGTAGATATAAATATAGTTGGATAGACTGGATTTTATCTTCAAAGTGAAGAAGCAAGTCAAAAGATAAAAAAAAAAATAAAAATAAAAAAAATAATAATTCTAACACACAGATTGAGATTTAAGCAGTAAGATGCTATAGTTCTGTCAGATACAGACCAACTTTCCAAATATGTAGATATGCAACCGTATGGTATAGACAGAGAGTGTGTGTGAGAGAGAGAGAAAGATGTGACTGCCAAAAGGACACAAACGAATGATAACTTCTATGATTTTACTCGTCAGAACGCGCGTGCAATATGCATCAGCATCAGCATCATCATCCTCATTCTGATTCTCATGCTTGCATCTTTAGAAAGCAGTCGTCTTACTTGAGGTTGACACGTACTCAAAACTGCCTTAAATGTCTGTGACAATATTCTGACGTCTTCGTCATCGTCGTCTTAGCAAATATGATTTTTTCTTATTTTCGTTTTTATTTTTTTTATTGGAAACGAAGTACTTTATGTGCACATAGAAATCCTTATTTTGAATGTAAATCAAAACATGGAATTTGCATCCTGCAAACATTTAGATCGGCGACGCGTGGTGGCATCCAGTCAACCAGCATTATCTTCCTTCACATCGCTCATATACATAGACCTCATATAGGACCCTAACAAAAAAAAAAAAAACAAAATAAAAATCGTTTTGGGACAAAGTTAAACTGTTTTTTATAGTTCTTTTTTTTTTTTTGTTGACTAAAAAAATATCCAAAAATTCTCACGTCAAATAGTTTGCTATTCATTTTCTGCATTTTATATGGCTTTGGCTTCAAGTCAACGGCTGACTGGCTGATAGCTGGAGTCGAATTCCAGAGATTGTTTTCCTAAGTTGATGTGAGGAAGCTGGAGTACGTAACGTAGTACCTATCTCATTTTACGTTGGAATAGTTACTTACCTATATGGAGGTATTCGTCATTCAAAAAGTTCTTTGCCGTTTTTATACTTGCAGAGATTGATAGAGAAAAAGAATATTTTTTGATTCTTTGTCTCCCCATAAACCTTTACCTTAAGGGCAGACCTTTTTACACCCAAAAAAAATTATGTGCGTGAAATTAGAAGCATCTTTTTAAAAGTTGTACTGCAATGTTTCCAACTGGTGATGCCATGTGCAGTGTTCAAAACAAAAATCGTACTAAGTAAGTATTATGGGTTTTAGAGGTAAGCCATTTTTTTTAACGTGAAGTTAGCACCGCCGCGACCTCGGCGACACACCTCCATCCGATGGTCCAAAATTTCGATGACGCTGAGGCATAATTGAGGTTCTATGCTGTTAATGTGACGAATTATCTCATCCTTTAGCTCTTTAATTGTTGCTGGCTTATCGACGTACACCTTTTCTTTCAAATAACCCCAAAGAAAGGAGTCCAACGGTGTCAAATCACATGATCTTGGAGGCCAATTGACATCGCCACCACTTGAGATAACACGGCCATTGAATTTGTCGCGCAAAAGAGCCATTGTTTCGTTAGCTGTGTGGCAAGTGGCACCGTCCTCTTGAAACCACATATCGTCCACATCCATATCTTCCAATTCGGGCCATAAAAAGTTCGTTATCATCTGACGATACCGAACACCATTCACAGTAACTGCCTGACCGGCATCATTTTGGAAAAAATACGGTCCGATGATGCCGCCAGCCCATAAACCGCACCAAACAGTCACTCTTTGTGGGTGCATTGGTTTTTCGACAATCACTCTTGGATTTTCATTCGCCCAAATGCGACAATTCTGCTTATTGACGAATCCACTGAGGTGAAAATGTGCCTCATCACTGAAGATGATTTTCTACGAAAATTGATCATCCACTGTTGCCATTTCTTGCCACCATTCTGACCACTGACCCACGCTTGAAATGGTCAAGAGGCTTTAGTTCTTGAGTCAATTGAACTTTGTAAGCGTGTAAATGCAAGTCCTTATGCATAATGTTCATCAACGACGAGCGTGAGAGGTGCAATTGTTGGGCACGACGACGAGTTGAGGTGGACGGCTCTTCAGCCACACTATTGTGGTGAAAACGGTGGAGGTGAAAAATAAAAAAGAAGTGAAAGCGTTCTGGAAATTTAATGTTTTATTCGATAATTTTTTTTTCACTTAAGAGAGTTTTTTTCAGTAAAAAATATAAAATTTAACTGAAAATATGTTTCAGGTAAGCGGGTTATTCACTTAGCGTGTTCAGGTAAGCGCGTTCAGGTAAGCGGGTTTTTCACTTAAGTGGGTTTCTCTGTAATTTGCTTAACTTCAACTTAATAATAATAATAATAATAATGTATTTTATTTTTTCAAAAATTGGATACAAAAAACAATATCTATACATAGGTTACTGACATAATATATCCTAAATAATAATAAGAATACAAATGTATGTATTGATTTTGTATAGTATCAAATAACAATTATAATGTATAATTTACAAAATAATATGACATTAACTATAGTGTTGTCTGTCAGATTGGCAAATACGATTTACTAATTTTTGATTATTTATTTAAATATATATTTTTTTCCATTATATTTTTTTTGTTTATTATAATATTCAATATAAAAAGTTTTAACATTAAATGAATTCATTAATAATTAAGTTTCTATAATTCAAAACTTCTTCCAAATATAAATAAAGAATGGAGTAGTTTTGGCCATTCATTTGTAGGTAAAAATCTGTTTTCGTTAACTGTACCTTTCCAAAGTAAAAGAGTCTAATTTTTTTGTAAATTGGGCATATTGCTACAAGGTGGAAAGTATTTTCGGCTTCATCCAAGTTACAAATTGTGCAATTTCCGTTTGTATTTTCTTTAAAAGCACGAGCATTAATATCTAGAAGCCCGCCTCTTCCCTTGAAAATTAATGATATGACTTTAGTGTGGTATTCATCATTAAAATATAAATTGTTTGCTGAGTATTCAAGACGACAATATTCATCATGAAACTGTGACATTCGAGCCATTTCAACGTTTTTTTCCCAAAATATATCTTTTAGTTTTTCGATAACAGACTTATGTTTCACATTCCAGTCAATATTTTGAGAATAAAAGTTCAATTCTATTCCTGCATCATTAAACAATTTAATCCAATCATTTACCCAGAATGTTGACTCTTGAATTGTTTCTTCTGCTAGTATTTTTGGAAGCCGGTTTCTCGGATAACTAAATACTTTCCGAATATACTCAAAATGTAAATTGAGAGTATATATAAACATTTTATTGATCCCAGTTTCGAGATGCAACATGTAATTGGGAGTGTTTTTGGGTAGAAATAGCATTTTTTTAAGGAAGAAGCGTAAAAGTTTTTCCACCTCATCATGTTCACACTGACCCCAAACAGGTGCTGAGTAGCACATGATAGATCTCGAAGCTGCCTCAAAAATTTTTAGCTTATTGCTTTGAGATATATTTTGATTATTAATAAAAGATGACCATGTGGAATTGATTGCATTTTTTGAACTAATAAGCTTTTTTTCAAGGTGTTTCTTGTACTTTAGGTTATAGGTTAAAAGTACACCGAGGTATTGGTATTCATTTACTACTTCTACTTCTGATTCATTTAGGTACCATTTTTGTTCAAGTGGACGGCGTGCACCCTTTCGGAAAACCATACATTTCGATTTTGATAGATTAATAATTAACTTCCACAATGTGCAGTATTCTGCCAGCTTATTAATCATGGTTTGTAATTCTTGTGGGCTTTCTGCCAAAAGAACCAGGTCATCAGCATAAAGTAAAACTTTTATCCTAGAGCCACAGATTTCAACACCCCCAGAGAGTTCATTGCTCAAATCATTTAGATAAAGTGCAAACAATATTGGGCTTAGTTTACATCCCTGCTTTACACCTTGACGCACACTAAAGAATTCAGAAAATGAGCTACCGTCCCATATAGCTGACTCAGTATCACTGTATAGGATTTTCAGAATCCTTATAATTTTATTTGACATACCAAAGGATCTCAATTTATAAAAAAGGGCATTTCTTGGTATCGTGTCAAAGGCTGATTTAAAATCAACGAAAAAAGTGAAAACCTTCTTATTTTGTTTAAATTTTAAATGAACAATGCTATTCAGATTGAAAATATTATCAACAGTTGAGTAACCTTTACGAAAACCGGCTTGATACTCATTGAGCACATGATTTTCTTCCAACCAATCATTGATACGATTTAGCAGGACACTTGTAAATAATTTATAAAGAGTATCCGATAGAGATAAACCTCTGTAATTTGATACTTCGCTTACATCGCCTTTTTTAAAAATGGGAATAATTATCGACTGATGAAATGATGTAGGTATCTGTTCTGTTTCAAAGATATTATTAAAATATAGTAATATCTCATTTATAAAACTTAATGGGGCGTTTTTATAAAACTCAAAAGGTATCCGGTCTAAACCTGGAGCTTTGTTGTCTTTTGAACCGGATAACACAAAGCACAGTTCTGTCAATGATATATTTGAATCAAGAGCTGCATTTACAATAACCGGGAGTTGTTGCATATGCAGATCTGCATTAGTTTCCGATGACAATAGACTACTAAAGTAATCTTTGAAACACTCAACTGATAGGTTAGAACCTACAATAATTTTTTTCTTTTTAATTGTGTTAGCTAAGGCCCACCAATCCTTAGAATTTTTAACACTTTTAAGCTTATTAAGAACAGTATTTTGATATAAAAGTTTTTTTTCCTTACAAAGCATTTTAAATTTTTTAGCACTTTCATGATATCTTAATCTTAAACTTTCAATTTTATATTTTCGGTACACTCTTAAGCAATTGAACATTTTCCGCCTAGCGTTTGAGCACTGTGCGTCAAACCAGTCATTTTTTGGATCATATTGCTTAGATGTGTTTCTGAAATTGCTGGATCTCAAGATTTTATGTTTTATCTTGTCAGTTTGAATATCTATATTTGAAATACTGTTATACTCATTCAAGTTGACAAGTTGGTCTAGCTTAATTTGGTACTCATGAAACATACTTGAATGCCAGAGCAGTTTATTTGGCAAAATAAAACTTCTTACAACGCTTGTTGTATCGACGGAGATATCGATTCGGAGCGGCATATGGTCAGAGTATGGTTTGGGCAAAACAGAGAACTTTTTTATAAATTTTAGAAAATCCACCGAACAACAACAATAATCATTAACTGATTTACCCATAGCACCCATAAAAGTGAACTCACCACCTTCATCTCCTACCGTTCTACCATTTAAAATTATTCCACCGTAGTCATCAAATAATTCAAGGAGTTTTTTTCCATTACCATCAACACATTTATCATTAGAATTACGCGTTGTTGAAATGTTAGGATAATCTCTTACTATCTCTTCATCAACTTCTTGCAATGTTCCTGTTCTAGCATTCAAATCACCCAGAATACAAAAGTCAACATTCTTTTTATTTACTTCTACCATCAAGTTCATTAACCCTTCAAAGTCGGATAACCAACTTGTGCAGTTTAGATACTTTGGAATAAAAAATACACTTTTACTATCAAAAATACCATTTAGTATAATATTATCATTCAAATTTACAAAATTTAGTTGAAATTTAGATTCAATAGATTTCTTGTAAGCAAAAATACATCCACCCTTAGCTCGACCATAGTTAGAAGTTTTGATTGCATCAATCCATCTAACAACATAATCTTTAAAATAAATGCCAAAACCACTACGTTTATCATGCAACAAATGAGTTTCATACAAAAATACAATATCGAATTCATTAATAAATTTATAAAAATTACCAAAAACTCCTTTGTTTCCTAAATTAGCTACATTATAAGAAATAATCTGACAGACTCTTTTTTGTTATAGTTGGGATGATGATCTTTGCTGCTGCTGCTGCTGTGCCTGAGTTTTCTTCACAAGCACATTGTAGTTGTTGTTGGTCTTCCGGAACAGGTTTTCTACTAGTTGTTTACTTTCTTCAGAGTTTGCAATGATTGCCGATTCAGTCCATTTAAAAGAGAAGTTGTTTACATAAAGTGTGGTGTCTTTAAACATACATTTGGCATGAGGATTGTGTTTTTTAATAATTTTTTTTATTTGTCGCAGATGAAAGCGTTGATTTCTTTCGATTTCAGTGTAGTCACGTTGGAGATATACACCTGTATTTTTTAATTTGGCGCTGCTATACAGAAGGTTGTTGACTTGAATTGCAGAGTCTAGCTCGAATAAATATTCTAAGCCAGGTTTCATTTCGATGACTCTTCCAATCCCAACATTGACATTTAACACTGAAGTACACAGCTCCAGCATGCTCTGCTTAGCTTCCTGAGTATTTGAAGCTTTAAGACCACATACAACAATATTGCCTCGCCGTGATTTTTGATCTAAGTAATGGATTTTATTTTTGACAAAAGACAATTCTTTTTGAAGTTGCAGATTTTCTTTTTTTAGTGTTGTAATGTCTTCGATAAGAGCGCCGATGTCATCCTTTCGAGCAACATCTTCCAGCATTCAACTTTAAAAAGTTAAAACAAAAAAATTGCAATTCTTCAAATTTTACGGATGAACTTTTCTGATTGAAAAATTAATTTATGCTGTTTTGTGCACAATTTTGTGCTGTTAATTGCCTAAGAGTTTAAAAAACTGAAATATTTGAAACTTTTTTGTGAAGTGTGCAGTTAGACGGTCATTATCAATTTACATTTTTGGACAAATAGACAAATCCTACAAGAGTGAGTAAATAAATTAAACTTAAACGGGCTATAAAACAATTTATCGGAGTGTTTGAGACGCCTGTGTTAGATGGTGTAGCATATGTGGACAGTAATACAGCAGTCCTTACTGTCTTCGAATTCACTGCTCTCGTATACTTTAGCAACTGTTTCTATTCTAAGGACGTTATCTCCCGACGAATATTCTAAACCTGACCAATATATTTTTCCATAAAGCTTTTCGTCATGTTACAACACAATAGAATTTTTCTCTAAGTGTAGATAGATATACCAACACCTTATGCTGCAGGTGATGCTTAGATGCTACATAATGTTGTTGGTGTTTATTTCCGCACCGGTAACGGTAATGGCATGAATAACGGTAACTGTATGTGAGACTAAATCATGCATGCATTTGAAGAGCTATACCTCCTACTGACAGAAATATGACGGAGGAAAAGGCTTTAGAGAGCAAAAATATGTGTTTGTCTGTCTGATAGATATTTTTGTCCAGAGTATGGGTATTTATACATCGCGACGATGTGATGTGATGCGATGAGTGTCTCTCACTCTTATTTATGTGATTTCACGATGGAGAATTTTACGTCTGCCTGGTGTTTTGATATTGATTTGTCACGATATCCTACAAATATTGTAGATATCTACACAACTTACTTCTACAGAGAGAAGAAACCTATACAACAAATACCTATCTATCTAGCTTTCATTTGAAAATGCCCTTTGATGCGTTGCGTTGTGAGTTGAAGATTGTAATTACTACACAAAGGTATTTTCTCTTTTTGTATATAGATACCTATACCTATACCTATAGCTATATACATATATACCTTCTATATCTAGGCAAAATGAAAACCTTTTTAATTTGTGTTTCTTTGTTTCACTTTGATGATAAATATTTTCAAAATTGATAGGTTTCCTATAGTGTGCTTTTACTGCTATCAAAAAAAATAAAAAGATATATGTATTTACAGATATTGTATACCTATGATAGATGGATATAGATTGAGTTCAAAAAAGGCTTTTAGTTATGACATAAAAAGGTAGAACGAAGGGCAAAGTTTCTTAAGGGATTGTAATTATGTGTTTTTTGTTTTGTTTTGTGAAGAATGTTTAATTAATGCTTGCGGTTTTTGCCAATAAAAGACTTTTGTGTGGAAAAATATAACTTAAAGTGCAAAGCTAAATTAATCAAGTTTGTTAACGATAGACTCATATAAAAAGAATTTTGCCAATGATGCCTTCTAATTATAATTTTTTTAATTCAAGTAGACATCTACTTAATATTTGTAAGAGTCACGCTTTTCCAAAGGAATTAAAAAGAAGTTTATGTAACAAAAAAAAAAAAACAAATAAGAATTATATTTATTAATAGAATTAAGTTGTTTATAAAATGAAGTCTAAACGAAGAATGAGAATTTAATAGAAAATATTCTACAAATTCTATACAGTTATAGTATTGTTAATGTGATTAATTTGTTAGATGAAGAGTTGTTTCTTCATAAGGTAGAAATTGATTATATTCAAAATCCCCTGCCAAATTTAAGCCTGAATGATGAAGTCCAAGTCCGGATAAACAACTCTCATGCTTTTGTCATGGAAGAGACTTGGTGAGAAAAGCTGCAACCATCTTTTCCGTTGGTAAATATTCCAGTGATTTTGGCCAACTCTTCAGAACTTCTTGGATATATCTAATGATATCTGATATCAATGTGTTTAGAGCGCGCTTGAAAAACAGTATTCTCAGCTAGCTTCCCTGCTGCGCCTTGATTGTCATTAAACATTTGTATTTTGCAAAGGTTTTCAAAACCTAACTCCTTCAGGAATTTCAGTAGAAAAACAGCTGGGTTGGGTTCGATATCCCGCTTTTTAGAATCCCGTTTTTTAGAATCTCAGTTTTAATTTTAAAATCCCGCTTTTTATAATCCTGTTTTTTATTATACCGCTTTTTTGAAATCCCTTCTTATAATCCCGTCTCTTATAATCTCGCTTTTTAATCCCGTTTCTTACTATGCCGCTTTTGCAATTAACAAGATGCGACGCAAAAAGCCTGTATGTAGATACATATATAATTTTGATTTTGTGAGCAAATAGAAATGTATACAGTGAAAATCAAAAATACCTGACATATTTTCTTTTTTTCGTGTAATTTTTATTTTTTTTGAAATGAATTGTAAAAAACGGGATTAGCGGTATTTGCGGGATATTAAAAAAAAACGGATTTTAATACAATGGGATTATGAATAAGCGGGATTTAAGAAGACGATGATTTAAAAAAAACGCTATTTTAGTAGACGGGAATTTAAAACTTTTTTTTTTGGGATGAGATATCCCTTTCAGGTACCGCAGCACTCGTTTAGCTGCAATCCAGTGTTCTTGATTATAGCAGTTGTTAAATTGCTGAATATGCTATATCGGTAGGTGTTTCTACTGCGAGATACATAAGAGCACCAGTTAGGTCTTGATAAGGAACGTTACAGGATTGGTCCTTAGATTCATCACATCCTTTGGAGAGTTTACAGTATGATGCCGTAGGAGTTGCTAAACAGTCTTGCAATCTTCCATACCAAACCTCTCAATATGTCATCGATGTATCCGCTTTGCGATAATTGAATTTTGTTTTGACATTTTTTGATTTGTATTCCCAAACAGTAATTGGCTTCACCTAAATCTCGGGTGTTAAATTCTTTGGATATTGCACCTTTAATATTATGTTCCATGGCTCGATGACTTGAAAAATATTTTCTTAAATTGGCTGGTATGGCTGCAGGAGTCGGAAACAATTAGTGCAGCATCTTGGTATCATTCTGTCGTAAATTTGTATCGTTTTCGGTATCCGACATCTTCTTCAACATTTCTTCCAACAGCACGGGTTTTTCTATATAAATGTCCTCGTTAGAGAAGAGCAAAAAATCACTACCTGTGATTTCTAACCTGTGATCACAAAATCACAATCACAATCTGTGATCGATTGACCAATAAACTGTGATTGCCTTAAATGTGATTTGATTGTTTGCGTAATGTGCATTTCACATTCTGTGAATAAATCACAACCTCAATCACAATGAACTATGAAGTGAAACGACTCACAAAAATCACGACGAGAACAATATTGGTCTCACAAATATCACGACGAGAACAGTCGTGATTTTTTGAGTCGTTTCACTTCATAGTTCATTGTCATTTATTCACATAATGTGAAATGCTCATTACGCAAACAATCAATTATTGTATTGGTCGTGCTCGTGATAAGTGATTTATTTTGCGGAATTATGAAAGAAAAAGAACTAGAAGAAGAAATAAGAAGTCTGGAGAACGAAACGGACATAATAATATTTTGAATTTACAAATCACAATCACAGGTTAAACTTACAGTGAATTGCAAATCACAATCACAGGTTTACCTGTGATTGAAAAATCACGACTTAGCTCATTTCTAGTCCTCGTTGACTTTTCCGTTCAGGTATGCTGAAATAATGTCCATCTGGTAGATTTACAATTGGTACTTTGCAGCGAGAACGATCATAAGACTGCGCGTACCGTAGTATGAGAAAGCGATGCGATGCGAGAAAAATGTTTACATGTAATCTTCTTATCCACGTGCGTACAGTAAAGCGGTATTTGATGCGACACTTGCGAGTCTGTCGCAAGGTTTTCGCGATTTTGTGCGAGAAGTGTTTGTTTTGACGTTTAAAAAAAAACAAATCAAACCAGTTAATTTCAGTGCTTGTTGTTTGGTGTAATCTTCTAATTATTTTGGTGGTAATAATTATAAAGGAATAAAATAAAATTAATAAATAAATTATTTAGTTTTGGAAGTAAATATGATGAATTCCTCCAAATTCTTTTCTCATCAAGTAAATTTGGTGAGTTTTCATCCTTTTTCTTCCTCTTAACAGCTTTAAATATAAATTTTCATTTAAAAATTAATCTTTAGATGACGAATCCATATTGCTTCGACACAAAACAATCGAGCAACACAACCGCACAAAATAGCTTTTACTGTGTGCACTTTGTCGCATCTCGAATCGCTTCTCGCATCGCATTGCTTTCTCTACTGTACGCGCAGCCTAAATCTTAACTAGCTAAGTCTGGCCACAGGAGCGAACGTTTCCTGAAAATCTATTCCTAGCTTCTTCGTACAGCCTTTATAGCCACTAGTATAGCTTTCCACCTAGCGAGTGTTCCGCCTGCAGTACATTTGTTTCGAAATACCATTCTACAGCCTATACAGTTTTAGAATTTTCAGGCTTATCTATGATCGTCCAGGACCCATGTTCTGTAACTATCGCGTCGATAAAAATTGCCGAGAAACGATGGAAAATGAAACGAAACACACTTTATCGCATTATCGGGTTTCTATAACTTTGACAGTCGATAACTTTACCGACTGGAACACTCGGTATAGAAATCCTGGAAAAATTCGATAAAATGCGTTTCTGTATCTTTCAAAATCGTTAACTTTTTCATTTTAAATGTCAAATATTATCACGTACCCAGAAGCAAGCGATAATAGTTTCATTCAAATTTTAAACGTGTTAAAGGAGAGTACAAAAAAAAGAAAACAAAATACAACAAATTTATCTATGGCTGAAAACAAAAAGGTAAACAAAACTGATTTGTCAGTAAATTTTTTTTAATTAAAGAGGAACAAGGGTAGAAGGTTTAGGACAAAAAAAAATTATAAAAAATAAAGAAAATCTGTTAAAAAAAGAAATGAAATTTCAATTGGTCACATGGATCACTGCTTTGAACAATATTTAGTAATTTGCGCAAATTAAATAAATAGGATTCGTAGTGCAGTGGAAAGATGTAAGTTATTGATAAGTAGGCTAGTTTTTATGAATTTTTGTCTAGCTTTAAGTTAGTTATAAGTAAAATGAAAAATAAAAATTAATTAAAAATGAAAAAAAAAGATCTCCGCTTTAGATGTGAGGGGTCTCAGGTTCGATTCCTGTCACCGGCAACATATTTTTTTTAATTTTTAATAATTTACTTTTTTTTTTCAACACATTCGCCGAAAAACAAATAAAAAAAAAACTATTTTTTTTAACGCCCTGCGAAGCGGGGGGGGTTTTGCTAGTTTATATATTTTTCACTTTCCAAACAAATAAATTTAAATAAATAAACCGCGAACACAAATAAATTTGATTTCAAATTTAACTTTTTTGTTTTAAAACGTCAAACTGATAAATAGACTTATCGCCTTCCAATGGAAATTCCAGTCAAAATAGTGTGGAAGTTGAACTTATCGCATCGACTTACAGAAACGCATTTTTTTCCAGAGGCGATAAATGCGGAATGGATCGTTTCATTTTTTAACGATGCGAAAAGTTATCGCCTGAGTTACAGAACATGGGTCCAGGTGTCATTTTGTTTCGAAATTTCCGTGTAGATAGCATCTTCCTAGTCCGGTTTTTCGTTTAATTCAGTTGAATTTGAATTAAAAGTTAATTATATATTTATATTTATATTATATGAAATATTTTCTCAATAACTTTTTCATTTCCTTTTGTTCACATCACCCTTATCTGAAAAGTCCAATTTGCCTTTTTATTGACAGCAAACTATACATAAATATTTCAAAACACCTCTTTTACGTTCAGTCCTTTCAATTGAGTAAATCCTACTTTAAATCAATTCAAAACAGCTTAACTATAGTTACGAAAAGGTATAGGCATCGATTCCTGTTTTAAACACAACTCAGTCGTTTTATCCTACTCAAACGCCAAACATGACTTTAATTCTTGCTTCACAGATTCTCCATTTGTTAGCTTAAGACCTATTCTCAGAGATGTTCAATAGACAACGCAATTTTTTCAGTTTTTTTTTTCTAAACACATAGATTTCCCTATATCTATACTCCATAGATTTCCGGACTATTTCCCCTACTACTTCCGAATACTCAAACAAATATATATGTATATAAAAAAAATCACAAATTCTAAATGCAAAAAAAAAAAAACTATAAATCTTTCTAAGAAAGAATTCCACTGACTTATTATTCCATTAAGATGTTTTCCCCCGGGCATATTTATAATGCATACAAAAGCAAATACGGCTATATGTATATGTGATGTTATAACCACTCCCCTAAGGAAAAAATACCCTCACCCCCCTAGCCAATAACAGCTACAAATAAATAAGAAAACCAAAAATATTTATAAAAAAAAGTAATATTCGAAATCTCAGATAATCATTTTGAATTCGCATTGGCACCGCCTACACCTACGTCCTACATATATCTATTCCCTGAAGCTTCTGTTGAAAATGCCATTCTTTGGCATACACAGTCCACCTCCACACATATCAAATATCCATGTAACGTGTGGGATGTTTTCCTTAGAACGTACATATACCTATCCTTCCATAGAATACCGTTTCTTAACTCGTTTCGATGGCGAGTGAAAATTTGATTTCATGCATAGATGAATAATTTGAAAAGAAAACCAAGAGCCAGCACCAAGACCAACTCATGTACTAGATATATAGGAGAGTGGGAGTGTGTTTACTGCATGCACTTCATTGGACCTTTAGAAATATATATACCTTTTGTTGTATTGTTGTTGTAAGGAATGAATTCAAGCCTGAAGGGGAGAACATAAAAATTACAAAATGAAATGATCACTTTTAATTCCAACACAAGAGTAGATCCTTCTTATTACGTATGTATGTACATTATTTAGACTGTAGCTACACTAATCGTTTAGGATAAAATTTCCCCCAGAGGATGTAACTTCATTCTATACACTATTACTCTATAGGGCAAGTAATGGTTTCGTGTCAGAAATAAATTCGATTTTTTAATCTGAACTAACCATAACCACTATAGTTTGTGCGTCTATTCGTCCGTGCGTCCAGATACAATTTACATATCGATCTGAAGCCTTACGGATTGACGGATTTGCTTGAAACTTTGTACAAAACACTTTAATGTGATTCACTAGATGTGAAATTCGGATTTTTGTTTTAGTTTATCTAGAACGGAAAGATTTTAAAAATCGTAAAAATTACGAAAATATCGGTTTTTTGCATATAACTCAACTGCCAAACGGTAAGAGTTTTCGAAAGTATGTTAATGCAAAATATGTGCAATAAAACATTAGATAAGAGATCGCTCATTTGAGTAACATTAATATTCTTTTCCTAACATTACTCATTAAAGAAATGTCATTAATTAAAACAAAAAAAAATTATCAAAAGTCAAAAATACTGGTTTTTCATTTTTTCATATTAAATGTCGAATAATTTATGCTCATTTTATAAATTTAAATAAACCATCAGTTTCTAGATATTGCTACTTCAAATAGGTTATGTATCGAAAATATAGGTTTTTCACATACAGCTATTATAAATATTATAAACTTTTTTTTGTTAAACAAATTTGTAAATAATATTACGCCCTACACAAAAAAGCAGCAATATATTTTTTTCTCAAAGTGATAACTTTAAGATATAAATTATTAAACAAAAAGGTCAAATCCAAAAAAATACCGGTTTTTTGCTTATAAAACTCAAAAAGTGACTTTTCAAAAGAAGTATATCTTCACATTAAAGTTTTTAATATTTCCTAAAAGAAATATTATAACACTATTTTCTTTATAAGGCATAAGTTGTAAGATACTGCGAATTCAAAAATGGTGAATTTTGGAAAATTAGCTTAGGAAAAATTTCCAAAAAACAGGACCAATCGGGAAGAAAATAATATAAGTGAAGATTTTTAAACGCATTCATTTTTATTTTGATATTATAAATACTTTCTAAAAAGTCCATTGCCCTATCTGGTTTAGATAAAAAGTTATTCAGTATAAAATGGCGAAATTATCGGGTAACTTGATATGGCCATTTTTGAAGTCGCAATATCTTCTAACTTAACATCGTATGGAAAAAGATAAAATAATATTTTTTATAGTAAATATTATTATTATGATCTATACAGAGAACATTCTTACTTTTTTAAGAGGTCCATCATTTAAGAAAAGAGACAAAAAAACCGGCATTTTTTACTTTGACCATTTTTTTTTCTTCAAATAATGAAATCCTTAAAATTATAGATACTATAGAAAAAATACATTCATTAATATTCTCTTATAAAGGTTCAAATATTTTAAAAATTTTGTAAACGAAAGATCGATAAAAATTATCTGTTAAAAGTTGTATGCGAAAAACCTATATTTTCAACACTTCGGTTTTTTTGAGGGAGCAATATTTTGCAACTTATTTTGCTTGTATTACAAAAAAAAAACAGTTAAGACATCTTTTATAAAGAACCTAATAAAATGAGCATTGGCGCAAAATTTTAAACAGCCTGTGATATTAAGGTATTAGCATTTAACTTAATGCTTTTTATTAAAATGTTTTAGTTTTAAACAATGTTTACAATTTTCACATTTTTAATTACTATGATACTAAAAAGATAAAAAAAGCATTTAGTGATTTTAACTTTAATAAAATTAAAAAAAGAAAATAGCTTACTCGTTTTAAAGTTGGAAAATGCTTTTTTTTTTAACCTAGCGTTATACTAAAAATGCTTTAACATCGTACTTAATTGTCTAAAATTTTGCGCCATTATTTTTGTGGTAGTCAAATCTCGAAAACTATAACTATTAAATATTTAATTTTAACACTAGTACAGGGTGTCCGCCGGGAAGGTATACTACTTTGTTTTTCCGCCATTTTGTAAACATTTAGTCTTGACAGTTCATATTTGGCAGTCGTGAAGTAGACAATCAATCAATCATCGATTACTGTGACGATGAGAAAGTTACGTGAAATTTTTGGGAGAAACAATGTGCCAACAAAACGCACTATTTATCGTGTAGTGAATGATTTTGAAGAAAGAGGCGGGTCTGTAGGTGATAGGCGGCCCAAGCATGGACCACAACGTACTGCAAGATCGGCTGAAAACCAGGATTCGTAAAATATCGCTCGCGAATCATAAAATACGGATCTTTATCATTCTTTATCGATCTTCTCACGAACCATACAAAATATAGTTCACGAACGATAAAATTCTCGATATATAAAAATGTATAGTTCGCTCACGAACGAACTATATCCATTTTTTTTGGGTATCTCTCGTTCGTGAAAGATCGGAATAATAAAATTCAGGCAGAATATGGTTCGCTCGCGATAAGGATCCGAAAAGATCCGTAAAAAGAATCATTCGTCATCAAGTATCCATTCAGTGCGGATGTGAAGTGAGTTATTTTTTAAATGATTTTTTTTTTGAAATGGGGAAAGTTAAAACATTTGAGTTAGATAAATATGTTTCTTGTAATGAAGAAGTAGGTGACGAATCAACTTGTTTAATTTATGAAAAAAAAAATTGAAAGAAAAAGTGACAGGATACATAGAAAGGCACTATACAACAATATACATAGTGTTAATATTAATGATTCGAGGTTAATGAACAACCATCAGGAACTGGAAGTGTGTCAGTTCGAGAAGGAAAAAGTGAATCGGTCTTAATTAACATGAATAAGAGTGATTTTTAAATGTTGTGCGGAATTAGTTACCATAAAAAATATCCCTATTTACTGTAAAATATGATATTTATATAAAATCTAAAATGACATTTTTTTCTTATTTGAACGGTTCGCGAATGGATCTTCGGATAGTTCGTTCGTGATAAATTCGCGATATCTGAAAAGCAAGGTTTATGCAAACAAACCAGAAACGCTTGAGCAACTCAAAGAAAATATTCGTGATGAAATTAATGAAATATCGCGTGAAATGTGTGAGAATGTAATGAAAAATGTGCTCAAAAGGGGCTCGCATTAGTGAGACTAACAGAGGCGGAATTTACCTGATATTGTATTCCATACATAATTGCCGACATTAAATAAAACATTTATCAATATAAGATCCATTCTCTTTCATTTAATCAAAAATTATAAACAAACAAAGACACCCTGTATAAGAAGTTTTTTTAAATTTATTTGTAGATAATAATAATGAGCCATTTTATAAAAAAAAATTATAATGTTTTATTGAAGAAGGTCACATATTGTAGATACAAATATTGCATTAAAATATTTTCGAAAACATAATCACCATACAGTTCGGGAGTTGCATGTGAAAAACCTATATTTTCATCATTCGACGTTTTTTTTTTTTAAACCAATATAGTCCAAACGTTTAGTCAGAGGAAAAAGTATCGAAATACTATTTGTATAAAATCACATGGTCTACAAGATGTACTGTACATGAATTACTTTTCGGTAGTTTCTAACCGTTGAAAAGTTATATGCGAAAAACCGATATATTCTAGATATAACCTTGAATAGGTATCTGTATATTCAATCCAGACTTAGCAATTAACTTTTTTCTGGACTAACTATAAAATAAATACCTAATAAGAAATTGCAATAATAAATGTTATATTCCTTATTCGGAATAAATAATAATAAAAAAACACACACACTTAAATCTTCGCTGCGGTTTCAATTTCGGTAAAAAGCTATTAGTGACACTTCCCGATTCAAACAAAAATACACTACTATAGGTTGTACGAACGTGATTTTAAAGTCTGAATACTTTAAAACTTTTTATCTGATTTAAGCTTATATATTTTGACACCTTCAAAAAACGTACTTTAATTTAAAGAAGTATTACACAAAAGTGAACAATATAGCACCATGTAAACTGAAAAATTGTAAAAATATCAATATAATAAAAAAATATATTGATTAAAAAATGTCTAAAGTTGTTTTGACAACAACGCTATGAAAATAATTTGATTTCTTTGAAAGTTCTTATTTATGAGAAAACAAATTTTTAAATCGTTGGCGTAGGATGCGAATTTAAAAAAAAATTTAATAATTTTCATAAACTAGCTGACCCGGAAAACGTTGTTCTGCCATACTAGTGAATATTTTGGTTGTTAAATAAAAAATAACGAATGTATTGTAAGTGTGTTTGAATATTGCAATCGAGTATTTCATGGCGTATCTCGTCGGGTCATTTGGACACCCAGACGGTTATCTCAAAGAAATGGAACAGTGGAATATTAAATTTGAAAATAAAAGTGTGCTGTTGTTGTGTGTAGCTATGCATCTGTACCGTGCCGGTTACCTCAAGAACGACGACAATGGACAACTTTTCCGCCGTTGAGGATAATTTCCACGTGTGATATCGAGCAAATACGTGAAGGTTTGACCGTGTTTAGCGTTGTTCCGTGAGAAAATGGTCTTTCCGAACCGAGTATGATGACGGCCCATTATTTGTTGCAGATTAATCGGATATGTGGGTATGGGATGACAGTAAGAGGAATGGAGCGCTTGCACTTTATCGCCGCCACAAATAGACCCTCTCTTGTCTTGCTCTTTTGTTTGTATCTGACCCCTCTACAAGAATCCGTTATCAATTTTCGGCGCCCAAGTTATCGTACTCGTGCCCGGACCACAAACACCGCGACACGAGATTTTTATATATGTATGTACATATAAGATTTTTTTTTTTTTTATTTAAAAAAAAATATATCCGCAATTTTAATGAGATATTCGAAAACCATAAAAAAAATGGTTCTATACATATCCCGTAAATAACGGATAATTGTAAAATTCATTCTAATAATTATCGTATCGTCCTTATCACAAAAAAAAATTTAATCGAAATCGTAGGAGTCGTTTTAAAAAAAAAAAATTATATTTTCCTTAAAGGTATTTGAACACTTTGCATGGTAGGTACCTTTATTTTTGGTTATAAGAATAATTTTCGTTTAAAATCTGGCTAGGCAATGTTAAAACACTGTTGGGTATCAAGTTTAATAAGTTTAAAAAAAAAATTAAATGGTTCTATGGGGTGTGCCCTTAATATCTATTTTTCAGAATTTATTTTAGACAATGGTATCTTATGTACAAAAAATGATAGATACCAAATTTAAGGAAAATCAGACGGGAGCACATAATTGGGAGACACGATTTTTTGACTTCGCTATCATGGTGAAGTTTCATCAAAATCACGAGTTAGATTTTTTTTACGAATCCATAACTTGGAATATAATCGTGGTACCTTTGTAACGGGTGATTTTTTAGCTGGTTTGGTTTTGGCAACACTGGTTTTGACAGCTGACGTGTGTTTAGTACCTTGTGTCACTGTCAAACAGCTTCAGTTTGGTTTGCAATTTAACCATGGATCGTCTTACAAATGAACAACGCTTGCAAATTATTGAATTTTACTATCAAAATTCGTGCTCGGTTCGAAATGTTGTTTATCGAAAAATTGTGTTCAGCGATGAGGCTCATTTTTGGTTGAATGGGTACGTAAATAAGCAAAATTGCCGCATTTGGAGTGAAGATCAGCCAGAAGCATTGCAACAGCTACCAATGCATCCCGAAAAAGCCACTGTTTGGTGCGGTTTATGGGCCGGCGGCATTATTGGGCCATATTTCTTCAAAGATGATGCGAATCGCAGCGTTACTGTCAATGGTGAACGCTACCGAGCGATGATAACAAACTTTTTTTTGCCCGAAATGGAAGTTCTTGACTTGCATGATATGTGGTTTCAACAAGACGGTGCCACATGCCACACAGCACGCGAAACAATGGCGCAATTGCGAGGCGAGTTTGGTGAACAGTTAATTTCACGTTTCGGGCCGGTCAATTGGCCGCCTAGATCGTGCGATTTGACACCATTAGATTATTTTTTGTGGGGGTATGTCAAGGCTAATGTCTATAGGGACAAGCCCGCTTCGATTGACGCACTGGAAGCCAACATCCATGCATTCATTCGTGAGATACCGGCCGATATGTGTGAAAGAGTATGCCAAAATTGGACTCAGCGGATGGGCTACCTGAGACGCAGCCGCGGTCAACATTTGCATGAAATTATCTTTAAACATTAAATTGCAAGGTTCAAACTATCGATTTAAATAAATATTTCATTCATTTTTTCGAATTTTTTGTGTTTTTTTTTTTTAAAAAAGTTCTAAACCTCTTAAAAAATCACCCATTACATATATGTATGTATGTCAAGTAAAAACTAAGTTTTGATAACCAAGAATTATTCTGACTTCCAATCCTCATTTACTTTGTGGGAAAAAATTTACCATTACAATTCATGTTGGTAGTTTTTTTTTCAAATAAAACTTAATCAGCTCAGAAACATAATGCTGATAAAAAATAATTTGCGTTTCTAATATTTATGGAATTTATTTTATGGCTCACTTTATCATAAGATGACAGCTAATGGTTTGTAAGCTCTCTGCGGTTATCAAACTTTTAAATATAAAACGAGGTTTATTTTAATGTTATTTATAGTTTTACAACAGACACACTAGAATAAACACAAAAGACTATTAAAAGACTTATACTACTAGGAAGTGAAGTGAAACAGATCATTTAAATTATTTTACATTAAAAATTGGAGATTTAGAGAGTTTCCTATTTCCAGAAAAAAAACGAATAAACAAGAAAACTAGCAGATTAGGTAGTTGCGTTAAATTAGAGTTTTTCAAGGCGATTAAAATTCTACACTTAAGGCTTAATTTACATATTCAGTTCACTTTTGTATAGAAAAGTGAAAAAGTAGAAATTAAAACAAACCATTAAGAGTCTTAAGTTCTTGCCAACCAGGATTTCATGGGTAGTTTTTTGGATTTGACCATTCGCCTAAGCACCTTTGTTCGTTGCAAATCAACTTTAGCTGGAAATTTATCACTTTCTTTGGAAGAAAAAGTCAATTTAAGTTCGTCAAAAATTTTCATATGATGGTTAATGGCAACATCAAATGGTGGAAATAGGGAATCTGGTGTCATATGTTATAATTGAATTCATATATGACACCAGATTCACTATTTCCAACATTTTAGTAGAAGAATAAATTCATTTCTGGTAAGTAAGAAATAAGATAACACCTGTTACTCCACTCTAAAAAGGAGAACATATAAAATTCTGTATTAAAAATTTCAGTTTTTGAGAAAAGGGAAAACTTCCTAGTGGTCATTAATAATATTATTTTTCAGAATACCAAAAACAACCAAATAAATAACCAAAAGTTGCACTTTTTAAGACTTAATAAGATTTTCCAAGAATGTGCTTTTTGTCGAATGAAATATTACATTGATCTTACATTTTGGACAGGACAAAATTTTATTATTTGTAGTTCAGTTTTTGGTTTTGGCCGCCATTGAGAAAACCATAAACATAATTTCAACACAATTGAGTTCTCTATACAAATTTGGTTAAGATGCTTTTCACCGAAAAATTGAAAATAAAAATGTTAAAAATAAAAAATTGACTATTTTTTTTAAGAAAAATAAATAAATTTCATCGGAAGTTGATGTATGAATGAGACACCTTGGCTAGCAACTTTAGTTGCTTCATGTTGCCTGGTAATTCGAAGCAACAAAAAGTTGCCCAGTAAATTCATACACTATCAGTTCTAAACTGGTATGGGAGTGTGTTGGAAAATTAAACGAACTAGGCAAGAATAAAAATGTATCACTTCATTGGGTACCAGGCCACGTTGGTGTCCAGGGCAATGAAGTGGCCGACTCCTTAGCCAAAATAGGAGCAACAACACCATTAACGGGTCCAGAGCCCTATTGTGGAATAGGAAAAAACGTGATTAAAAATAAAATCAAAACAATAGAAGAGACCAAAAGACATAAAATTTGTAATGAACTCCCCAAGCTGAGACAGGCAAAACTGCTACTTGGGAATTATCACTGGAAATTGCAAACTCAAAAGACACCTCAGCATTCTTGGCTTGGTGAGCAATGCCATTTCTAGATTCTGCAATACCCACGAGGAGACACCAGACCACATGTTAGGTAGTTGTGAAGCACTTGTACATCAAAGACATAGATATCCGGGACGTCACCAGATAGAACAGAGCGAATTACCCTCTCTTAAAATACTCCAAATACTGAAGTTCCTCAAAGAGATTAATTTGGAGGAAGAGCTGTAAATGAGCACTCTCACCTAGCTCTAAAATGGGGGCACAATAGGTCGGTCGCAGTGCAATTAATACCCCAAATATTCATTCATTTATTCATTCCGGTTTATGGTATCCTATATTTATATTTTAAAAATATTTTTAGCGTGAATAATAATATCTCAGTTGTTGCTGATGACGACGAAGTTGAAAAGATCTTATGTTAATGATTACATTTTTTCCGACTATTCTTGAAAAATCTAACAACCACACAAACATCCGGTCTTTCATAATTTTGTGTGCCACGCGACATGGTGCTTGAAATGCTTCGGTCGGTGGTATGGCCTTTGAAGTAGGCGCTGATGTTTTTGCTTTTTTTGTTAAATTTATTGAAATAATATTCCTAATCTATCGTAATGTTTTTAAGTTGTTGGTGATAATAACGTGACAAAGCTTCTGATGTGGATATAGTAATCATTTGCTGAGAGGGGTGAATTGAAGTGTAAGCGAACTTTTAAAATCCAAGCTGGAGCATCTTGTTGGTTGAAGGATGACGAACTCTAGCACCACCTTAAGTAAGTAAATAAGCTCTTAAGTATTAATTTAATTTTCATATGAATGAAACTAAATATTCCAAAACCATCAACAACCACAGCTGATGGCTTCTTGGTACCTATATATTAACATTTTTATACAAATTTTCAAATAAGTACACAACAATTTAACATTCAACTGTACATGAAAGAATCTGGAAACACGATGAAAGAAAAAAAAAAACGACTTTTTGTGAATAAATTTTATTTCTTCGTATTTTTTCTATTACAATGAAATTTTTCGTATATAATTTTTGGAATAACATAATTCATTTTTTAACAAGAATTTGGTAAGGCTTAATCTTTTGTACCGCAAAGTTGTATGAGATGTAAACACAGTAATCTCCTGGATAAACTGATCCCGGAGTCAAAGAATCATTAAAATTACCACGCCCTACATAGACATTTTTACCATCCAGAGTTTGTCCAGTTGACACTGCTCCAATTGGAATATTATCTCCAGAATGGGTGCCATCTACCCAAGTGTATCCATCTCCTACCAAAACCTCGAATTCATCCTTGAAATAATCACTGTCATTGCGGGTAATGAAGACACGGCCTTTTTCGGGGATAACTTTTGCTGGAAGAGTCTCACCTTCGTGGTAAGCGCGACCGACATAGATGGTTGATTTATCAGTATCTATACCTGCGACAACTAGATTAGGTGGCATGTTTTTCAAACTAGAACGTACCCAATTGTGAGATTGCGGTGGCTCAACAACTTTCTGGTCAACATTCTGGTCCACTTCCAGGTCTGCTACCTGGTCCGCTTCCTGGTCAGCTTCCTCGTCCACTTTCTTTTCTACTTCCTGGTCCACTTTCTGGTCCACTTTCTGGTCCGCTTCCTCGTCTGAATCTAAGGCAACTGCGTTTCGGGGAACACAATATAACTCTAAACTATCCGAAATGGATGGTTTTTTAACAAGCATTTGGTAAGTCGTAATCTTTTGTACCGCAAAGTTATATGAGATGTAAACACAGTAATCTCCTTGATAAACTGATCCCGGAGTCAAAGAATTATTAAAATTACCACGCCCTACATAGACATTTTTACCATCCAGAGTTTGTCCAGTTGACACTGCTCCAATTGGAATATTATCTCCAGAATGGGTGCCATCTACCCAAGTGTATCCATCACCTACCAAAACCTCGAATTCATCCTTGAAATAATCACTGTCATTGCGGGTAATGAAAACACGGCCTTTTTCGGGGATAACTTTTGCTGGAAGAGTCTCACCTTCGTGGTAAGCGCGACCGACATAGATGGTTGCTTTATCAGTATCTATACCTGCGACAACTAGATTAGGTGGCATGTTTTTCAAACTAGAACGTACCCAATTGTGAGATTGCGGTGGCTCAACAACTTTCTGGTCCACTTCCAGGTCTGCTTCCTGGTCCGCTTCCTGGTCCGCTTCCTCGTCCACTTCCTTTTCTACTTCCTGGTCCACTTTCTGGTCCACTTTCTGGTCCACTTTCTGGTCCACTTTCTGGTCCACTTTCTGGTCCACTTTCTGGTCCGCTTTCCGGTCCGCTTCCTTGCCTGAATCTAAAGCAACTGCGTTTGGGGGAACACAATCCAACTTTAAACTATCCAAAATGGATGATTTTTTAACAAGCATTTGGTATGTCCTAATCTTTTGTACCGCAAAGTTGTATGAGATGTAAACACAGTAATCTCCTGGATAAACTGATCCTGGGGTCAAAGAATCATTAAAATGACCACGCCCTATATAGACATTTTTACCATCCAGAGTTTGTCCAGTTGACACTGCTCCAATTGGAATATTATCTCCAGAATGGGTGCCATCTACCCAAGTGTATCCATCTCCTACCAAAACCTCGAATTCATCCTTGAAATAATCATTGTCATTGCGGGTAATGAAAACACGGCCTTTTTCGGGGATAACTTTTGCTGGAAGAGTCTCACCTTCGTGGTAAGCGCGACCGACATAAATGGTTGCTTTATCAGTATCTATACCTGCGACAACTGGATTAGGTGGCATGTTTTTCAAACTAGAACGTACCCAATTGTGAGATTGCGGTTGCTCAACAACTTTCTGGTCAACATTCTGGTCCACTTCCAGGTCTGCTTCGTGGTCCGCTTTCTCGTCCACTTCCCTTTCTACTTCCTGGCCCACTTTCTGGTCCACTTCCTGGTCCACCTTCTGGTCCACCTTCTGGTCCACCTTCCGGTCCACCTTCTGATCCATCTCCTGGTCCACCTTTTGGTCCACATCCTGGTCCACCTTCTGTTCCACCTCCTGGTCCACTTTCTGGTCTACCTTCTGGTCCACCCCCTGGTCCACCTCCTGGTCCACCTCCTGGTCCACCTCCTGGTCCACATCCTGGTCCACATCCTGGTCCACTCCTTGGTGCACTTCCTTGTCCGCTTCCTCGTCTGAATCTGAAGCAATTGTTTTTTGGGGAACGCTATCCAACTCTAAACTATTTGAAGTGGATGATTGCGGTACCTCTAACTCCCCGGTTTTTTCATCTGAGACAACTGTCTTCTTGGAAACTTCATCTGAATTCGAACTTACGAGCGTGCGTGATTCCTGTGCTTCGCGAACTAAAATTTCGTAAGAATCCAAACGATGTTCTTCTCCATCGAAGGCAACGAACAGGGACCGGTGGATAGGATGAATTTTTCCAACAATCTTCTTATTTCCATCCAAGATACCACGTCCCACCCACAGTGGCTCACCATCGGCAGTATTACCTGCACGGACAGCACTTAGTGGTATTCCATCAGCATGGTATTTTACAAATCTGTAATTCTCACCAACCAGAATTTCATAGTCAGTCTTCTTGATTGCACTGCCTGCCCAGCTGACATAAGCACAGTTATTCTTTGAAACCACTCTAGCTGGAAATGTCCCCCCTTCATGAAAGGCACGACCAACATAAGTTTTGACACCATCACCATTTATCTCTTCGATAACAGCAAATGATGGAATAAGAGAATCAGGCGTCATACGAACCCAATTGTGTGCTGAAACAGAAAATAACAATTGAAAACATTATTTATGGAAAGCAACTAATTTTGAAAACTAATTGGCGATATTTTTGTTTTGCTAAAGAATGTTTATTTTTAGTATTTTTACCCATTTTGATTGTTTATAAAAGGAAAGCTCTTTTTCTTTTGCAACTATTTGGGATTCTTTAAAATGGTCTTATTTTCTTCAATTTCACTTTAAACTGATATTGTACAATATAAGTACAGTAAATAGATACTTTTTGCGTTTACACTTAAGAGTTTTGTGTTTAACTATATAAAGCTCATGAAAATACAATCGTTTTATATGCAACGATATTTTGAATATCATACATACTATCAGTGCTGCCACATGAGAACAAAAGAAGTACCTACAATTTACACAAAAAATCCCTCTATTTTCCTTAATTAAACCCACAAAATACATAAAAGTTGAAATCCGATCTATTTTCTTACTCCCATTATATTCCGAAAAGAGTCATGAGGCATTTTGTTACTTTGAATCTTACATAAGAAATAAAAAAAGTAGAAATAGATTACTGAATTAAGGGTTTGTAGTTAGGTGTTTAGAAAGAAAAATATTTTGGAAACAAAAAAAAACTTCTGCAGAGTGAGATGTACGATTTAAAAAAAAAATTATTTGCTAATAAAATTCTAAAATTATGTATACGCTTTCATAGAAAATTCTATTAGGTATTATAAAAATCCGTCCTTTTTCCCTACGTGTGGCATCACTGCTTACTATATCTACTGGTAAAGTTGTAGAAGGAACTGTTGATAACCACAGAAAGATAACTGCATTATGTCTATTTTTAGGCGAAGACAATTGTAAATTTTTAATCGTAAACCACTAACTGACTAACTGACCTCTATGATAATCGAACTCATACAAGAATTAGGTGGGTTTGCAATTGCAAATGTTTATCAACATTTTGTTATTGTTTAATATTTTTTGCAATGACCTTCTTGCCTTTATTTTGTGGTGGACGCGTAGGTTAGGTATTATATTTATAAGTTTTCAAGTGGAAAATTTTTTGATTGATGATGGAATATTAGTTTGGATACTTTATTTTGAGTATTTTATTTGAATGCATCGAATTCAGTTTTCTACTTCATTTTGTCACACCAAAACTTTAAACTCTCTAAATGTTCACGTTCGCACAAAAATAAATAAAAAAATAAGAGCGACGACAAAAGACCATCATGGTCACCATCAACGTGCATTGTGTAAATCTCGGTCCAAATAGCAGTAACTTGGAGAGGATAGAGATGTACCTTTACATACCAAATCGACACCATTATCATAAAAGTGCTTCACAATCTCGGTCCCAATAATCAGACCGAGGAATACAAACCTTTTTAACCACTGTACCAACTCTGAGCACACGGAAATATGGGAGCGACTATTATATGAACATCATCATTGACATCACACACAGATTAGATCTTCAACATTTTCGGTCCCAAAGGCCCCAGTTGCCGCTAACTGGAAGTGGCGCGAGAAAATCATAACTCACCAGCTGTAATTCGGAGTACAGGATTGTTTGATAAGCGGTTAGAACTTATCAGACTGCTTAACCATCAGCTAACATGAAATGATAAAATGACACATGAAAAAAATTAATATTGAAATTGAAAGTCAAAATAATAGTTTATCAAGATTTTGTTCTGTTTTTTTTTTTTTTTTTTTTTTTTTTTTGCAATGATTTCGGTTTCAGTTTTAGGAGATGATAGAAGAAGTGCCATTTTCCTAATTATTGACATTTAACTTTTAACTATGTAACACCCTGTAATGTACTGTATGGTACTATCTACAGTACGAAACTATATCATGAAAGTCATGAATTAAAAAAAAAAAAACAAAACTCGAGATTTTGACATTACATTAATAAGGAAGCTGAAAATTGGGTCTCGCAATTTTGTGTGTCTGGCTGTCCTTTCGGCTGTAGCCTAAATGGGTGGGTCGATTTTCTTTAAACTTGCTACCTTGCGTTTTTAAGCATTCTTCCCACACATTTTTTTTAAGACCAAAAATAACGGTGCCTTGCCGTATAAATTTTTTACCAAATTATGAAAATCTTATTTTTCACAAAAACGAGCCCAAAACTTTTTTTAAAAGAAAATTCAGTATTTTTTTTATAAAAATGCTACCATTTTATATAAAAAAAAAAATAAATTTTTGATTTTCGATTTTCTCAAAAACTGTTCATTTTTTTTAGACAATATTTACAGTAATTTAAAAAAAAAATTGTTTTTGGATTTTTAAAAAAAAGTTTCCAATTTTTTTTTTTTGAGAACTTAATAATTTGAAAATGACTTGGTCGATTTTTATTGAACTTAGCATCCAGCAGTTTTTTGACATTATCTAGCAGATTTTAAATAAAATTGTTTCTTATAACCAAAAATAACGGTACTTCCCATAGAAATGTTAAAAAACCCGTATTGAAAATCTCATTTTTCCAAAAAACGGCTCCTACGATTTTGATTAAAATTTTTTTGTATGAACTAATATCAGAACGATCTACGATATTATTGCGGAAAAAAAATATATCTATCGTTTAAAAATGGTACCGCTCATAGAACCATTTTTTTTTGGGTTTTCGACTATCTTATTATCTTTTGAACCAATTTTAATGAAATTTTTTACACAAAAGCCACTAATAAGTTTGAATAATATGTATATGGCATTTCAAAATTTTCAAAAAATTGAATTTGGGATTTAAAAAAAAAAAAATTTCAAAATAATTTTTTGAAAATTCAATATTTCGAAAATTGGTAGATGATTTTTTTTTAAATTAATTTTTAAACTCTGCATAAATAAGTACTAAAAATTGGCATGCACATTTTTTTTTCTTAAAAATATATTCAAAATTTTATAAAAAAGAAAAAAATATTTTTTTAAAAAACCTCTTCAACGATTTTTAAACAATTTTTCTCATAAATTGATAATTGTGTAAGAAATCACTTGGTGTACATTGCGTTGGTGTTAAATAAATTTCAGGTTTTTTTTTAATCAATTTATTTCTAATTTTATTGATATAAACAATTTTTTTTAGTCTGAACTGTAAATTCCATGCATATGTGCGAAGTGCAAGACAGCACGGTGTATTATTGTTCATATTTATGTACTCACATAATACTTTTTAATGGTTTTGAATTGGATCTTTTTTGGTATAGAAAAGTATTTTAAATATTAAAAAAAAAAGGGATTTATTTTTTGAGAACTCAATATTCCGAAAATGAATTTATTAAACATCAAGCCGTTTTCAACTTCCAATGAACTAGTGATTCAATGTGGATTTTCATCGAGAAAGTGACATATTTGTCCACTTCACATAAATGACATCCTAAACTTCATATTGATCAATGGATTCAGCAGATAAAAAGATTGGTGCAGCTTTCATTCATTGAATTTTAAGAAATTTGTGCCATCATTATGTGAAGGTTTTATGATGATGAGCAAAATACGCCTTAAAAAGGAACCATAAACATTTATAAATCTTATTCAAAAGAAATTGTATTTCATTCCATCTGCTCCTTTTATTCCATCACTCATTTTGCTATTCATCCCGATGCATTATTTTCGAAACTTAGTAATTGGGGTATCAAAATTCCTTTTCAATACGTCTACCTGCAGGACAAGATAAGATATAGGTAAGGTAAGCAAAAAAACCGTTTTTCTTTTTTATTTTTATAAAGAAAAGCCTTTGGGCTTTGTGATAATTGATTCTGGATGATTGAATTGAGATGACAGTGACGAACACACACACACACACATATGACACGTACCCATCAGCATACTAAAATATATACGTAACATACACAACATAACGTATCCTTTTAGTCGAGCCAATGAAATTTACTTGAATTTATTCTCTGCTTTATACGTGCGTGATGATATTAAAACCCCGAATCGAAATGCCTCAAATATAATTGAATTACAAAATATCGAATCCACATAAATTCCCTGCCAGGATACCTGTCAATATGTCATAACAGCAATACCTTGATTTTGATGGGTAAATTGATATATCTTAGCAGAATGATATTTCGAATGCATTTTACCGCAAAGATGATAACAGCGACAGGGACTATACTTATATACAGCTTGAGGGAAGAAGTTGATATCTATCTACATATATACCGTTAAATATAAGGAGTAAGGACATTGAATAATCGTGTATTCGTTTCTTTATGGCAAGACATGTTATAAGGATTTAATAGGAAGATCGTATTATTTAATATGTATAAGAATAAGAATGTTTATGTCCCCTATGAAAGCTAAAACGTACTGAATTAAGGGTAAAAGTCAGTGAAATATAAAGATATTGTACCTTAATAAACCGGCGAATTCATTCAAAGAATCATCAGTCAGGTGTTTGCATCGATAAAACAAACATTTTTCCTTATTCTTAAGATGAGAGCCAGCGCAGCAAATTTTTACAACCAAATAATATTAAAAAGATATACATATTTATAGAATGTGGTTAAGGTAAAATCCGCCCACAGTCACGCCCCAATTATTATTATTATAAAAATTTTTAATTTGGTCCTAATAAAACGTAGAAATTTTTTAACTAAGCTATCTTCATACATAACATCTAAGCTTTTAGTATAGCTTAAGTGAAAAAATAGGTATTCAATAAAAGTGGAGGTTGACCCTTCCTAAAAAGATGTCGGAGGAAGATTAAATCCAAAAACGACTCAATACTTTTTTTTTTATCTTCAGCCTTTCACTCGGCTCATTTTTGAACTGCTTCGATTTCACTCAAATTTTTGTTTGTTATCTCAACTTGATTGACAGATACACACACAACAGCACCCACTTTTTTATGTTTTTCGTCTCACATTTTTTGACGAATCCATTAATTGCCCTGCTCCTATTACAGTTCTTACATGTATGTACAATTTGTACCACTTAAAACAGTGATAATTTCAATGGCACAGAGAGGAATTGAGTGGAAAGAAAAAAAAGAAAATAGAAAAAGGAGGAGAAAATGTAAAAACATCGGAATGATAATGAAGTGGAACAAAGCAGCGACCCCAGGACCCATGTTCTGTAACTCAGGCGATAACTTTTCGCATCGTTAAAAAATGAAACGATCCATTCCGCATTTATCGCATCTGGAAAAAATGTGTTTCTGTAAGTCGATGCGATAAGTTCAACTTCCACAGATAAGTCTACGTTTTTAAGTTTTACGTTTTAAAACAAAAAAAGTTAAATTTGAAATCAAGTTTATTTGTATTCGCGATTTATTTATTTGAATTATTTGTTTGGAAAGTGAAAAATATAATACCTAAATAGTAAATACAATAAAAAATGTACGCTGTATTGTTTGAGGAAGCAAACCAACGCCGGAATAAAATGCGTGTTGAACAGCGGCGTAGGCTTCGAGATAACACGAATCCTTTCGAAATTCCTGAGGAACGATTTCGGGAGGTATTCCGGCTGAGCCGAGATGCTGCTCTAATCTTAGTGGATGAAATATACGTCCGAATTTGCCACAGGGACAGAGAAAAACATTCATCCCTATCCCCCTTCGTGTTTGCTCTGCAATTCACTTTTTTGCAAAAAGGTCCTACCAAAGGGACATACGGCATGACCTTTCGGCAGCAATGAGCAGATCTATGATATCAAGATTAGCCCAACGAATTGCCTTCTCGCGAATTCCTTATGTTCCAGCATATAATCCACTAACGAATCATTTTGGGCTCTTGTGACCTTGGAACATCTCTGAAAAATAAAATTTAATTATACAAATAAAAAAATTCACTGAATAATCAGTTTTGTTTACTCTTATTTTGTTTTCTTTTTTGTACCTTCCTTTAACACGTTCAAAATTCAAATGAAACTATTATCGCTTGATTCTGGGTACGTGATAATATTTGACGTTTAAAATGAAAAAGTTAACGATACGATTTTCAAAGATACAAAAACGCATTTTATCGAATTTTTCCAGGATTTCTATACCGAGTGTTCCAGTCGGTAAAGTTATCAACTGTCAAAGTTATAGAAACCCGATAATGCGATACCTAAAGTGTGTTTTGTTTCATTTTCCATCGTTTCTCGACAATTTTTATCGACGCGATAGTTACAGAACATGGGTCCAGGATTGCGCAAAAACCAATTTCTAGATGAAAAAATACAGAAAGTTGTAATTTTAAAATGTTTGTATGTTCATATTTCTCAGCTTGTAGTTATAATTAAACAAAAAAATTTGAGGGCTTAACATTTGTGTTTAAATATTGACTTTATGAAACAATCTCTTTTTTGTAAAGTATCCAAAAGGTATTGACGTATAAGTGAAAATGTGTGTCAATCTCAAGGAAAAAGTTTACAACAAATTAAAAAAAAATTAATATTCTGATTAAATAAATAAATTAGAAAAACACAAAAAATGGTCTTAGTAATCTTATAAAAATAAAGAATACTATAAAATTGGTTTCAAGTAAATCAATTTAATATTTTCTGAATTTACGCCGGACATAATAACATTGCTTCGTCTTTATATAATAAAAAATAATAATAATAAAGTAATGATTATGTGCAAAGGAGTTTAGTTTCCTTTGTTTCAGGCTTGTAAAGAATGCAATCTTTTGTGAATATATACATAAGTCTTTAAAAATCATTTATGGAATTCAATTAAAATATTGCATTCATTGAATTCACTTTGATACTTCAGACTTCAAATTATATGCAATCACCATTCACTTGCAGCAAAAAAAGATTGCAATAATTTTTTCTCCCATTCTTTTTACAGCAGTCAATTTATTGCAATTTTTTGAGAATTCATGCATTCTTTTGTATTCTTGCTTTCTTTTGCATTCTTTACAATCTTTTGCATTCTTTGCAATCTTTTGCATCCTTTACATTCTTTTCTTTCTTTTGCATTCTTTGAATTCTTTTGTAATATTTGCCTTTTTTGCGTTGTATTGTAATCGTTTAAATCGCAATAAAGTTTTTTATTTACATGCTTGGAATGCAAAGCATGCAAAAAAATGCAAGAATGCAAAAGAAACCAAAGAATGCATGAATTCTCTAAAGATTGCATTCCATTGACTGCTGTAAAATGAATGGGAAAAAAATGATTGCAATCTTTTTGCTACAATTCTATGGTGATTGTATAATTTGAAGTCTGAAGTCTCAAAGTGATGTCAATGAATACAGTTTTTTAATTGAAGTCATTAACGATTGCATTCTTTTTCCTAGCTTCCGTTCCTCGAAACAGTGTTGCCTTTTGCTATTAATAATTTTTTTAAAATGTTTTTGCTGCAGTTTATTGTTTTTTTGTTTTTTTTTTTGCTTTAATAGTATTATTGGAGGCCCCTTTTTTTGGCCTGGGCCTTTTTTTAGGACTCTTTTTGAAATTTTTCAGCGGCAACACTGCCTCGAAAACTTCTGTAGTTCTTTCACTTCCTACAACTGAAACAGAAATCATTGCAAAAAAAAAAACAAACAAAAGAAAATCTTGATAAACAATATGATTTTGACTTGCAATGTTAATTTCTTTTATTTGTCATTTTATCATTTGAGGATAGCTGGTGGTCAAGCAGACTGATAAGTTCTAAGCGCTTATCAAACAATTTGACCACCATAGTAGTAGATATAATATCCAAAAAATTAAGTATAAAACTAGCTTAATTTTCATGAATTTTGCAAGTTAAACCCGAGACTTATAGGAGTAAAAGCAAATAGTACCTATCTAAGGCTTTTATTTTTGGGAAGTAAAGAGAAATAGAAAGCATTTTATTATTTTTTAAATCAATATTGAAGGAGTTTGTTTTTTATATTAAAATAAAATTAAAATGGGTAAGAATATTCCGTATTAGAACAATTATTTTGAAATTATTTGCATTGATGAAAAAGTTCTTCAAATCGATCAGAGGTTTCTCGCCAAAAATCGCATTCAATAATTTTTATTGTTTCCCATTTCCATTTCCATTTCAGCAAGCAATTGGATTCATATGACACCAGACTCCCTTATTCCATCATTTGCTGTTATCGGTGAGCTAGACAGTGATGGTTCCCCAACTTATGTTGGTCGATCGTTTCATGAAGGTGGTATTTTTCCAGCTAGAGTGGTTTCTAAGAAAAACTGTGCTTATGTCAGCTGGGCTGGCAGTGCAATCAAGAAGACTGACTATGAAATTCTGGTTGGTGAGAACTACAGATTTATAAAATACCATGCTGATGGAATACCACTAAGTGCTGTCCGTGCAGGTAATACTGCCGATGGTGAGCCACTGTGGGTGGGACGTGGTATATTGGATGGAAATAAGAAGATTGTTGGAAAAATTCATCCTACCCATCGGTGCCTGTTCGTTGCCTTCGATGGAGAAGAACATCGTTTGGATTCTTACGAAATTTTAATTCGCGACCCAACTTCGGAGGAAGACGAGGTTACTGTCGATGCACCGCTACTACCCGTTCCAGCAAGTTTGACATTGGATATCGTTCCTCCAAAAGCAGCAGATGTGAAAAATGATGTTTCTGTTGCAGAGCAACCAGAGCAACACACTTGGGTACGATCGAGTTGGGGAAAAGCTCCCCCAAATGCCGTTGTCGCCGGAAAAGACAGTGATGGATCCACCATTTATGTTGGTCGTGCTTACCACGAAGGTGAGAATCTTCCAGCAAAAGTTATACCACAAAAAAACCTTTGCTACGTTAGCTTCGATGGATGTGATGTCTTCAAAATTGATTTTGAAGTTTTGGTAGGTGATGGATACAGCTGGGTAAAAGGTTCGCATTCTGGAGATAATATTCCAATTGGAGCTGTGTCAACTGGTCAAACTGGAAACGGTAAACCAGTTTATGTGGGACGTGGACCTCATGTTGGCTCAATTACTCCGGGAAAAGTTCTACCAGGAGATTACTGTGTATACATTCCATTCTATCAAAAAGAACATAAGATAACTGAATACGAAATTCTTGTTAAAACAAAGTAATGCAATACAAAATTATAGTAATTATATAGAAAACTATATAATTAGCAAAATAAAGGAATTGATTCACAAATAATGTAAAGAGTTTTATTTTTATTTTATTTCAGAATTTTTCCATCTGAAGTTAAATCGTAAATTCTTACCGATTTTAAATTTATTACCAAATAATTAGCATAGAACCGAGGGTTAGAAGATAAGGGTTGTTTTTAGTTGTTTTCTTTTTATAAATAAAAAAAAAACAAAATAGATTTGGTGACGCTAAAAGAATTCAAGTAATCGACAATAAAACTGAGCAGAATTTTTTTTATTTATTAAAACTACCGATTGGAGGTTCTAGTCCACACAATTCGGCAATTCTGTTGTGGTCCGCCATTTGGAAAGTCATACTTAAGATTTGTTCGGCTGTTATTAGTCGTAGATTACATAGAACGGTTAATTTGTGTATATTTTTGTAGGTAAAAGTATTTTCTTAAACTTTTTACAGTAAAACCCGCTTATGAGAAAAACCCTATTATCTGAAACACTTTTTTCATCCCCGAGCATTTTTCAACCAATTACCTATAAAACACTCCGCTTAAGCGAAACTCACGTAACTGAAAAACCCGCTTATCTGAAACATATTTTTGGTTAAATTTTATATTTTTCATTGAAAAAAACTCTTAGCTAAAAAAAATTTAATTAACGGAACAAAAAATTTTCTGAACGCTTTCAATTCTTTTTATTTTTCACCTCCATCATTTTCACCACAAAAATTACATTTGAGTTTATGATATGTCAAAACCATTTTATTTGATCTATATAATTATTTATTATCTATTTTATTTAATTATTTTCTAGGCAATTCCAAAAGACAAATTCAATTTTTTTCCGCTTAATGGAATTTTTAAATCCACTTTAGTGAATTTTTTTTTCTACTTATTCGGACTCCGTTTAAGTGAAATTCTTATTCATTTAAGCGGGATTTGGTTAAGGGGAAAACCCGCTTAAGTTAAAGAAATACTTTGACATTTCTCTTAAGTGGGTTTTACTGTATACTACAATTATTTTTAACAATTCTTTCGACTTAAAACTTATTGTGGAAGTTTTTAGTTAAAAATGGTTGCTATAGCAGCATCTTCCAAAAGTGTCTCTTTTCATGAAAAATTGCTTCTCGTCTTCGCCGTTTGGATTTGAAATCAGAAAATTAATGGTCCCCTTCCTTTGCTGGAAACTAACATCACGCACGCAGGATTGATTGAGATTGTTGTAAGTCACTAAGCTCTGTTTTTTTTTTTTTTTATCTAAAGGGTGGTTAAATTTTAAGGCCGATGTTGATTTTGAATGAAACACAAATTATTTAGGAAATTATTGTCATTTCTTTTTATTATGATAATATTGGTATGGTTCAATTATGTATGGAACAAAGTATCGACCAAATGGCCGCCGCGACCTCGGCGGCACACCTCCATCCAATGGTCTTAATTTTCGATGACGCTGAGGTATAATGACCGGCCTCATTTTGGAAAAAATACGGCCCGATGATGTCGCCAGCCCATAAACCGCACCAAACAGTCACTCTTTGTGGGTGCATTGGTTTTTAGACAATCACTCTTAGATTATCATTCGCCCAAATGCGGGAATTCCGCTTATTGACGAATCCACTGAGTTGACCGAAAAAATCACGAAGTGCACGATATGCATTTTCATTTGAACTCCCATTTGCATAATAAGCTTGAATAACTTTAACGCGTTGCTCGATTGTGTATCTTTCCATGGTTCAAATTGAGTTAGTCTGAAATTGAGAAATGTCAAAAGAAATGCAGAAAAAAAAACTTGACGTTTAGGTGTGGTTCACATTCAACATCGGCCCTTAAAATTTAAACACTCGTTATTTGGCAGAAAATTGTAGGTCTCCTCCAATTTTGCATTAAAATTTTACTAACTTACATAAAGAGATAGTCTATTACCTTCCAAATGTAGACCGTTCACCCATTGTTATAAGAATTAGGTTACAACACAAAACATGAATGGGTTACTTTTTATCATATCGATCGCGATCGTAAACTTTTCCTAGTAAATATGTCTATTGCTATTTGTTCTAAATTTAAACACACGTGGATTTTATTATGACGTCTGCAGTTTTATTTCAACAGAAAATAAAAAAAAAAAAAATAAAACAAGTTGATTCACATTCATACTTAAAGCTAACCTGTGTATTAAGTTATCTGTGAAATGTGTCCAATATAAGTTTCGATATATATAAGTAAGATGTTACTGATATACCCAATCAGTTTGCTTATATTTAGTATCTCGATAGATAATCCAGACAACAGTGGGGCAGCTGATTTTACTTTTAGCCAATTCACATTTAAAATTTTACCATGAAACAACAACAACGATATAGGTAGATATATATTAGTTAAGTGGTAGGTACCTCCTCAACGTTTAGTTGTGTTAAAAGATTGAACCATGGGTCAGTCTTGTTTGTAAATTAACAGCGACAAGTTGAGATCGTGCCTTGGGGATTAGACGATCTATCCCACCACGACACGCCACCGCTGCCGCCGCCGCCACCACCGTCGACAACCGAAAACTTGCAAATAAATATAATATCGTTCAATTTGGCTTTGATAGCGTCGCGTGTCGTCATAATACCGGCTAAGTGTACAATTATCACCTTTTTGAATAAATTAAAATTTAAAATTGATCGTGCCGGTATATCGGGTATAGTTTTGATCGTCGATTTATACATACTCGTACCTAGAAAAAAAAGTGCTCCATGGCAACGCAAATTGATTCGAACATCTCTAAGAGAAATGATTCTGGTAATTTCACTGCTATCGAACCTACAATGACGGTGAGTTGATTCAACTATTTAGTCTCCATAGCCGCGCTCCCGCTGTCTAAATTACATAAATTTGTCGTAGATCATGATTATCTTCTATTTTTCTTGTATCTTTAGTGCGTAGCTATATATATATCCATCCACTTATACCTGTTTTGGAAAGCTTTCGATTTTGTGTTTTGTTTATTTAAGTGCGTTTTTATATTTATTTTTCTGTGATGATGGGTTATTCAAATAAATGGCCGTAGCCAAGCCAGGGGGGGCTTACCATGGGGATAAACCCTAATGTAGGTATATAATGCAAATTCATTGAATAATTTCGTCACTGGGACTATCGTTCTAAGTACCGATTAGGTATGTACTATACTTCACTTTAATTTCAACGATCATAGAATCAAAGCCGATAGATGAATCATCACTATTCCGAGTTAATCACATCAGCTGAACGATTATAAGAATCAAATAAAAATAAGTTATTGAAGATTAAAATAAGATAGGATTCTGGGAAATTGCTACATAGGCTATGGACAGTGTGGCGTCGCAAGAAATAAAACACACGATTTTTCATGTTAACAAAAATTCGCGACTTTAACTGTGGCGATACGACTATTTGTGCACACGACTTGAGATTTAAATTTTGACGTTTAAAAATCGTATAGTTGCAAATAAAATCGCACGACACAAGAAAAAGTGTTTTTATAGGTTAGAAAGGTTTTGAGATTTTAATATTAAGCTCTATCTACCGGAAAAAAAATATACATATTATGTAAGTTTCAATAAAATCGGATCGTTAGTTTTTGATATTTCAGCGCTTAAAAGACCAGGTTATTGTGATTCGCGTAAGATCCAGACAAGACAAAAATCTTATGATAGGGGGAGAGGTCGATAAGGGAATTTTTTTTTTTCTTATGAAATCCTGGTCCTTTTTCCTTAAGAAAGGGAAAACTTTTTTGAAATTACATATTTGCAAAAAGGTTTTCTGGTGTCCTTTTTTCTTTTTCAGAAATGGAAAAATGGATTGAAAAAAAAAAAATAGTTTGGAAGGAAGCCCTAAAACTGCCACAAGGTTCTATGTTGTCTGAGAAAACGCTTCGGGCGCATTAACATAGAGCAATTGTATGAGATTAAGGACCAGTTTGTTCACAGCTGATAATATTTAATCAATGGTCGCATTCGGGGATCAATCTAAAGCTATCCGGATAGGTTTGTGTTGTTATAATCCCTTGTGACAAAACGGCTGATGCAACAACAACCCAAAGTATTTGAACATTTTTAGGATAGGTGGATACTGGATAGCCTATCTGATAGTTTCTCAAACGCAAGAAATGATTATTGCAACTGGTAAATTATCAAATGTGCATGGTAACCAATATTTTTACAAAGGAATTCATAATTTTAGCTCTTAATCATGGCAATCGCTAATCGCTTTGACAGTCATGGAAAAGATTTAATCCCCTGTGAAGAAACTGGCCCTTAAGCTTTACAAAAAAAAAAATCGGATTGTGATTGTGACCAGAATTTTTAGAAATTAGAAAGAGAATAATATATATTCTAACATAGATTCCGGTACGCTTTTTGACTTTAATTTAGGGTGCCCATAATGCAAATAAAAAAAAAAGAGAACATTCCCTTTCCTATATTCAAACACTGTGTCAATACGCAATTTTTATTAAGGAATTCTAGTCTTGTTGGATATAGTTCAAACTAGATATTCGTCATGAAATCTATGTAAGATAAACTGAACTTAACAAAAACTGCATATTGGCAAGGCCCTCACTAGTCAACTCATGAGTCCACCAAGTGAGATCGCCGGGACGGAAGGCCGTTAAAAGCTATTTTGAATCAATAGTTTAGTTTAGTTTGGTTTTATTAGGTATACATTAAAACTTGGTCTTTTATAGTACAGAAATTATTACAAAGAATTATGTTTAAAAATGAATACAAGGAAGTAATTGATATTAATTAAAGTGAACAATGAATGAAAATTATAATTATTTGAAAAAATAAATAAATAATAAGGAAAAAAAAATAAAAATAAAAGGAATAAAAAAGGAAAGTATATGTAAGTAAAGAGTTACGAAGAATAGAGCAAGATGAAAGAGAAATAAAAATCAAAGGAAATTAAGGAAAAGAAAAACTTATTGTTGCGATGAGAAAAATTCAAAAAGTGCAGTTTTAAAGTTTATGTTGGATAATTGCTTAATGTTTACGGGTAAGGAATTCCATAATTGAATTGCATGGATGAAAAAGAGACGCGATGAGTTTAAATAATTGAATCTATGGGTAATAATGTTGAAAGTTCTAAGGGAGCGGTTGAATTGTAGCTTGGAATAGAGGTAGGGTGGTGACTTTGTACTTATGATTTTGTAGAGAAATATGCAGTTTCTTATACTTCTATGTTGTTGTAAAGTACAACCTAAAACATTCTTCGCGTACATAGAGATTCTCTCGTGCCTGCGTATCTGATAAATGTACCTGACAGAATCATTGAAAGCCACTTGCAGTTTGTGATATGAGAGTGAATCAAGGTTACTATAAACGACCTCAGCGTAGTTTATTATAGGCATTATGAGTGTGAGAACTAATCTTTGTCTTGTTTTAAGCGGGGTAAAACTGGCTGAAATCCATAATTTACGCAGACAACCATATATTTTTCCGACAACTACATTGATGTGGTTATAGCACGATAGGTTCCAATTAATGACAAAACCAAGACTTGTAACAGTTTCCACTAGCTTCATCTTCGTGCCCATTAGCAATATATGAGGCAAAGAAGAAAGTTCAAAGAACCTGTTAGAAATAGGGATTGCTTGGCATTTTGTTGGATTAAGTACTAAGCCATTGAGTACAGCCCAATTCGAAATTGAAGATAAATCTTCATTAAAGTTTGAGAAAAGCTCATCCAAGTTGCTCAATGTTTTTGAATAAAAAAGTTGAACATCATCAGCGTAGAGGTGAACTGATGAATGTTTGCAGATTGAGGGTAAATCGTTTATATACAAACAAAAAAGAATGGGAACCAAGATTGAACCTTGGGGTACACCTTGTACAAGAGACATAAACTCAGAGGAATTCAACAATTCAAATTAAAATAGTGCTAAGTCTTCTACTTGGCTGATGTATTTGAGTAGAATAAAGAATTTGTATTATTAAAAACAAAAAAGGAACCTTCGTATTCGTACAGTTAGTTTCAGACAATGAAAACAGACTAGTTTTAATTTAAATCAAATTAGAAAACATTAATAAATAATTCAAAATCAATTCCTCTTTTTCATCTGAATTTTCATATTTTTAAGAATTTCTAATTTGTGAAGCCCACACAATTATTTGTGAATTTTGAATTAAAAGTAATGAAAAAGGAATAATTGGTATATATTTTTATTTAAAAATATACTGTACAACTTTTGACGGTTTAAATTTTTCAAATTGTAAGCCACTATTAAAATTTACTCAACAGCTCACAATTCCTTAGTCCACTGTGAACCTGTGAAAAAAAATATGCTTCACGTTCACATATTTTGCCCCGGAAAACAGAAAAAAATGTGACAAATTTTTAATAATTTTATATAATAACTAGTTGACCCAACAAACGTTGTTCTGCCATATAAATTTTCTCTAGTGAATATTTTTGCTGTTAAAAAAAAAAACAAATGTATTGTAAGTTTGTTTGAATTTTGCCCGAGTATTATGAATTATGACTTTCCATTCTTTGCTGAAGATCAATCGAATATGTGGGGATAGGATGACATAAAGAGGAATGGAGCGCTGTAATCGATGACCGCCCATACAAATTAAAAAAACACCTACAATTCATTTTCTCAATTTAATGTATTTACTTAAAAAATATTAATTTCGAATGTGCAATTGTGTGTGCGATATTTTTTGTCAGTCCGTCTTTATTCAACACAAATAAGCGAGAACATGCCACGTATAATTGTCCGTGTGAAAATAATGGTGTGCCCAAATTTAAGCAGCAATTGGACATCGTTTGGCTTTATGACGTATTGATTGGCATTGCGAATGCCAATTTAATAGGAAATTGAATGCGTTTGAATTCAGTTGCCACGTCTTCTGTGGGAATCATTATAGAATGGGTGGTAGCAAAACATTTTCGCCTCGGATCTTGTCATTCAAAATGGTGGCTTCTTTAATGTTTTTCATCAAATTTTTATAGTGACCAATTGCGTGAGAGCATTTTGCGAATCAACAATTCTGCAGACATCGGCGGTCAATTTTATGCAGCCAGTATTTTCATGGACAGCAACTTCTCCATCGCCGATATCTTACAATAATGTTTCGAGAAAGTGTCAGCGGTTGGATCTTGTAGCACGCCACAGTGGCGATGATTTCAAGTAAGCGTTGATTTTATTCATTGTTTGCGTTTAATAATTTTACTGAGTTGCTATACACTTTCACCAAAACATGGCCAATATAATATAAGATAATATTTCCAATAAATTTTTAGGACTTCTAAATTACTTAAGAAATGGTACTCCCTGAAAAAAATACTTTGCTGATAAAATTTCTATAGGCTTGAGGCATCATGTATAGATAGAGTTCTTATACTATTAATTTGCGAAAAAACTAAATTAAAAAATTCTTTATCTCTCTGATATCTTTATATTTTATTATAGTCTATTTAGAGGAAAGTGAATAGATTTTGGTTTTATTTTTTGTTTGTTTTTATTGCCCACCATATTTTGCGTCGTTGTAGCAATTTAAATGAAAAAAATAGCAATTTAAGGAATATAATTGCTAAGATAAGATAAATTTTGAACCATTTTATCAAAATTACTTAAGAAGTTCAAATAATATTTTATCCAAAAGTTAATAAAATCGTTTTTAACAGTAGAACAGTTTAAGCGATTTCGGTGTTCTTTTTTCTATGAGTTTGTTATTTTATGCTCTACTCTAAAGTCGTATGCTTATAGCTTAATATCATTAATCCTATAAGTCAAAGAGATAATTAATATGAACAAATAAAAAAAAAAAAACTTTTTTTTTTTTTTAATTTTGTAAATGCTCTACATTTCTTAAATAATGTTTACTCTGAACGATGGATTGGAAGCAGTGTTGCCGAAAGTACTCCCATAGGATTATTCTACTCCTTTCAACACCTCCGTACTCCTGTACTCCTCCTTTAACATTCGTACTCCTATTTTTTTTAAAGACCTAAAATATTTTACACTTGCAGCAAAGTGTAATGTTAACCTTAATAAATTTAATTCACTTCAAATTTAAATCAAATTTGGCAGCATTTTAATCTTCCAAACTGTCGTCAAAAAGGGAATTTCCCTATTGTTTGTTTTTGTTTTTCGTTGGCGTGGACGTCTACGTTCAATTTACATCTGTCAGTTCGGTATTTATTTTATGGTTACCTCATTACCTGAAATTTTGGTTTGGTGGTTGTTTTTTTTTTTTTTTTTTTGAGCTCCGTAAATTTGTATGTATAGTTCAATAAAATGAAAAGGTTTGTTAATTAATGTTTGAAATATTGTAATTCCTGTTAGAAAAAT
This sequence comes from Epistrophe eligans, assembly GCA_951394125.1. NCBI lineage: Eukaryota > Metazoa > Arthropoda > Insecta > Diptera > Syrphidae > Epistrophe > Epistrophe eligans. The sequence continues at coordinate 34,101,771 of OX596029.1, read as the reverse complement.
TCAAAGTAAACTTGTATTGTATAGATATTTAGTGAAATTGGATTCCTTGGAGCAGGAAAAGGCAAAAAAAGGCAAATATAACTATGCACTACGCTATCTGCCACAAGACAGAATTAATAATTTATTTATTTATGTTTTTTTTTGTAACTGATTTTTTTTCTTGATGATTTGTTTTTTAATAAAGTTTGAAGACTAAAAAATGTCTGTACTACTATTTTTTTCAAAATACTCCTCTTTTTTGGCTTCAGTACTACCTTGAAATATTTCTTCCCGGCAACACTGATTGGAAGTGATGGACAAGTTTTTGAGACACGGACTTAAATCAATTAAACTTTTTTCTACTGGAAAAAAATTTATCTTGAAACATTAAGTAGCATAAGTAAATTCCGGCAAAAGATACAAAAGGCTGGTCAAGAGATTCAAAATTCAGGAAGCACAAAACACTTGAAATGACAAGTTTTAATATAAATTCACGAGGGGACATTGGGCCTTACCAGTAACCAAATTTAAAGACGACTTTATTATTCAAGTAAAACAAACCATAATAGTATTAACTTTAAATAATGAACCATATACATCATAATATGTTTCATATTCAAGAGTCCGTACCATGTAAATATTCATTATTTAGTGTCTACTTAAATATTTAAGTCATATACCTATCGTGTTTAGTTTGCTATATAGAGTATGTATTATATGGTCCATTTTAATTAAATATTTAAGTCGTCTCTAAATTTTATTATTGGTACGGCCCATTGTGAACAATTTTTTTTTTAAATTATGTAAGAAAAAACAGTAAAAAAAATAATACCTACATAAATGAAAATATTAATATAAAAAAAATACAAATAAATATAACAACTAGATATTATTTAATTGTTTTAGAACCCTGTCTGATTTGAGTCCAAATTTTTTAACTTTCGATTTAAGGCAAACTTTGTGAAAGATTTAAAAGTTCTAAGAAATTTCAAGAACATGCCATTTACCGAGAGCCAGTACTGAATCATACGATTTTCAGGATAGTCTTTTGAAGCATAAAAATAGATTTGATAAAAATATCATGTCTATTATCGAATCCGCAATTCTGGATCCGCAGTTATAGATCCGCAGTGATTCGCAGTACAGTGCTTTCGTCTTTACCCATTTGTCGTGTAAAGAAAAGAGAACACTATACTGCGGATCCAGTATTTCGGATTCCATAATCGACATGATTATCTATTAAGTTTAAAAAAATGATCCAAGAATTCAACAATATTTTAATGAAAAATTGCTTTTACTATTTTCCACTATTCTATTTTTTACTTACTCCTTATGGCTTAGTTTTTTTATAATTTAGCGATTTATACGGTGATATGTAGTCAATTAGATTTTAAACTAGAGTTCATAATTAGGTAAAGGATGGACTCCACGGATATTCTTAAAATTTTGCTATTTATAGGGTGAAATAGGGAAGAACAAAAACAAAGTAGCATAGTTTTAAATTGTCATTCTCTGCAATCTCAGTTCACATCAGCAAGATTCCTGAGCAGGGTTTCGCATTTTTTGTGCCAAAAGTATGAACGTAAGAAAGATAACTGAATTTAGAACTTAGTTATTTATAGGGTGAAATTGGATTAAAAAAAATAAAATGATACCTATATATGACTTTAAAAAACTATTTTGCATTTAAAATGTAGTGCTTTGAGGATTTACTTCGGAGATAAATTAAGCCCTTGACATTTTTCAAAACTAAATGAAATATTAAGGTATAGGGTGAGTTGGGGTAAACACAAACTAGTGATATAAGAATTTAAAAAAAAAAACTTCGTTTTCAATTTCAAGTGTATGAGGATGAACTACAAGGGTGAATTGGGATGAAAACGAAAATGTTTATTTCTTTAATATGTAGTACAGTAAAATCCGCTTAAGAGAAACGGCAAAATGTCACAGTATTTCTTTCACTTAACCAAACCCCGCTTAAGTGAAAAAAAATTTCACTTAAGCGGAGTCTGGATAAGTAAAAAAAAATTTCACTTAAGCGGATTTAAAAATTCCATTCAGCGGAAATTTAAATTTATCTTTTGGAGTTAGTTGCCTAAAAAAAATTAAATAAAATCCAAAAAGCGATTTGTTTACAAAACGAGAATAAATGGTTGTGACATACAGAAATTTAAATGTCATTTTTGTGGTGAAAATGGTGGAGGTGAAAAATAAAAAAGAAGTGAAAGCGTTCAAAAATTTGTTAGTTCTGTTCGATTCAATTTTTTTTTTTCACTTAAGAGAGTTTTTTTCAATGAGAAATATAAAATTTAACTGAAATTTTTTTTCAAGTAAGCGGGTTTTTCACTTAAGCGAGTTTCGCTTAAGCCGAGTGTTTTATAGGTGATTGGTCGAAAAATGCTCGGGGATGAAAGATTTGTTTCAGCTAAGCGGGTTTTTCTCTTAAGCGGGTTTCTCTTAAGCGGGTTTTACTGTATTTTTAATAGGTACCTAAATATTTTTCATTGTGATAGAAAGTTTAAACTTTAAGAATGGTTTAAGGGTTAAATATTTCTAATAATGTAGATTGGTGAATTAAAAAAGAAACTACATAATATTGAGAAAATGCCCATTGTATTAAAAAATTAAAATATCAGAATCAGCGTTGGCGGCCATAAAAAAAATGTTCGTGCCACATATTCTATAAAAAAATTAACATTTTCTAAAAAAAAAAATCGTGCCATTTCATCTCCATATGAAAAAACGCAAAGTCGTATATTAATAAAAAGTTTAATTCAATTACGGGGTAAAGTACAACTATAAATTAGAGGAAATAATTTGCTTTATTCGTGTATTGTTAAAAAAAAGAGGAGTTTTTGCCAGTTTTTAAACCCTTCGGAACAATTTTCTTATTTTTTTTTTTCAAAATTCGCTTTATTTGAAGTATAAAATTGTAGTAAGAAGAGCGTGCCATATTGATTTTTTTCGTTCCACCGTGTCACAATGAAATGTTCATGTCAAAAAAGCACGATGCCACTTCGGCAACGCTGATCAGAATATTTCTGTGATCAATCAGTAGATATTAGAACTGTTAAAACGGCAACCAGCAATTTATATGTTAATTGAAAAATATAATTTTTCAATATTGCTATTAAGTTGAAAATTAGAAAAGTAGGTTTTTCTCAAAAACATTACTTAAAAAAGAAGCAATTTTTAAAATGTTTTTAACATTATATTTTTTTTTATATTTTGCAATTTCAGATTTTCTCAAAAACTATAAAAAACGTCTATTTTAAGCTTTTTAAGAACATTCATTGAAAGTTTAATTAGTATTTAATTATAACAATAATGTATTGGAATCAAGTTTAAATTTTGTTTGTCCCCTCAAAATATGTATTTTTCCAGCTACGGACTTTATGTTTTTTCTTAACCACATTACTATTTGATGGTAAAATTGAATGCTTAATAGTTTGACCTCTCAAGGTGAGTTAACCCATTCGATTTTATTGATGTCTTGTATTATCTCTTTCTTGAAAAATTTAAAACTACACCTTTCACTATACCTACCTTCATCAATTTTAAAGCTCAATATATAAATATATAGTTATATTCAATGACACACATTTTTTGTTTAATTACTTTGAATTGAAAGATTTTTATCAGAAATAACTTCATTTATATACCTAGAGGAACATATTCTTTCTGTGTTTTTATAGATATTTAATATTACTTAAAATTAAATTCAATGTTCGAATAATAAAATCGTTAAAGATAATCTAAAACCGCCAAAAGATATGTTATCTTAACATTTTTTTGCACCCAGAAGTTTTATTTATTATTTTACTTTGTAAATTCAAGACCTAGAAAAATCAAAAAATATGGGTAGTGAGGGAGAGAGAGAGGGTATAAGCTATAAAGAAATCAATTATTAAGAGCCATATATGTAGGTACTTACTACTGGACACATAAACATGATAATTAAGTGACACACGTCTAGATACGAAACTATTTAAATTCAATAACAAAAATTGATAAGGTGAGTTATTCATATTTCTTTAACAGAGGTGGGTTATTTTAATCTTCGCGCCTTTGAACCTACATGTTTGGTAAATATTTTTTTTTTATTTAAATAAAAAAAAAAAACACATCAATTTGGAGCAATTTAGTTTCGATATATAAAAAACAATTATAGCTTAATTTATTTGATAAATTAGTCGGTAAAATTTTCTTTTCTTAGAAATTGTTTTTCCAGTTTTAAAATATACACATTATGTAGATACATAATGTAGGTTACATGATTAACTAAGGGGAAAATTCAGAAACTAAATTAATTAATGAGTAGTAGGTAAACATAGAATTAATTATATACATATGTATATTAGCGCCATACGGATTTTTACGATAAGTCCGCTGCCGTTGATCTAGAAGCTATATTTTATGATCGAATTTGTGAATGGCTTATCGCATCAATATAATTTTTTATCATAAAACAAGCTTTGAAAAAAAAACAAAAGTTATTTTATCTGTCTTTTTGAAAGTGACGTTTAAGATAATAAATTAAACAGAATCTTTAGAAGCTTCATAATCATGATTATGTATAGAAAGCTAACAAAAATAAAATAATTCAACAAGTAGGCAGTATAAATGTTTTTGAAAATGTTTATGGGGCCGTTTAAAAAAAAAATCAATCAATTTATTGCTTTCGAAATAATTGTTTATGTTCTTTCCAACCTGTTCTGTAAGATGTCAGTTAAAATATAGTTAACATAGGAAACAAATCAAAAACCAAAAAAAATTGATTAAAAAATTTAAATTTTTCAAAAATTCACCTAGCCAAGAGAAAAGCTCAAATCAAAAATTTTGCAAAAACGGATTTTTTTTCATTTTTTATTGGCTTCTCAGGAATATAAAATTTATTTCTAGAAAACATTTCCCTGATTTTATGTGATATTTTTCTCCAACGTCCATTTTTCATTTTTTGATTTTGAAATATTTTTATCTCGAGTTTTAGATTTTCTAGAATTTTCTTTTATATGGATGACTTTCTTGTATTTACAAGATCTATCGATAAAAGAAACAAAAACTCTCTATCACTTTTCGTTTAAAAAATAGAATCTAGACCTTTCTATTCTTTTGCCCTAATGTACTAAAACCTACCATTTGGGCTGGGTCACATAATTGAAAAAACTCAGAAACCGACCTTTAAAGCGTGGCAACCCTATGCCTTGACCATATTTCGCCAGGCAACCTTTGCGCAAAATGTTAGTTAAAACACTATCTAAAAAACTGCATACCACTTATCTGGTAACTCGATGAGGGTAGGTCGTCCTATGGCGGGATCTTCTACTATAAGGAGAGCTCCCTAAAAAGAAAATGAAGCCACTGTTGCAAAAGTCTACAGCCAGGTAGGATTGCTGGGATCTCAGTGTAAGGTTTGTTACTGGAGGGGCTAGTTATAGCTTTCATTGAAACACAAACCAGTGGAATTGTGGAATTTTTTCTGACAAGTAGGTTACGGCAATCATTGGAAATGATCTGTCATTGAAAATATCTGTGGTGCGTGCCTACGTTGTTTTTTTTTTTTTAATGATTTCGGATATTTTAGCAACTCATTGCGAACATTTACCACCTTTTGTCCAAGAAAACTGTTGTAAAGTCTAAATGAACCCTGTCGCATGCAATTTTGGTCTCGCATTTTGATTCATTTAAATAATTATCACATGGAACATAAACATAATAATAGTTAACATTTGTAATGAAAAAATAAAAATGTTGTTGTTGTATATTGAGCGGTGAATAATTACTTGTTATTATTATTTTTGTTTTGTTATTCGATTTTAAAGTTTATTTTATTTTTATATAAATAAAAAAAAAACTCAGTAAATTAAGCGACCGAAGTCTAGCCTGAATCCACAAATGCCGAGAATCCTTCTTTTCATATCTGCACTTCATATTCAATTATTAAACATTATTCACATTTATTGTTTTTAATCCACAACACTTTTGGTACAGAAGGGAAGAATGCACGGCGGCATTCGCGAACTCGGATTTAGGTTCGACATCGATTAATTATTTTACCGAGTGTTTTTTGTTAAAAGTAAAATATAAAATATATACACACAAATGTGTTTTCAATAAAAATAATAAACAAATAAATAATACAACGCTCAGTAGTGTACACAAGTCACAACAAATTAATTTGAGGTTAGAATTGATCATTGAACGAAATAATGACATATGAGAACAGAAAAAAACCGGACAGATTTTATGGGAACGATTGTCTTCCACTTTGCTGAAACGAGAATCAGCTGTTCATTCAAAACGATAAATAATAAAATTGATTTTAATAAAAAATAGTGAAGTTAATGCAATATTTTTTTGATAAATTTTTTTTTAAGAAATAAGCTTTATTTTGGTACCAAAATGCCATCAATTTTCTTTGTTTAACTCTCAAATTAGAAAGACAAAATGTTCAATGATCGTTTTCAATGAAAGCTATAACTGGACCCTAAAAGCCCAACAAATGGCGATGTTTTTTTTTCAAAAAAGTGTAAAAAACACGCTCGTATTCAAATATGCAACTTTATGTCAACTTTAAGTGATTTAAGATTTTCAGCAAACGAACATTTACGTTTTTATTTATGAAGAAGAATATTCATCAAGTAAGCATTACCGTTACAAAATTTTAAGGGTGTCGCGCTTGTTTAAAAAATAATCCTAATGCATTTTTCAATAAATGCAGCAACGCAACAGTTTTAATTTATACATTTTTTCTTCTAACTGTTTATACCTGTGATATATGTAGGTATGGGACAGTGGGCACTTTTAGACGGAGGGTACCTATATATATCTTCTAAAAAATTACAATTTTTAACTTTTCCATTAAATATATACGTTCTTATACCCAAATATGTATTTAATATTATAAACAAAATAATAAATTCTTCCGTTCAAAAGTGCCCCCATGTCTGTATAGTGTATATGTCTGTTCGACTGCAGCCTAAACTAATGGGTCGATTTTCTTGAAACTTGGTATATAGATTATTTTGGATATTTCCCCGCCACTTTGTTTTATTTTTTTTTATAATACCTAATATTTTTTCTGAAAAATGGATCCATAGATTTTTCTAAGAAAACAAAATATGTAGTTGATTAATATATATATGTATATATATACATATATAGGTATAGGCTATTTAAAAAAAATTAAACAAATGGTTATTAATATGCACTTCCCGTAGAACCATTTTTTTTTATTTTTGCTTTTCTCAAAAACGCTTCAAGTAATTTTGATAAATTTTTTTGACAAACATTTTTTTTTTTTTTTTATTTTTATTATTTCAAAAGTTTAAATTGAAGGTATCTACTGTATTTCAAAAAATATATTTGAGATTTTTAAAAAAAAGTTAAACATTTTTTTTTAGACACCATATTTATAGAACATAACTTGTTTGATTTTTATTAAAATTCCCACCAAGCTTTTTTTTTAAACACCATCGATAATATTTTTGACAAAATTTGTTCTTATAGTCAAAATTAACGTTACTTACCTTCCACACAACTGTTAAAAAAAAAAAACGTTTAAGAAAATCTTATGTTTCTCGAAAACGGCTTCTACGATTTTGATTTAAAAAAAGTCTAAATTTTGACTAATAGGACATTCCATTATTGTACAGAAACAAATTTTACAATAAGCTAGTATTTCTCCATGGAACCATTTTTTGATCTCATTACCTGGTTAAATTTTTCTAAATATGTACATTTGTTTATAAGAGCTTCTAAAATAAATTTAAATAATATTGCAAATCGAAATTAAAAAAAAAAAAAAAAAAAATAGTTTGATTTAAACAAAAGTTGATTTTACTTTGAAAAATCGATACATATTTCAAAAATGGGTAGATGATTATTTTCAAAATTAATATTTAATTAAAATTAGTTAAAACTAAAAAATGATATAACAACTTTTTTTTCATATTAAATTTTAGACATACAAAAATTAATTAAAAAAAAGACTCAAAGGATTTTTGTAATTTTTTTTTGTCATAAATTAAGATTTCTCAAAGAAATCAGATGTTGTACATCGTGTTGGTGTAAAACAATTACAGAAGACTAATAAGTAATAAAGTAATAAATCACTTCGTGATTTTATCGGTCAATTTAATCGTCCAAATGTGCGTACAATCGGAAAAATCGTGCAAAAATTTGAGCAAACCGGGTCTGTAGGAGATGTGAAAACACCAGTGCATGCTTGTACTGCTCGTTCTGCAGAAAATATTGCTGCTGTTCGCGATAGTGTGGCTGAAGAGCCGTCCACTTCAACTCGTCGTCGTGCCCAACAATTGCACCTCTCACGCTCGTCGTTGATGAACATTATGCATAAAGACTTGCATTTACATGCTTACAAGGTGCAATTGACTCATGAACTAAAGCCTCTTGACCATTTCAAGCGTCGTCAATGGTCAGAATGGTGGCAAGAAATGGCAACAGTGGGATGATCAATTTTCGAAGCAAATCATCTTCAGTGATGAGGCACATTTTCACCACAGTGGATTCGTCAATAAGCAGAATTGCCGCATTTGGGCGAATGATAATCCAAGAGTGACTGTCAAAAAACCAATTCACCCACAAAGAGTGACTGTTTGGTGCGGTTTATGGGCTGGCGGCAGGCATCATCGGGCCGTATTTTTTCCAAAATGAGGCCGGTCAGGCAGTTACTGTGAATGGTGTTCGCTATCGTGAGATGATAACGAACTTTTTATGGCCCGAATTGGAAGATATGGATGTGGACGATATGTGGTTTCAACAGGACGATGCCACTTGCCACACAGCTAACGAAACAAAGGCTCTTTCAAGCGACAAATTCAATGGCCGTGTTATCTCACGTGGTGGCGATATGTAAATTAGCCGCCAAGATCATGTGATTTGACACCGTTGGGCTTCTTTCTTTGGGGTTATATGAAAGAAAAGATGTAAGCCAGCAACAATTCAAGAGCTAAAGGATGAGATAATTCGGCACATTAACGGCATAGAACCTCAATTATGCCTCAGCGTCATCGAAAATTTGGACCATCGGATGTAGGTGTGCCGCCGATGTCGCGGCGGCCATTTGGCCGATATTTTGTTCCATACATAATTGAACCATAACAATAGTATCGTAACAAAAAGAAATGACAATAATTTCCTAAATAATTTGTGTTTTATTCAAAACCAACATCGGCCCTTAAAATTTAACCACCCTTTATATAAAAATTTATTTCTATAGTTACGTGCATTGATTTAAAAAAGAAAAGGCTTGTTGGCCGAGCTTCTTTAATAATTACATTAAACTAGACTACATTTTTGGTAGGTGGCATAACATAATTTATTTCTTCTAAAATCAGATGAATATGTTTATAATTTATTCAGCCTCAAAAGCCACAGTGTGATCGTGAGACTCATACATAGAACATTACATACCTTTATACAGAAAAAGTCTTGGCTTTGATAAAAATATCCAATGGCTGTCGGCCTCGGACTTTGGTCAAGTAGCTTCAATTCGTTGCTATGTTAAGTTCTATTTAAAAGTCTTCTTGCACTCGAATAACTGCACTTTAAAAGAAAAAAGAAAACAGTCAATGTTTTATTTTTAAAATCTTTATTCTTATCTCAATATTTTTTTTTTCTTCCGAGTGGAACAACAGTTGTTTCAAAATCAAAACAACTTTCCCAAAAGAATTAAAAAAAAAAATACAAATGAATGCATAAATCTGATTGCTAGCTATTTTGCTTTTAACTGATGCTGTCCATCAAACTAACACCAACCAGTTTTCATTTCCATGCGAGTACTGTCTCAGGCACTCAGGCACTCACTTCTGTACGTCCGTAAAATAGCCCCTTGTCTACGCTAAGGATATTTGATGTTCGGGTTTCTGCGGGTAATGTTTCGTTAGCCTACAATTTACAATTTGAAACATCCACGATAACACAATTTTTTTTTTGGGAAGGACATTTTTTCTTACACCAGAATTGTTGTTGTTTCTTGTTTAACCACTTTTCAATTCTTCATATCTTTTTTCGTTACTGATGATATTTTATTTTTTATTTTCTGTTTCAGAAACATTCAATTTTGTCTAGCAGAGGCTCAAGTCCATCCGTCAATACGGATGTTGCCCTAGGCGCTGGTAAAGCATCCGGCTTGGTGACAGCAGATGATGCCAAAACAACGCCAATGACCACAACCACGACTACAGAAACAGACCGAGGCAACTGGTCCAGTCAACTGGAGTTCGTCATGGCCTGCATAGGTTATGCAGTGGGCCTTGGAAACATTTGGAGGTTTCCGTATCTGGTCTTTCGCAATGGTGGAGGTATGTTTTATTTATGTGTCTTATGGGGATTTGTTTTGAAGAAGTGCTCCACCACCACCACCACCACCGACGCCGCCACGCCACCAATGAGACGCGTTGCGTTGCCGTTGGTTGGTCTATAGATTCAGCAGCTGTCCTATAATGTGCCTTTAGGCACACATATGAGCCCGCCTTGTATCATTTTTCTGTTGGTTATAGGTAGGTACGTTTTGGGTACGGACGGTGGTGGAGTGCTAAATTTCTTTTTTTTCTCAACAAAATTTTGTGCAATAGTTTATAGTGTTGGGTTGGGAGGAGTGGTTGGTTAAGTGAGAAGAACTGTGAAAGATTTATTATTCACCAGCGAATCAGTATATATGGGTGGTTTATGTGTCCAATGATATAATGGAGTGTTCAGAGGCGCTTAAGGGATGACTTTGGGTATTATTTATGATATACATACCTACATTTAGTCATTTGTTTGCGAAAAAAGACCGTTTTCCCCAAATGAAGATGGAAAATAAAAAGCAGATATGAGTTTGCATAGAAATACTGTTTTACATTTTAGATTTAAATTAAATGAGATATCTATCTATCTGTTGGAATTTTTGCTGTCTTCCATTCTATCTTAAATGTTTCCATCAAGATTGAATAATAAATAAATTTAGATTGAGATTGAGAATTAATAAAAGCTTTGGAAAAATGCTTCTCAAAAAACTTTACGCAAAGTAAATACTTTTTGAGTTAAAGAGTAAAATAATGATTGACTTAAAACAGTTTGCCTATTTTTTTTAAATTCTAATTCTCAAAAAAGTGCCCTCAAAATTCAGCAATTTTTTTTTACAAAAAGAGTTGCTACCATTTTATAATTTTTTTTCTGAAAAATCGTTATAAGTGGTACCTTTCATAAAACTGTTTTTTTGATTTTCGATTTTTTCAAAAACGGCTGAACTTATATGGTCTTATTTATAAACGTTGTCTAACAACTGTCCGACTTTGGAAAACCTTGTTATTGTTGTCTCATAGCTGTCTAACTTAGACACTTTTTGGAAGGTGGCATTAAACTTTTGTGGAGGTATTTCCACATGCATCTCCACAAATTTCAAGGTATCTCCATATTCATCTCCACATGTTTCAAGGTATCTCCACACGTATCTTCACATATGTGCAGTGCAGATATATATCTATGTACAAGTAAACGTAATCTCAACATGTGTGGATGTATAACCCGACTAAACCCAGCTCAAAATGTTATCCATACTGTAGGAGTAATTTGGGAGAAAACAAGAAATAAGAAAAGTGGGGTTGGCAGTAGGCAGTTGTCAATAAAAAGAAATTCAAAATTTATTTCTTGTTCAACAGAACAAACTCTAAAAATTTCATCCAAATTGTTAGAACCGTTCTCAAAACTAAGAAACTGTCACGACCACTTTTATTGGTCGTGACAGTGAACGGATATTCCAAAAAATATTTTCTAAATTTTTTTCTCTTCACTCGCTTCTCATAACACACGCTATAAATTTCTTCCAAATCGTTAGAACCATTTCAGAAAATCAAGAAATAATAAAAGTAGGCGTGGCTGTAAATGAATTTTCCTGAAAATATTTTTCGAATTTTTTTCTTGTTCATCAGAACGTTTCCTCCCAATTTCATCCAAATCGTAGAAGCCATTATAACCAATTTCTAAGAAAAGTGGGCGTGGTAGTGGGCGGATATTGCTAAATCATTTTTTTTTTAAATTTTTGACTCATTTATTGGAACAAACTCTGAAAATTTCATTTAAATAATTTGAGCCGTTTCCGAGAAATAGAGATGTTTCCGACCGATTCACAGTGTGACATTTCGCTCATTTAGCGGGATTAAATTAATAACGCTCAGAAATAAATGTTTATGTTCAATTTGTTTTACTTATTTATATAAAAATTGTTCACAGAATGGAATGTAATAAATTATATTAACATATCTATACAAGTTTTGACAAAAAATAACTTAAAAGAACGGACAATTTTCACTTTTGTAATCGTTTGGTATGTCTAATAATTGCAGAACTTCATGTTCAATAAAACTTTTTTTTTGTTTTTGGAATACATCTCATACTTGCCAAAAATGAATCTGAAGATATTAACAACCTATTTAGAAGGTCTGTGTTCGTGTCAACTCTCGAAGTTTTTCTGGTGAAGAGTTCCCTAAATTGTCTGTTTTCTTTATTCATGGCTTCTTGAGCTTCCTCCGAAAATTGGCCGATTGGAAGAATACAAGTGGCAATTATTTGTTTTCCATGAAAGAAGACCTTGTGTACACTAAGTCTTGTAAACCAATTCAGCAGAGGATTCGCTCACAGTTCTGCTATCGGGATAGCACTTTGTTTTAGCTTCTTTAATTTTGTGGTAAGAGGGCAGTAAATTGGGAACAGTTTTATTTATTTTCTGGCGTATTATTTCATATTGATGAGTAGATAACTGTGAGTCTGTTATCATTGCTAACGCTTCATCTGCAGACATTGACAAAAAGCCAGAAGAAGTAAATAGTTTCCAGTGTTTTTCTTACAATTGATCCCTATTAACGATCAAAAAATGACAAAAAATAATTTGACTAAAATAAAAAAAAAACTCTTTTTGGAGACCAGTATTTCTTTTTCCAGCTTTTCTAAGATTTAGTTCATTCGCAGTCGCAATTTCTTTATCACTAAACGAATCTAAAAGGTTTTGTACTTTTCTCTTCTTGCTTTTTTCACAGCATTCATCAAAGCTTTTTCTTGGTCTTCCTACCTTGTTTATACAAGATGAAGAAGGTATTTCATCTAAAACTGTTTTTGGTAGTGTAAGGGTTAATTCATTCAACCACGAACAATTAATGCTTTCGAAGCGATCTCGATGGCGACCACTTTTGGTCATCTTTTCTTAAGGTTGTCTTTATTGACTTAATTGCGTCCTCAGAAAACGTAATATTATTAAAGCAGCCCATTACAAAAGAAAAAAACAGCATCAAAGCGCTTAATTTTGATCTTAGAAATCCAAACATCATAAATTTGTTTTTTCGTAATTTCGGTAGGCATTCTAAAAATTGAAAAATTTAGTATGGGTGTCGCACCTGTGCGCAAAAAGACAAAACACTTTTTTGTCACTAACATATATAGCTTTACAACAAATAGGGTCTGCAACTTGAATAACACTGAATAACTATACTTTTGGTCTAATGAATGCATGTAAAGGATAAATTTGTCTATATTTTTTGTTTTGTCACTTCCTTAATTTAACATAAAGCACCGATCATCTTAAATCAACTTACATTTCTATTCAATAAGATAATATTTATTAAAATAAAATAAAACTTTCAATTAAAATCACGAAAAATAAGCTAAAACTCGTACTCTCAAACTTGACCTTTTTATGAATAATTGTACCTAACTTGAACTTTGAGATCATTTTTTTTTTGTTGCACATGCTTCCAATAAAAAAAAAATGTGCACAGTCATTGAGTGGGAGGTGCAAGACAAACTGGTTTTTGTTTACATTTGTGCAAGTCGATTTTTTAATTAAATCCCGCTAAATAGGCAAATTGTCACACTGTGCGATTCCGAGAAACTAAGAAATAAAAAAAGAGGGCGTGGCAAATTTTAATTAATCTAATTTTTGAAATTTGTTCTTATTTATAGAAATAAACAGTGAAAATTTCATTCAAATCGTCAGAGCCCTTTTCGAGAAACCACATATATATGTATATATATAAATGTGTATATACATATATGTCTTCTAGTCACTTAACTTCCAGAGTTCTTGAATACATAAAAAAATAAGAAATTTATGTTTGAATATTCCTCACTTCCCTAGCTATTCAGAATTATTTAAACCATACAAGTTCAACAAACAGAAACTAACTACTCAAAGACGAACAAATTTTTGAAAGACTCGAAGCCACAAAATTGCCTTCTAGTTATAAAATAAACTAAAATAATTATAATTTCATAAAGGATCTTATAGTGCCTCCGCGTTTGAATTATACATACATACATATGTATACTTTTATATAATATCAAACTCATGTTATACTATTTCTTTATGAGATTTCAAGGCGAATGATTTGTTATAATTGCCGTTGTCATTACCAATGTCATTGTCTACGCCACAAACCACCATAGAAAACCACTTTCATTGTAATCATCGCCAAAGCTATTCAGCCACACATATACAACTACAAGTTTATAACTTTGCACAAATTACAAAATCGGCTTCGTGCAATTTTACAAACGGTAGAAATTATATTGGAAGAAATTCACAATCATTTTTTTTTTACAACTTTTTAACTTGTTTTAAAAAAATATGGAAAATACGTCATACGTCAATGCAAATTCTTATTCTCATCTGGACATATTATTAATAAAAAAAAAATAAATGTATTTAAGTTGACGGATGGATGGACGGTCGGACGGACAGACGAGCAGACGGACAGACGAGCAGACGGACGGACGGACAGACGGACAGACGGACGGACGGTCGGACGGTCGGACGCACGGACGCACGGACGCACGGACGGACAGACGGACAGACGGACAGACGGACAGACGGACAGACGGACAGACGGACAGACGGACAGACGGACAGACGGACAGACGGACAGACGGACAGACGGACAGACGGACAGACGGACAGACGGACAGACGGACAGACGGACAGACGGACAGACGGACAGACGGACAGACGGACAGACGGACAGACGGACAGACGGACAGACGGACAGACGGACAGACGGACAGACGAACAGACGGACGGACGGACGGACGGACAGACGGACAGACGAACAGACGGGAAGACGCACGCACGCACCCACGCGGGTATCAGGTTGAGCGTCAGGTTTCGCATCAGGTTGAGCGAGAGTGCGTCAGTTCTTGCGGGCATCAGTCCCGCGTGCTTGCGTGCGAACTTAAGCGGCATATACACGGTTCAAGCACTCCATCAAGCATGTGAGACTGTGTTAGTAAGTTTTTTTCAATGATGCCAATCTTTTGTACATGCTTGAAGCAAAATCAAAAAGTTTTGATTTTGCTTCAAGCATACACACAACCTATACGTGTGACATTTTCACTAATACACTCTCCCATGCTTGAAGAGATTTTGACGTGTGTATATCCCGCATTAAAATCGGACTTGAAATTGTGATATGTAAGTAATAAAAAATTCGGCTCTAGCAATTCTATCGGTCTGTCTTTCTTTTCCTTCGGCTGTTTTTTATTCAAAATGTTTTAGAAATTTATTAAAGTTTTCTAAACCCATCAAAATTAATAAAAAAAAAATGGGTATTATTAAACTTGATACCAAGGAGTTTTTATAACATCATCTGGCAGATTTTATACAAAACCACAAAAATAACGGTACCTTGTTTATTTAATAAAAACTTTTCAAATGTCATTTTACATTTCCACACTGGTGAAATTCTCTTCAATAATAAAAAAAAAAAAAAATATAATAATAATCATTATTATCTGTGTATAGGTATTCTGTCCTTTCTACGTCATTGTCTCCAGACATTTCTTCAGTCAGATTATATTAGAAGCCATCTAAAGAGTTTTTCAACTTCTCTAAGACCAGAATCCGGTAGAATCTTGAAAATGAGAATAATTCATTTTATAAAAGTGATGCAAAAGTATACAAATGAACATGACGACGATTATCATGATTATGATTATCCTTGAAGTGTGCGGTATTATTTTAAAGATGAGGGTTGATGATGGCAAGAGATGACTCCTTTATATAACGATGGCAACTCGCATCTCGCACTCGCACCCGCAGGATGTAAAACAATTTAAAGGATGAGAGAAAATATTAACGTTCCTATAAATTTTGTGTAGGTACATAGTGTGACATCGAAAAAAGGGGAGCCAAGGATAATAATGGATTCATGTGAGGTGTTTCTTTATTCATTTTGAACAAACAAAAATAAAAATCATCAGGCACCATAAAGATGGAGGCCACACATCATACGGACAGGGATCACTGGCGTTGACTACATAAAACCCCCTCTCTGTTATGGCTTAGGTACCTACCTATGTTGAGCGAGCATGGGGTGGCAAAAAGGAATCGGTTGTGTTGCATAAAAAAAGTTTCCACTTTTATGCCTCTGATGAAGTAATAAGTAATATCTCATTTTGAACTTTAGCTCCGGGCTTGAGTATAGGTAAGGTATTGTGTGTGTGTCCTTTTCTGCTTTGCACATATATTATATACAACATCTAACCCTTAACTCAGACAAATTATTATCAAATGGCAGACAAGGTTTTTAGGGTGTTTTCGGATTTAAAAACAAAAAAAAACAACAATACAAAACAAAAAAAAAAACAGAGCAAGGCCATGGATGAAAATACTTTGTAAAGTAATTCTTGACGCGAAAAGTTCAACAGACTGATTATGTACGAGTATGCTATACGCTACGATACGCTGAAGCGATGTCTGACGTCTGTTGTTGGAATCGTAAAATGTTTTGCTTTTCTTTTATGAGATTCCAGACCCGTTGGGGTTTAAAAAAAAAGAAAAAAAAAACAAAAACAAAAGTTTATAATGCAAGTTCATGTTTGATACAGATATTGGTGTTTACCCTCGAGACTGCAATTAGAGTCATATATAAATGGCATTTTGTTTTACGTCTGCAATTATGCGCATTTATAGGCGGAATTTTTTGTATTTTTGTTTTATTAAAAAATGGGGCAAATTAAAATTTTAATTTTTTTATGAATCCTAGAACACCAGTTGGAGTGAAAATAAAATAGGTACATAAGTAATAAGTATATCTTTATGATATCAAACCATTAGAGAAAATTAGGAAGTGAAATTTACAACTTTATCTACATTTTGTTATTTTATTGTGAAAAAAATGCATTTTTATAGGTAGGTATACACCCTCACCCCTAGACAAGCATTAACATTTTAAGGCATCAACCTTTTTTTATTTCCTTGCTTCAATGGTGGAGGGGGAATGGAGAGTGCTTTTGAAAAGTATAAAAAATGTTTCCAATTTTCTAATTATAAAAGTTTGTGACAGTTTGCCAATAGAATAATCGTTTGTTCATTATATATTTTTGTTTTCGGTTGTATAGTTCATAACTCGATTTCCACTTCACCTATCGAGAGCTAACCTAAAACTCAATTTTGATATCTTTGTTTTAATAAAAAATTTTATTAAGTAAGAAATATTCTCTTTTGTTGCATATCACCCAACTTTACCCTAAAAAATTGATTTCTTTTAATTTATACAAAGAATTTTTGTTTTAAGGGAACCTGGGGTTCCATGATACTTTTTTTTTTGTTTTTTGCCCAAAAAGCTTTATTATTGTAATTTTAGAAAAATCTTTTCCATCCTATAATTTTTTGGATATTTGCTCGTAAATTGACATTTAAAGAATTTCGATTGCTTGTTTTGAAAGTAGATTTAAAAAAAAAAACAAACAGAATTAGGTACCACAAATCAAAATTCGTATTTAAAATAGGTTTACATTTTATTTTTATTAATTTTTTATAGATGTTCTTACATGTCTCTTTTTCGAGCCGAGTTTTGTTCTGTAGATATCTGCGTTTTATTTCTAAAACTATAAAATATAATTAAATAACAATTTTTTTAAATCTTGGGGTGACTTGTTCCCGTGAATTTGTACCCCGTAATGCCGGGGAACAAAGTAGGCTTGTGTAGTTCACTAACGAACAAGTTCAAAGAGCAGCTCCTGTAAGTAAACTAAGTGAACTATTTCACCATCTGTAGTTCAATTAGTTCAATAGAATAACGAACTAAAAAGCACTGTAAAATACTTACAACAACAATACTTAATACAACAAAATCAACAAAGAACAAAGAGCCAACGAACTTGAACGATAAATTCAGAATGCCTCATTTTGATTTATATGATTGTGTTTGTCATTGTATGTATCTGGTTCCCTTGCCTGTAGCTCCACTCTACTCTACGCCAAGCAAAACTAACGAAATAAAGAGCCAACGGAAAGCGAATTACTTTTACAAAACTACAAATAGGGAACTGAACTGCATACATAGGTAGTTCAAATTTAGTTCTCAAATGAACTAAAAAGCTGAAGTAGCTCTATATGAACTAAAGAACTACATACATAGATGAACTAAAGAACTATATGAACTAGGTAGATCAGTGGGTAATTCCAGTTCGATTGAACTAGTTCAGTTGATCCAAGGAAAGATCGAACTAGAGAGAGAGAGGGAGAGTGGTAAGTGGTGGATGGTGAGGGTGACATGTGAGCCTGATAATGGATAGGTTTTATCTGATTGCTTGACTAGAGCAGATTGAGCAACAAAATTTGAAATTTTTCCTATTTCTTAGAAGTTTTTTAATCCATCGTCATCGTAGCTATTCTTCTATGGAATTTGACAGTTGATGGCTTGACAGATAGGTGACAATCTGTATTTTAAGGAATAAATGTTCCAAATGTCAACAGATTGCCGAAAAAGAACCTTTTTTTCGGAGCGGAAAAAATTTTGTAATTTTTCGTATTTTTCAAAGGTGATAGAATTTGACAGATACGAGACAAATTATATTTCGAAAGCATAGAAAATATTTCGTTCCAATTAGATTGCCCTAAAAATTTTACCTTTGTAAAATTCCAAAATTTAATTTTTAAGATAAAGATTGTATTGAACAAGAAGAGCGAACTATAGTTTTGAACTAAACTGAGTGCTCTTTCAAGTGAACTAAAACGTACAAGCCCAGATCAACGCCGAACAAAGCACATTTTTATTAAATAATTTTCTATAAATTTTAATCTCTATATTTTCTTTAAATAAAAGTGGATATTTGCGGTAAATCAATCACTTTTTCGGATATGAGATAACTGTAGTTAAAGCTCTCACTGCAAATAACAAAAAAATTACTATGAAACTTAACAACAAAATAAATGTACCTACGACTTTACCAAATACACGAATTCCGCGAATGCTTGCAAACTTTATTTTTTTTTTACAGCAACATGATAAAATTAGGACATAATGTAACGTATCGTGGTGCCTCAAGGTATCATAATTCATGAATCCCCAGGTTCCCCTACTATGTGATCATTTGAAGAAGAAAAAATCTTACTTTTATTGAATGAATAGTCCTTTTTTTATATTTTCTAATTTGTAGATATGGGTTTTTTTACTACAAACTGTTTCGATGAATTATTCGTCCTATGACATAAATAAAGCGAAAATTAACTTTTGGACTTATACACCATCGTATTATTTAATTTGATTAAATATTCGATTTTTAATTGCCAGTTTTATTTAGCAGTTTTGGAAAATTTTATTTTTCTCAAAAATTATCACATGAAATCCTTTTCTCAAGCATTCTGTTAATTTTAATTAATACCCTACTTTTTGGAAAAAAAATAAATTCAAAATTTCTTCTTAATGGCTTCCTTCCACTGCCATTCCCATGCCCCTACTTTAAAAACCGTGACATTTCGATCCATCATATCATATGGAAACTTGACTTTAGCAACTAATTTATCTGGAATGCCCTTCCTGCGCAAAGCAAGCCATAGAAATTCTCTATTGACACTATCGAACGCATTTTCGAACTCGATGAACAGCAGTGGTGAAGTGGTGATCGATATTCAATACACTCTTCGATGATGATCTGCAGGTGTAGTTGTGGTCCACCCAGGAAAATCCTGCTTGTTCGGCATCAAAAATGTGTTCGAGGTGGGCCCAACCTTCCACGTAAAACGACTTTTCAATGATTTTTTCAATGGTAAGGTAGTTCAATCAATGAAATAATGAAATTCACTTCATGTCAAAGGTTGGGCTAAATTGAAAAAAGGTCCCTAAGGACTTCTTTTTTTTTTCTTGGGAGCTTGACTATCATTCCTTTTTTTTTCACTCTCCAGAAAAGTGCCCAAGTTCTCTTAATGAGTGGGTACAGCAGTTCATTCGATGTTGTTAGGGCTTCTCGTAAGAGATCTGCGGGGATACCGTCAACACCGACTGCTCTGTTGTTCTTCAGTGCTTTGATTGCGCTTATGATATTTTCTCTACTGGGAAATACAGTGCTTATTCGGAAATTTGTTACTTTGGACGCTTTATTGGACGTTTGGTTCACTTCACTGGTGAAAATGCGATTTAATACCGCAGAATATTGTTCCTTTCACCTTTTGAGCTGGTCTTCATCCGAAACTAGCAGGATCCGTCTGTGTCTTTTACCGGGTGTTGTTTTGAGCTGTGGAGGTGGACACCATTTAGCTCTTTGGTAATTATATAGACGGTCTTATTACAGAAACCAATCTTTGTCCGGGTACAATAGCCAAAAGTTATCGACGTGTTATCATTTCTCATCCGAGGCGTAGTGTTGTGGTCGGTAATAGTTTTATTTTCAGTTACGAAGAATCCTAATCTCCGTAACCTAACCTAGAAATGTTGGCCTTCTTATTTTGGCCTACTTATGTATATAGTGATAGAGATTAATTTTTTCTAATTTAATGTTTCGATTCCCACATAAATAAATACTAAGGATTAATATTAAAAAATAAAAAAACACTTAAGGGTTTAATTCTCTCGAAATGAATATTTGCCTTATAAATCAAATAAAAGTATTGGTCTTTATATAAAGTATTTAACAGCTGTAATTTTATATTGGTATAAAGAACTAATAGACAAAATATTTGCCTTCTTTATTACCAAATTCTTATAAAGGGTTTTTCAACAGGGACGCTACAAAAGTAGAGCAACAGGGACAGCAAACGACGCCATATTTCTTGCCGCTCTTTTGACATTTCTCTTCAGTAAGATTTGCCATTTCATGATGGAAAGATATACGAGCCAGCAACGAGTCGAAATTATTAAAATTTACTACCGAAATTCGGAGTCAGTGGCCTCAACGTTAAGAGCGGATTTTCATCGAAAAATCATCTTCAGCGATGAGGCTCATTTCTGGCTGAATGGCTTCGTCAATAAACAAAATATGCACACGTACTCCATGAGTCATCATTGCATCCCGAAAAAATTACGGTTTGCTGTGGTTTATGGGCCGGCGGCGTCATTGGGCCGTACTTCTTCCGTGATGATCAAGACCGGCACGTTACTGTGAATGGGGATCGCTACCGTTCAATGATAACCGGATATTTTTGGCCCCAATTGGATGATATGGACTTGGAGGACATGTGGTTCCAACAGGATGGCGCCACAAGCCACACAGCGAATGTCACAATCAATTTATTGGAAACCAAGTTTGGAGAACGTGTTATCTCACGAAATGGTTTAGTCGCTTGGCCGCCTCGGTCGTGCGATTTGACGCCGTTAGACTATTTCCTGTGGGGCTACGTCAAGTCTATGGTCTATGCCAACAAGCCAGCGACGATTGATGAACTTTGTACGAATATCGAACGTGAAATTGCAGCAGTATCGGCCGATTTATGCTTGAAAACCGTCGAAAATTGGGTTCAGCGTCTGGACTTCTGCAAGCGTGCAAGCGTGGTGGCCATGCAAAAGAAATCGAGTTCAATACATAATGGCATCGAACGTACTTTCACAGGAATAAAGAATTTCATTGATATTCAAAGCCGTTTTTGTTTTATTTAAAAAAACTTTTGTAGCGCTCTTATTGAAAAACCCGATATTTGATCCAAATGCAAAACTTGCAAAACTTTCCCATTGCAACTATAATAGTAATTATGTATTTGTGATTAGGTAGTTTGAACCTTAAGAACTATTATAAGAATATAGAATAACAATTGCTTTGAAAATTGATCTAAAAAACAAAACATGATACCTATGTACTGTACATATCTTTTTAGCCAATATATCAAATTAATTCTTTAACACTACCTTACCTACCTAACAGATGTGTTGATCCGATGTTAATTGTTCTGGCCCAATTCTTAAATGTTTGCCAAATAATAAATCTCACATAGATATTATGGCCTTAAAAACTCTTCATTAATACAGACTGAGCATAAGAGCTTAATCCAAACAAAGTCAACTGAATCTTAATTAGTTTCTTCAATTATTTTAAACAAGCTTCAGTGGACAATAGTTTAGAAATGCATTTGATCAAAGCCATACTAAGATAATTTAGCTTTCTTTTAATACCCCTATACTCAATGTCAATTCTAACCCTTTTTAAGAGGATTTTCAATTGCTTCAGTGGTTTTTGGTAAGCACAATTTATAATATTCTCAAAGAATATTCATGCAAAGGAATTCCAATGTTTCATTCATGCATTTTGCATCCATCTGCATGTGTCTTGGCTTAAATGGAAGACGAAGGTAGGAAAGTATAGTATAAAGCTCAAGGAATAGAATTTATCAAATCGATGTAAACGAAATATGCATGCATATATCCTTACAAATATAACATCCTTCTGTGATTCCTCGATTTTGTAAAACCAAACTTTGATTATCGTTTGATCGATATAAGCTTAAGGATTTTCCTGATAGAAGATATAGATAGATTACTATCAACCATCTTCGTGTTGCTTTTGAAATAGGTAAGGCATTAAATGATTTAAAGCTAGACAATCCAGCTTTTTCCCACATCGAAGTCAGATTAACTTTATTTAGAAAGTGCAAATAAGTATAAACATTCTAAGCAAAAAGATTTTTTTTTTTTCTGGCTCGAGCCCCCACAACCACAACCACCATCACCATGTGAGATTGAGGACAAGACGTCAAACCACACAATCACAAACATTTCTTTTAAATTCACACAAAGTCAGATATGTTTAGTATAAGCATATAATATAGATAGGTAGGGCAGACATGAAGGAATCAATTTAAGGAATACCAGGAAATTCCATCATCAGAAGACAAAGTGGTGTCTATTGGAAGTATGAGTATGTTATATAGAAAAATGTTTTCATATTGGTTTTCTCTATCGCATCGCATCATATCGGCAAGGACTTACTATCTGCACATAATTCTTGGGAAATTTAAGATGCAAGATGTTTTTAGATAGAAGCATCAGCGATATTATATTTTGTCACCCACATTGCAGAGAAGTTTGTTTGAAAATACAACATTAGGAAAAGTATCTTGTTTCTTTGCTGTGTAGTTCATGAAGAATTTGAATGGGTTCAATAAAATTCAGGTTATATACTTTGCTGTGCAAAAAAGTTATGAGGTTGCTTTTGTTTTTCATTTTTATTAAAATGATTCATTCAGCAAATTCTTATCTTAATTTTTCAAGATTTTCTTAAACCCAGTTTCGCATTGAGAAATTTTCAGAATTTTTCAAAGCGCCATCTGGATGTTCTATTTTTAATAATATTACAAACTACTTTGCAAATACTGGTGATATTTAATATTCTCAATTTTCTATTAAGGATTTTTGAAAGTAAACATGCTCCTAGACCAAAGTTTTCACCGGTTTTAGACTTGTTAAAATATTTTACTTCTGTTAAAGGAATTTGAAATTCTAGTTAACATAGCTCTCATCAAGATGACAGATTTGAATATTTTGTATTATTTATTTCACAAAAGTATCCTTTCAATTTGGTCTTGAATCTTTTACCCCTCTTACAATATTTTAAAACGTATTATTAAAAAATTGTAAACATTTTTTTTAACACCACTGTATCTTTAGATTAGATGTGTGTTTATTATGTTTTTATATTGACTGAAAATAACAAGAAATTGAAGATCTTCTCCAAGATATTGCAGTTTGCAGTTTCCATATTATAAATAAGATATTGAGAGTCCTTATATTTAGGTTTCATAATAATTTCAAAGGGGGTCATGATGGTTGGATGATTGGAATGCATTTTACCTTTAAGCCATTTTATGGTAGGTAAGATTTCGCGAATTTTCTGGCTTCATTGATTTGAAAATGATGATGTAAATAAGATTCGCGATGTCATAAAATAAGAATATGTATTGCAGGTAAGAGACTTTAAAAGTAATGTTTGTAGGTACTTAAAATAATCAAGTACCTATACGTATTATGTAATATTTAGGAATTATTTGTACTCGTGTCTTGATATCAATAACAATGGAATGCATTTAGTATTAAGGTTTAAGTTGCTTTATATATTTTTATTATCATATATGAATACTTAATTTAGTTTCATAAATGAC
Organism: Epistrophe eligans; assembly: GCA_951394125.1. Taxonomy (NCBI): domain Eukaryota; kingdom Metazoa; phylum Arthropoda; class Insecta; order Diptera; family Syrphidae; genus Epistrophe; species Epistrophe eligans. Next base: position 34,077,434 of record OX596029.1, on the reverse strand, counting down.
GTCTATGAAGTTGGCGTAACAATTATCACCTAGCCTAACGGGACCTTAACAGGAATTTTCAGTTTTTTTTGCATTTCTGTTCCGGATTTTGCAGTTCAAAAAAGGTAAAAAAAACACCATATACTGCTAACTTCACAGTGAACTTTACAATACAGTATAAATTTTTTTCTAGTTGTTGAAAAAACATCATGTACTGCTAACTTCACAGTGAAGTTGGCAGTACAGTATGACATTTATTTTAATTGATGACCTTAAATTTTTTTTCAATTCATGCTTTAACGAAAACAATCATTGTGAAGTAAGAAAGAGATTTCAGAGCAGTTCACTGCGCTGATCAGAATCGAAACAGGAAGTGGCACCTCCAACCCTTTAGTTCAATCTTATAAACAGCTTTAGACCCTTCTTAAGTCCCAAGCAATAAAAAAAAAAAACCTTTTTGGCATAACTAACGGGTGGTTAAATTTTAACCGCCGATGTTGAATGTGAATCACACCTAAACGTCAAGTTCTTTTTCTGCATTTCATTTGACATTTCTCAATTTCAGACTAGGTAACTCAATTTGAACCATGGAAAGATACACAATCGAGCAACGCATTAAAGTTATTCAGGCTTATTATGAAAAATTGAAAATGGGCGTTCAAATCAAAATGCATATCGTGCACTTCGTGATTTTTTCGGTCAATTTAATCGTCCAAATGTTCGTACAATCGGAAAAATCGTGCAAAAATTTGAGCAAACCGGGTCTGTAGGAGATGTGAAAACACCAGTGCATGCTCGTACAGCTCGTGCTGCACAAAATATTGCTGCTGTTCGTAATAGTGTGGCTGAAGAGCCGTCCACTTCAACTCGTCGTCGTGCCCAACAATTGCACCTCTCACGCTCGTCGCTGATGAACATTATGCATAAAGATTTGCATTTACACGCTTACAAGGTGCAATTGACTCATGAACTAAAGCCTCTTGACCATTTCAAGCGTCGTCAATGGTCAGAATGGTGGCAAGAAATGGCAACAGTGGATGATCAATTTTCGAAGAAAATCATCTTCAGTGATGAGGCACATTTTCACCTCAGTGGATTCGTCAATAAGCAGAATTGCCGCATTTGGGCGAATGATAATCCAAGAGTGATTGTTGAAAAACCAATGCACCCACAAAGAGTGACTGTTTGGTGCGGTTTATGGGCTGGCGGCATCATCGGACCGTATTTTTTCCAAAATGAGACCGGTCATGCAGTTACTGTGAATGGTGTTCGCTATCGTGAGATGATAACGAACTTTTTATGGCCCGAATTGGAAGATATGGATGTGGACGATATGTGGTTTCAACAGGACGGTGTCACTTGCCACACAGCTAACGAAACAATGGCTCTTTTGCGCGACAAATTCAATGGCCGTGTTATCTCACGTGGTGGCGATGTCAATTGGCCGCCAAGATCATGTGATTTGTCGATAAGCAAGCAACAATTCAAGAGCTAAAGGATGAGATAATTCGGCACATTAACGGCATAGAACCTCAATTATGCCTCAGCGTCATCGAAAATTTGGACCATCGGCGGCCATTTGGCCGATATTTTGTTCCATACATAATTGAACCATTAAACCATACAAAAATTATCATAATAAAAAGAAATGACAATAATTTCCTAAATAATTTGTGTTTTATTCAAAATCAACATCGGCCCTTAAAATTTAACCAGCCTTTATATATCATATCTTGAAGAAAAAATTATATTGTTAATCTTTTCCCAAATTCAGTTTAAATGCAAAAAAAAAGCAACAAATATTTTAAATAAATTTAAAATATAATAAATCTATTATGATTAATCAATGAATCAATCAATCACATCACACATTTTAATTCGAAAAATAAAAATAAAAATTATATTTATATATATGTACATATATATTTTGCGGAAGATAACAATATTTTCAAGTTTGTGCATATGTAAGTATGTATAGCAAAAATTATTAATCAGAACAATCAAAATTAAATAAAATCAATTCTTTTCATAAGAAATCGCATTGATATGATCTCAATTTGATTTAAGTTTATAGCGTGCGTCAATTTAAGTGGATTTAAGTGGATTTAAGTGGATATAGACCTGCTGTCTAGGGCTACAGAAATCACCCTAAGTAAATTTATTATATTTAATCAACATTTCAACTCAATCTATAACATCTCATTTTGTTTATTCGAGATAAAAATCATTGGAAGAATGGCACAGGAAAAACTTCCGCACATTTCGCTTCCATTAGGCCAAAAAGCAACAGATCCAAACATCTCCGAATTTAAAATTAATGGGTAAGCGTCCATTATAATAACTTACATTTTTAACAATGAAAATAGTGTAATTCTACATTATTGTTAGTTCGATCAGCAACCCTATAGGTAATATAGTTTTCAAAAAATGCACACCCACTTGTGGATATATGCTGCAAATTGCTATACTTGTCCATTAGTTAATAATTATGAACAATATTGCACCGTGTCGCAAATATGCAGTGGAACTTTCAGTTTAGACTGAGAAGTTGTTAAAAAAATCAGTATAATATTATAAAATTGATTAAACCAGCTTTAAAATTCTTTTGACACTAATGCGATGTACACCATCTAATTTTCTAAACAAATACCAAAAATGCAAAAAACACCAAAATAAAAAAAAAAATTAAAAACCGTTTGTTTTTTTAATTAAAAAAAATAAATAGTTTTTGAAAGTATTAATTGATGAGCAGTTAGATAAAAACCGGCTCCACCTAAGTCGTGATTTAATTTTTTTATCACAACCAAGCACGCTGACATTCATTTAATTTTCAAAAACATCATTTTATTTTATATTTTTTTTAATTACAGGTGCATTTTTGATACCTTATCTGTTGATGGTGCTCGCTATTGGGTTGCCCATTTTTTTCTCCGAAATGTTTATTGGCCAGTATGCTGGACTAGGTCCAGTCAAAGCCTACACTAATTTGGCACCAATTTTTCAAGGTAAGTTTCTTCAAAATTAAGTGTGTATGTGTTAGGCTTTTCCGAAAAGTATTTTTTTCAATTTACCGGTATCTATATAAACCATATTAATATCAAACTTCAAGAAATCATTTAACAGATGTTTTCAAACTGAAAATACCTTCACCACATAAAGTTCTCAAAAGTTACAACGAGGGCTAATTTGTATTAATTGACCTTGAGTTGAAAAGCTGCATAAAATAAATGTATGAAGTTTAACTTTTGCCATGTGCAACAGATGTGTGGCATATCACTCCAGTGTGCTGACATTATTATTAATAATTCTTATATTTATTATAATTTTTATTTTTTTTTTTTTAATATATTTATTTATTGACAGGACTTGGCTTCTGTACGCTTGTGGTAATCACATTTGTCACTATTTATTACATGGTGATAATCGCTTGGATAATTTTTTACTTATTCGCTTCATTTCGGCCGCGTCTCTTATGGGGCTACTGTGATAATGAATTCAATTCAGACAGTAAGTATATATTGTTAATTAATTCATTTATGGGCAATATGTGGTCATCAGGACTTTGCAGTTCACGATTCCACCACCTATGTATATACGTATACTACTCGAATATCGAATGCGTTCCAAAAAGAAGACTTTATTCATCAAGGCTACATACACTCTTCTCTCTTCCTGCATTATAAACAGATTGCTACAGCAGCTTGGAGGATAAAATCTGCAAAGAAAATAACCAGCATAATGAAATGGACAGGATATTCTGGAATCGTACATGCACGAGTGTTCGGGATATTTGCGGGTCGAATAATTTGATAGGCATTAATTCTACATATTGTTTTAATGCGACCGCAGAGGCGGAAGTGCCTGTCAGGAAAATAATTAAGAGGGTCCTTGCTTCTGAAGAATATTATTAGTGAGTATAAAATAATATGTTTATTGTGTTTTTATTTTTATTTTTTGTCTTTTTGTTCTTCTTGTTATTTCATTAATTTCTTATATGGTTTTTTGTAATTACATATATTTGTTTGATGTCACTGTGTAATTTGGACATGGGGATGATTTTTGTTTTTACCAGAAAAACCCTGATTATTAGTGTTTCTCTTTGTCTGTATTTATATTCCTTTACTTTATATTCTACCTACTTACTTATAATAGGATGTGTCACTTGCAGTTGAGATAAACATTTTGTAGTTTTTGTAAGAAATTATATTGGTAAAGTCGGAGAGAAAAAGTTCATTGCTTTTATTTTATTTATTGGAGCCGAAATTTGAACAAACTAATTTTTGGAATCTTTGCAGCACTGCCTTTGTACTGTTTTTTGCTCCGACCAAAAAGACTTGAAACAAATCAATTTACAATAAAAAAAATAAAAAACTACAATAAAAAAACGTCTACCACATCAAATACACGACACACACATCGATTTACATCAACACTAGTCGAGTATATTTTTACTTGCGATTGTACATAAATATATATGTAAATATTTATGTACAATGTACATAATGTGTATGTATTTGTATATTAAAAAAATCGAACTCGAGAATTTGATCAAAGTTAACATTACGATGATAGTGAAGTCGAAAAAAGTGGGTCTCGCAATCCTGTGTGTCCGTCTGTCCGTCTGTCCTGTCCTTTCGGCTGCAGCCTAAACAGGTGGTCCGATTTTCTTTAAACTTTGTACCAATGTAGTTGTTTTCCCCTACCCGTTTTTTTTATTTTTTTTTAAACCAAAAATATCGGCACCTGCCGTAATATTTTTTTACCAAATTATGAAAATCGTATTTTTCTCAAAAACGTGCCTACAACTTTTTTTTTTATTTAATTCAGTAATTTTTATTGGAAAAGGCTTCCATTTATAGAAAAAAAAAAAAAACAATTTTTTTAATTTATGATTTTTTTTTTCAAAAAACGGCTCAATCAATGTTTTTATAGAATATTCTTCCAGAAGTTTTAAAAGTTTCGTTTACCAACATTTTATTTTTTTTTTTTAATTAAAAAAAAAGTTTTTTTTTGAGAATTTAATAATTCGAAAATGACTTGGTTGATTTTTATTAAACTTGGCACTCAGCTTTTTTTTAACATTAACTAGCAGATTTAAAATACAAATTATTCTTATGACCAAAAATAACGGTACCTCCCTTATAAGTGTTTAAAAACCGGAATGGAAAATATCATTTCTTCAAAAATGACTGCTACGATTTTGATTAAAATTTTGTATGTGTGATAATATTAGAACGATCTACTATATTATTGGAAAAAAAAGTTATCTTTCGTTTAAAAATGGTCTCTATCATAGAACCATTTTTTTGGTTTTCGACTATACTATTATCTGTTGCACTGATTTTAATGAATGTTTTTACACAAAAGCTTCTAACAAATTTAAATACTATTGCATATCAAAATTTTCAAAAAAACAAATTTTTGGATTTAAAAAACAAATAAAAAAAAATAAAAAATAAAAATAAAAATATTAAAAGAAATTAAAAAAAAATTAATTTTTTTTTGTATAGGTATTCCATATTTTGAAAATGAGTTTATTGTTTTTAAATCAATTTTTGAAATCCGCATTAATAAGTTGTAATAAATGGCGTAACAATTTTGTTTTAAAAAATGTGTTTAAAATTTTATGTAAAAAAAAACTATTTTTTTTTAAAAAACCGCTTCAACGATTTTTAAAATTTTTGTTTCATAAATTAAGATTTGTACAAGAAATCAGATGGTGTAGATTTCGTTGGTGTTGAAACAGCTTCATAAGTTTTTTTTAATCAATTTTTTCAATTTTTCAGTCTAAAAGTGTAAGTACCATGTATGCTTTAAAACCACATTGTGATCGTACATAAGAGCAAGTTCGTGCAACCCAGTCGTGCATTTTATTTATGAACTTTTTATTTTCTTCGTTTCTTATTCCTATGAAAATAATAATTAATGTTTACAGCAACTCAAGTCGAGTATGCTTTTTGGCGTTATGCGATAACGCCCGAATCGATTTGGAAATATCGCCCAAATTTGTTCTTATTGCCAAGAAAAAATGGAAATATCGCCCAAAATTTATATTATTCCAAATTTTAATTTGGAAATATCGCCCAAATATTTTCAATGTAAATTGTTTTTGTAAAATTTGGGCGTTCTTTCCTAAATTTTGGGCGATATTTCCAAAGTGAAATTTCAATGAAACTTGTTCACAAACATCGCCAACAAAATTTTAACAGTTTAAATTGCAGTAAAATTTGTGTTAAATTTAGCAGACAATATCGAAGAGAGTTCATTAAGTTTAAGTGCGCCAAGCTGTGAACATTAATTTAAAAAAAAAGTAAATGGAAAAAGACAAAATTCAAAACAAAAAACAAAAATGTAAAAGAAATTCGTGTTATAAAACAAAATCGCTGCGCATAAACTGTGAGCTATGTATGGGGGGGCATGCTACCATCCTGCAACCCCCCTGCTTGGGTAGGTGCGAAGCTGGGTGTATGCAAAGTCTCTTTTGTATTAAAAAAATCTGGATTTAAAGAAACTTTGCATAAACCCAGCCTCGCACCTACCCCAAATTCTATATTGTTATATTGTGCCCAAGCAGGAGAGTTGCAGGGGGCAGCATGCCCCCCATATATACCTCACTGTTTATACGCCGTTTTAATTGAAAATGAATAACATTTATTTTATTATTATTATTATTTTTGTTAGGTATTGATTATTGAATTATTTATTTATTTCTTTTTTGAATTTGTATTGGGCGGTTGGGCGATATTTGCAATTTTGGGCGTTATTTTCCATTTGTCTTTTAAAATTTTTATTTTAGGCGTTCTTTCCTTTAAGGATTTTAAAATTGGAAATAACGCCCAAATCGAGAAAAAAAACAACAATTGTTAAGAATTTTTTTGGGCGATATTTCCAAATCGGTTTGGACGTTATGGCCTAACGCCATATTTTTTACATTTAAAAAGTGGCCTAAATTAGCGCAAATTAGTGCGAGACAATTTTCCTTCTCTTTGAAAACATTTCATCCTCACTCCTCAAAATTTAACATTAAGCCAGATTTAGTATGAAACATTTTTACAACAAACCTATATTGTTTCAAGAATCTCACAAAAGATTTTTTATTGCTATACTTATCAAATTAAAACAAACGATTTCAGGTTATTTGAAATGAAGCTTTATGTTTCATTTGTATGTGATTCCCTGGAGGGCATATTTGTTTAAGCTCATTTAGAATGTGTAGCATTCATACGACACTTTTGTTTAAAAAAAAAAAAATTGTTTTTGGAAAACCGCTCTAGAAACTTTGAACAAACTTCCAATCTATACCTATAATATTGTTTGCAATTTTTTTGAGATAATTTACATAAAACTGTAGGTTTCAGGTTTTACCAATTTTTCCATTAGCTGATATAAGTTTTAAATAAATTGTCTTTTGTTTTGCTTAATACTTGCGAGTGATTTTGTTAGAATTGTTCAAGCTATTAAATCTAAATAGTTCGACAAGTTTTGCATTTAAATATTTTTTTTTCATAAGAATTGAAATTAAAGTACTAAGTAACCGTCACGTCATTTTGGGATAACAAGAAAATACAATCTCCAAAGCATCTGAAATAGAATTGTATTTATTCTTCTTGACTTAAACTTCGGTAAAGTCTTTTGTAAGTTTCCTCTAAAGAAAAATTTTGTCATTACCCAGAGTTCATCCATTAGTTAAGGTTTCCAAAACTTTCTAGAGATCTAAATACCTCAATATCTTCTTTAAACTATCTAACTTTACCTCTTGATCAATAATTCGCGATAAAAATTTTAACTTAAAGTTGTTTTTCTTAAATTTCCGAATTTATTTTCTATTTTGCTTTAAACTTTAAAGAGTATTTCTAGACTACCAACCTAATTCATGATACCATACATCTAAACAATAAATATCAAAAGATTTAAAACAAAATAAATGAAATGGTAGGAATTTTTTTTAAGGAATTTTCGTCAAATAATATAAAAAAATATGTAAAGCTCTAAGAAAGAAGATGAAAAAGGCTCCCATGAGGAAGCCAAGCCTCTTAATGCTCCTATCCACTTTCATTAAGATTATAAGAATTTTTTGTGTGGTAGGTAGGTAGGTATAGATTAGGTATGCGTACATTTTTTGTTTATTTTTACCTTGAGATATCCAATCGGTGTAAAACCGAATATTCACGCACGTGAGGTACCGAAACTCTAATTTGAGTCATAATTTCAAATTACTTTTTTCATATTGCATGCGTGAGAATATTTGTATGTGTGTATATGTTGTGTGATGGTGTGTCATCAATGAAAATGTATATAAATATACGAACATTGAATACGCTGACGCTGCTGATGCCAGGTAAAAAGAAAGTAAATATATAAATATTTCGTCTCCTCCCAGAGGTCCTATTTTCTTTCGTGCCAGAAATTTATTGATGGATTGGGATCTTAGTACCTATCGTCTTATTTTTGTATATTTGTATACTCTTTTTAATGCCGAGGGGCATTATTATGAAAAGGAAAAAGAAAAAGATGAAGAAAACATTTATACTCCACTTCCACTTCCATTTTGATTTAGTCCCAGTTTCACAAAAGCCACCAAATTAAAAGGAATGAGGACACGCTTCGGAACGGATGTGACATCAATATTATGTAGATATACAAATAAAAATAAAGAAATTTGATGTTGTGTAGGTTTATAGGAAAAGATGGTAGGAGGAGGGGGAGTTGGGGGTTGGGGTGACTTGTTCGTAGGGTTTTGGTTTGTGAGAATGATATTAATAATTTAAGTGATTTATTCAAGAATCCATTAATATTGGTGTTTCAATTTTTTTTTTTTTGTTATTTTATTAAAAGCTTTTTGTGCCTTTGTGGTTTTTGTTTGAATATATAAAGTGTACCATATTTTATGATGAAGAAGATATAAAACCACCTGGGAACCTCTTTATAGATATGTATAAGTATACTTCTATATTATATATATAGTCGGTTTTACCTATGCAAGGTACGAGTAGGTAAATAGCACTGCAAATGAAAAAAGACAATTTTACTCGTGGTGATTTTGGTAGGTATGTATATAGAGATTGTATTTATTTTTAAAAAAGTATATGAGAGTGGCAAGAATTTTAAGAATAAATTAAAAACATTCTTCCTTGCTATAATAGGAAAGATTTCGATTTGATTTCGATTAGCTTAACATTCCAATAGATTGATGAAATTCTGAAAATAAGTATTGATTACGTTACAGCAGTACAACAATCTAATAAATAAGTGGTCAGTATACCTAATCTGAAGTGGTAGTGCTATATGACAAGACAATAATCATTCGGCTCTACTTGCTTTTCTGGTTTTAACACAGCCATGAACTAAATAGGCTAGCAATGGACAGAAGCATTAAATTAACTTTAGTGTGGGCGTGTCAGTGGGTGGCAGTTTTCGTTGGTCATTTCCTTAAAATTTTCTTTCCTTTAATAAAATATTTTAAAATTTCATAACAATTGGAAGGTTGGGTTAAGATTTTATCGACTGCTACATAAATTATTTACAAAAAACACCCAAAAAAATGGGCGTGGTAAACAATTTCTCATAGAAAAATTTCTTTAAAATTTCATTTATTTACATATTGATCGAGATTTTCAATAATTTTGATGATGATATTATATTTTTTTTTTAAGTGGGCGTGGCACTAGGCAGAAATTATTTTTTTTTTATTTTCTATCTCATTCATCAACATTGTTATGAAATATATAGAATTCTAAGTGCAGGAAGTGTTAGATGAATTTTTTGTAGGTATAAGGTTGGCAATGGCCGGACATTTTTGGTAACATTCCTTTAATTACTTTTTATCATGTTTAAAAATTTTATTGAAATCGGTTGCTTCAGATTTAATCGAACAAAGACAGCCTTCATACAAAAAAAAAGTGTGAGTACGGGTACTCACGGTTAAGATGTGTAAACAGCAAATTAAATATTCAAGTGCTGGTTTTGCATCACAGAACGCGGCGATTTCGAATGTCAACCAAATTTCAACCCAAACCCAAACCGACCTTTCGATTTAGTTTCAGCAACGAAGGAACTTACTGAATATTGAAGGTATCCAATATACATACATCAATGTATCGTAACGTGTAACAGTACAACGCAATGTGCTACAGAAATTTCCACGTTTTTAGTTTACTCTACCGCCGCCGCGGGCATAGATGTTTATGGATCAAAAATGAATAAAAAAAAAAAAAAACAACACCAAAGACACATGGACGTGAGAAAAAAACATTGTTAAGCCGATTATATTGAAAAAAAAGTTATGTATAAAATTTTCATAAACAATAACCATGATTTGTCGATGATATTATATTTTTTTTTTAAGAGGGCGTGCCAGTGGGCGGAAATTAATTATTTTTATTTTGTGTCCCATTCATTAATGCAGCCATGAACTAAAGAATCCAAAGTGTAAGAGTTCTAGATGAACTTTAATGTGGGCGTTTGGTGGTCGAAAATTTTCGGTGAAAATTTGTTTTTAAATTTTAAAAATTAAAAGAAAAATACCCAAGAAATGTGCATGGAAAAAAAAATTGTATGTACTTAGCCGAGTTTCTTAAAAAAAAATTACCATAGGATTTAATTAGCCCGGATTTTCAGCCATTTTGACAGTGACACTCAACTTTGTTTCACAAGTGGGCGTGTCAGTGGGAGAAAATTGTTAGTCGTCAATTTTTAACTGTTGTATAGTTATCTTCTATCATGTTTGAAAATTTCATTAAAATTGGTACGGTGGTTCAGATTTTTTTTAGAACCGAAACCGTCGTCAAACAACTAACAAAATGCATACCACTTATCCGGTAACTCGATGAGGGTAGGTCGTCCTATGGTGGGATCTTCTACTCTAAGGTTTATTTAGACAAAATCCTAGATTTTTATTTATTTTTTGACGATATTACATTTTTTTTAAGTAGGCGTGGCAGTGGGCGGGAATCGTTTTACTTCTTCTTCCGATTCATCAAAATCATGGTTAAGTGGTTAAGTTTTTATGTAATTTTTGTGGCTCTCCCATACTTTGCAAAGCAGACAGCAGCCCCCATTAAATCTTTTTCGATCTCTCATATTATACAAAGCAGACAGCAGCCCCCAGATCATTGTAGAAAAAAGTGAGAGCTGCTAATTGATTTTTCAAAGAAAATATTCTTAGACCCATAACTGGTCAATTGGAGACCGAATGGAGGAGAAAATCTATTCGCGAACTTTAAGGGCTGTACCAGAAAGTGAATGTAGTTTAAAAAATCAAAACAAAATAGAAAACACATACTTTCAGCTTCAAAAGAGTCTTCAAGTCCCATTCTCCAGTTTTAAAGCGACAAGGTCTGATAGCATAACTTAAATACCTTTATATTGGAAATCTCTTATGATTTAAAACCATTAATAACTTAAGGACTTGACAATCTGTCGATATTAATCTTATATGCTAATCCATGAATCACTTAAAATTACTTCTTTGACATTTTTTTTTTAAAGCTTAACATACACCGTTAGACAAACTTCAAACATTCTTTATGCTATCTTCACCTCTCCACTATAAGCGAGAGCACAGAGCAGTCAAAAAAAAAAATGTTGAAATGCATTTTTATACCCAAAGCCGTTCAATCCACAATCCATTAATGTCTCAGGATGAAAGACTATATATGTATATGTAGGTACATAGCACCTCCAGATACAGCTATACAGCTATACCATCAGCGAATGTTATATTGATTGATTATGATTGCAGTCACATTAAATCTTTTTCGTTCCATTTGATCATGAAGAAAAATAATTGAGCAATATACACAACTATGCACTTAGCATTTATTGCCCGTTCCTCATCCTTCTCATTCCAACTAACCACCCGCTGCCGCCCGCCCGGTTGTTTGGTATCCGCAACCGTCTCAGACTAGCGCTCCGGTGAGTAGCATTTAAACCAGATTTGAAAGGACCTCCACCACATATAGGTATACATATACACACCGCGATATTATACATACACCCGCATATATATGTATATAACGACCGAGAAACGATAGACGAACCCATTCCCAATCAGCCAAGGATGTATATAAGGATCGAAATGACTATAGTGGCGGCTACCATATCAAATCGAATCGAATTGGTATATAGAAACCTCCAAGAGAGAATCCCCATGGCAACCATCAGCCCGCATCACAACTTGCAACCGAATTAATCGATGTTAGACAAATCTACCTTATCACTACATAAATACAGAATACTGAATGTCCTTCTGCAGCAGCCATCATATGTCCTGACCAGAGTTGAGGGTTTGTTGCAAAGGTTTTCGTTTCCGTTTTCCTGTCCTTCCCTGCCCTGCCCTGTCCTCTCAAATGCCATTGGACTTGACTCCCTCATGTGATGTTCAAGAGAGTGCAGAGATTGATGGAATTCTAATTGATTTGGCAGCATAGGAATATATACCGCACACAGATGACCGACGACGATTTCAACTTCAACTCCAACGATAACGAATCATATAGCTACATACTTTCTTCCTCGTCCTGTTCCACGTACATGGTCCTCCTCCTTCTTTATACCATCGTCGGTCGTTGGTCGTTGTTATCATCGTTCAAACCAGAGAGTTCCATGATTTATTATTGTTCAGTTTAATTTGAGCTTTCCTCTGAAAGTGCCCTTAATGAAGGGAATTTTCAATTAAATCTCCTTCCAGATGTTAATTAACATCACTCGCTTCCTTCTCTAGCATTGCAACAGATGCCTTATATAGGATTTTTAGGCATTAGCTTTGTTAAATTGTCCCAGATGGTTATTTTATTTTTTTTTTTTTTTATGTCGGTGTCGGTGTCAATGTCCCGGCATAGAGTGCACATGGAAATATTCTCCATCAGAGCAATAATTGTTTCACTGTCATTCTGTTTCCTTGATAATTGTGCCATATCTAGTTGTATAGCTGGTACATTAGTAGGTAGCTCCAGGGAACTAATTTAATATTGAAAATTGCATAGAAAAGTTTTTGGGCCTCTTCCAAATCGATTTCCATTGGAATTCGTAGAACTCTGAAAAGTTTTGTATGACCTGTTTAATAGGTTTCATCAATATCCTGCACATCATGCAAAAAATACTGCTCTGTGCTTTTTGCTATCCCTCTCTCTCTCTACAGAAGTTTGCAGCACGACTAGAGAAAAGGTATGCTCGTTTAATCAAGAGTAGTTTTTTGGACATTAAGTTGGAATTAAAAATAGAAAAAAAAAACATACAAAAAAAGAATCCAAGTATTCGAAAAAGAAGGAAAATTCAGAAGTGGGATTGTCTTGTCGTTAATGTTAGTTTTAATGATGCTAATGTATTTTTATATTCAATGAGCTTTAACAGAGCCTCTTTCGACACTTTTGTGTGTGGTTTTAATGTTTGTTTTTTTTTCTGAAAATGAAATAAAAAAAAAAAAAAAAACTTAATTCAAGTCAGGAGTATCTGCAGTGATAAATGGTCTAAAGTTTTGGTTGGGCTGAGAAATTCTGATGGATAACGAAACTTCAAAATGTCATCAAATTTTTTGTTGAACCGCATGAAATCCGATAACAAATTAATAAATATTTTTAGTCACCTTAATTTGATTTCACAAAATAAAAGTAAACGTTAACAAATTAATTTAAACAACCTCTTAAACCAAGATAATGGAAATATAGAATCGTGTCTATTTCAAAAAATATAAAAACAAATAAGCTTTAATTCGTGTTCAGTGATTTAACCGTTCTTTGTTTTCTGTTTTGATCTTCATCTTCGTCATCGATACTGCTTACCACTGCATGCCGCCAACGACCACTACCCAAAGTTTCAGTAGTGCAATGCTGATGATGGAACAAACGCGTTCCGAAATGCATTCATGGTTTGTTTTCGTTAATTAATTTCTTTGTAATAATTGTGTATTGTTTTAAATTAATTTGTTAACGTTTACTTTTATTTTGTGAAATCAAATTAAGGTGACTAAAAATATTTATTAATTTGTTATCGGATTTCATGCGGTTCAACAAAAAATTTGATTTAAAATGTTCACCAAATCAAAGTTGAACAAATACGCTCAACTGAAGCGAAAAGTGCGGTCGGTTTTATGTGATTTAGCATACTTGCGGGCATGCAAACGGTTAAAAATAACACCTAGTTTTGTGAAAATCAAAGCAGCGGTAAAAAATAATAGATCGGATATCGCTATTAAAAAAGCAAAGAATACATGGCTCAATTGTGAAATAAAATATAAATACAAGGAATTGGCATCGACTGAACTGTCGGTATATAGTTTACATTTGGAAATTACCAAAGATTTAAACGAAGTCGAATTTAATGAGTGGGTATTTTTTGATAATAAAGTGCATAGGGATATGGAACGGTTAAAAAAACAAAAAACATCAACGCACAATCGGAAAATAGAATGTCTTCTTACCAAATCTACTAGTTGCTTAGAACGAAAATTACCTCTTTTTATCCCTGATTATGTTTGTAACGAATCAAATGTGTCTTTTAATGAGGATGAGCTTAACTTATTAAACAAAGGTTTAAAATTTACTCCCAAACCATTACATTTACCATTATTAGATACGATTGTGGATGTTGAAACATGTTTGAAATTTAAAGTGCCATCCATTCAACATGATATTAGATCAACAACCGGCGCGATTATTGATTCAGTGCAAAAAATTGCTCATACATCATACACATCAAAAAAACAAATAGAAATTATTAAAAAATTAAAAGAAAAAGATGTTGTATATGTAAAAGCCGATAAAGGAAACAAAATAGTAGTTTTAAATAAACAAGACTATAAGGATCGAGTATATGAGTTAATAACAAAGTGTGAATACAAAAAAATATTAAAAAATCCGCTGCCAAAAATGATTCGGGATAGTGATAACTTAAGAAAACGTATTGGTGAAAATTTCGGTTCTCGATTAAGTAGAGTGTTAATTGTTTCCAACCCAAAATTAGCTTATTTATATGCCCTTCCAAAAATTCACAAAATCGGTAAACAAATGAGACCAATTGTTGATAACATCAACACTCCATGTTACAAAGTGGCAAAATGGTTAGTGTTAGAAATTAAAAAATTACCCCCGTTAAAAGGCTTTTCTGTAAAAAATTCGTTCGAATTCGTACAAAAAATAAAAAATGTGAAAATAAGCTATGATGAAATCATGATTTCTTTTGATGTGTGTTCATTGTTTCCGAGCATTCCAGTTGACCTGGCTCTAATAGAGTTTGAAAAATATTTAGACGGAACCGACTTACCCGGAAACAGGAAGCTGATATACCAGGATGTCGCAAAACTTTGTATGGATCAAAGTTACTTTCAATTTAATGGTGAGATATTTAAAGTAACGAAAGGCACAAATATGGGAAACCCGTTAAGCCCATTAGTGGCAGAATTATTCATGTCATCTTTTGAGGTTAATTTAAACGATAGAAACATACTCCCACGAGTATGGTGGAGATATGTCGATGATGTGTTTGCTATTGTTAAGAAGTCGGATGTTTCAAAAACTCTAGAAATGTTGAACTCTCAAAACCCTTCAATAAAATTCACTTGTGAAGAAGAACAAAATGGGAAGTTGCCATTTCTTGATCTTGAACTGCAACGTATACAACAAAAAATTGAAATTGGAATTTATCATAAGCCAACGAGCACAATGAGGACCATAACCGTCGATTCTCATGCTCCTATACAACATAAGAAAGCAGCGTACCACTCTTTAGTTCATAGACTCTGCAAACTTCCTCTTTCTTTGGCAAATTTTAAGAATGAGTACGAATATATTAAAGAAGTAGCTCATGTAAACGGATACGGAGATACAATAGTAGACGAATTAATAGCGCATCATTCACGAAAAACCAAAAACTCAAATCTCTCAACTTTGTTTTCGCAAAACGAAAAAATTAAAAATCAACGAGTGTCAATGTGTTTCGTACCTGCAATAACGAACAAATTAAAGAAAAAATTCAAAGATCATGGCTACGACATTGTTTACAAAAACAATAACAAGCTTATTAATTATCTAGGTTCCACAAAAGACAAGACAGATGACTTAGATAAATCTGGTATATACGCTGTAAAATGCAATGAATGCGAAAGAGAATATTTTGGACAAACTAAAAGAAGTATAAAAAAGAGATTTAACGACCATCTTTCTTGCATTAGGTTAAACCAACCTAATCGTTCGGCCGTTGCAGCTCACATATTGGAAGAAAATCATAGTGTTAGCTTAGACAGTGTACGCATAATCAAACAAGTACGAAACGAACAACAATTAGATGCCTATGAGAGTTTTTATATCCAAAAGGGCAACAACCTCTTAAACCAAGATAATGGAAATATAGAATCGTGTCTATTTCAAAAAATATAAAAACAAATAAGCTTTAATTCGTGTTCAGTGATTTAACCGTTCTTTGTTTTCTGTTTTGATCTTCATCTTCGTCATCGATACTGCTTACCACTGCATGCCGCCAACGACCACTACCCAAAGTTTCAGTAGTGCAATGCTGATGATGGAACAAACGCGTTCCGAAATGCATTCATGGTTTGTTTTCGTTAATTAATTTCTTTGTAATAATTGTGTATTGTTTTAAATTAATTTGTTAACGTTTACTTTTATTTTGTGAAATCAAATTAAGGTGACTAAAAATATTTATTAATTCAAAATGTCTTCAATTGAACCCTTAGCCATAAGTAGGTACATTAACTGCATGTGTTGTGTATAAGGGCCAGTTTGTTCACAGTTGATTATCTTTAATCACGGATTCCTGCAACTGGTAAATCGAAGAATGTCCGTGTTTACCAAATTTTTTATTAAGTAATTTAAAATTTGAGTTCATGAAAATCACTAGTCAGACGATTGTTATTGATTACCGCCATTTAATTAAAGCCTGTTGAAGTGATGGTGCAGATTTAACCCACTGGCCTTAAGTGCGTCATCGATATTCTCAGCGATCCATTAAAAATAGTTAAGGAGAATGAAGGTAAATGAAGGTTAAATAACGAGTCAAAGAATTTCATGAAGGAGCAGAACCCTTGTTTTTTAACATTTAATACAAAATAATAGACAATTATTGGATTGGTACAAAAATTAAAATAAGTAAGGCAAAGAATGTCAGCAGTACCTATGATTGAATTTTTCTTGTTTCTATTTATTTTCTGGCAATTAGCTAACTAAATCTCTAAATCATGAGTGAAAAATTAGTCCTCAATTGACTTTCTTTTAATCTTGCACTTAGTGTTTTTTTTATTAGTAATCATTTTTAATTGCGATATATTATAGTTACTGTATGGCAAGTTATGGATCCGTAAAAAAAATTGGACTCGAATAGCGAATTCGAAAAAAGTGGGTCTCGGAATTTTGTCTGTCTGTTCTTTTTTTTAAGACCAAAAATAGCGGTACCTGCCGTACAATTTTTTTCAGCAAAAAATGAAAATCTTGTTTGAAAATGTGTCCACAACTTAAAAAAAAATCCTGTAGTTTTACAAAAAGGCTACCTATAATAATTAAAAAAAAAATCCGAAAAATAGTTAAAAATGGTACCTACCTCCCATAGAGCCATTTTTTTGGTTTTTGGATTTTCTCAAAATTTAAAAAGTATTGCATATCAAAATTTTCAATTGTTTTTGAGAACTTTAACGGCTCGATCGAAATATTTTACACAAGAGTTTCTGATAAGATCAAGTAATATTGCATATCAAAATTTTCAAAAAACCAAACTTTGGATTTAAAAAAAAAATCAAAAATTAATTTTTGAAAATTCGATATTTCGATATTTTTATTTTTTTTTTTTAAATTGAAAATCTTCTTTTTTCTCAAAAATGCCCACAACTTTAAAAAAAAAAATCAGTAATTTTTTTTTACAAAAATGCTACCATTTTATTTTTTTCGGAAAAATGGTTTTAAATACTCTCAGGTATAGAACCATTTTTTTTTCTCAAAAATTGTTCAACTGATATTGATCATTTTTTTTATAGAGAATTTTTACAATAATTTTAAAAATATTCTGTATCTACCAAAATTTTCAAAATTTTTTTTTTTGTGGATTTTTAAAAAAGTTTCAATTTTTTTTTTTTGAGAACTTAATAATTCAAAAATGGGTGGATAATTTTTTTTTTTAAATTAATATTTAAACTCCGCATAAATAAGTACTAAAAATTGGTGTACCATTTTTAAACATTTCTTAAAAATATATTCAAAATTTTATGTACTACATATGTATAAAAAAATAATTAAAAAAAAACTCTCCATAAAATTTACATTTGTGAAGCAGTGCCGTAGCTAGGATTTTGGTTCGGGGGGGGGGGGGGGCTTGCTTCCAAATTTTACGAGGAATTCTTTAAACAAAAAACTATATATATCCCAATTTATTGATTTTTATTAGTTTTTAAATTGTATGTACTCAAACGAACATATACTTAAATTATTTTTTTATACACACAAGCAGAAGACGTTGAAAAGGTTCTTTCAACACTAGCTGTGGTCACTGGTCACCGTAAGCAAGAAGTAGTTTATACCTCTAAAGTTAGTCTTGTCGCATATATCAAGCAATTTTAAAACTTCGATAGAAGGATCAATCGACGATATTTTTTCGCACCAGATAATGTACTCAGCTTTCACAGCTGACAACGAAATTGCATTATCAAAGTAACATGTTAGCTTTTCCATTTCGTTGACTCGCCCAACCGCAGAAAAACCTGGGAGAAGAGCTTGAAACGATGGTAGAACGTCTACGTTGATCATGAATCTGTCCGTAAGATTTTGTATTAACGAATCTATTCAAGGAATCAATACAGACACTCTAAAATAGGATTCAGTAGAAGAGGTTTCTGGATTGGAACGCGTGGTTTGTTTCAATTAAGTTCTTGGAGTCTTAATTTAACTTTAAATAAGTCCTCGGCAAGGTTAGATACGAATTGAAAAGCCTCTCTGAAAAAATCTTCGGCTTTTTCTCTCAAAATTGGTGCGGTCGATTGCAGAAACGAAATCTAAAGATTTGTTCTGTAGGAAAACTGATAAGGGCAGCGTTAAACTGAACAGCTTTTCGCATACAATGGGGCTAACTAGGAAATCACATTTTTGGACCGCTGTCAAAAGTGTTGATGCCTTCGAAGACATCGCCCACGTTCTGCTCGTTATTTCTTTAAGACTTATTGAGATGCATTTGAAGAGCTCTACAAAGGAAATAATACTGTATATTAGTATATTAGAAAGTTTAAGTTATTATTTTAGACTTTCGGGGGGGGGGGGGGGTGCTTCAGCCCCTCAAGCCCCCCTCTGGCTACGTGCCTGTTGTGAAGTGAAAGTCTGATTTACCGAGACTAACAACAAATTTTTCAAGAAAATTTATCTACGACGTCAAATCTGATAATTTATGCAGGGTGATTCGCATAAGGTTTGACAAAAAAACCAGAGCATGTAGGTTAGGTCGACAAAAAAATCGTACTCTCGTGCTCTATGTGCTCTATTCCACCCCCCTCCCACCGCCTTTTGTGTAAGACACAGACCCCACAGACCAATCGTTCTCTCGTGCTCTATTCCACCCCCCTCCCACCGTCTTTTGTGTAAGACACAGACCCCACAGACCAATTTGTGTGAGACTAAAGATATAAA
Source organism: Epistrophe eligans (assembly GCA_951394125.1). Taxonomy (NCBI): domain Eukaryota; kingdom Metazoa; phylum Arthropoda; class Insecta; order Diptera; family Syrphidae; genus Epistrophe; species Epistrophe eligans. Next base: position 34,057,842 of record OX596029.1, on the reverse strand, counting down.
TTTTGAAAAAGACTATCAAGCAAGGGAACATTGATCTCAATTTGTGAGTTGTTAATACAGCTGCTTTAATACAATTTGTTAAGTTATCTTTATATATTTATATATTATATTTGGACAGTAGGAATGTATTGTAAATATAGTTTAAGATAAAAGTGGACGGCGACGCTGTGCCGCGATGACCTTTTTCATAGAAACAGTTTATGGTGTTATTTTATGACATACATCTGTAAACATTATGTTTTATGAACAAGGGATGCGTCGCATCGTCGTTATCCACTTTATAATCCCTATTGTTAGTTTAATATTATAGAAAACTAGAGATAAGATAGGTTAAGAAATGTAAATGTAGTTGTAAGTTAGGTATAAGATTTGTAAATAATTAAGAAAAATAAAAGAGTTCAATTTTAGTCTTCGTAGAAGAAGGATGTTTTTTCTGCTCTTCTTCGGCCGGCTCTTGTTTTTAATTCGGTTCGCGTTTTAAATGGGTGTTCAGAGAACATTGTTCATGGTGACCCCAAGTGAAAATTAGAATTTTGTTTTTAAATTTTTTTTTTTCGCAACCTTAAAAAATTAAAAAAAAAAAAAAAATCTTGTTCTCAACTTTTCGTTTTTGACATAATTGTGACAATTGTTCGTGTGCAAAAAATGGAAGGTTCACCCAAGTATGGTAAGAATTTAGATATAAGTTATTTGCTCAAAGTAGAAGAAGTGAAAACTAAATCAAATCTTGCCTTAATAAGAGGTTTTAAATTCGCACTTCGTGAATTTCAAGAAGCCATAGAGGACTTTGAATTTGAAACTCCAGAGTACCTCATGAAATCTAAGACGCGGGCTCAAATATATTATTTAGAGTACAGTCAAAGATTCAATGAGGATGAATTCACGAATTCATATATTTCACTTAAAAGTGAATATCGGAAATTATATTTCCAACAGTCTGAAGAGGAAAAGGTAACCTCAAAAGGTTTTACCTTTAATAATCCAAGTACAAGACCCCCGAATGTTCGGGAAAATGTTGTAACTTGGAGTTTCTTAAAGGAAAACTTTGATCAAAGGTCATTTATAAATGATAATGACTTGACTTGTGATGGTACCTCACAAGAAATTATAACCCCAATAATTTTTTCATTTGAAACTCCACTTGCTAAACTCCCGAATGTTTCAGGAGAACATGCAAAGTGGAAACATGAAATTTCGGCTAGAAACAATAATTTAAATTTACCTATATTAAAGGCACCATTAATTTCAATCGCAAGTTGCGTTATGGGATGTAAGTCTCTGCATTCCACACATCAATGTAAAAAATTCATTAGTTTGAATAATAAAGCGAAATGGAAAAAAATTGTTGCAAACAAATTATGTTTTAAATGTTTAAAAGGTGAGCATTCTAGCAAAATTTGTGTTGAGCGTAGTTGTGGAATTTGCAATGGCAACCACAATACTTTGCTCCATAGGCAAAAAATGGTTTCTGAAAACACCGAGATTGATGTGATCGTTAGTGGTCCAGCGGTGAAAGAAGAGCCATTTGTCTGGGAAAAAGTAAGTTTTTGTGAAGAACTCGGCGTGATCCTTAGTGGTCCAGCGACACTAATAGATTTAGCTTGTGACAAATTAATTTCTCATGAAGAGGAACATGATGTGATCCTTAGTGATCCTGTGGTGGAAGATCAAATAAGTGAAAAAGAAATTAATGTGATCCTTAATGAAGAACAATTGCATGGAACCATTATTGGTCCTGTTGTGGATGTAGATCCACCAATTTGCAAAAAAGTTTCTTTTCAAGAAAAAGAAATAAATGGAGCCCTTAGTGGTTCTGTGGCGAACAAAGTGCCAATAAATAATAAAATATGTTCTAATGTAGAACAAAAACATGGAATCCTTAATGGTCCAGTTTTGGAAACAATTTTTAGCTGCAAACTAGCTTCTAACTTTGAAGAGAGGTTATGCAAGCAACGAAAATTTTTTAAAAGGGTCAAAGAAATAAATTTTAAAATACATATTAATAAAACATTTTTCTTTTCAGATCCAGAAGTTCCTTCGGGTCGGTTTGAATTTGACTCATTTACTTCTGTGGTAAATGTGTCAAACCAAGTCCGCTGGTTAAAAATTTATTATAAAAAACATAAATTTTCAAATATAAAAGTTTCAAAAAATTTTAAACCATCTAAAATAGGCAACACTTTGTTGTTTATATATTTTTGTTGTAAAATGTTTAAAAAGAAAAAAATATTTCCCGTCCTGGAAAAGGGGCAGGGTAGCAAATGCCATCCTTGGCAGAATTGGCCTTTGGCATATACTAGACGTAAGGACAAGCAATGGGATTTCGACAAGCTTGATTTACATTGTTCGTCCTTTTCCTAGTATATAGTACCTATTACTTAATTAAAAGTAAAAAATAATAACATATTATATTATTATAATTATTATTTATAATTTATAAAGTTTAAAGTTTATTCTTTTCAAGTATTAATGAAAATTATTATAACTCTTAATCTGTATTACATTGTTAAAATTAAAGAAAACTTTATTTAAATTGCTATTTCATTTAATTAAATAAAAATTGTATTTTTATGAAGAAATAATAAAGACAATTTCGAAATGTTTTAAAAGAGATTTCTCTTAATACTTAAAGAAAACAAAATGTATTATTTTGTATTTTTATATTTGTATTATTGTAAGTAAAACAATATTTATAAAAGTATTATTAGTTCTAAGACGTAGCTGAGAACCCATCAGGAATTTGCTATGAGGACTACAGAGTTGAAGAGTTTATTGGGAATCTGCATGGTCGCCGATGGACCTTACTTTAACTGGACAGCATTTTTCAATATAATGAAAATTGGAAACAATGATGATGCCAGCAAAACAACCTCTGGTCTGATTGAAATATTCATGGAAGTGAATGTCATAAAATTCGTTGCTGATAGTTGAACAACATCTTCAAGCGATAAATTCCTCCTTCAAAACAAAGACAGAATTCCAAGAAGTATCATCAGTCCCACTCAAACATTTAAGGGAAATGCCAATATGATCTTACTTCGGAGTTGAAAACGATTGAATAATAACGATTGCTGCTAATCTCACCAGTACGTATTTGGAACATAAAGGTTAACCCGAAAACACAGAATGGCTAACCAGAAAGCAAGAAGTATATGTAGTCGAATTCTGTAACACATATCTTCAACCAACCAAGTGCCAAATAAATAATTGCGGTTAGCAGAATAGAAGAGAAGAAAGACATGATGTATGGAGTCAAATCGTCTTGATTCAACTGCCAAATATGCATCTGTGATATTGAAGATGTACTACTATGGCTGTCACTATTCTGAAGGTTCCCGTTATTATCAGCATCAAATCACATTCCCTCAAGACATTTGTAGAGGCCACCATTATGATTTCAGCCAACCTTGAGAAAACCAACAAAAACTCTGTCAACTCCAACGACGTTTCTACTGGCCAGCATAACCCTCACAACATTCGAATTGACATATTTGCAATGATGTCAATGGCGGGAGTATGTTAAGTTATCTTTATATATTTATATATTATATTTGGACAGTAGGAATGTATTGTAAATATAGTTTAAGATAAAAGTGGACGGCGACGCTGTGCCGCGATGACCTTTTTCATAGAAACAGTTTATGGTGTTATTTTATGACATACATCTGTAAACATTATGTTTTATGAACAAGGGATGCGTCGCATCGTCGTTATCCACTTTATAATCCCTATTGTTAGTTTAATATTATAGAAAACTAGAGATAAGATAGGTTAAGAAATGTAAATGTAGTTGTAAGTTAGGTATAAGATTTGTAAATAATTAAGAAAAATAAAAGAGTTCAATTTTAGTCTTCGTAGAAGAAGGACGTTTTTTTTCTGCCTTCTTCGGCTCTTGTTTTAAATTCGGTTCGCGTTTTAAATGGGTGTTCAGAGAACATTGTTCACAATTAATTTAGATTTTTAGCAAGAATAAATATATAAAAAAAACTGTTATTTTATCTTACTATTGATATTGACTTTGAAGAAAATTAGAAGAATGTCGTGATTTGTTGCCAGCCCGACTTTGAGTTTTTTTTTTTTAAATTTAATAATGGAAACTTAAATTACTTTATTATTTAAATTATAATAAAATCAAAAATTAATTGAATTTTTTATTCAAATAATAGGTATTAATAGTTCCATGTAAATAAGACAATATCAATATTATTCAACAAGAATTCTTTAATTGATTTAACGTGAAATTTATTTAAATTCGATTGAAAACTTAATTTTATTTTGATTTAAATAGAATTTTCATGTGTTTTTTTTTTAACAGGGCAAGTAATTATTTTAAACGGAACCGTCACGTTTTTAGCGTGAAAGTAATTTTATTTTAATTTAAATACAATGAGATTCTTTATATTAGTTTAAACTGAATACCATTTTGATTGAACAAGAATCCATGTTACTTCAATATGAGGAGCATTTTAATTCAAAAGGATTTGCGTTTCATTTTATATATTCGAAATTTCAATTCAAATACTTTTCATGTTATTTTGACATGAGTATAATGTTCATTTGTGTTAAATAAAAATCTCTTTAAATAAACGAAAAACACCATTGGAGCTAAATTATATAAACACTAAAAATTTTAAATCAGATTTATTATTTTGTTTTCTTTTTTTTTGTGTATTTCAAATTTTAACAAAATCTCGAGCTTAATATTTCACCGAATGCAAAATTTTATGTTTGTCATTTTTTTAAGGTTAAGATGTTCTCCATCGTCATTTGATTTGTCCATACAAACTTGTTGAATCATTATTATTTAATTTTTCGACCATTTTAATTTTATCAAAGATTTAAGATTTCTCAATTTCGTTTTCCCATTTCAGTCAAAATGTGTTGGCCGTTGGTGATTCGTCGTGGACAAACTGGGGCTATCCAAGATGGCAGCTGGTACTCTGTTTGCTTCTTGGTTGGATAATTGCATTTTTCTGTCTAATCAAGGGTGTCAAAAGTGCCGGAAAAGTCATCTATTTCACTGCCTTATTTCCGTATGTTATTTTAACAGCGTTATTGGTTAGTCAACTTTTATTTACAAATCAGTTCAAAAAACTTAAATATACTTTCTAATTAATATCCAAAAAAACTTAATTAATTTATACATTAATAATAAAGAGCAATCAGTAAATTTGTTTCTTTTTGAAAACAAAATTATTTCGAGTAAAATTTAAAATCAACAAAAAGAACTGCTTTCAACTTTGCGACAAGTATTAAAGTTAAATTAAAAAAAAAAAAAAAAAGAGTTCAGAAGGAGTTCTGAATACTTTCTTCTTCTTCGTCGTCGTTATGGTTGCTTAGATTTTGAGAATTTTAATTTGATTTTCCTCCCTAGATTCGTGGTGTTACATTGGAAGGAGCAAAAGAAGGAATCCTGTTTTATGTCAATCCAAAATGGGAGACACTTCTTGAGGCAAAAGTTTGGGGTGATGCTGCATCACAAATATTTTACTCTTTTGGCTTGGCATGTGGTTCGTTAGTTGCATTCGCTTCATATAGTCAGGTATGTTATTTTAAAAATTTTATTTATTTATTTTTTTGAAGAGAACAATTTTATTTTTTAATTATGGTTTCAATATTGTGTTACCTTACCAATGATTTCGTAGTTTCCGTCAAACAGCGAGAGCCGTTCGAAATTTAAGCTGAATATAGATATTTATCGTGTTTTTTTTTTCAAAAATAATTTCGAAATCCTTCGAATTATAGCTTTAAATAGTCAAGTTCTCACAGGGAGGGAAGGAAGACCCCCTTCTGGGAACATATAATTATGACCTCCTACATTGTCCTTTTAAAGTAAATAATTCAAGACCAAAAGAGCATATAAAGTTGATAAACCAAAAGTCGTAAAACCATAACAAAAAACACCTCCTGTTTTTTTTTTCATTTCAGTTCCATAATAATTGTCATCGAGATACGATCTTTGTTTCAATTACGAATGTTTTTACGTGCATTTATGCGGGCTTTCCCGTATTTGCCTTCCTTGGCTTTATGGCAAAAAACATTGACGTACCTGTGGACGAGGTGGTGCAGTCTGGGCCGGGTTTAGCATTTATAGCATATCCAGAGGTAAGTTAAATATTTTTTGGTGCACCAATATACGAATGTCCTTTCATATTTCCATCTTATTTTATATATTTTTTTTTTTTTTTTGTCTACCAAATATTTATTTTGTGTCGGATTTTATTAATATATTTTTTTTCCCTCTTTTGCTCTTGGTGGATTAACAATAAAAAAAAAAATAAAGGCTGTTCTGATGATGCCTCTGCCACATGTCTGGTCCGTGGTTTTCTTTTTGATGATGTTCACGCTTGGTATGGGCTCTCAGTTCGGTGGCGTCGAAGCTATTTGTACATCGCTCATTGATCAGTGGCCTCATCTGAGGGACCATCATTGGCGTGTCACGGCTGGGGTGTGTATGGCTTGCTTTCTTGCTGGAATACCAATGGTTTGTAATGGTGGCATTTACTTGTTTACTTTAATGGAATGGCATACAGCTTCGTGGGCTATTCTACTCCTGGGACTTGGTGAGGTAAGTTTTTTTTTTTTTTAATTTATTTTAAAGATGCGTCATTGAATGACGACGACGAATGTTCATACTTATTTTTTTTTTGTGGGAGAAGATATATTTGATGTGTGAGTGGATATATAGTTTTTGTGGCGAGTTAAATTGTTTATTATGAAGTAAAAATGATATTGAAACTTTTTTTGTTTTATTCGTTTCATGTTTTTTTTTTTTTTTTGTAAAAATAAAGGATACAGAAATTTGGAATTAATTGGGTTCGAATTTAGTGCACCAATTTAAATTTAGGATTTGGCCTTAAAATGCAACTCAAATCTTTAAGCAAAATACCTAAATTGCCTAAAAATAATTGCACAAACGAAATATTGGTATCAAATTAAAGTGCCAGCCGAAACATGAAATTATTTTTTTTTTTACTTCTTTTATGTTCAATGTTCATACACAATTAAAATATGCGGAAAATTGTAAGTAGGTACACTTAGTTTCAAAAATGGGCAACATTTTTTACTCCCACTCCTTCATTTCCAAACAGGCTTGTGGAATCGTGCTGAATAATGTGAAAACTGACGTCAAGTAAGCACCGCTACAAGTTCCACTATAGATTGAGCAAGGTTTTACAAGCCTGTTTGAACATGAAGGAGTGGGAGTAATCAATGTTGCCCATTTTTGAAACTAAGTGTACCTAACCTACAATGTTCCGCATATTTTAATTGTGTATGAACATTGTACTAAATAGTAAAAAAGTTCAGAAAGTTATTTAAGCTTAGATGTCGAAAATATCGGATTTATAATTTTTAAATTTGCAATAAAAATCTCCTTTTTTTCGACACTTTGCCTTCTTTTAAAAAGAAAATATCTTGTAACTGATCTGATCACTCGTATAGGAAAAAGGATCATAATATATTTTTCACAGAAAATATTATAGGCGATCTATAAAATGAACACAAATACATTTTTGATAAATTCTTCTTTACCGAAAAACTATTTTTTTTGCCTTTTGATCATTAATTTTGAAATAATGGGTGATTTTTTAAGAGGTTTAGAACTTTTTAAAAAAAAAAAAACACAAAAAATTCGAAAAAATGAATGAAATATTTATTTGAATCGATAGTTTGAACCTTGCAATTTAATGTTTAAAGATAATTTCATGCAAATGTTGACCGCGGCTGCGTCTCAGGTAGCCCATCCGCTGAGTCCAATTTTGGCATACTCTTTCACACATATCGGCCGGTATCTCACGAATGAATGCATGGATGTTGGCTTCCAGTGCGTCAATCGAAGCGGGCTTGTCCCTATAGACATTAGCCTTGACATACCCCCACAAAAAATAATCTAATGGTGTCAAATCGCACGATCTAGGCGGCCAATTGACCGGCCCGAAACGTGAAATTAACTGTTCACCAAACTCGCCTCGCAATTGCGCCATTGTTTCGCGTGCTGTGTGGCATGTGGCACCGTCTTGTTGAAACCACATATCATGCAAGTCAAGAACTTCCATTTCGGGCAAAAAAAAGTTTGTTATCATCGCTCGGTAGCGTTCACCATTGACAGTAACGCTGCGATTCGCATCATCTTTGAAGAAATATGGCCCAATAATGCCGCCGGCCCATAAACCGCACCAAACAGTGGCTTTTTCGGGATGCATTGGTAGCTGTTGCAATGCTTCTGGCTGATCTTCACTCCAAATGCGGCAATTTTGCTTATTTACGTACCCATTCAACCAAAAATGAGCCTCATCGCTGAACACAATTTTTCGATAAACAACATTTCGAACCGAGCACGAATTTTGATAGTAAAATTCAATAATTTGCAAGCGTTGTTCATTTGTAAGACGATCCATGGTTAAATTGCAAACCAAACTGAAGCTGTTTGACAGTGACACAAGGTACTAAACACACGTCAGCTGTCAAAACCAGTGTTGCCAAAACCAAACCAGCTTAAAAATCACCCGTTATTAATTTCTCTTAAATGATAATTTTTAGTAAGGAAAAGTTAATGTTTTCTTTTAAAGGGTCACATAATGTACAAACTTAACATGAATATGTTTTCAAAGACACTCATATAGTAATCACTTAGGTACTACAGGGTCTTTCATTATAGGCGCTTCCTATCTTTAAATTTAAATTTAAAAAAAGTGTGTGTGAGATATCATCGACATTTTTTATTCATTTAAAAGGCCTATCGATGTCATTATGTATGGAATATAACATCAAATTCAAATGTTCGCCGCGGCTTCTCTAGGTGGCGCGCATTCCAAATGTCCACTTTTCCATGGCTCTGGCGCAAAAATCAGGTTGAATTTAACCGATGGCATGGGTAATGTTGGCTTTGAGGGCCGCTGTGGTTGGTGGCTTATTCACATAGACCTATACGACTTCAGAAAACTCCACGAGAAAACCACATGTCGTTGTTGTCTATATCATCCATAATCAGCGACCTATACCGCTCGCCGTTGACGGTGATGGCCTGACCAACGTCGTTCTCAAAAAAAAAAAAAAAAAAAATATAGACCGATGACGCCACCAGCCAAAAATCCACACCAAACAATGACTTTTTCGGAATGCGATGCACGCTCTTTGATCTCATGTGGATTGGTATGGTACCCAAATTCGACAATTTTGTTTGTTGACATACCCATTCATCCAAAAATGTGCCTCATCGGTGCAGATGATTTTTCAATGAACTGCTCCAGATTCCATTCAGCGAACACACGTCGTTGTCTATGGTCATTTACCTTCAGCTCCTGGGTCAATTGAATTTTGTACGGGTGCGGGCCCAAGTCACGACGCAAAATTCGTCAAGTTGTGGTCTGCGAAAGGCCGAGTTCTTGTGAGCGACGTATATTGGAAGTCCCTTTGTATGTGAAAAACCGAGTTTTTCATTATTTAAGTGTTTTTTTTTAATGGCCGTATCTCTTAAACGATTAGTCGTAGAAAAAAAAAACTGTTACAACCTTTTATATAGAAAATTGTATGATAAACAAGTCAAGGACGGAGTGCTTTATTCTATCGTTTACCGTTTAAAAGTTATATACGAAAAACAACATTTTCGACATAACACCTTCAATAACTGTTTAAGAAAGCCAGATTTGCCAAAGACTCTGACATTGATGCTTATTTTGAGATTCGAACGAAACTTTAATTCTAATAACTAGATATATTCGTTCGAATGAACTTTGTTCATTTTGACATTTGAATGAAAAATGTTCATTTTGACATTTGAATGAAAAATGTTCATTTTGACATTTGAATGAAACATGAACCTTATTTCAAAATTCAAAGTTTGCTTAGTTTTCGAAAATATATGAACTTTCGATTGTTTCGGTGAATTTTCGAATCGATGGAATCTCAAAATTCATTTTTTTCGAATTCGACTAACTTTCGACCGAAAGCGAATCTCAAAAAAATCATGATTGAAATTGTAAGTTCGTGAAAAAAGTTTTCTTTTTTTTTAAATTACATCAGCCGTTTGTTTCTATGTTGTGGTAATTCAATGATTAAAAATAACCTTCAAACTTAGTTAAATAATTTGTTTTATTAACTTTATCTAAAGTTATTAAATTTCACAAAAAACTTCTCTCTCACTCTTTTTGTGTTTATCCTTCTATCTCTAAGTACCTAAGTTATGAAAACTAATCTCAGTAATTTAATGCATTGCATTTAAACTGTTATGAATCTATCCACTTTCGCCAGGATGTATGATGTGTATAATATTTATTATCTACCTACGTTTTACTGTTTATATACATAAAGCTCTTTCCTTGGTAAATTTATTATATTATCCTTGCCGGGTAGGGTTCGTTATCAACAGTTTGCAAAACTAACATTTAGTTCAACAGTTTGAGCAAACCACCAAATCACCTCTACCCGCAACCACCTTCAGCTCCACCAGCAGCACCACCTGAGCTATACAATACAATTTACAATATCTATGCTCAACGTTGGCTTAATGAACCCCAGTTTACCCTGAGTTTATGCCCACATAACAACCGACCAAAACTAAAATTCAACCAGATTGACCCATCTGGGCGAAGCTTCTGCTTTCAATTTCTGTTTCCGTCACTTCCTCCTCCTTGGCGCTTGCACATTTGCTGATTATAACTGCATCTCTGTGTAAATTAGCACTAAACCACTCCAGGGACACTGTTATAGTGTTTTAGCCTAAATTATGGAGGCACATATCGGTGTTGTGCCATCAGGCGATTGTCAAATAAAATATTTGTCATGAGTTTAAATGTAGGTATAGGTATACTTATATGTTTATGAGGACCACCAATCGACGGACAGCCGGATGTATTTGTATAATGGTCTAAGGTTTTGAGAATCGAGATCCACTCCCAATAGGTCGCAAAGGTACTAATATACTTCCTATGTACATTGTACATTGTACATATACCGCCCTCTGCAGTTGCTCTTAATTAGCCCTACAATAATTAGAACTTATATTTATTGTTCCTATATAATTCCGCAGCACCGACTTTGTTGTCGAAAGCCAGAGAGAGAAGTTGTTCCAGCTGCCAATTGCCTAAAACCCACCAACTAACCGTCTGACATACCTTACATACCTTACATACCTACTCTATACCTTACCTATGTTATGGTTGGGTAGGGTATACTGTAATGGCATTGATTGTGGCACTGAATGACGGCTAAGCGCTTATAGTGGTGGTAGCGAAGCAAAGGCGAGGCAGCCAGGTCTTCCCCAAACCAAAAGAGTTGTCGAAAAGGGGCTGCATAATTTCAGAGGCAATCAAAATCAACAAACCTTGCTGGAAGATTGATTAACGAAATCAATAATTAATGGCTAATTTGTGTTGAACATTAGTTAGTCGGTTTACTGTGTGGTCGATTGGCCATAAACCAGTGGCATGTGAATGGTTAAGTTTGTACATACATAAATATATATAAATATATATTTCACTTTCGAGGGTTTATATTAATATATGGATTTCGAGTTTTCTCGTAAAATGATGTCAAATAGTTTTTTCCTGGACTTTTGGAGCCTATAAACTAAAATCAATATAAATCGAATTAATTCAATATGAATGCTTAAATATGAGTTTTGTAGACGGAACGGCAAGAATTGATAAATTATTGCCAGTAAAAAATATAGGATAGTGGATCAAGACTTGGTTGGTGAGTCAAAATATTTAAATACAGTACTTAACAGCAATCAGAATAATTAATTATTTTCAGACTCTGTTAAATCTATGCAATATGTAAAGGGTGGTTAAATTTTAAGGGCCGATGTTGATTTTGAATAAAACACAACTTATCTAGGAAATTATTGCCATTTCTTTTTATTATGATAATATTGGTATGGTTCAATTATGTATGGAACAAAATATCGGCCAAATGGCCTCCGCGACCTCGGCGGCACACCTCCATCCGATGGTCCAAATTTTCGATGACGCTGAGGCATAATTGAGGTTCTATGCCGTTAATGTGCCGAATTATCTCATCTTTTAGCTCTTGAATTATTGCTGGCTTATCGACGTACACCTTTTCTTTCAAATAACCCCAAAGAAAGAAGTACTAGCATGCACTGGTGTTTTCACATCTCATACAGACCCGATTTGCTCAAATTTTTGCACGATTTTTCCGATTTTACGCAAACTTGGACGATTAAATTGACCGAAAAAATGACGAAATGCACGATATGCATTTTGATTTGAACGCCCGTTTTCAATTTTTCATAATAAGCCTGAATAACTTTAACGCATTGCTCGATTGTATATCTTTCCATGGTTCAATTTGAATTAGTCTGAAATTGAGAAATGCAGAAAAAAACTTGACGTTTAGGTGTGGTTCACATTCAACGTCGGCCCTTAAAATTTAACCACCCGTTATATTGGTACCTATGTATATATAGGAAAAATTTTGATTAAAAAGATTTGAAAAATTTCTTAACGAAGCCGTTTTGTAAACAATGCCTACGTTCTGTAACTCTCGAATCGATAAAATGAGTTGTGAAACGTTAAAAAATGGAACAAAACTCTTGTGATTTGTTTCAATTAACAAACATCGTTTCTCGACAAATATTATCGATGCGAAATTTACAGAATATAGGCACGGCACAGGTGTCGTTCAAGTCCATATCTTCCATTTCGGGCCAAAAATATAGGTAATCATGTCGCGATAACGCTGGCCATTCACAGTAAGGTGACGATCGTCGATGAAAAAATATGGCCCAATAACGCCGCCGCCGGTATGCAGACCGTACCAAACAGTTATTTTTTGTGGATGAAGTGGTGATTTATGTAGCAAATGTGGATTTTCACCCGACCAATAACGCATATTTTGCTCATTGACGAACCCATTGAGCCAATAATGAGCTTCGTCACTGAAGATGATTTTGCGATGAAATTCATCATCTTGGCGCATCTTCTCCAGAGCTCAATTGGAGAACGTACGTCGCTTCAAATGGTCTATGATGAAAACGTTGAGTTTACTGTATAAATTGACAATGACAGTTCGATGATTAGTGTAAGGGTGCTTTCACAAATAAAATTCAAAGTTGTCAAGTCCCTATTCGAAAATATAAATTGGGTTGCTTGACAGCTTGTACAGAACCTGGACACCGATTCTGGTTCCGCGAAAAAGTGAATCGATTATCTTTTCACTCTTTCACTCTTAAATAGGATTCTCGTTCTGTGAAAATGTGAAACCAAACCTCAAAATTATTCACATGAATATTTTGCTTTCACGCCGTTTCATTTGGAAGTGAATCTTTGAAAACGAAGGTTGAATACGAACAAACAATGCTCAATTCAGCCACATCTTCTTCTCTGTCCTATTAATGACAGATTCTCTTAAAAAAATAAAAAAAAAATGAGAGAATTGCGCTGACTGCGCATCCGCTTCAGGGAAAATGATAAGATGGTTCGGGATCGATAATATAGTTCGTCGGAGAATTTTATTCACTGAACCAAGTGGATTGAAAAAGAAAATCTGAAAGCTCAAGCAGATTTGTGTATTTAAAGATTTTGTAGGACATTTTTACAATTATGGGATCAATGCAATAGGAATCACAACACTTTGTTCATCAAAGTGAAATTTCCATCAAATTGAACTGTAAGCAAATTTGCTTTTACTCATAAAGGGTCATTCACTTTTCGGTTTTGAAAGTAAAGCTAAATAAAACACACACAGCGATACATTTTTGATGAAAATTTTATTTTATTATAAATTTTGGACTTTTTTCATTAAGTGTGAAAAAGAATATTATTATATCGGGAAGATTCGCAGCATGCGATTCTTTTGAGGTAATTTTTAATCACTTTTTTCACACATTTCGGGCGGTATCTCGGCCATAACTTTATTAATGCTGGTTTTTAATGCGTCTGTTGAGTTCAAGGATTATTCGCGTAAACCTGATCTTGATGGCCAATTGACGTCACCAAAATTACGCGACCAGAAAATTTCTCACGCAATAAAGCTATATAATTCGTCGTGTTATGTGGCTTGTTGCCCCGTCTTGTTGCAACCACATATCGTCCAAATTCAAAAAGCCGTAGTGTACGTAGTGTACATAGGTGTACGACACGTTCAATTGCTGAGTACGCCGCGCCGCCGCCGCCGGGTAATCGATAAATTCGGATCATCAGAAACACTTGCACTTGCAGCAGCAATATTTTCGTCTGAGCGTGCATTACGATGATGCATAGGCCTTACGACATCAGTAACGCTTCCACTCTTTTCAAATTCCTTCATAATTTTACCGATTACTTGCGTAGTCGGGCGATTATGACGACCATAATTATCGCGTAATGCGTGAAAAGTGGCTACGTTTGAATCACCACTTTTGTAATAAATTTTAATAATTTTAACGCGTTGTTGGATTGTTAAGCGATCCATTATCGTAAATTAAATGGCAATAATTCAACTAATATTATGACACTTCAAATGATAGCTGAGTTTAGGGTTCCCAATCGTACTATAATATATAGTATTGTACTATATTTCGGGTCTGTGTACTATATACTGTTAAAGAAATATATAGTACGCAAAAGTACTATATTTCAGTTGAATTAATCAATCATAGGAACAAACAGCAAACACACTTTGATTGCACTTTGAGATTCTATTTTATACATGTATCCGAATGCGCCTGAGTCTTGCTGTCAAACGTTTAAATTCAAATTAAAAACATCTTTCAAATTTTCCTTTTCCCACATTCTGTTCATTCACAGAAAGAATATTTTCAATTATAAAAATGGTGAGAAGAAGTAAACAGAGCGAGTATCTCATTAATAAAAATTGAACTTTTGATCTATGTATGTAAATTTGAAAATTGATTGTGATAAAATACTATATTGTTATAGAATACTATATTTTTTTGAAGAGTACTATATTTTTTATAGCTAATTCTGAAAAATACTATACTCCATCGAAAAAATGTTGGGAACCCTAGCTGAGTTTGACAGATGTCAAATGCCAGCGCTACCAACTTGAAACCACGAAATGGATGACCCGTTACGATCTGACGACACCGAGAAGTGTTATTGGGAATGATTGTTGGAACCGATAAAAAAAAAACATTGTTTGCTTAAAATTTTTTTTTTTACTAAGAATTGATAATTTTGTATTAAAAAAGATTTTCCGTGAGAGTTATTCCTATTGCTTTCGAAAAAAGTCAGCACTTGCTCATGTAAGATGATTATTTTTGCCTTTACAATTCTGTCTAAAAATAAAAACAAAAATCTTCTGAATCGCCGAAGATAGGGCGTGTTTTAGTGAGAATCATAATAATCAAGTTAAAAGCTTTTCTCTAAGACAATATGACAAAACAAATTTATGTAACTCCTCTTTGCTGCTTGCTTTACTTCAATGTTCTTATTTACGATGATCCCTTTCGAAATTAAATAATTGTGAGGTTGAAATAAAATATATATTTATTTATTTATTGAGAGCTTATGTACAGTAAGACAGATTGACTTATAAGTTAGACATAAGCTACAATTAAGCCAAATGTACGCTAGGATTTGATAAATATTTAAAAATACAATACTTTGGTACATGATTAAAAAATTATTAAATATTTAATATAGATCAGAAAATATTAGGAAAAAGATGAAAAGGGAAGATATAAATTATAATTTGTTCTCTTTATCGCCACTTGTTAAATTTTGAAAAGATTCAAAATCTTGGCTAATTTTTGTTGGAACTACAAAAAAAACGGCAAATTTGAAGCCCTATTTCAAATCGATAGCTTGCTTGCTTGCTGAAAAAACAGCATGCACTGCTTACTTCACAGTCAAGTAAGCAGTCCATGGAGTTACCGTTGCACCCACTATTTGGTGAACTGCAAAATCCGAAATATAAATGCAAAAAACTGTACATTCCTATTGTGGTCCCGTTAGTTTAGGTTAAAATTCACAGAGGTCCCTTATAAGGACTTCTTTTTCACGGTGACTTAAAGCATATGTACATATATACCGCTGCACAGAATAGTTTTATTTATTTTGCCTACCTATTTTTTAACTTTTATTTTCAGGTTGTAATAATTTCATGGGTCTATGGTATGGAACGAGCCTTTGACAATATGCTCGAAATGGGAATTAATTTGTGTTCATTAACGCGATTTTATTGGAGTCTTGCGTGGAAGATTGTTACACCGATTGCATCTATTGTAAGTAATAAAACATAATTTTGAAATAAAGTTTTAATAAAAATTTTATTGATTTGTTTTTATTTGTTTTAAAATTTCAGTTAGTTTTTGTATTTATCCTTTATGATATTGCTCCAACTTCTTTTGCTGGCTACAAATTTCCAGTGTGGGCAGATAGTTTGGGATGGCTAATGGGGGCATGTACTTTGATACCGTTTCCTCTATTTGCTGCTTATCGAATCTTTAAAGACGGATGGGTAAGTTAATTATATAATTAAAATGTATATTAATGGAATAATAATATTTGAAATAAATATGCATATAGTATCGACCAACATTTGATAAAGTATCATACACACGTATAGTATGTACATTGTACATAGGTATACGTACGCATTAAGTTATATCTTTTACACCACTCTATTGAATGTGGTGTCAATGATGATTATATAATGTGTTCGACGGTCAGGTCAGGTGAATTAATTACAAACAAGGGTAATTGACAACAGGGCACTCTTAAGAGAAATTAACAGAGTAATTAATTGATTGCAACAAACAGGCAAATCTTTAACATGAATTCCCCCGAGGTCATGCCTCAATTGGGTTTAAAATCAATTTAAATGGAAATTGTATGTCATTCGATTTTTTTTTATTATTTTTTATTTGTAAAGGGTGTTTTTTTTAGAGGTAGGTATAGAACTTTGAAATGGAATAAAATAAAGATGATTTTTTTAAATTGACATAAAATTTACTTCATTCGAAAGAAAATCTTCTGGCATTTATAATTTAAATATAATTTCTGGCATATGACCGCTACGGCTGGCTCGGACGTAGTCTAATCTGGAGGTCCAATTTTCATTGACTTTTTCCAACATTTGTGGCCGTATATCGACAATAACGCGGCGAATCTTGTCCTCCAAGTGGTCAATCGTTTCGGTTTTATCGGCGGCGTAGACTAGCGACTTCACATATCCTCAAAGAATATTGTCAAGCAGCGTTAAATCGCAAGATCTTGGAGGCCAATTCACGGGTCCGTAACGTGAAACTATGCGGTTACCAAACGTTTCCTTCACAATAAATTAATTGTGGCACGAGTTGTGTGACATGTTGCGCCGTCTTGTTTAAACCACAGCTGTTCAATTGTTGAACGAAAAAGTCAGTAATCATGCCTCTATAGCGGTCACCATTGACTGTAAAGTTCTGGCGAGCATCGTTTTTAAAGAAGTACGGACCATTTATTCCACCAACGCATAAAGCAAACAGTCAGTTTTTGTGGATGTAACGGTGTCTCAACATACACTTGAGGATTATCATCACTCCAAATACGGCAGAGCTTCATCGCTAAACAAAACTCGCTTATGAAAATTGGGAACAACAGCAATCTCGTTTCGAGCACATTCACAACAATTTGGAAGCGTTGTTCAGGCGTCAGTCTATTCATGTTAAAAAATTCATGTTGCCAAACCAAACTAAAAATAAATCACTTAATTGCTGACAAAATGGCCGCCAGTATAATTAGTGTTGCCAACTTAAAGTTCTATACCTCTAAAAATAAACACCCGTTAGTAGGAAACCATATTGTATTGGTAGATTTGGGGAACTAAAAACAACAAACATTTTCTTAATAATTTCATTTTGTTGTTTTAAATTTAAATACACACAATAACCACATTAATATCATTATGTTATGTAATTTTTAAGGTATTTAAATTATTTAATTACTTTTTCAATTTAAATTTCTGACACAAATAATTTAAAACTGTATAAGAAGTTAATTAAGGTTAGTAGTTGGGGGTTCAAAATAATAACGAAAATGAAAATTCTTATTATTTAAAGTTGAAGTGTAATTTAAGACTGACTTAGAATTGTGTTGTGGTGTGCATTTGATTAAAAAGAAAACACAATTAAAATAAAACGAACTTTCTCTTATGTACGATCACACTTTGATTTTAAAGTCTTAGGGTCGTATTTATAAAGGTTGTTTAACTTTGCACAGCCGTCCAAGTACAACATAAACAAAACATGTTTATTTGTTGCCTAAGAGTTGTCTAACTAAGACAACAGAATCGGTTGTGTAAGTCTTGACTAATGTGATATTTTATTAAATTAAATAAAGCATATTTCCAACTATTTTGAAATTTATAAACACTGTTAGACACTGTCTCCATTTAATAAATACGGTTGTTAATATTTTATATACTTTTCATCTGATAAAAAAATAAATTAGTTATGGGAGCCTTTATAAAATAAAGCCACCTTCCAAAATAGTAGTTTGTGAGTACATACAAAAATGAACAATATAGAACAGTGTTGCAGATAAGCGTGGAACTTATAGTTAAGACAGACATTGTTTTTTTTTTTAAATCAACATAATTAGAAATAAAATGTTTTGACACCAACGCGATGTACCCCATCTAATTTCTTAAACAAATCTCACTTTATAAGAACAAAATTTTAAAAATCGTTGGAACGAACGGTTTAAAAAAAAACTAATTTTTCAAACTAATTTTTTTCAAATTTTATGTAATTAGGTATAATTTTTGTTTTCAAAATTCAATGTTCTTATTAATTTTCAATATAAAACAGAAAACCGGATGCTAAAATGTATCTTAGTTTTTGAGAAATAAAAAAAAATGAAAAGTACTTTTTTCCAAACACTTTTGAAAACAAAAATTATAGTTAATTACATAAAATTTTGAAAAAAAAAATTAGTTTGAAATTTTGTTTTTAATTTTTTTTTTTTTTCAAAATCTCGAGTTTGAAAATTAATTTTTCAAAAACTATTCACTAACACAACTTAATTTAAAATGAAAATTAAAGCAAAGATTTATGGCTTTCTAAAACGCTATAGCATGGCATTGTAAGTTCTACCGTTGTTTTTAAATATTTTTTTTTCTGTTTTAAGTCATTTTTTTGTAAACGGGAGGAAATAGACACCCCTCTCATACGATTTTTTTCTTGGTTGAACCTAACCCAATCGCTCTAGATTTTTGGTGCACCTTAAACCAAACACCCTGTATAGGTGCCAGTTGCAGCTTTCATTGAAACTCATAATTGAAAATTTAAATTTTAAATTTTGAAACAAAATCCGGTTTCCAAAATTCTGTTAATCTAAAATTCTGCATTGCATAGTTCCGAAATTCTGTTTTAAAAAATTCTTTTAATCGATAATTGTTTTTTTTTTTTAATTTTTGGAATACGAATTTGAATTTGCCTTTGATTATAGTGGCTTGGATGACGTTGTTCACCAGTTTCTTCGCCGTAAATGCGTCAACGTGATTTCATTACGTTTTCTTTTCAATTCAATTGTATAGCTTGTTGCTTCGTCAACATTTGTTACATGCTCAACCAATTTGAACAAATACAGTGTGGCTTCGATTTGATTTTGATAAATTCAAATCATAGACGTCCTTTTCTTTGCCTCCTAAAACCGCGCTCAGCTGATCGTAGTTCAAATAATTGCCACTGATGTTCAGGAATGTTTTGCTGATGAGTTCTTCCTTTGATGATGTGAATTCACAAAAATGCGGAAATCGCCGGCCAGAAGTATGTATCATTGTGCCTTACAAGGGCCCCGCATTGTTCCGCAAATCTTTTATTGTTCGATCAAGCGCATCTAATGCTTGCTTGTTTGCCATTATGCATTCATCCCAGATGACAATTTTGCAATTTTTCAACATCTGACCTGTGTCATCGCAGAGTTTCTTGAAGAGTTGTATGTTGGTTCGTCTTTCATGTGAGGATTCAATGATAATTTTAACGCTGGATGAGCCGCATAGTTCGATGTCGGACAATTTGTCTAATAAAAACCAGAGGGTCAATGTTGACTATAAGTTCAGCCGTGTTATGCTGCCACTAAAAAAAAAAATCAATTAATTTTTATACATAAAGAGTTTTTCAATAATCCAATAAGAGGTTTAATTTTGAATAGCCAGCTATTTGGGCAGATGTCACTTTTGAAGTTGTCATCTTTTGACATTTGACAAGTAAAAACTATGTCATTACTAAAAATGGAACGATACACGCGTCAACAACGCATTGAAATTGTTAAAATTCATTACAAAAATGGCGCTACGTGCCACACAAGCAACGAAACAATGGCAATTTTGCAAGAAAAGTTTCCTGATCATGATAAGGTGATCACAATTGGCCACCGAGATCTTGTTATTTAACACGTCCTTTAGACTATTTTCTTTGGACCACATGAAAGATAAGGTCTATGCCAGTTCTCCACAATTGATTCGTGAAGTGACTCGTGAAGTTATCGAGGACATACAGCCGCAAATGTGCGAATTGATCATGGAAAATTTTATGAAAAGGAAATGGGGCTGAAACCGTAGCCGTGGCGGTAATTTGGCTGATATCGTTTTCCATTGTTAATGGCATACCTTCCTCTTTACAATGAAATAAACATCCATTGAGAACTCTTAAAAAATACTCCTTTTCTTTTTTTTTAAATATCAAAATGTAACCTCTTATTGGAAAGCCTTATAACTAGAATAAAACTTAAAATTTTCAGTGATGAGTTTCAATGAAAACTATAACTGTCATATTAAAAAAATATAACTGAATTTTTCTTCTTTCCCCACAAAACCAAAATCCTTTGTTCAAAATAAGGATATAGTTTTTAGGAAAAGCTTCACACATCATACAAACAAAGCTCTCCATAAAAATTAAACTTCGTCTGAATTATTTATAAAGTGAATTTCAAATTATATTGGGCTACTGGTTTAATAAAAAAAAAGAGTTTTCTTTTTTGTTTAAAGCCCCCACTCTTCGTTAGTGTAAAGGTTTTTCTAAATTTTCCCTTTCTAGGAATTGAATTTATACAAAACCACAATTAAAAACCAATACCAATCCTAAATTCTATCATAGTTACTTGTTGATATTTTAAATTCAACAGTTAATTTTTTATCCCTCAAAATAAAAATTTAATCGAATAGAAACATAAAAAATACATTATATACATACATAGATACCAACATTTCTGCTGCATTTATTCTGACAAATAAATAATCGACAACTATACCTACTTAGTATTCCAATCCTTATACATATGTATATTTATATTTCCCTTCCCGGAAAAGTGCATTTGTCGATTAATATTTCCCGTCGCGCTTTATCGGACAAATTTGTGCTTCGTTTGGAAAATTTACCGCCACCCACAACCACGCCCCAACCAAATTTGTCGTCACAACAAGATACAGCAGAATTCACGGTTTTGTTTTATTATCCTGAAACTATTGTCGCACAACAGTGAAAGATAGAACAGAGAGAGAGAGTTTTAGCAATCCATGTTAGATAGATAAAATGCGCACACAATTTTGGCGGAAACACCAAAAACACTCGACCATAAATTCTAATCTGATATAATGCTACTTAAAGTCAGAAAACTATTTTTGAAATTCTTATATGCATATGTATGTATAATATGTGTGTGTGTTTGTGTGTGTGCGTTAGTGCTTGTATGATATGAATCTCAAAGCCGCTTCGACCGTGTTTGTTGAGTTGAAAATGCAAAACATAGTAAAAGTGTTGCTAAAATTTTACAAAAACACACACTTGAATAAATTACTAAAATAGTTAATGGTATTGGTGTATTTTGTACAATACACAAAAAAAGTCAATGGGAATAATCGTCTTTTCCGGATATTGTATAGAATCATTGAATTAGTCGATTGGCGAGAAGTCTCTTTCGAGAATCATGCACATAACACTGTTGTATCATCGAACGGTTTTTCTCATGCAGAGGGAGTTAGTTTAGTTATATAGTTTTATAGGATAATATGTGGTGGTTTTAAAATCACATTAATACCAGCAAAACACTCGCAATAGTAGAAGCCTATATATTTGGCTTGCTGGTTTAAGCTAAAACCCCTAACAAACCCGGATTTGCCTATAAAATTCAAAGTGAGATAATGTAAAACCTATTTAGTGCGGTTGTCACTACCAATCGAAACTTATCCAACGGCTAAACTCAC
Organism: Epistrophe eligans; assembly: GCA_951394125.1. NCBI lineage: Eukaryota > Metazoa > Arthropoda > Insecta > Diptera > Syrphidae > Epistrophe > Epistrophe eligans. The sequence goes on along the minus strand of OX596029.1, from coordinate 34,035,693 downwards.
ATTTTGGCTGATGTTGGTTTTTGTGCATTTACGGCGGCGTGTTGAAGGACCTTTTCGTCCTATCCCAACCACTTCTCTTTGCTTCAATCGCATTATCATTACTTGCAGGGATGCAATGGTCCTATATGTACTTTTTATATATGTACAGGCCTAGAGACCTACATACATATTATGTGTCATGAATGGATAGAGTATGGTGTTCTGAATGAAGGACACATTTTATCAGCATGGAACCAGTTAAAATATTGAAAATGCTTTGGATATTTTCTTCACACTTGAAAGGCAAGGACTGGAGTATTGGTACGCCGCCGTATGGTACGCGGGTGTCTGTTGTACCATGCTCGTAGTCGTATAATGCCTCGTTTGAAGTTTCTGTCGAGGGCCGTTAAAATTGTTCAGACAAAAGAGACAAGAGAATATACCTATCTATACGAGTTTATGGAACTTGTGCTAATGATGCGGAAAATTAGTTGACCATTAAGCGGAGCAATTATATAGTGACTAATCGTAAACTATTTAGACTCGCTGATTCCTGTAGCAATCCATCTTTATTCAGACAAGATAAAGGTTATTTTAGTGGTACTACTTATCTTCAAAACTTTTTCTCCATGTTTGACATGACGTTCTATAAAAGAATATTACTGAGCTTACGTGTCAAGATCAAGAGATTGATCTGTCAAAAGTCTATATAATATTTCTCACAATCTATATAGCCTCTCTATACATAAAAATTCCAGCTGGTAGAGACAAATTTTAATTTTTCATAAAATTATTCAAATAGAGTTAAATCATATTCTATATGGAGCACATAACCTACAAAGTTTTGGGAACCACTCTTCGATAGCTGTTAAAGTGTAATATGTTAGAAACAGGTTATTTTCGACATGTGGCTTTTTTTTAAATTTCAATATCTTCGCAATGGTTGCTCGCAGGAAAAAGTATGTCATATACTTTTATGTAGAAAATTAAATAACCTAAAAAAATTACATAGAAAAACACATTATTATCCATACACGAAAAACCGATATTTTCGACACTTAACTTTGAATGTGTACCAAATTTTAAGAAAATTGGTCCTCTCTTTTATGCTCTAGCAAGCGTTACCATCCAAAAAATAATTTCCGTGGCACATTTTCTAAAAAAAACGTGCCATTTTCGTATGAAAAAACTTAAATATACATACCTATATATTAAAAAAAAAAAATATTGACAAAAAATAACAGATTCTGTCAATTTTTACTCCATTTGAAACAATTTTCCTAAAATTTCTTTAAAATTCGCTTTATTTGAAATACAAATTTAAATGAGAAAAGAGTGAATTTTTTAGTGCCATTATCGTGCCCCCATAAAAATTTTTGTCTCAAAAAAGCACGATCGTGTCTGTTATCGACAACGCCGCTGGCTCAAGCTCAAATTACAGTGTATGTACATGTATACGGACGCTCAGACCTCAGAGGCTCAAACCGACACACGAAGGGTATGACGAAACACACTTTTTTTCAGACTCCTCCATCGTCGTCGTAGTATTTTTTTTTTTATATTTTCGACATTTGACGATAAACTTAGACAGTATTTCTTTTGTCAAATTGAAGATATGTAATTGCGTTTAAAAATTTTCACTTGATTTTTTTTTGCAGTATAAGTAGGTACCTACATTTTTTGCCTGTTCTTAAATGATAAAAATTAATTTCAGTTAATATTAAACATTTCAGATAGTTCCTTCTTGCTCAGTATATTTTCAAATTTTTCTTCAAATATCTAGTTGTAATCTTTTACCCTCTGTAATTATTAACTTTTGTTACAAAATAACGCTTGTATACCTTTCTAATCTTATAATTATTGTCCTATCAATAATTCATGTTAATTTAACTTTACTATATCTAAATAGTTAATACCATAGTGACTAATGATTGTAGACCTAAAATAAATAGCTTAAAATTAAGTTTTACTTGGTTGTGAGCCCAAATACATAGTATAGGTACTTTAGCCAGGGTGTCATTTAATTTCAATAGGAAAGTATAACTTCTCGTGATTCTGTCACAGGTTGATGGATATGGTATCAAAAAACATGACAAAAGTCAGGAAAAAAAAAAAAAAAAACAAAACCTTTATATACTCGTTTAACAACAAGAATTGAAAGGGGTTCCTTTTAATTACAATATCCACTTTGTTTCGCAACAAAAATGACCAGGCATCAAGCAGCAGCAGCGGCGGCAGTGGCGTTGACAGCAATTCATGTGATGACAATGAACTTATAGGCATTTAACCCGCTCAGTAGCTTTAAGGATAAGGAAATTTAAATTAATGAACCTCTGTCACGCAAGTAAGGATAAACATAAAAAATCGTTTTCAGAAGTACATTATACATAGCTATGTAGGTACAACAGAAAAAAAAAATTAAGTATAAAGTACTTTATACTTAAATCGTAAACTTTTTGTATTCTTCTTATTTTTTTTTTTAAATAGCTAGCTCTGTGTTTTTTATTGTTTTCCACTGCCGACTTTAATTGAGCCAAAAGTCATATTTTATTCTGGTTAATGTTCATCGGCCATCAGTGTTTAGATGGCCTCCATTAATGGATATTTTTTTCAAATATAATTGCAGGGTCGGTCGCCTTTGCAAAGCACTTGAAAATAAAATGGCCGAGATATGGTCTGTCCAGACCATCCAGGCAATCTATCTCAATGAAAAAACGTTAAAAGACGTTTTGTAAATACATCCATACAATACCATACATACATAGATAGAAAATGGGCATTTTATGTTTTATGATGACATCATTTCAACCTTAAAGATGGCTTTTTTCGTGAAGCGTAATTGCTTCAGCAATTTCGATAATGTCTTGTTGAGTGGTGATTTAGTATATTGTTATGGTGAATGCCTCTTTTCATATATATAATAGGTACATATAGCCATTCATATTATTTCACATTGCATTCCGTGTAAACAAGACGCGTCCGTCCAAACATAATATATCAATAATTGACTTTGAATGAGAAATTAATATTTGGCATGATTTACAGTTTAATTCGATTGTTATTAAGTGTTTGCGAGCATTTTGATAAATGAAACCGTTTAAAGACAAATGACGTTTAGAATGAAGCAATTTTTTTCTTCTCGATCATGTGAAATAAAACAAAAATTAACTCTTTAGCTATACAATGATAATCATGCCGATTTTGGAACCCTCAAACTGGATCCATAGTGATTCGCAGTATAATTTTATCTTTTCATTTCACGACAAATGAGTGATTCGCAGCCAAGGAGTCTCTTTACCTTGGCTGCGAATCACTGCGGATCCAGTATTTCGGATTCCATAATCGACATGAATATAAATATAATAATGGGTGATTTTTTAAGAGGTTTAGAACTTTAAAAAAAAAAAAACACAAAAAATTCGAAAAAATGAATGAAATATTTATTTGAATCGATAGTTTGAACCTTGCAATTTAATGTTTAAAGATAATTTCATGCAAATGTTGACCGCGGCTGCGTCTCAGGTAGCCCATCCGCTGAGTCCAATTTTGGCATACTCTTTCACACATATCGGCCGGTATCTCACGAATGAATGCATGGATGTTGGCTTCCAGTGCGTCAATCGAAGCGGGCTTGTCCCTATAGACATTAGCCTTGACATACCCCCACAAAAAATAATCTAATGGTGTCAAATCGCACGATCTAGGCGGCCAATTGACCGGCCCGAAACGTGAAATTAACTGTTCACCAAACTCGCCTCGCAATTGCGCCATTGTTTCGCGTGCTGTGTGGCATGTGGCACCGTCTTGTTGAAACCACATATCATGCAAGTCAAGAACTTCCATTTCGGGCAAAAAAAAGTTTGTTATCATCGCTCGGTAGCGTTCACCATTGACAGTAACGCTGCGATTCGCATCATCTTTGAAGAAATATGGCCCAATAATGCCGCCGGCCCATAAACCGCACCAAACAGTGGCTTTTTCGGGATGCATTGGTAGCTGTTGCAATGCTTCTGGCTGATCTTCACTCCAAATGCGGCAATTTTGCTTATTTACGTACCCATTCAACCAAAAATGAGCCTCATCGCTGAACACAATTTTTCGATAAACAACATTTCGAACCGAGCACGAATTTTGATAGTAAAATTCAATAATTTGCAAGCGTTGTTCATTTGTAAGACGATCCATGGTTAAATTGCAAACCAAACTGAAGCTGTTTGACAGTGACACAAGGTACTAAACACACGTCAGCTGTCAAAACCAGTGTTGCCAAAACCAAACCAGCTAAAAAATCACCCGTTATATCAAAATTTTTCGGCCATTTGGATTCACAGTAAGTTAGAAATCCTCGAGCCAAATGGCTTCATGGTTTATGGCCGGCTTAAGGCTGATCATACATTAGTTACTGCGCGAGAGGAACACTTCACATGTATTCTTATATGCAGCTGTTCAAATTAAAGAGATAGGTATTTGGTGCAATATAAACGCTATTTTCTCATTTTTGTTTATTTAGTTTTATTTTAATTTTTTTTAATTAAATTATTTGAAAAAAATTTTTCTCACAAGAAAGCTTCTCACTTAGCGTTGCCACCTCAAAAAAGTTCAGTAGATTATTAAGAAAAAAGGCTGGGTGCGACTCACACTGGTAACTTCCCATTGGTGTCCTTGCAAACTGAACTGGACACCCTATGTAATTTTGTTATAAGGAGACTCATATTCATATTCAAAATTTTAAAAGCGCTTATCAGATGTTCAATAAGCGATCAAGGGAAGACCAAAGTTAGGGCGCATAATGTTTTTCAACTATGTATTTTAAATAGTAGTATTTTCGGGGGTTGGGTCATATTTCATAATTCTGTATTCGGCTAAATTCGGTTTCCAAAATTCTTTATTCCAAAATTCTGTTAATTATAAAAGAAAATTAGTTTTGATAATGAAGTTTTCGAGTTCACGGATAAATTTTTAAATTATGTGGTAGGAAAATTATTATTGGAAGTATGCCAAGTAACGCATCCACAGTAGGTTTTTATATTACCATACAGTATTTGAATTTTTCAGAATTTTATTATGGAATTTTTGATTTACAGAATTTTGAAACAATATTTATAGAATTTTAGAACACAGACAAAAGACCCGTTCCCTTTTTTTTGGCAATTTTCGTAGCTTACAAAAAACTGTTAATTGGAGATTTTGAAAATCCCGCAAAGTTTTAGTTTAAGCATTGTGTGTAAAATAAAATTATCCCGGAGTCAATAGCGTTGTTTGTTTTCAATATATTCGAGCCGAAAAAACATTTAACAACTTTTTTTTTTTAATACTGCTGTAGGAAGAAAACCGCTAATTGATTTTTTTTTTTTGAGAACTCTTTCTCCACTTTATGATGTTATTATATGTAAAATAAATTTTATTCGAAGTCGATATCTTTATTTGTTCTCGAAAAAAATTATCACGAACGATTGTAGGAACGTACGTACAAACACACATACAGAGTACAGATATCTCTCTAAAAACGGTGGATTTGGATTATTGGGACCTCGAAACGTGGAGATATGTCAAAATCAATTACGAATCAATTACAATAAATTTCAATGGAAAGTTAAAAATGCAGTAGATTGGACCTTTTTGCAGAATATTTTATTTAAAAATGAAAATACAAGGTTTATCGATTTGAACAATATTAAGAATATTTTTTGAAAACAGGGGTAGAATCGGCTAATGCGATAGTTGATAATAAAAATCGACAACTTTGCTCCATATATGTATGTAGGACGTTATCAAATCGACAATCGTTTTTTGTACTGATATTAAGTGACAACTTTTTAGGTGTCGTTTTGATACATTTGTCATTTTCATAAAAAGTTTGATGCGGTCGGCTTAAAATTGGTTGGTTTTATAATAATTTTTAATAATTAATATTATTATAGTAAAAAGTGTATCTTAAGAATAAAAATTAGAAAATTAGTTCAAGCAATGTTTGTATTATTTGCAATTTTTCAAACCTATGTATGTATGTACGAATCAGAGCCAACTTTTCCCACAGCTGGCGTTGGGTTGTTCGTCCAGTGCTTGAGCTAGCGTTGTAGGATTTGGCCAACTCCGGGTGTTTTTCCATAAATTCACACAGAATGGCAATTTGTTGCTTTGTGAAATAAGACCTTAGAGAAATCAAAATTATTATTTTTAATATTTCTAAAATATATAATTTTTATACTTATGTACATATTTTATAAATACATTTTAAAAAAAACAACACAAACTCCAAACAAAACAAAAATGCAAATATGACATTGAATTCTTGAAAGAATTGTAAGTGATGCCAAATAATTTTTGGCGATCGATTTACACAGAGCAATGAATAGTTGATAATCAAAATCGACAATCAAAAAATCAACTATCGCCTTACGCGATTCCACCCTAGGTTCATATTTGAAATAAAACTAAAAAATCTTAATATTTATCATTTAAATTTGTTATGTGAACGATTTTATTATAGCAGTTTGAGAGCAGGTTTTTACTTGCGACATATAGGTATTATATGGTGAGTTATGGATTCTTAAAAAAAAAAAAAAATCGAGCTCGAGATTTTGATGAAAGTTCAAATTACGATGATAGTCGAAAAAGTGGGTCTCGCAATTCTGTTTGTTTGTCTGTCCTGTCCTCTCGGCTGCAGCTTAAACGGGTGGGTCGATTTTCCTTAAACTTGGTACCTAGCGGTTTTTGGGCATTCCCCCCACACGTTTTTTTTTTTCCTTTTTTTTTAAGACCAAAAATAACGGTACCTTCTGTACAATTTTTTTTATTAAATTATGAAAATCTTATTTTTCTCAAAAAAGTGCCCACAACTTAAAAAAAATTAAGTAATTTTTTTTACAAAAAGTCTACCATTTTATAAAAAAAATTCTGACAAATGCTTATAAGTGGTAGGTACCTCCCATAGAACCATTTTTTTATTTTAGATTTTTTTCAAAAACGGCTTAGCCAATCTTGACCAATTTTTTTTTATAGAAAATCTTTCAAGAAGTTTTAAAAGTCTTATTATTTAACAAGATTTTCAAAAATGTTTTTTTGTTTACTTTTAAAAAAAAGTTTAAAAATTTATTTTTGAGAACTTAATAATTCGAAAACGTCTTGGTGGCTTTTTATTAAACTTGGCCCCTGTAGTTTTTTAATTTTATCTAGCAGATCTTAAATTAAAACAGCTCCTAAGATTTTGATTAAAATTAAAAAAAAAAACAAGCACAAACATATATATGTATACCAGTAAAACCTAGAGTCTTATAAATTAGGCAATGATGGAAGGAATAGAAAGATAGGATAGATTTATATTATATTATTGGAAACAATAATTATTTATCTTTTAAAAATTGTATCTCTCATAGAACCATTTTTTTTTTTTTGGATTTCGACTATCTCATAATCTGTTGAACCGATTTTAATGATTTTTACACAAGAGCTTGTAAATAATTTGAATAATATTGCATATTAGAATTTTCAAAAAAAAAAAAACAAATTTTGGATTTCAAAATTTTAATTTTTTTTTTTGTTGAAAATTCGATATTTCGAAAATTTGTAGATAATTTTTTTTCAAAATTAATTTTTAAACTCCGCATTAATAAATATGTACTTACAAATGGGGTAATTTTTTTTATTTTAAACGTTTTCAAAATTTTATATACATATAAAAAAATATTTTTTTAAAAACCGCTCCAACGTTTTTTTTATATTTTTTATATTGTTTTCCCATAAATTGAGATTTGTGTAAGAAATCGGATGGTGTACATTGCGTTCGTGTCAAAACAGTTTCAAAAGTTGTTTATCTAATCAATTTACTTGTAATTATATTAATTTTTAAAAATTTTTCAGTCTAAAGTGTAAGTACCATGCATACCTTAAAACCACAGTGTGAACGCACATAAGAGCAAGTTCGTGCTACCAGTCGTGCATTTTTTTTAATAATAATATTATTTATAATACCTACATAGTTCTTCAGAATATTTTTAATTTAATTTAAAAATATATAAAAAAAAAACATTTTATAATTTTTTAATTACAGGACAAAGATGAATTATTTTTACCAACGAAAAACTGGAAGCCACAAGGAGGACAAATTGAAAAAGTGCCACTAGAATTAGACAATAAGATTTTGGAAGAAAAGGGAGTTTGTAACACTGCTTTCGATGATGCATAAATTAATATTAAAGGCAAAAATTATATTAGAAATGTTTTTTTTTTTTTATTTAATATTACTAACTCTTATAATAAAAGTATTATTATCTAATTTTGTTTTAATAAACGCATAATATTATATGTTGTTGTTTTTATGGATTGTAGTATAAGATTTGTCATAAACAAAATTTTCGATTTTAAAAATTGGCCAGTTTAAATTTCTGAGCAATCACGTACTACTTCAGTAATCATACAAATATAAATAAGAATCATATGTAAGTAAAATATCTCAGTCACTTCTTTGACATTTGAAATACCCAATGAGCCAAAAATGAGCCTCCACAAAAAATTGCTGCACAAAAATAAAACCATACAATGAGCCTTTAAAATTTCAATTTTTTACTTTGTTTTAGAAAATAAGATACCCTTGCATATAATTACAAAATAAAAATGTCAAATTCTAAAATTTTATAATGAACAACAACACCATCCAACTGAAGAAATTAACTCGCGTTTCCTATTCAAATTTTCATATTGTTCATTATTTTCATTCTGCATCAGCATCCATCCTTGCATCGCTATCAAAAATATTTCCATCCAAAGCATAGACTGCACCAAGAGCCCCACAAACAATAGCAATATGAAAAAGCTGACACCACCATTAGTTGCACTCCATGCTGATCCAACATTTCGCAGAAAACCTCCAACATTTATTGTCCAAGCTTGAGCATAGACTATTAACCAGGGTGCTAGGCATATCCAGAGGTATTTTCTAAATCCACCGCTGAATCGGTTGTTGAATAAGGTTCTTTCCCAATTTAACACAGTAACACTAAGGTAACCAGGCAGGGCGATTAGGCTAAAAGTAATTGCTTCGAACAAATTCCAATGGGATATTAAAAATTCATTGTGAGCGGTTTTTTCATACTCGAATTGGAAGAATGATTTTGGCATCCAACGGGATCTTGTGAGGGTGGTTATGCTGGTTAAGTTCCACCACAAAGTTAAACTAAGGTAAATGTAAATGAGGATGAATTTAAAAATTACTAATTGGAGATGTTTCATATTATTTTGCTTTTGAGAAATAATTTTTATTTTAAAATGTATGTATACGTACATATTTCAAAATGATAAATTGTGATTTTTATTTCACTAGTGTTTTTATTTGCTATTAAAAGCTACATTGGTTTCGTGTAGATAAAAATCGAGGTAGTTATTAATATTAACACTATACGATGAAACACGAACATTTGGGTCAGTCCGGGCGTCTGTGCGTCTCTGAGTCTGTGCGTCCGTGCGCCCAGTTTAAGTAGAGGTAGAGCTTAAACGGTTGAACCGATTTGCTTCAAATTTAGTACAAAGCATTTTTATTGGTTCTTAAGAGGGTTTAAGCTCATCTAAAACGGGTACCTGATCTGGCATATAGGTATACCTAACGATTAGGGTTTTTCAAATTTTATTTTAATCTACTCTAATGATTTTGATTAACTTTCTTTCTTAAAATAACAAAAGTATAAAAAAATTGCGTTTCAGGTTCTTGCCAAAAATAAAAAATGTTATTACGGAAATAGGGCCTTGAGGTTTTTTTTTTTTTTTGAAAATTCCCTCATTTTTAAGTTAATCAGCCCTACCGCGAAGAAAATTTCCCCGAGTTTTTTCTCATTTTGGGAAATTTGGTATCAGGAGGAATGATCTTTAAAATTATAAGGGAAAATTTTCCTTTTAGCAAAATAACTATCGTATATAATTTTCCTATGAACTTTTTCCTTATAGCAATGCAAATATTTCACCATGTAAGTGTTTTTGGAAAACAATTATTTCGTGGGAGATTCGCGATGATAAAAATTCTTTACCCGCGGCCGCGGTATTTTTTGTTTTTCCGGGGAAAAAAGTTCCCATTAAATTGACGATAGGTGATAGGTCTTATAAATTTTTAATGGCTCGGGTGATTTTTTATAATTTTGAAATCTAAGGGTCCTTAAAAGTTAAAGCAATATTGCATTTAAAAATATATTCTGCGATCCAGTCGTGCATATTTTTTACTTGTTTTATAATAAGGTAGCATTAGCCCGTGGCATAAGATCTTTGGTCTTTGGGCGGTCAGCCCAAAATCCACACAAAACACTGACTTTTTTTGGGATGCAGTAGACGCTCTTTGATCCCATGTGGATTGGTATTGTCCCAAGTTCGACAATTTTGTTTGTTGACGTACAAATTCATCCAGAAATGGGCCTCATCGCTGCAGATGTAATTTAACGTAATTTCTATTCGATTCACAACAGAGCAAAATTTTAAATGTAAAGTTTAAACATTCAGGGTCAGAGTTGCTTAGAAAATTTAATAACACAGCGCTGAAATTTCCTTTGATGTGGTTTGGCTAAAGAATTTTTGAATTTTACAGTGTGGAAAAAAAAGAAGTAGGAAGATCTCAAAAAAACGGAGTGATGGAGTAGATTTATTTTTTTCCTTAAAACTGGAGTAAATTTACTCCGATTGGAGCAAGGTTCTAACTCTGGCGATCAGTCGTCGTTTTCTTCGTTTACCTTTACTTCCTGGGTCAATTGAATTTTGTACGAGTGCGGGCCCAAATCACGACGCAAATCTCGTCAAGTTGTGGTCTGTGAAAGCCTGACTTCTTGTGAGCGACGCGAAATCGACTGCCTCTTGCACACTCTTACAGACAGCGGCGATGTTTTTGGCAGATCTTGCGTTTCGTCGACGAACAGTGTTGTTAGTTGATCATTTACTGAATCAGGGGACTCAAATTTATCCACCACACACACTGCGAATAGTCCTTTCGGTAGGACGATTATGGCGACCGTAAAATAGGCGAAGCGCACGTCCATTGTGATTTGTCAAAATTGACTGAATAAATGATAGCCAGTTTGACAGATGTAGCCTCAACAATATGACCGCTATGAACTTTTAAAGTTTAGAAGTCACTATGACTGCTTTTAAACGCTGCAATTACCCCTTACAATTTTTAAGCACGTTGGCGAGGGACATATGCGGCGGCCGGGGTAAACAAAGTTGCAGAGGTTGAAATAATTGCATAGTTATCGCTCCTTCTTCTTTGTGCTTTTTCTTATTGTTTCAGACATAAGTGGAGTAAAGAGTGTAAAGAGATTTTTCCTTCTCATTTAACAAAAATTGCAGCTATTAAAATTTGCAGCATTTAAATGTATGCTGCAATCCGAAAGAAACTCAAAAGAGAAATCCCGTTAAAAATTGCAGTCGTCTAAAAGCAGTCTATGCCTTTTATTTAATATCAGTCTTATTGTAAGTTTCACCCGAAAAATATTTCACATTTAAACTTTTTGTCCGCTCGAAATTTTAAAAGCTATTGTGAATTTCACCCGTCCGAAATTTCATTCGCCTACTAAAAATAAGTGAAACTTAAGGCTGTCAATACCCATTAAATTCAGCCTGCAATGAATATTCAAAATAAGGGAAATTTAAAATTCAAGTGAAACTCACAATAGGCGAAAAGTGAAATGCCAAATTTTCTGGTTAATTGTTGTTGGGGCGAAACTCACAATAAGGGTGAATATAGGGCAAACATTGGTTTCGTGTCGAACAAAAAAAATTCGAGGTTGAGTAAAACCAAAACGATGATGGACAATTTAAAAAAATGTGTCTAATTGTCTGTGCGTTTAGGCACGTACATCGATCTTATAAGCCGAAGTGAAAGTTTAAATTTTCCATTTGTTTAGGTTAGTCTGAATTATGAACCTCCAGTCCTAAAAATAATTTGTAGATTGGTGTGCCTACTCTCCAGAGCACTTTATTAAAAAAAAAAGTTTTAGAACATTTGTATGAAAACCTTATTTCATATTTACAGACATACGCCCAACACAAGTTGTTGCAAAATGCCTTCAAAATAACCAATCAAATAGACTTTTTAATGCCAACGGCACATTTTCCTAAAAAGTTGCTTTAACTTATTTTCAGGATATTCATATTAATTAAAATTAAAACAATAAAATCTATAAAATTTTATACCTATAGGTATACTACATAGATGTGTGAAGTTCTCCCTTTTCCATATTCTATAAGAACCATACATACATGGTATTCATGTATATGAATATATACGGATATGTCTACCCATAATACCTATAGTTTTAGGTTTGAGCTCAAATAATAACACGTTTTGCCTCACTCCAGAAATTCCAATATTCTTTTTATACCTATATTTAGTTCGAATAAATACATAGATATAAAATTCTCGACGTATTGGCACCATGTTGCATAAGTGCAAACCTCCCTATAGGTAGCCCCCTATAGCAAAACACAACATTCCGAAAAACTTCTTCAAGCAATTATTCCCAGTTGAAAACAATTTTCATTTTGGAAAACTTTTCAAAAACGTAATTTAGTTTTCCCGCGGCATCTCAAAGGTGTCGAGTCGATGGTGCGGTGTACACCATGCCACTATATCTATATGTAGTTCTCTCCTATATACATACATACATATATCCCATGATGATGCCCCATCGCACTACCAAGTACCAACACACAATATATACGGTATCCTGCATGCCCAGCCCATCAAACACTCTGTTTCTGTCACCAGAAAAGTTTAAAACCTTTAGAGCAGCTAAAAAGTTTAAAATTTTCTACTTCTTATTTTCGATTCCCTGTCGAAGAATTCAACAACGCTATACCAACGTCTCCATAACCACCGAGCACCAAGCACCGACGACGACGATGATGACGATGAGGAGCTGTAGGTACGTTCGTTCGTACAGGATATACAAACTGCTCGCAATAGTTCATCGAGTGAGAAGATGCTGCCGGGGAGTTGTGGTGGTTCTATACAGCGGCGGCTTTGTGCAGCTACTTCAGCGGTACCTTGGCAACCCGTTACGTTCGGGTTTAGTGTGGCGGCAAACTGCTGAACCAATCAAGGATGGCAATTATTCAGTTAAGGGAATCGAGTAATTAGAAACACTCAGTTTATGTGATTATGCCAACGATATAAGAGTTTGACGAGAGAGTGCTCTGGATATACTGGATTGGATGAAGCGATAACGGTGGTTGTTATGATCTCACAATGGGGTAGCTTCACCTTCACCTAAACAACACCCGGCTATTGTTTTAATACAATTTAATTTTAATGGGTGTTAAATCGTTCATAGAATTAGAAAAAAAAAAAATGTCCTTGCCACAAGAATATTGTAAAAGTGCGAACGAATTTGTCACCCGTTCCTGCGTTGTCGTCCTTATACCTATCTATTCATCTGAACGAGAATTGAGTTGATGGAAAAACTTTTTCATCATGTCAGAGCTTTTACGGAGATGAATTTTCATGCGAAATTGGCACATTGTATCCAAAAAACTCTTGATTCTGTTTAACCCCTTGAATCATATATATGTATGTATACCTATGTACATTTTATACATTTATCTACATACAACTATAGCCTCTCTATATACATATAGCTAGCTCCATGATCCTAAGTGATTAATTAGGATACAAATTTGCAACGTTTACCGATTTTGTCGACTTAATTTGATTTGAAGCAGAACAGAGCGCGTAGAATAGGTGTCATGTGGCGATGAAGTTTATTAATTAAATTTTTGAGCTCCTTCAATATTTTGACAAGAATATCGTGAGTATATTTTTGAGTGCGTGTTTTATATTGAAACAGAGATATGTAGGTACATTAGGAAAGTACGTATACCTACATATTATGTATATTTCAGGATGAAATAAGTTTTTTTTTAAATAAGTTTTTTGGTTAAAAATTAAATTAAATTATTATAAGGTAATCAAATCGACGTATTGAAAATATTTTTTATTATTATTGGATTTTACACAGACAAATAAATTAAAATTCATTCTGTTTTGGGTCACACACTTATTTTTCGAATTTAAGTTTTAAATGTTAAATAAAATTATATAAATCATGTAGGTATCATATAGTATTAAATATACTAGTATATTTTATATATGTGAATTCGTCATTTTATTAAAACTTTACTTCATCAGATTTTAGATAAATAACCCATATTTAAAGGTGGCATATTTCGTTTTTTGTTATTCCTACAAACGAAATAGTAAAAAATGTTAATTTTGTCCCCGGTCTCCCCTACCTATATTATGTGCCAGTTATAGCTATCTTTGAAAACCATCATTGGAAAATTTGAACTTAAGTTATGAGGCATTTAGAAAGCGAAATAATTGATTATTTTGATGCCAATATAAAGCTTATGATTTTTGCCAAAAAATATGTAATTTTGGCCAAACATTGCACATGAAATTAATTTCTTTACATCAATGATTGACTTACCTTAGCTTTGATCATTGAAATCTTAAAAATAATTTTATGTGAATGATTGTTCCAAAATTAAATATTTTTTTTGACTAGAAATAATAATTGAGTCAAGTGCTTATTATTGGCATTATCACCTTTTTAAGTGACTTAAAACTTAAAATCAAAATGTCAAATGATGATTTTCAATTAAAACTATAACTGGCAAATTAAGTATATGGAAATATACCTACCGGTTTTATACAACTTATAAGTATTACAGTATTATTTCAACTTATTATAATTAGAAGCCCCTGTGTAAAAAATTTTATTAAAATCGGTTCGACAGATACTGAGATAGTCAAAATCCAAAAAAAAAAATAGTTCACGGAAAATTTTATTAAAATCGTTTTTAAGAAAAATGAGATTTTCGTTAACGGTCTTAAAACACTTGCATGGTAGGTTCCATTATTATTAGTTAAGAATAATTTTTGTTTAAAATTTCACAGATAATGTTAAAAAATCGCTTGAATTATATTTATTATGTTTTCAAAAAAAAATTAAACTTTTTTTAAAAATCAAAAGAATAATTGGTAAATACATAACTATATAATATTTTTAAAAGTTTTTGAAACATTCTCTAATAAAAATCGATCAAAATCAGTTGAATCGTTTTAAAGATATTTGAAAATAAAAAACAGGGTTCTATTGAAAGAACCATTTATAGCTTAAGATTTTTCTGATTTCTTTTTATAAAATGGTAGCCTTGTTGTAAAAAAAATGACAGATCGTTTTTTTTTTTTTTTAAAGTTATGATAACGTTTTTGAGAAAAATAAAATTATGCGTCATTTACTTTATTTTTGGTCAAAAAATTTTTTTTTTTAAAACGTGCCGGGGAATGCTAAAGAAAACTCTAGTTACAAAGTTTTAAGAAAATCGACCCCCCGGTTAGAAGTTGCAGCCGAACGGACAGACAGAATTAAGAGAGGCTTGAGATTGATTGCGAAAATATCGCTATTCAAACAATTTATTTGAGATGGTCGTTTGGATTGGTTCGAAATAAAGTACCTACCTCTGTAATATGTTAAAATTTTGCATAAGTTCTTGTCGTACAGGTGCCCTTTAGCAGCGTGATTTCTGTTTCCGGTTAGAATGATGCTAAAAAGAATGCAATGAAAACTTCGAAAAAATGGCTCGTATAAGTAATTTTTCTATGTTTAAAAAAAAAATTAAAAAAAAACCTACCAAATATTTTGATCTACATTGGTATTGGTGATCTATAGTAAAATAAAAGGTTTTAAATTCTTCCTTTTTCTGTAAAATGTTCAGAAAAACATTGTTATGCTGAAATTGCCAAAAGGTGGCTCTGATTCTTCTGATTCTTCTGATTTTTTTTTTTTTTTTTTTTAATAATATTTTTGTTGATTTTTTCTTACTGAAGTTTAATTGATATATTGACTGACACGACATTTAAAACCTTATACCGTAACCGTATAAAATTCGAAAATATTGTTAAGTATGGAAAAAAATACGAGAACATTTCTGATTCAATGATATCTACATACCTATGGAGTTTCATTCCATTTCAAAAGCATCAAAGCATTCCACTCTTTACCTTTTATACAGAGACATAATAAAATACTTCTGCGAAATAATTTATTATCAATTAAAAGCCATTGACATGACACGTAGGTAGGTATAGCCAGAAAAAACAATCAACTGAATTGCAAAGTTTACAACAATTTTTTTTCCTAGAAATAAAACAATGCTATACTTACCTTAAAGTCATTTACAATACACAAAACACAACACAGATGTGACATACACACTTATGTACATATAATGGGTGATTTTTTAAGAGGTTTAGAACTTTAAAAAAAAAAAAAACACAAAAAATTCGAAAAAATGAATGAAATATTTATTTGAATCGATAGTTTGAACCTTGCAATTTAATGTTTAAAGATAATTTCATGCAAATGTTGACCGCGGCTGCGTCTTAGGTAGCCCATCCGCTGAGTCCAATTTTGGCATACTCTTTCACACATATCGGCCGGTATCTCACGAATGAATGCATGGATGTTGGCTTCCAGTGCGTCAATCGAAGCGGGCTTGTCCCTATAGACATTAGCCTTGACATACCCCCACAAAAAATAATCTAATGGTGTCAAATCGCACGATCTAGGCGGCCAATTGACCGGCCCGAAACGTGAAATTAACTGTTCACCAAACTCGCCTCGCAATTGCGCCATTGTTTCGCGTGCTGTGTGGCATGTGGCACCGTCTTGTTGAAACCACATATCATGCAAGTCAAGAACTTCCATTTCGGGCAAAAAAAAGTTTGTTATCATCGCTCGGTAGCGTTCACCATTGACAGTAACGCTGCGATTCGCATCATCTTTGAAGAAATATGGCCCAATAATGCCGCCGGCCCATAAACCGCACCAAACAGTGGCTTTTTCGGGATGCATTGGTAGCTGTTGCAATGCTTCTGGCTGATCTTCATTCCAAATGCGGCAATTTTGCTTATTTACGTACCCATTCAACCAAAAATGAGCCTCATCGCTGAACACAATTTTTCGATAAAAAAGCGGATCCTCGGCCAGCTTTCCAAGAGCCCATTCACCAAAAATTCGGCGTTGTGGTAGGTCGGCTGGCTTTAGTTCTTGCACCAGCTGTATCTTAAAAGGCTTTACGCCCAAATCCTTCCGCAAAATTTTCCACGTAGTGCTGTAACAAAGGCCTAACTGCTGGGAACGGCGCCGAATCGACATTTCGCGGTCTTCTGTCACACTAGCTGATACGGCCGCAATATTTTCTTCACTACGCACAGTACGTAAATGTGTTGGTGGTTTAATGTCCAACAAAGTAAATTTGGTGCGAAATTTGGTCACAATTTTCCGAATAGACTGCTCAGAAGGTCGAGAATGCCGACCATAAAATGGAAGCAGCGCGCGATGAACATTTTGAACCGAGCACGAATTTTGATAGTAAAATTCAATAATTTGCAAGCGTTGATCATTTGTAAGACGATCCATGGTTAAATTGCAAACCAAACTGAAGCTGTTTGACAGTGACACAAGGTACTAAACACACGTCAGCTGTCAAAACCAGTGTTGCCAAAACCAAACCAGCTAAAAAATCACCCGTTATAAAGTATATCACACTTAATAATAATGATTCCCATTAATGCACTGATGCCATTTTTATATAGACATACATATTTACAAAAGCTTCTTGGTTATCGCCGCAGCCTCATCTTCCATACATCTCTCATTCATTTTCCCTGAATTGACTTGACTGTACTCCTATCAGATGACCTCAATAATGGACATTACAACTTCCAATTTCATTCATTTACTTTGACACAAAACCAACACACTTTAGCTGCAACATGGTATCGTCCTGGGGTCCATACTAGAGAGACCAACCATCAGACTAATATTCTTGCAAGACCCCATCATCGGTAGCCGCCAACTATATACGGTGGCTTGCCGTCTTAACATCTCATTTTCTTCACAAAAGGGTTTAAACATCCACTCTTTATAAAATGTATATGTATGTATGTATGAAGGCACCTTATATCCTTTATACATCCTTTCTTCTGCCCACAAAGATATGCAACCCTAAGGCGAAAGCAACTTAATATATATACAGATAGATACTACTGCATCAGCTATTAACACTGCCCATGTAAAACAGAGATAGCAATATAGTTTGTGCCCGTTTTTTTCAACCTTCCTATATATACATATACATAGGGAGAGCAGCTAGAATGTATAATAATGTGTCCTTTTCGGAGGATGATTCTGGCACTTCCTCTATTTGTTGGTATCCTCCTTTTGTTGGCCATAAATGCAAGTTGAGCGCCTTTATTATTCCAGGATTTAATATACACCATTTTATGGCTTCATAAACAGTAAGGTTATGGCTTACATTCATTCCAAGCCCCCAAGGCGGACACTTTCGGACTATGATAATGGTGATGTTTGTATAGTATAAAGAAATGTTCCTGTAGTTATATACATATCCATATTTAAGTGTAGGTATATGTGTAGAAGATGGGGGTATAAGACAAACAAGGACCATCCTGGGGTCGGTCGTTGAGAATCATATTTTATGCGAATCCCGTTTAGTGATTCCTTGCGTGAGAACCTTAAGTTCATATTGAGTGGTTTTCCATTATAATATTTTTGTCTTCTCTCCCCCAACCCCTCCCCATTCCAAACATACATATTGTTAGTTACTTGATAAAATCCTGATTTTTTTTTTTTTTTTTTCATTAACGCAACCCTTACGACATCGAAGACGAAGAAGTATATCCTTAATGATGGACAAACTATGTATCCTTCTCCATTATTGCTTTTTCCGCGCGACACTTAAAAAAGTGCTGAATATATAGATAGAGCTGCAGAATTCTATTCTATATAACAATAGTCAGGAAATTATTTCAATTAAACTTAGAAGAAGAACCTACTCATGTTTCTACTCCTCCTCTTTCGTCGTCTTGTCGTCTCCTTTAACCTATCTATATCTACACTTTTCTTGCCACAATTATTATTTTTATTGTTCAAAGTTTTATTCTTTGGTTCTGGTATTGTTGTTGTTTGTTTTGTTGTTTTTATATGGATGTTAAGGATAACAATGCAAATGATAACAATAAAAAATAGCAACAGTAGTTTGACTATATGGGACGACTTGCTGGCCGAGCCGAGAGCCTTAGGTTTCCTCACTAACCATCATCATCAACCAGACCCATTCAGATGGTCCCTGAAGAAGCATTGTACCTATATCGCGCCCTTTTAGACACAAGAGTTCAAGACTTGAAGGAATTAAATGAAGAAAACGGGATTCGTGCATGAATTATTCAGGAGTTCACTATACCTACATTCACAGCTCTCTCACTCTTACTCTCCCTCTCTATCCCTCCCTCTCCCTCTCTCTCTGCACAATTGTATGAACCTTTATGCTAAGGATGAAAGTTCTGTCTGAATATGGAGAAGCATTCGTCCTTTGGACGATTTAAATTTGGCCATTTCACTTAGATTTACTTTTTTTTTTAAATTTTTTTGTTGTTGTCTTTTATTTCTTGCAACTTGCACTCAAAAGGAAAATGGAAACGGGAAACAGCAAACCTGGATTCAAGTGCGGGAGCTATTGGAATATATGAGAAGGGGGATGCTCCTCCTGGGAAGTATTTTAATTATTTATTATCTGGAGAGTATAGAGTGCAGCATGTTTTCAACGCCATCGTGCACGAATGTTGTTTGATGATGGAAACTGCTACTTCAAGGAGAACTGGGATTAAAGTTTGAATTGGGGAACTTTAAAAAAAAGAGCAGAAAAAAAATATCTCTTAGATGAAATTGGAAAGAATTTTTTGCAGCTCACTGAAATCCTATATAATGAGATTTGTTGATGAATTAATTGCATTGGGAGCTCTATATACCTACTGAATATACAACAAAAAAAAATCGTGGGTTATTTATTATTCATAGAAAATTTATATAAAAATATAAAATCAGCGTAGGAGATGGACATGAACATGGACGTGGACTCTGATGTTAATTGAATTGATTTTAAAGCAAAACCCGAGAATTTTCGTTCAGTAAACTTTTTACTTTAAATAAATAAGTAAATTGGACGGTGCGACAGCTCGTGTAGAACCAGGGCCTAGTGGCTTACAACTCTCAACCATTCCTGTGTGCGAGTGTTATTGGCAGGAAGAGACGGGACCTACAATTTTCTGCCAAATCCGAACGGCTAGGGTGAGAAGAAAGGAATAAATAAAATGTATAGGGGCTTTAAACAACTCTTTTACAATACATTTTTTGCCACGCTCTATAATAATAAACAATAGCGCAAAATTTTAAACGATTTAGTACGATGTTAAAGCCTTTTTTAGTATGATAAAATGGCTTTAACATCGTTCTAAATCGTTTAAAATTTTGCGCCAATACCTAAACACATGCAGGAGTCTGAGAAGTTATAATGCTATCTTTTTCTTTATGGAAAAAAAAAAATCTATATCATCTGATTGAAATCTCGAGTTCCATTTTACTTACGAATCCAAAATTTGCCCTATATAGTTTCCTACCCATGTTATTTCTATATCAAAAGTAAATAAGCAGGCGTGGCAGTAGGCGGAAATAAAACATTTAAAATACTTTGAATTCTATAAAAGTAAAATTTCAAAATTTGTTTTCTGGAGGAAGTTAAAAAAACTTCAAATTCAAATAAAATAAAAATGGGCGGGGAAATGGGTGGAAAAACCAGAAATGTCATGGATCAAGGTTTCAGTTTTAAATTTAAAAATGAAGTTGAAGTCACTTGTATGTAATTTTAAATTCAATTTAATTCAAGTGACCTCAATTCCAAAATACTGTTTCACTCAAGTACGACAGGGTCATCAATAAAATGTTTTCGTTCTCTTCTAAGACGCAAATTATGGTCGATGCTTACCGACTTTTATAAAAATCAACATACTGTGAATTTTACAAGAGTCGACTTTAATTTGAAAAAAAAGTATTTGATTTACTCTTAATATAAACACTTTATTGAGACACTAAATAGAAAAAGTTTAGTAAAGGGAAGCTGGAATGCAAATGAAAAGTTAATTTTTCAAATTTAATAAATTGGCTCAACAAATAAGTTTGCTTAAATCAATGAAATAATTTATTGGCACAACAAACGAAATTAGTCAATTAAATAAACTATTTATTTTCCTAAAAAAATCGTTCCTTCAAACAACAAAAAAGTACCTACATCGCTGCAACAAATTAATTTTGTAAAAGTCAATCAATAAACTTTTGCTTGAATCAACAAACGTTTATTGGGCCAATACAAATTTAAAAAAAAAATTACTGTCCCAATTAACTTTTTTATTGTACGTAGGTACATTTTTGGTTCCGTGTAGTTGGTGCAATTTACTAAAAAAATTTTTTAAATATTTTGCAGGAACTGTAGAAATAAACAGTCAAAGCCTTATCGAAATCACTTTCCATTCTAATTGTTTATATTTTACATTCTGACAAAAGAGGAAATTACTGAATTTATAATTTTATCTTTTATTCATCCGATAGCTTAATTATTGTAGCGTACGTAGTCAAAATTTAAGCAGCAAAAATATTTAGAAACAAAAAAAATCCATTTTTAAGACCAGTTTACACCGTTCGGTCCACAGGAATTCGATTTATTTTCAAGCCCCAGTGATGGATTCGAGTCATAATTCTTTATTGTGCCAAAATGCAGTTTTCAAAATTTTGTATTCCAATTCCAAAACTGTGTTTTTCAAAATTTTGTATGATCCAAATTCAAAATTTTGTAGATATTCAAAAATTAAGAATTTCAAAAATTTGTAAATAAAATTTTTGAATTTTATACAGAGTAACTACCTATACGCATTCCCCAATAGTGGCGCGGCGGCGGCGGTGGCAGCAAAAAGTTTTTCTATGCATAAACATAATCGACGGAGCACCACTATACATATATTTATACAAGAGCCTCTAAGCAGCCATGAATTAGATATAACTCCAGTCTATAACAATTTGTTCGTAGCACACGCCAGTAAAATAGATAAATAGATACTTATCTCATTGAACTATTTTTTTTTTAGCATAGAATCTTCCACTAGTGCAAAATGCAAGAGTAAATTAAACTATTCAATTGTACAGATTTGTATATAAAACACAAATATGAAAATAATGTCATAAATGGTTAAAATATTTTGCCTCATTAAGAAAATAGAAAGGTATACCTATATTTTGGACGTTATGACATTTGTGACACCTTATATCTCTTAATTTTAATTTTAGGGGATGTACCAAAAAGTTATGTTATAAAGGCCGTGACTTATAATGCACAAATGCAAGTGAATTTTGAACCGAAGAATTATTCCTACATTGCTTTTGGGCTTTGTGAAATGTATAATTTAGACGTTTCAGATGATAAGATCTTGAACTCTAATATATGTAGGTAAAGATTGCATGTGTCAGACATAGAAAGTTAATTTGGGCTTGGAGTATCCCACAAGATTAAAAATTCATCTCATCAAAAATTTGCGTAATCGTAGGTAGGTATAGTATTTCTTTATATCCTAGGTAATATTCCTAACCATTTTATATGCTTTCTGTGAAACTTTTAATTTAATCTCTTACCGTGAAAATCCCAAAATCCCATCATATAATGAGAAGTCTTCTTAATTATATAAGAAAAGCTAACATTTTGCACAGTGCATTTACAGATGATCTTAGTAATTTATTTTCCTTCATTCATGAAATTTCTAAAAACTTTGGATTTTCTTCCAGAACACATTTAAATTTAAAAATTTCCCATAAATATTATTCAAAAGTCATTCCTCTTTAATGTCAGTTTATTTTTAAATGTCGAAGTACTATAATTACCCACATATATACCTACATAGGTAAATTCTATCAGCACCAATGAGCAATCACGTAAAACCCATTCGTGTATTTTATTTCAATTGAAGTCACCCTCGCCCTCGGAGAAAAGTTAATTGTTCAAAGATGCATATCTTGATCGGTTGGTATGTTAACGTGTTCTTGCATGCGATTAAAATTAAAAAAAAAAAAAAAAAACAGAAAAATATTATTTATATAGAAAAATATAAAAACACTTGCGAACAAGAGAGACGTTTAAATTGTTTCATAAATATGTTTCCCTGCCAATTCAATTCGTCCAAGCGTTTCCTTGCTTCGCCACCATCATCGTCATCGTCAGTCCGTAACATTAACAACAAAATCTTTATAGTTTCTTTTCCAACGAAACAACCACGCAATCCAACCAACAACTTAACTTCTCGACACTATAATATTAATTTCCACCCTCGATGTTGGAAATGACGACGATAGGATCTAGGTTTGACATATAGCCAGGCGACCCATCAGGGTTAAACCGCTTGCTTGCATAGATATGTATAGGTAGGAAAAGCTAGCTAACTTCGTCGTCATGCTACCTCCCTTTTCTCACTTATCACGAGTCACGACTTCAAATCGTATATCCTTGAAATTGCAAGAAAAATACCAAAAATGGAATTGCTTATGAAAGAAGTAATTAAATTGCCCAACACTTCACAACCCCCTATTCATATTTATAGATCCTGGTAAGCAATATAAGGACTCAAAAGTAGGTATAGGTATAAGGGAAAGGACCTGCAAATGAAACGAAAGAAAATAGCAATTGAAAGCTTTAAGTACAAAACTCACTGCAAGGACCTCATTCTTCATCCATATACGCATATCGTGCACACACATTTTGAGGGAGATATTCCGTTTGGTAGAATTGGTAATTAGAAATTCCTGGCACACACTACTTGCTTAATCAAAAACACTCACACTGCACACACACACACACATAACACATACACTTATTCACCATCAATCGCACACTCTGACTCAACCTCACACAGATGTAAATTATATCAACGGAATGGGCAATTAAATTCATTTTTGAATTAAAAATAACGGCTTTTCCTGCCATTACACATCGTCGTCGTTCCGAGCCATAGACTCACCGACAATTGACACAGGCACCTCCCTATTATTCTACACCTACTTTTACATTCCCCACCCCCGCCCTCTCTCTGGCATCCCCACACACCTCCAGACCTCCTCCAAATGGGAGAACTGTTTTTGGAACGGATTATTCTGCAATTAATCTTCGACAGTTCTACCGACTCTCGACAATACCCGCACAGCACAGAGCCAAGAACGATTCTGGAATATATGAGTCTTCCATCTAAATGTTCGGCGACCACTCCTGCGCTCGTAAATTTCTCGATGCTATAAATACTCGGTCTATACGCGATGTTTTATATCCTTTTAATTTTTTTTTTTTAGATTAAAGGGGGCTGAAATTTTGGGTGCGGCTGAGGTCAATTCGCAGATCCTTATAGGTATGCATTGCTACTTATAAGGATTACTGAATGAAAAAGGTAATTTCTCAAACAAGGTTGAATTGTTCTTAAGGCATTATTTTATTTGCTTGGGTGGATTTTCAACCAGAGAGTCACCTGTGACCTCCTATTCTATATATATTTAATGTGTATGTAGTCTATAGACTTCGATTTGAAGAAAGGTTCTTCTATCATTATTATTTCCTCATAATTGTGTATGCAACTTGTAAAATTTAAAGTCCTTAATTGAAATAACGATGAAATGATTGGTTGATTTACCATATCAATTAATTTTATTAGTGTCGAAAAAAATAATTAGGAACATATGTAGGTCAAACCTACTTGTACTTAGGCCCATTTTTTTGGTAGGAGCTTAAGATAGCTCCGGAGTACGACCCGAGTGAACACTTCGAATTTGAAGAGTTATCTACTGTTAAATTCCGTAATCGAGACTCTTCAGTGGTTGCGGTTTTCAGTTTTGAATTTGAAATTCATACACCTTTCCAAGTATGCAAAAATTTTAGCACATTTTGAAAAGTTAAATTTTATTGACTTTTTAAAGAAATTAATGGACTAACCCCTTTGCAAATTTTTCCGAAAAAAGTGATTTTTTCTTAAATGTTTCCAAAACCCATCGAGACATACATCAAAAGAAAGGTCTTTGAAAACTGTATTTGTATGTGTAAGAAAAAATTTTCTAGGTGGTCTGGTTCTCAAAATATTTACATCCAAAGTGATATTTCGACCTAATTACAAAAACCAACCCAACAAAATTGTTTGGATGGCGATGTTTCTGCAATCGATACTCGTAGATGTTTGAAAATTTTAAAATTGTGTTTTAGTTTTTTAAGATCTTCCTAAAACTGAAAACTAAAAAATTTTACGACCTCTGGTTCTGGAAATATCTTCATCCAAAGTGATATTACCTTATTTCAACCCAATTCAATTAAAATTGTTCAAAAAAAAGTTTGCATGGCGATATTTCCGCAATCGAGACTCGTAAGTGGTTGCGGTTTTCAGTTCTGAATTTGAAATTCATACACCTTTCCGGGTATGCAAAAATTTTAGCACATTTTGAAAAGTTAAATTTTATTGACTTTTTAAAGAAATTAATGGACTAACCCCTTTGCAAATTTTTCCGAAAAAGTGATTTTTTCTTAAATGTTTCCAAAACCCATCGAGACATACATCAAAAGAAAGGTCTTTGAAAACTGTATTTGTATGTGTAAGAAAAAATTTTCTAGGTGGTCTGGTTCTCATAATATTTACATCCAAAGTGATATTTCGACCTAATTACAAAAACCAACCCAACAAAATTGTTTGGATGGCGGTATTTCTGCAATCGAGACTCGTAGATGGTTGAAAATTTCAAAATTGTGTATTAGTTTTTTAAGATCTTCCTAAAACTGAAAACCAAAAAATTTTACGACCTCTGGTTCTGGAAATATCTTCATCCAAAGTGATATTACCTTATTTTTCAACCCAATTCAATTAAAATTGTTCAAAAAAAAAGTTTGCATGGCGATATTTCCGCAATCGAGACTCGTAAGTGGTTGCGGTTTTCAGTTCTGAATTTGAAATTCATACACCTTTCCGGGTATGCAAAAATTTTAGCACATTTTGAAAAGTTAAATTTTATTGACTTTTTAAAGAAATTAATGCACTAACCCCTTTGCAAATTTTTCCGAAAAAAGTGATTTATTCTTAAATGTTTCCAAAACCCATCGAGACATACATCAAAAGAAAGGTCTTTGAAAACTGTATTTGTATGTGTAACAAAAAATTTTATAGGTGGTCTGGTTCTCAAAATATTTACATCCAAAGTGATATTTCGACCTAATTACAAAAACCAAACCAACAAAATTGTTTGGATGGCGATATTTCTGCAATCGAGACTCGTAGATGGTTGAAAATTTCAAAATTGTGTATTAGTTTTTTAAGATCTTCCTAAAACTGAAAACCAAAAAATTTTACGACCTCTGGTTCTGGAAATATCTTCATCCAAAGTGATATTACCTTATTTCAACCCAATTCAATTAAAATTGTTCAAAAAAAAGTTTGCATGGCGATATTTCCGCAATCGAGACTCGTAAGTGGTTGCGGTTTTCAGTTCTGAATTTGAAATTCATACACCTTTCCGGGTATGCAAAAATTTTAGCACATTTTGAAAAGTTAAATTTTATTGACTTTTTAAAGAAATTAATGGACTAACCCCTTTGCAAATTTTTCCGAAAAAAGTGATTTTTTCTTAAATGTTTCCAAAACCCATCGAGACATACATCAAAAGAAAGGTCTTTGAAAACTGTATTTGTATGTGTAAGAAAAAATTTTCTAGGTGGTCTGGTTCTCAAAATATTTACATCCAAAGTGATATTTCGACCTAATTACAAAAACCAACCCAACAAAATTGTTTGGATGGCGATATTTCTGCAATCGAGACTCGTAGATGGTTGAAAATTTCAAAATTGTTTATTAGTTTTTTAAGATCTTCCTAAAACTGAAAACTAAAAAATTTTACGACCTCTGGTTCTGGAAATATCTTCATCTAAAGTGATATTACCTTATTTCAACCCAATTCAATTAAAATTGTTCAAAAAAAAGTTTGCATGGCGATATTTCCGCAATCGAGACTCGTAAGTGGTTGCGGTTTTCAGTTCTGAATTTGAAATTCATACACCTTTCCGGGTATGCAAAAATTTTAGCACATTTTGAAAAGTTAAATTTTATTGACTTTTTAAAGAAATTAATGGACTAACCCCTTTGCAAATTTTTCCGAAAAAAGTGACTTTTTCTTAAATGTTTCCAAAACCCATCGAGACATACATCAAAAGAAAGGTCTTTGAAAACTGTATTTGTATGTGTAAGAAAAAATTTTCTAGGTGGTCTGGTTCTCAAAATATTTACATCCAAAGTGATATTTCGACCTAATTACAAAAACCAACCCAACAAAATTGTTTGGATGGCGATGTTTCTGCAATCGAGACTCGTAGATGGTTGAAAATTTCAAAATTGTGTTTTAGTTTTTTAAGATCTTCCTAAAACTGAAAACTAAAAAATTTTACGACCTCTGGTTCTGGAAATATCTTCATCTAAAGTGATATTACCTTATTTCAACCCAATTCAATTAAAATTGTTCAAAAAAAAGTTTGCATGGCGATATTTCCGCAATCGAGACTCGTAAGTGGTTGCGGTTTTCAGTTCTGAATTTGAAATTCATACACCTTTCCGGGTATGCAAAAATTTTAGCACATTTTGAAAAGTTAAATTTTATTGACTTTTTAAAGAAATTAATGGACTAACCCCTTTGCAAATTTTTCCGAAAAAGTGATTTTTTCTTAAATGTTTCCAAAACCCATCGAGACATACATCAAAAGAAAGGTCTTTGAAAACTGTATTTGTATGTGTAAGAAAAAATTTTCTAGGTGGTCTGGTTCTCAAAATATTTACATCCAAAGTGATATTTCGACCTAATTACAAAAACCAACCCAACAAAATTGTTTGGATGGCAATGTTTCTGCAATCGAGACTCGTAGATGGTTGAAAATTTCAAAATTGTGTATTAGTTTTTTAAGATCTTCCTAAAACTGAAAACTAAAAAATTTTACGACCTCTGGTTCTGGAAATATCTTCATCCAAAGTGATATTACCTTATTTCAACCCAATTCAATTAAAATTGTTCAAAAAAAAGTTTGCATGGCGATATTTCCGCAATCGAGACTCGTAAGTGGTTGCGGTTTTCAGTTCTGAATTTGAAATTCATACACCTTTCCGGGTATGCAAAAATTTTAGCACATTTTGAAAAGTTAAATTTTATTGACTTTTTAAAGAAATTAATGGACTAACCCCTTTGCAATTTTTTCCGAAAAAAGTGATTTATTCTTAAATGTTTCCAAAACCCATCGAGACATACATCAAAAGAAAGGTCTTTGAAAACTGTATTTGTATGTGTAAGAAAAAATTTTCTAGGTGGTCTGGTTCTCAAAATATTTACATCCAAAGTGATATTTCGACCTAATTAATTACAAAAACCAACCCAACAAAATTGTTTGGATGGCGATATTTCTGCAATCGAGACTCGCAGATGGTTGAAAATTTCAAAATTGTGTTTTAGTTTTTTAAGATCTTCCTAAAACTGAAAACCAAAAAATTTTACGACCTCTGGTTCTGGAAATATCTTCATCCAAAGTGATATTACCTTATTTCCACCCAATTCAATTAAAATTGTTCAAAAAAAAGTTTGCATGGCGATATTTCCGCAATCGAGACTCGTAAGTGGTTGCGGTTTTCAGTTCTGAATTTGAAATTCATACACCTTTCCGGGTATGCAAAAATTTTAGCACATTTTGAAAAGTTAAATTTTATTGACTTTTTAAAGAAATTAATGGACTCAGCCCTTTGCAAATTTTTCCGAAAAAAGTGATTTTTTCTTAAATGTTTCCAAAACCCATCGAGACATACATCAAAAGAAAGGTCTTTGAAAACTGTATTTGTATGTGTAAGAAAAAAATTTCTAGGTGGTCTGGTTCTCAAAATATTTACATCCAAAGTGATATTTCGACCTAATTACAAAAACCAACCCAACAAAATTGTTTGGATGGCGATATTTCTGCAATCGAGACTCGTAGATGGTTGAAAATTTCAAAATTCTGTATTAGTTTTTTAAGATCTTCCTAAAACTGAAAACCAAAAAATTTTACGACCTCTGGTTCTGGAAATATCTTCATCCAAATTGATATTACCTTATTTCAACCCAATTCAATTAAAATTGTTCAAAAAAAAGTTTGCATGGCGATATTTCCGCAATCGAGACTCGTAAGTGGTTGCGGTTTTCAGTTCTGAATTTGAAATTCATACACCTTTCCGGGTATGCAAAAATTTTAGCACATTTTGAAAAGTTAAATTTTATTGACTTTTTAAAGAAATTAATGGACTCAGCCCTTTGCAAATTTTTCCGAAAAAAGTGATTTTTTCTTAAATGTTTCCAAAACCCATCGAGACATACATCAAAAGAAAGGTCTTTGAAAACTGTATTTGTATGTGTAAGAAAAAATTTTCTAGGTGGTCTGGTTCTCAAAATATTTACATCCAAAGTGATATTTCGACCTAATTACAAAAACCAACCCAACAAAATTGTTTGGATGGCGATGTTTCTGCAATCGAGACTCGTAGATGGTTAAAAATTTCAAAATTGTGTATTAGTTTTTTAAGATCTTCCTAAAACTGAAAACCAAAAAATTTTACGACCTCTGGTTCTGGAAATATCTTCATCCAAAGTGATATTACCTTATTTCAACCCAATTCAATTAAAATTGTTCAAAAAAAAGTTTGCATGGCGATATTTCCGCAATCGAGACTCGTAAGTGGTTGCGGTTTTCAGTTCTGAATTTGAAATTCATACACCTTTCCGGGTATGCAAAAATTTTAGCACATTTTGAAAAGTTAAATTTTATTGACTTTTTAAAGAAATTAATGGACTCAGCCCTTTGCAAATTTTTCCGAAAAAAGTGATTTTTTCTTAAATGTTTCCAAAACCCATCGAGACATACATCAAAAGAAAGGTCTTTGAAAACTGTATTTGTATGTGTAAGAAAAAATTTTCTAGGTGGTCTGGTTCTCAAAATATTTACATCCAAAGTGATATTTCGACCTAATTACAAAAACCAACCCAACAAAATTGTTTGGATGGCGATATTTCTGCAATCGAGACTCGTAGATGGTTGAAAATTTCAAAATTGTGTATTAGTTTTTTAAGATCTTCCTAAAACTGAAAACCAAAAAATTTTACGACCTCTGGTTCTGGAAATATCTTCATCCAAAGTGATATTACCTTACTTCAACCCAATTCAATTAAAATTGTTCAAAAAAAAGTTTGCATGGCGATATTTCCGCAATCGAGACTCGTAAGTGGTTGCGGTTTTCAGTTCTGAATTTGAAATTCATACACCTTTCCGGGTATGCAAAAATTTTAGCACATTTTGAAAAGTTAAATTTTATTGACTTTTTAAAGAAATTAATGGACTCAGCCCTTTGCAAATTTTTCCGAAAAAAGTGATTTTTTCTTAAATGTTTCCAAAACCCATCGAAACATACATCAAAAGAAAGGTCTTTGAAAACTGTATTTGTATGTGTAAGAAAAAATTTTCTAGGTGGTCTGGTTCTCAAAATATTTACATCCAAAGTGATATTTCGACCTAATTACAAAAACCAACCCAACAAAATTGTTTGGATGGCGATATTTCTGCAATCGAGACTCGTAGATGGTTGAAAATTTCAAAATTGTGTATTAGTTTTTTAAGATCTTCCTAAAACTGAAAACCAAAAAATTTTACGACCTCTGGTTCTGGAAATATCTTCATCCAAAGTGATATTACCTTACTTCAACCCAATTCAATTAAAATTGTTCAAAAAAAAGTTTGCATGGCGATATTTCCGCAATCGAGACTCGTAAGTGGTTGCGGTTTTCAGTTCTGAATTTGAAATTCATACACCTTTCCGGGTATGCAAAAATTTTAGCACATTTTGAAAAGTTAAATTTTATTGACTTTTTAAAGAAATTAATGGACTAACCCCTTTGCAAATTTTTCCGAAAAAAGTGATTTTTTCTTAAATGTTTCTAAAACCCATCGAGACATACATCAAAAGAAAGGTCTTTGAAAACTGTATTTGTATGTGTAAGAAAAAAATTTCTAGGTGGTCTGGTTCTCAAAATATTTACATCCAAAGTGATATTTCGACCTAATTACAAAAACCAACCCAACAAAATTGTTTGGATGGCGATATTTCTGCAATCGAGACTCGTAGATGGTTGAAAATTTCAAAATTGTGTATTAGTTTTTTAAGATCTTCCTAAAACTGAAAACCAAAAAATTTTACGACCTCTGGTTCTGGAAATATCTTCATCCAAAGTGATATTACCTTATTTCAACCCAATTCAATTAAAATTGTTCAAAAAAAAGTTTGCATGGCGATATTTCCGCAATCGAGACTCGTAAGTGGTTGCGGTTTTCAGTTCTGAATTTGAAATTCACCTTTCCGGGTATGCAAAAATTTTAGCACATTTTGAAAAGTTAAATTTTATTGACTTTTTAAAGAAATTAATGGACTAACCCCTTTGCAAATTTTTCCGAAAAAAGTGATTTTTTCTTAAATGTTTCTAAAACCCATCGAGACATACAGCATGGCGATATTTCCGCAATCGAGACTCGTAAGTGGTTGCGGTTTTCAGTTCTGAATTTGAAATTCATACACCTTTCCGGGTATGCAAAAATTTTAGCACATTTTGAAAAGTTAAATTTTATTGACTTTTTAAAGAAATTAATGGACTAACCCCTTTGCAAATTTTTCCGAAAAAAGTGATTTTTTCTTAAATGTTTCTAAAACCCATCGAACATACAGCATGGCGATATTTCCGCAATCGAGACTCGTAAGTGGTTGCGGTTTTCAGTTCTGAATTTGAAATTCATACACCTTTCCGGGTATGCAAAAATTTTAGCACATTTTGAAAAGTTAAATTTTATTGACTTTTTAAAGAAATTAATGGACTAACCCCTTTGCAAATTTTTCCGAAAAAAGTGATTTATTCTTAAATGTTTCCAAAACCCATCGAGACACACATCAAAAGAAAGGTCTTTGAAAACTGTATTTGTATGTGTAAGAAAAAATTTTCTAGGTGGTCTGGTTCTCAAAATATTTACATCCAAAGTGATATTTCGACCTAATTACAAAAACCAACCCAACAAAATTGTTTGGATGGCGATATTTCTGCAATCGAGACTCGTAGATGGTTGAAAATTTCAAAATTGTGTATTAGTTTTTTAAGATCTTCCTAAAACTGAAAACCAAAAAATTTTACGACCTCTGGTTCTGGAAATATCTTCATCCAAAGTGATATTACCTTATTTCAACCCAATTCAATTAAAATTGTTCAAAAAAAAGTTTGCATGGCGATATTTCCGCAATCGAGACTCGTAAGTGGTTGCGGTTTTCAGTTCTGAATTTGAAATTCATACACCTTTCCGGGTATGCAAAAATTTTAGCACATTTTGAAAAGTTAAATTTTATTGACTTTTTAAAGAAATTAATGGACTAACCCCTTTGCAAATTTTTCCGAAAAAGTGATTTTTTCTTAAATGTTTCCAAAACCCATCGAGACATACATCAAAAGAAAGGTCTTTGAAAACTGTATTTGTATGTGTAAGAAAAAATTTTCTAGGTGGTCTGGTTCTCAAAATATTTACATCCAAAGTGATATTTCGACCTAATTACAAAAACCAACCCAACAAAATTGTTTGGATGGCGATATTTCTGCAATCGAGACTCGTAGATGGTTGAAAATTTCAAAATTGTGTATTAGTTTTTTAAGATCTTCCTAAAACTGAAAACCAAAAAATTTTACGACCTCTGGTTCTGGAAATATCTTCATCCAAAGTGATATTACCTTACTTCAACCCAATTCAATTAAAATTGTTCAAAAAAAAGTTTGCATGGCGATATTTCCGCAATCGAGACTCGTAAGTGGTTGCGGTTTTCAGTTCTGAATTTGAAATTCATACACCTTTCCGGGTATGCAAAAATTTTAGCACATTTTGAAAAGTTAAATTTTATTGACTTTTTAAAGAAATTAATGGACTAACCCCTTTGCAAATTTTTCCGAAAAAAGTGATTTTTTCTTAAATGTTTCTAAAACCCATCGAACATACAGCATGGCGATATTTCCGCAATCGAGACTCGTAAGTGGTTGCGGTTTTCAGTTCTGAATTTGAAATTCATACACCTTTCCGGGTATGCAAAAATTTTAGCACATTTTGAAAAGTTAAATTTTATTGACTTTTTAAAGAAATTAATGGACTAACCCCTTTGCAAATTTTTCCGAAAAAAGTGATTTTTTCTTAAATGTTTCCAAAACCCATCGAAACATACATCAAAAGAAAGGTCTTTGAAAACTGTATTTGTATGTGTAAGAAAAAATTTTCTAGGTGGTCTGGTTCTCAAAATATTTACATCCAAAGTGATATTTCGACCTAATTACAAAAACCAACCCAACAAAATTGTTTGGATGGCGATATTTCTGCAATCGAGACTCGTAGATGGTTGAAAATTTCAAAATTGTGTATTAGTTTTTTAAGATCTTCCTAAAACTGAAAACCAAAAAATTTTACGACCTCTGGTTCTGGAAATATCTTCATCCAAAGTGATATTACCTTACTTCAACCCAATTCAATTAAAATTGTTCAAAAAAAAGTTTGCATGGCGATATTTCCGCAATCGAGACTCGTAAGTGGTTGCGGTTTTCAGTTCTGAATTTGAAATTCATACACCTTTCCGGGTATGCAAAAATTTTAGCACATTTTGAAAAGTTAAATTTTATTGACTTTTTAAAGAAATTAATGGACTCAGCCCTTTGCAAATTTTTCCGAAAAAAGTGATTTTTTCTTAAATGTTTCCAAAACCCATCGAGACATACATCAAAAGAAAGGTCTTTGAAAACTGTATTTGTATGTGTAAGAAAAAATTTTCTAGGTGGTCTGGTTCTCAAAATATTTACATCCAAAGTGATATTTCGACCTAATTACAAAAACCAACCCAACAAAATTGTTTGGATGGCGATATTTCTGCAATCGAGACTCGTAGATGGTTGAAAATTTCAAAATTGTGTATTAGTTTTTTAAGATCTTCCTAAAACTGAAAACCAAAAAATTTTACGACCTCTGGTTCTGGAAATATCTTCATCCAAAGTGATATTACCTTATTTCAACCCAATTCAATTAAAATTGTTCAAAAAAAAGTTTGCATGGCGATATTTCCGCAATCGAGACTCGTAAGTGGTTGCGGTTTTCAGTTCTGAATTTGAAATTCATACACCTTTCCGGGTATGCAAAAATTTTAGCACATTTTGAAAAGTTAAATTTTATTGACTTTTTAAAGAAATTAATGGACTAACCCCTTTGCAAATTTTTCCGAAAAAGTGATTTTTTCTTAAATGTTTCCAAAACCCATCGAGACATACATCAAAAGAAAGGTCTTTGAAAACTGTATTTGTATGTGTAAGAAAAAATTTTCTAGGTGGTCTGGTTCTCAAAATATTTACATCCAAAGTGATATTTCGACCTATGTAATTACAAAAACCAACCCAACAAAATTGTTTGGATGGCGATATTTCTGCAATCGAGACTCGTAGATGGTTGAAAATTTCAAAATTGTGTATTAGTTTTTTAAGATCTTCCTAAAACTGAAAACCAAAAAATTTTACGACCTCTGGTTCTGGAAATATCTTCATCCAAAGTGATATTACCTTACTTCAACCCAATTCAATTAAAATTGTTCAAAAAAAAGTTTGCATGGCGATATTTCCGCAATCGAGACTCGTAAGTGGTTGCGGTTTTCAGTTCTGAATTTGAAATTCATACACCTTTCCGGGTATGCAAAAATTTTAGCACATTTTGAAAAGTTAAATTTTATTGACTTTTTAAAGAAATTAATGGACTAACCCCTTTGCAAATTTTTCCGAAAAAAGTGATTTTTTCTTAAATGTTTCTAAAACCCATCGAGACATACAGCATGGCGATATTTCCGCAATCGAGACTCGTAAGTGGTTGCGGTTTTCAGTTCTGAATTTGAAATTCATACACCTTTCCGGGTATGCAAAAATTTTAGCACATTTTGAAAAGTTAAATTTTATTGACTTTTTAAAGAAATTAATGGACTAACCCCTTTGCAAATTTTTCCGAAAAAAGTGATTTTTTCTTAAATGTTTCTAAAACCCATCGAGACATACATCAAAAGAAAGGTCTTTGAAAACTGTATTTGTATGTGTAAGAAAAAATTTTCTAGGTGGTCTGGTTCTCAAAATATTTACATCCAAAGTGATATTTCGACCTAATTACAAAAACCAACCCAACAAAATTGTTTGGATGGCGATATTTCTGCAATCGAGACTCGTAGATGGTTGAAAATTTCAAAATTGTGTATTAGTTTTTTAAGATCTTCCTAAAACTGAAAACCAAAAAATTTTACGACCTCTGGTTCTGGAAATATCTTCATCCAAAGTGATATTACCTTATTTCAACCCAATTCAATTAAAATTGTTCAAAAAAAAGTTTGCATGGCGATATTTCCGCAATCGAGACTCGTAAGTGGTTGCGGTTTTCAGTTCTGAATTTGAAATTCATACACCTTTCCGGGTATGCAAAAATTTTAGCACATTTTGAAAAGTTAAATTTTATTGACTGTTTAAAGAAATTAATGGACTAACCCCTTTGCAAATTTTTCCGAAAAAGTGATTTTTTCTTAAATGTTTCCAAAACCCATCGAGACATACATCAAAAGAAAGGTCTTTGAAAACTGTATTTGTATGTGTAAGAAAAAATTTTCTAGGTGGTCTGGTTCTCAAAATATTTACATCCAAAGTGATATTTCGACCTATGTAATTACAAAAACCAACCCAACAAAATTGTTTGGATGGCGATATTTCTGCAATCGAGACTCGTAGATGGTTGAAAATTTCAAAATTGTGTATTAGTTTTTTAAGATCTTCCTAAAACTGAAAACCAAAAAATTTTACGACCTCTGGTTCTGGAAATATCTTCATCCAAAGTGATATTACCTTACTTCAACCCAATTCAATTAAAATTGTTCAAAAAAAAGTTTGCATGGCGATATTTCCGCAATCGAGACTCGTAAGTGGTTGCGGTTTTCAGTTCTGAATTTGAAATTCATACACCTTTCCGGGTATGCAAAAATTTTAGCACATTTTGAAAAGTTAAATTTTATTGACTTTTTAAAGAAATTAATGGACTAACCCCTTTGCAAATTTTTCCGAAAAAAGTGATTTTTTCTTAAATGTTTCCAAAACCCATCGAAACATACATCAAAAGAAAGGTCTTTGAAAACTGTATTTGTATGTGTAAGAAAAAATTTTCTAGGTGGTCTGGTTCTCAAAATATTTACATCCAAAGTGATATTTCGACCTAATTACAAAAACCAACCCAACAAAATTGTTTGGATGGCGATATTTCTGCAATCGAGACTCGTAGATGGTTGAAAATTTCAAAATTGTGTATTAGTTTTTTAAGATCTTCCTAAAACTGAAAACCAAAAAATTTTACGACCTCTGGTTCTGGAAATATCTTCATCCAAAGTGATATTACCTTACTTCAACCCAATTCAATTAAAATTGTTCAAAAAAAAGTTTGCATGGCGATATTTCCGCAATCGAGACTCGTAAGTGGTTGCGGTTTTCAGTTCTGAATTTGAAATTCATACACCTTTCCGGGTATGCAAAAATTTTAGCACATTTTGAAAAGTTAAATTTTATTGACTTTTTAAAGAAATTAATGGACTAACCCCTTTGCAAATTTTTCCGAAAAAAGTGATTTTTTCTTAAATGTTTCTAAAACCCATCGAGACATACAGCATGGCGATATTTCCGCAATCGAGACTCGTAAGTGGTTGCGGTTTTCAGTTCTGAATTTGAAATTCATACACCTTTCCGGGTATGCAAAAATTTTAGCACATTTTGAAAAGTTAAATTTTATTGACTTTTTAAAGAAATTAATGGACTAACCCCTTTGCAAATTTTTCCGAAAAAAGTGATTTTTTCTTAAATGTTTCCAAAACCCATCGAGACATACATCAAAAGAAAGGTCTTTGAAAACTGTATTTGTATGTGTAAGAAAAAATTTTCTAGGTGGTCTGGTTCTCAAAATATTTACATCCAAAGTGATATTTCGACCTAATTACAAAAACCAACCCAACAAAATTGTTTGGATGGCGATATTTCTGCAATCGAGACTCGTAGATGGTTGAAAATTTCAAAATTGTGTATTAGTTTTTTAAGATCTTCCTAAAACTGAAAACCAAAAAATTTTACGACCTCTGGTTCTGGAAATATCTTCATCCAAAGTGATATTACCTTATTTCAACCCAATTCAATTAAAATTGTTCAAAAAAAGTTTGCATGGCGATATTTCCGCAATCGAGACTCGTAAGTGGTTGCGGTTTTCAGTTCTGAATTTGAAATTCATACACCTTTCCGGGTATGCAAAAATTTTAGCACATTTTGAAAAGTTAAATTTTATTGACTTTTTAAAGAAATTAATGGACTAACCCCTTTGCAAATTTTTCCGAAAAAAGTGATTTTTTCTTAAATGTTTCTAAAACCCATCGAGACATACAGCATGGCGATATTTCCGCAATCGAGACTCGTAAGTGGTTGCGGTTTTCAGTTCTGAATTTGAAATTCATACACCTTTCCGGGTATGCAAAAATTTTAGCACATTTTGAAAAGTTAAATTTTATTGACTTTTTAAAGAAATTAATGGACTAACCCCTTTGCAAATTTTTCCGAAAAAAGTGATTTTTTCTTAAATGTTTCTAAAACCCATCGAACATACAGCATGGCGATATTTCCGCAATCGAGACTCGTAAGTGGTTGCGGTTTTCAGTTCTGAATTTGAAATTCATACACCTTTCCGGGTATGCAAAAATTTTAGCACATTTTGAAAAGTTAAATTTTATTGACTTTTTAAAGAAATTAATGGACTAACCCCTTTGCAAATTTTTCCGAAAAAAGTGATTTTTTCTTAAATGTTTCCAAAACCCATCGAAACATACATCAAAAGAAAGGTCTTTGAAAACTGTATTTGTATGTGTAAGAAAAAATTTTCTAGGTGGTCTGGTTCTCAAAATATTTACATCCAAAGTGATATTTCGACCTAATTACAAAAAACAACCCAACAAAATTG
Organism: Epistrophe eligans; assembly: GCA_951394125.1. Classification (NCBI taxonomy): domain Eukaryota; kingdom Metazoa; phylum Arthropoda; class Insecta; order Diptera; family Syrphidae; genus Epistrophe; species Epistrophe eligans. The sequence continues at coordinate 33,997,641 of OX596029.1, read as the reverse complement.
TTTGGATGGCGATATTTCTGCAATCGAGACTCGTAGATGGTTGAAAATTTCAAAATTGTGTATTAGTTTTTTAAGATCTTCCTAAAACTGAAAACCAAAAAATTTTACGACCTCTGGTTCTGGAAATATCTTCATCCAAAGTGATATTACCTTACTTCAACCCAATTCAATTAAAATTGTTCAAAAAAAAGTTTGCATGGCGATATTTCCGCAATCGAGACTCGTAAGTGGTTGCGGTTTTCAGTTCTGAATTTGAAATTCATACACCTTTCCGGGTATGCAAAAATTTTAGCACATTTTGAAAAGTTAAATTTTATTGACTTTTTAAAGAAATTAATGGACTAACCCCTTTGCAAATTTTTCCGAAAAAAGTGATTTTTTCTTAAATGTTTCTAAAACCCATCGAGACATACATCAAAAGAAAGGTCTTTGAAAACTGTATTTGTATGTGTAAGAAAAAAATTTCTAGGTGGTCTGGTTCTCAAAATATTTACATCCAAAGTGATATTTCGACCTAATTACAAAAAACAACCCAACAAAATTGTTTGGATGGCGATATTTCTGCAATCGAGACTCGTAGATGGTTGAAAATTTCAAAATTGTGTATTAGTTTTTTAAGATCTTCCTAAAACTGAAAACCAAAAAATTTTACGACCTCTGGTTCTGGAAATATCTTCATCCAAAGTGATATTACCTTATTTCAACCCAATTCAATTAAAATTGTTCAAAAAAAAGTTTGCATGGCGATATTTCCGCAATCGAGACTCGTAAGTGGTTGCGGTTTTCAGTTCTGAATTTGAAATTCATACACCTTTCCGGGTATGCAAAAATTTTAGCACATTTTGAAAAGTTAAATTTTATTGACTTTTTAAAGAAATTAATGGACTAACCCCTTTGCAAATTTTTCCGAAAAAAGTGATTTTTTCTTAAATGTTTCTAAAACCCATCGAGACATACAGCATGGCGATATTTCCGCAATCGAGACTCGTAAGTGGTTGCGGTTTTCAGTTCTGAATTTGAAATTCATACACCTTTCCGGGTATGCAAAAATTTTAGCACATTTTGAAAAGTTAAATTTTATTGACTTTTTAAAGAAATTAATGGACTAACCCCTTTGCAAATTTTTCCGAAAAAAGTGATTTTTTCTTAAATGTTTCCAAAACCCATCGAGACATACATCAAAAGAAAGGTCTTTGAAAACTGTATTTGTATGTGTAAGAAAAAATTTTCTAGGTGGTCTGGTTCTCAAAATATTTACATCCAAAGTGATATTTCGACCTAATTACAAAAACCAACCCAACAAAATTGTTTGGATGGCGATATTTCTGCAATCGAGACTCGTAGATGGTTGAAAATTTCAAAATTGTGTATTAGTTTTTTAAGATCTTCCTAAAACTGAAAACCAAAAAATTTTACGACCTCTGGTTCTGGAAATATCTTCATCCAAAGTGATATTACCTTATTTCAACCCAATTCAATTAAAATTGTTCAAAAAAAGTTTGCATGGCGATATTTCCGCAATCGAGACTCGTAAGTGGTTGCGGTTTTCAGTTCTGAATTTGAAATTCATACACCTTTCCGGGTATGCAAAAATTTTAGCACATTTTGAAAAGTTAAATTTTATTGACTTTTTAAAGAAATTAATGGACTAACCCCTTTGCAAATTTTTCCGAAAAAAGTGATTTTTTCTTAAATGTTTCTAAAACCCATCGAGACATACAGCATGGCGATATTTCCGCAATCGAGACTCGTAAGTGGTTGCGGTTTTCAGTTCTGAATTTGAAATTCATACACCTTTCCGGGTATGCAAAAATTTTAGCACATTTTGAAAAGTTAAATTTTATTGACTTTTTAAAGAAATTAATGGACTAACCCCTTTGCAAATTTTTCCGAAAAAAGTGATTTTTTCTTAAATGTTTCTAAAACTCATCGAACATACAGCATGGCGATATTTCCGCAATCGAGACTCGTAAGTGGTTGCGGTTTTCAGTTCTGAATTTGAAATTCATACACCTTTCCGGGTATGCAAAAATTTTAGCACATTTTGAAAAGTTAAATTTTATTGACTTTTTAAAGAAATTAATGGACTAACCCCTTTGCAAATTTTTCCGAAAAAAGTGATTTTTTCTTAAATGTTTCCAAAACCCATCGAAACATACATCAAAAGAAAGGTCTTTGAAAACTGTATTTGTATGTGTAAGAAAAAATTTTCTAGGTGGTCTGGTTCTCAAAATATTTACATCCAAAGTGATATTTCGACCTAATTACAAAAAACAACCCAACAAAATTGTTTGGATGGCGATATTTCTGCAATCGAGACTCGTAGATGGTTGAAAATTTCAAAATTGTGTATTAGTTTTTTAAGATCTTCCTAAAACTGAAAACCAAAAAATTTTACGACCTCTGGTTCTGGAAATATCTTCATCCAAAGTGATATTACCTTACTTCAACCCAATTCAATTAAAATTGTTCAAAAAAAAGTTTGCATGGCGATATTTCCGCAATCGAGACTCGTAAGTGGTTGCGGTTTTCAGTTCTGAATTTGAAATTCATACACCTTTCCGGGTATGCAAAAATTTTAGCACATTTTGAAAAGTTAAATTTTATTGACTTTTTAAAGAAATTAATGGACTAACCCCTTTGCAAATTTTTCCGAAAAAAGTGATTTTTTCTTAAATGTTTCTAAAACCCATCGAGACATACATCAAAAGAAAGGTCTTTGAAAACTGTATTTGTATGTGTAAGAAAAAAATTTCTAGGTGGTCTGGTTCTCAAAATATTTACATCCAAAGTGATATTTCGACCTAATTACAAAAAACAACCCAACAAAATTGTTTGGATGGCGATATTTCTGCAATCGAGACTCGTAGATGGTTGAAAATTTCAAAATTGTGTATTAGTTTTTTAAGATCTTCCTAAAACTGAAAACCAAAAAATTTTACGACCTCTGGTTCTGGAAATATCTTCATCCAAAGTGATATTACCTTATTTCAACCCAATTCAATTAAAATTGTTCAAAAAAAAGTTTGCATGGCGATATTTCCGCAATCGAGACTCGTAAGTGGTTGCGGTTTTCAGTTCTGAATTTGAAATTCATACACCTTTCCGGGTATGCAAAAATTTTAGCATATTTTGAAAAGTTAAATTTTATTGACTTTTTAAAGAAATTAATGGACTAACCCCTTTGCAAATTTTTCCGAAAAAAGTGATTTTTTCTTAAATGTTTCTAAAACCCATCGAGACATACATCAAAAGAAAGGTCTTTGAAAACTGTATTTGTATGTGTAAGAAAAAATTTTCTAGGTGGTCTGGTTCTCATAATATTTACATCCAAAGTGATATTTCGACCTAATTACAAAAACCAACCCAACAAAATTGTTTGGATGGCGATATTTCTGCAATCGAGACTCGTAGATGGTTGAAAATTTCAAAATTGTATATTAGTTTTTTAAGATCTTTCTAAAACTGAAAACCAAAAAATTTTACGACCTCTGGTTCTGGAAATATCTTCATCCAAAGTGATATTACCTTATTTCAACCCAATTCAATTAAAATTGTTCAAAAAAAAGTTTGCATGGCGATATTTCCGCAATCGAGACTCGTAAGTGGTTGCGGTTTTCAGTTCTGAATTTGAAATTCATACACCTTTCCGGGTATGCAAAAATTTTAGCACATTTTGAAAAGTTAAATTTTATTGACTTTTTAAAGAAATTAATGGACTAACCCCTTTGCAAATTTTTCCGAAAAAAGTGATTTTTTCTTAAATGTTTCTAAAACCCATCGAGACATACATCAAAAGAAAGGTCTTTGAAAACTGTATTTGTATGTGTAAGAAAAAATTTTCTAGGTGGTCTGGTTCTCAAAATATTTACATCCAAAGTGATATTTCGACCTAATTACAAAAACCAACCCAACAAAATTGTTTGGATGGCGATATTTCTGCAATCGAGACTCGTAGATGGTTGAAAATTTCAAAATTGTTTATTAGTTTTTTAAGATCTTTCTAAAACTGAAAACCAAAAAATTTTACGACCTCTGGTTCTGGAAATATCTTCATCCAAAGTGATATTACCTTATTTCAACCCAATTCAATTAAAATTGTTCAAAAAAAAGTTTGCATGGCGATATTTCCGCAATCGAGACTCGTAAGTGGTTGCGGTTTTCAGTTCTGAATTTGAAATTCATACACCTTTCCGGGTATGCAAAAATTTTAGCACATTTTGAAAAGTTAAATTTTATTGACTTTTTAAAGAAATTAATGGACTAACCCCTTTGCAAATTTTTCCGAAAAAGTGATTTTTTCTTAAATGTTTCCAAAACCCATCGAGACATACATCAAAAGAAAGGTCTTTGAAAACTGTATTTGTATGTGTAAGAAAAAATTTTCTAGGTGGTCTGGTTCTCAAAATATTTACATCCAAAGTGATATTTCGACCTAATTACAAAAACCAACCCAACAAAATTGTTTGGATGGCGATATTTCTGCAATCGAGACTCGTAGATGGTTAAAAATTTCAAAATTGTGTATTAGTTTTTTAAGATCTTCCTAAAACTGAAAACCAAAAAATTTTACGACCTCTGGTTCTGGAAATATCTTCATCCAAAGTGATATTACCTTATTTCAACCCAATTCAATTAAAATTGTTCAAAAAAAAGTTTGCATGGCGATATTTCCGCAATCGAGACTCGTAAGTGGTTGCGGTTTTCAGTTCTGAATTTGAAATTCATACACCTTTCCGGGTATGCAAAAATTTTAGCACATTTTGAAAAGTTAAATTTTATTGACTTTTTAAAGAAATTAATGGACTAACCCCTTTTCAAATTTTTCCGAAAAAAGTGATTTATTCTTAAATGTTTCCAAAACCCATCGAAACATACATCAAAAGAAAGGTCTTTGAAAACTGTATTTGTATGTGTAAGAAAACATTTTCTAGGTGGTCTGGTTCTCAAAATATTTACATCCAAAGTGATATTTCGACCTAATTAATTACAAAAACCAACCCAACAAAATTGTTTGGATGGCGATATTTCTGCAATCGAGACTCGTAGATGGTTGAAAATTTCAAAATTGTGTATTAGTTTTCTAAGATCTTCCTAAAACTGAAAACCAAAAAATTTTACGACCTCTGGTTCTGGAAATATCTTCATCCAAAGTGATATTACCTTACTTCAACCCAATTCAATTAAAATTGTTCAAAAAAAAGTTTGCATGGCGATATTTCCGCAATCGAGACTCGTAAGTGGTTGCGGTTTTCAGTTCTGAATTTGAAATTCATACACCTTTCCGGGTATGCAAAAATTTTAGCACATTTTGAAAAGTTAAATTTTATTGACTTTTTAAAGAAATTAATGGACTAACCCCTTTGCAAATTTTTCCGAAAAAAGTGATTTTTTCTTAAATGTTTCCAAAACCCATCGAGACATACATCAAAAGAAAGGTCTTTGAAAACTGTATTTGTATGTGTAAGAAAAAATTTTCTAGGTGGTCTGGTTCTCAAAATATTTACATCCAAAGTGATATTTCGACCTAATTACAAAAACCAACCGAACAAAATTGTTTGGATGGCGATATTTCTGCAATCGAGACTCGTAGATGGTTGAAAATTTCAAAATTGTGTATTAGTTTTTTAAGATCTTCCTAAAACTGAAAACCAAAAAATTTTACGACCTCTGGTTCTGGAAATATCTTCATCCAAAGTGATATTACCTTATTTCAACCCAATTCAATTAAAATTGTTCAAAAAAAAGTTTGCATGGCGATATTTCCGCAATCGAGACTCGTAAGTGGTTGCGGTTTTCAGTTCTGAATTTGAAATTCATACACCTTTCCGGGTATGCAAAAATTTTAGCACATTTTGAAAAGTTAAATTTTATTGACTTTTTAAAGAAATTAATGGACTAACCCCTTTGCAAATTTTTCCGAAAAAGTGATTTTTTCTTAAATGTTTCCAAAACCCATCGAGACATACATCAAAAGAAAGGTCTTTGAAAACTGTATTTGTATGTGTAAGAAAAAATTTTCTAGGTGGTCTGGTTCTCAAAATATTTACATCCAAAGTGATATTTCGACCTAATTACAAAAACCAACCCAACAAAATTGTTTGGATGGCGATATTTCTGCAATCGAGACTCGTAGATGGTTAAAAATTTCAAAATTGTGTATTAGTTTTTTAAGATCTTCCTAAAACTGAAAACCAAAAAATTTTACGACCTCTGGTTCTGGAAATATCTTCATCCAAAGTGATATTACCTTATTTCAACCCAATTCAATTAAAATTGTTCAAAAAAAAGTTTGCATGGCGATATTTCCGCAATCGAGACTCGTAAGTGGTTGCGGTTTTCAGTTCTGAATTTGAAATTCATACACCTTTCCGGGTATGCAAAAATTTTAGCACATTTTGAAAAGTTAAATTTTATTGACTTTTTAAAGAAATTAATGGACTAACCCCTTTTCAAATTTTTCCGAAAAAAGTGATTTATTCTTAAATGTTTCCAAAACCCATCGAAACATACATCAAAAGAAAGGTCTTTGAAAACTGTATTTGTATGTGTAAGAAAACATTTTCTAGGTGGTCTGGTTCTCAAAATATTTACATCCAAAGTGATATTTCGACCTAATTAATTACAAAAACCAACCCAACAAAATTGTTTGGATGGCGATATTTCTGCAATCGAGACTCGTAGATGGTTGAAAATTTCAAAATTGTGTATTAGTTTTTTAAGATCTTCCTAAAACTGAAAACCAAAAAATTTTACGACCTCTGGTTCTGGAAATATCTTCATCCAAAGTGATATTACCTTACTTCAACCCAATTCAATTAAAATTGTTCAAAAAAAAGTTTGCATGGCGATATTTCCGCAATCGAGACTCGTAAGTGGTTGCGGTTTTCAGTTCTGAATTTGAAATTCATACACCTTTCCGGGTATGCAAAAATTTTAGCACATTTTGAAAAGTTAAATTTTATTGACTTTTTAAAGAAATTAATGGACTAACCCCTTTCCAAATTTTTCCGAAAAAAGTGATTTTTTCTTAAATGTTTCCAAAACCCATCGAGACATACATCAAAAGAAAGGTCTTTGAAAACTGTATTTGTATGTGTAAGAAAAAATTTTCTAGGTGGTCTGGTTCTCAAAATATTTACATCCAAAGTGATATTTCGACCTAATTACAAAAACCAACCCAACAAAATTGTTTGGATGGCGATATTTCTGCAATCGAGACTCGTAGATGGTTGAAAATTTCAAAATTGTGTATTAGTTTTTTAAGATCTTCCTAAAACTGAAAACCAAAAAATTTTACGACCTCTGGTTCTGGAAATATCTTCATCCAAAGTGATATTACCTTATTTCAACCCAATTCAATTAAAATTGTTCAAAAAAAAGTTTGCATGGCGATATTTCCGCAATCGAGACTCGTAAGTGGTTGCGGTTTTCAGTTCTGAATTTGAAATTCATACACCTTTCCGGGTATGCAAAAATTTTAGCACATTTTGAAAAGTTAAATTTTATTGACTTTTTAAAGAAATTAATGGACTAACCCCTTTGCAAATTTTTCCGAAAAAAGTGATTTTTTCTTAAATGTTTCCAAAACCCATCGAGACATACATCAAAAGAAAGGTCTTTGAAAACTGTATTTGTATGTGTAAGAAAAAATTTTCTAGGTGGTCTGGTTCTCAAAATATTTACATCCAAAGTGATATTTCGACCTAATTACAAAAACCAACCCAACAAAATTGTTTGGATGGCGATATTTCTGCAATCGAGACTCGTAGATGGTTGAAAATTTCAAAATTGTGTATTAGTTTTTTAAGATCTTCCTAAAACTGAAAACCAAAAAATTTTACGACCTCTGGTTCTGGAAATATCTTCATCCAAAGTGATATTACCTTACTTCAACCCAATTCAATTAAAATTGTTCAAAAAAAAGTTTGCATGGCGATATTTCCGCAATCGAGACTCGTAAGTGGTTGCGGTTTTCAGTTCTGAATTTGAAATTCATACACCTTTCCGGGTATGCAAAAATTTTAGCACATTTTGAAAAGTTAAATTTTATTGACTTTTTAAAGAAATTAATGGACTAACCCCTTTGCAAATTTTTCCGAAAAAAGTGATTTTTTCTTAAATGTTTCTAAAACCCATCGAGACATACATCAAAAGAAAGGTCTTTGAAAACTGTATTTGTATGTGTAAGAAAAAAATTTCTAGGTGGTCTGGTTCTCAAAATATTTACATCCAAAGTGATATTTCGACCTAATTACAAAAACCAACCCAACAAAATTGTTTGGATGGCGATATTTCTGCAATCGAGACTCGTAGATGGTTGAAAATTTCAAAATTGTGTATTAGTTTTTTAAGATCTTCCTAAAACTGAAAACCAAAAAATTTTACGACCTCTGGTTCTGGAAATATCTTCATCCAAAGTGATATTACCTTACTTCAACCCAATTCAATTAAAATTGTTCAAAAAAAAGTTTGCATGGCGATATTTCCGCAATCGAGACTCGTAAGTGGTTGCGGTTTTCAGTTCTGAATTTGAAATTCATACACCTTTCCGGGTATGCAAAAATTTTAGCACATTTTGAAAAGTTAAATTTTATTGACTTTTTAAAGAAAATAATGGACTAACCCCTTTGCAAATTTTTCCGAAAAAAGTGATTTTTTCTTAAATGTTTCCAAAACCCATCGAGACATACATCAAAAGAAAGGTCTTTGAAAACTGTATTTGTATGTGTAAGAAAAAATTTTCTAGGTGGTCTGGTTCTCAAAATATTTACATCCAAAGTGATATTTCGACCTAATTACAAAAACCAACCCAACAAAATTGTTTGGATGGCGATATTTCTGCAATCGAGACTCGTAGATGGTTGAAAATTTCAAAATTTTGTATAAGTTTTTAAAGATCTTCCTAAAACTGAAAACCAAAAAATTTTACGACCTCTGGTTCTGGAAATATCTTCATCCAAAGTGATATTACCTTACTTCAACCCAATTCAATTAAAATTGTTCAAAAAAAAGTTTGCATGGCGATATTTCCGCAATCGAGACTCGTAAGTGGTTGCGGTTTTCAGTTCTGAATTTGAAATTCATACACCTTTCCGGGTATGCAAAAATTTTAGCACATTTTGAAAAGTTAAATTTTATTGACTTTTTAAAGAAATTAATGGACTAACCCCTTTGCAAATTTTTCCGAAAAAAGTGATTTTTTCTTAAATGTTTCCAAAACCCATCGAGACATACATCAAAAGAAAGGTCTTTGAAAACTGTATTTGTATGTGTAAGAAAAAATTTTCTAGGTGGTCTGGTTCTCAAAATATTTACATCCAAAGTGATATTTCGACCTAATTACAAAAACCAACCGAACAAAATTGTTTGGATGGCGATATTTCTGCAATCGAGACTCGTAGATGGTTGAAAATTTCAAAATTGTGTATTAGTTTTTTAAGATCTTCCTAAAACTGAAAACCAAAAAATTTTACGACCTCTGGTTCTGGAAATATCTTCATCCAAAGTGATATTACCTTACTTCAACCCAATTCAATTAAAATTGTTCAAAAAAAAGTTTGCATGGCGATATTTCCGCAATCGAGACTCGTAAGTGGTTGCGGTTTTCAGTTCTGAATTTGAAATTCATACACCTTTCCGGGTATGCAAAAATTTTAGCACATTTTGAAAAGTTAAATTTTATTGACTTTTTAAAGAAAATAATGGACTAACCCCTTTGCAAATTTTTCCGAAAAAAGTGATTTTTTCTTAAATGTTTCCAAAACCCATCGAGACATACATCAAAAGAAAGGTCTTTGAAAACTGTATTTGTATGTGTAAGAAAAAATTTTCTAGGTGGTCTGGTTCTCAAAATATTTACATCCAAAGTGATATTTCGACCTAATTACAAAAACCAACCCAACAAAATTGTTTGGATGGCGATATTTCTGCAATCGAGACTCGTAGATGGTTGAAAATTTCAAAATTTTGTATAAGTTTTTAAAGATCTTCCTAAAACTGAAAACCAAAAAATTTTACGACCTCTGGTTCTGGAAATATCTTCATCCAAAGTGATATTACCTTACTTCAACCCAATTCAATTAAAATTGTTCAAAAAAAAGTTTGCATGGCGATATTTCCGCAATCGAGACTCGTAAGTGGTTGCGGTTTTCAGTTCTGAATTTGAAATTCATACACCTTTCCGGGTATGCAAAAATTTTAGCACATTTTGAAAAGTTAAATTTTATTGACTTTTTAAAGAAATTAATGGACTAACCCCTTTCCAAATTTTTCCGAAAAAAGTGATTTTTTCTTAAATGTTTCCAAAACCCATCGAGACATACATCAAAAGAAAGGTCTTTGAAAACTGTATTTGTATGTGTAAGAAAAAATTTTCTAGGTGGTCTGGTTCTCAAAATATTTACATCCAAAGTGATATTTCGACCTAATTACAAAAACCAACCCAACAAAATTGTTTGGATGGCGATATTTCTGCAATCGAGACTCGTAGATGGTTGAAAATTTCAAAATTGTGTATTTTTTAAGATCTTCCGAAAACTGAAAACCAAAAAATTTTACGACCTCTGGTTCTGGAAATATCTTCATCCAAAGTGATATTACCTTACTTCAACCCAATTCAATTAAAATTGTTCAAAAAAAAGTTTGCATGGCGATATTTCCGCAATCGAGACTCGTAAGTGGTTGCGGTTTTCAGTTCTGAATTTGAAATTCATACACCTTTCCGGGTATGCAAAAATTTTAGCACATTTTGAAAAGTTAAATTTTATTGACTTTTTAAAGAAATTAATGGACTAACCCCTTTGCAAATTTTTCCGAAAAAAGTGATTTTTTCTTAAATGTTTCCAAAACCCATCGAGACATACATCAAAAGAAAGGTCTTTGAAAACTGTATTTGTATGTGTAAGAAAAAATTTTCTAGGTGGTCTGGTTCTCAAAATATTTACATCCAAAGTGATATTTCGACCTATTTACAAAAACCAACCCAACAAAATTGTTTGGATGGCGATATTTCTGCAATCGAGACTCGTAGATGGTTGAAAATTTCAAAATTGTGTCTTAGTTTTTTAAGATCTTCCTAAAACTGAAAACCAAAAAATTTTACTACCTCTGGTTCTGGAAATATCTTCATCCAAAGTGATATTACCTTACTTCAACCCAATTCAATTAAAATTGTTCAAAAAAAAGTTTGCATGGCGATATTTCCGCAATCGAGACTCGTAAGTGGTTGCGGTTTTCAGTTCTGAATTTGAAATTCATACACCTTTCCGGGTATGCAAAAATTTTAGCACATTTTGAAAAGTTAAATTTTATTGACTTTTTAAAGAAATTAATGGACTAACCCCTTTGCAAATTTTTCCGAAAAAAGTGATTTTTTCTTAAATGTTTCCAAAACCCATCGAGACATACATCAAAAGAAAGGTCTTTGAAAACTGTATTTGTATGTGTAAGAAAAAATTTTCTAGGTGGTCTGGTTCTCAAAATATTTACATCCAAAGTGATATTTCGACCTAATTACAAAAACCAACCCAACAAAATTGTTTGGATGGCGATATTTCTGCAATCGAGACTCGTAGATGGTTGAAAATTTCAAAATTGTGTATTAGTTTTTTAAGATCTTCCTAAAACTGAAAACCAAAAAATTTTACGACCTCTGGTTCTGGAAATATCTTCATCCAAAGTGATATTACCTTACTTCAACCCAATTCAATTAAAATTGTTCAAAAAAAAGTTTGCATGGCGATATTTCCGCAATCGAGACTCGTAAGTGGTTGCGGTTTTCAGTTCTGAATTTGAAATTCATACACCTTTCCGGGTATGCAAAAATTTTAGCACATTTTGAAAAGTTAAATTTTATTGACTTTTTAAAGAAAATAATGGACTAACCCCTTTGCAAATTTTTCCGAAAAAAGTGATTTTTTCTTAAATGTTTCCAAAGCCCATCGAGACATACATCAAAAGAAAGGTCTTTGAAAACTGTATTTGTATGTGTAAGAAAAAATTTTCTAGGTGGTCTGGTTCTCAAAATATTTACATCCAAAGTGATATTTCGACCTAATTACAAAAACCAACCGAACAAAATTGTTTGGATGGCGATATTTCTGCAATCGAGACTCGTAGATGGTTGAAAATTTCAAAATTGTGTATTAGTTTTTTAAGATCTTCCTAAAACTGAAAACCAAAAAATTTTACGACCTCTGGTTCTCGAAATATCTTCATCCAAAGTGATATTACCTTACTTTTCAACCCAATTCAATTAAAATTGTTCAAAAAAAAGTTTGCATGGCGATATTTCCGCAATCGAGACTCGTAAGTGGTTGCGGTTTTCAGTTCTGAATTTGAAATTCATACACCTTTCCGGGTATGCAAAAATTTTAGCACATTTTGAAAAGTTAAATTTTATTGACTTTTTAAAGAAATTAATGGACTAACCCCTTTGCAAATTTTTCCGAAAAAAGTGATTTTTTCTTAAATGTTTCCAAAACCCATCGAGACATACATCAAAAGAAAGGTCTTTGAAAACTGTATTTGTATGTGTAAGAAAAAATTTTCTAGGTGGTCTGGTTCTCAAAATATTTACATCCAAAGTGATATTTCGACCTAATTACAAAAACCAACCCAACAAAATTGTTTGGATGGCGATATTTCTGCAATCGAGACTCGTAGATGGTTGAAAATTTCAAAATTGTGAATTAGTTTTTTAAGATCTTCCTAAAACTGAAAACCAAAAAATTTTACGACCTCTGGTTCTGGAAATATCTTCATCCAAAGTGATATTACCTTACTTCAACCCAATTCAATTAAAATTGTTCAAAAAAAAGTTTGCATGGCGATATTTCCGCAATCGAGACTCGTAAGTGGTTGCGGTTTTCAGTTCTGAATTTGAAATTCATACACCTTTCCGGGTATGCAAAAATTTTAGCACATTTTGAAAAGTTAAATTTTATTGACTTTTTAAAGAAAATAATGGACTAACCCCTTTGCAAATTTTTCCGAAAAAAGTGATGTGTAAGAAAAAATTTTCTAGGTGGTCTGGTTCTCAAAATATTTACATCCAAAGTGATATTTCGACCTAATTACAAAAACCAACCGAACAAAATTGTTTGGATGGCGATATTTCTGCAATCGAGACTCGAAGATGGTTGAAAATTTCAAAATTGTGTCTTAGTTTTTTAAGATCTTCCTAAAACTGAAAACCAAAAAATTTTACGACCTCTGGTTCTGGAAATATCTTCATCCAAAGTGATATTACCTTACTTCAACCCAATTCAATTAAAATTGTTCAAAAAAAAGTTTGCATGGCGATATTTCCGCAATCGAGACTCGTAAGTGGTTGCGGTTTTCAGTTCTGAATTTGAAATTCATACACCTTTCCGGGTATGCAAAAATTTTAGCACATTTTGAAAAGTTAAATTTTATTGACTTTTTAAAGAAAATAATGGACTAACCCCTTTGCAAATTTTTCCGAAAAAAGTGATTTTTTCTTAAATGTTTCCAAAACCCATCGAGACATACATCAAAAGAAAGGTCTTTGAAAACTGTATTTGTATGTGTAAGAAAAAATTTTCTAGGTGGTCTGGTTCTCAAAATATTTACATCCAAAGTGATATTTCGACCTAATTACAAAAACCAACCCAACAAAATTGTTTGGATGGCGATATTTCTGCAATCGAGACTCGTAGATGGTTGAAAATTTCAAAATTGTGTATTAGTTTTTTAAGATCTTCCTAAAACTGAAAACCAAAAAATTTTACGACCTCTGGTTCTGGAAATATCTTCATCCAAAGTGATATTACCTTACTTCAACCCAATTCAATTAAAATTGTTCAAAAAAAAGTTTGCATGGCGATATTTCCGCAATCGAGACTCGTAAGTGGTTGCGGTTTTCAGTTCTGAATTTGAAATTCATACACCTTTCCGGGTATGCAAAAATTTTAGCACATTTTGAAAAGTTAAATTTTATTGACTTTTTAAAGAAAATAATGGACTAACCCCTTTGCAATTTTTTCCGAAAAAAGTGATTTTTTCTTAAATGTTTTCAAAGCCCATCGAGACATACATCAAAAGAAAGGTCTTTGAAAACTGTATTTGTATGTGTAAGAAAAAATTTTCTAGGTGGTCTGGTTCTCAAAATATTTACATCCAAAGTGATATTTCGACCTAATTACAAAAACCAACCGAACAAAATTGTTTGGATGGCGATATTTCTGCAATCGAGACTCGTAGATGGTTGAAAATTTCAAAATTGTGTCTTAGTTTTTTAAGATCTTCCTAAAACTGAAAACCAAAAAATTTTACGACCTCTGGTTCTGGAAATATCTTCATCCAAAGTGATATTACCTTATTTCAACCCAATTCAATTAAAATTGTTCAAAAAAAAGTTTGCATGGCGATATTTCCGCAATCGAGACTCGTAAGTGGTTGCGGTTTTCAGTTCTGAATTTGAAATTCATACACCTTTCCGGGTATGCAAAAATTTTAGCACATTTTGAAAAGTTAAATTTTATTGACTTTTTAAAGAAATTAATGGACTAACCCCTTTGCAAATTTTTCCGAAAAAAGTGATTTTTTCTTAAATGTTTCCAAAACCCATCGAGACATACATCAAAAGAAAGGTCTTTGAAAACTGTATTTGTATGTGTAAGAAAAAATTTTCTAGGTGGTCTGGTTCTCAAAATATTTACATCCAAAGTGATATTTCGACCTAATTACAAAAACCAACCCAACAAAATTGTTTGGATGGCGATATTTCTGCAATCGAGACTCGTAGATGGTTGAAAATTTCAAAATTGTGTATTAGTTTTTTAAGATCTTCCTAAAACTGAAAACCAAAAAATTTTACGACCTCTGGTTCTGGAAATATCTTCATCCAAAGTGATATTACCTTATTTCAACCCAATTCAATTAAAATTGTTCAAAAAAAAGTTTGCATGGCGATATTTCCGCAATCGAGACTCGTAAGTGGTTGCGGTTTTCAGTTCTGAATTTGAAATTCATACACCTTTCCGGGTATGCAAAAATTTTAGCACATTTTGAAAAGTTAAATTTTATTGACTTTTTAAAGAAATTAATGGACTAACCCCTTTGCAAATTTTTCCGAAAAAAGTGATTTTTTCTTAAATGTTTCCAAAACCCATCGAGACATACATCAAAAGAAAGGTCTTTGAAAACTGTATTTGTATGTGTAAGAAAAAATTTTCTAGGTGGTCTGGTTCTCAAAATATTTACATCCAAAGTGATATTTCGACCTAATTACAAAAACCAACCCAACAAAATTGTTTGGATGGCGATATTTCTGCAATCGAGACTCGTAGATGGTTGAAAATTTCAAAATTGTGTATTAGTTTTTTAAGATCTTCCTAAAACTGAAAACCAAAAAATTTTACGACCTCTGGTTCTGGAAATATCTTCATCCAAAGTGATATTACCTTACTTCAACCCAATTCAATTAAAATTGTTCAAAAAAAAGTTTGCATGGCGATATTTCCGCAATCGAGACTCGTAAGTGGTTGCGGTTTTCAGTTCTGAATTTGAAATTCATACACCTTTCCGGGTATGCAAAAATTTTAGCACATTTTGAAAAGTTAAATTTTATTGACTTTTTAAAGAAAATAATGGACTAACCCCTTTGCAAATTTTTCCGAAAAAAGTGATTTTTTCTTAAATGTTTCCAAAGCCCATCGAGACATACATCAAAAGAAAGGTCTTTGAAAACTGTATTTGTATGTGTAAGAAAAAATTTTCTAGGTGGTCTGGTTCTCAAAATATTTACATCCAAAGTGATATTTCGACCTAATTACAAAAACCAACCGAACAAAATTGTTTGGATGGCGATATTTCTGCAATCGAGACTCGTAGATGGTTGAAAATTTCAAAATTGTGTATTAGTTTTTTAAGATCTTCCTAAAACTGAAAACCAAAAAATTTTACGACCTCTGGTTCTCGAAATATCTTCATCCAAAGTGATATTACCTTACTTTTCAACCCAATTCAATTAAAATTGTTCAAAAAAAAGTTTGCATGGCGATATTTCCGCAATCGAGACTCGTAAGTGGTTGCGGTTTTCAGTTCTGAATTTGAAATTCATACACCTTTCCGGGTATGCAAAAATTTTAGCACATTTTGAAAAGTTAAATTTTATTGACTTTTTAAAGAAATTAATGGACTAACCCCTTTGCAAATTTTTCCGAAAAAAGTGATTTTTTCTTAAATGTTTCCAAAACCCATCGAGACATACATCAAAAGAAAGGTCTTTGAAAACTGTATTTGTATGTGTAAGAAAAAATTTTCTAGGTGGTCTGGTTCTCAAAATATTTACATCCAAAGTGATATTTCGACCTAATTACAAAAACCAACCCAACAAAATTGTTTGGATGGCGATATTTCTGCAATCGAGACTCGTAGATGGTTGAAAATTTCAAAATTGTGAATTAGTTTTTTAAGATCTTCCTAAAACTGAAAACCAAAAAATTTTACGACCTCTGGTTCTGGAAATATCTTCATCCAAAGTGATATTACCTTACTTCAACCCAATTCAATTAAAATTGTTCAAAAAAAAGTTTGCATGGCGATATTTCCGCAATCGAGACTCGTAAGTGGTTGCGGTTTTCAGTTCTGAATTTGAAATTCATACACCTTTCCGGGTATGCAAAAATTTTAGCACATTTTGAAAAGTTAAATTTTATTGACTTTTTAAAGAAAATAATGGACTAACCCCTTTGCAAATTTTTCCGAAAAAAGTGATGTGTAAGAAAAAATTTTCTAGGTGGTCTGGTTCTCAAAATATTTACATCCAAAGTGATATTTCGACCTAATTACAAAAACCAACCGAACAAAATTGTTTGGATGGCGATATTTCTGCAATCGAGACTCGAAGATGGTTGAAAATTTCAAAATTGTGTATTAGTTTTTTAAGATCTTCCTAAAACTGAAAACCAAAAAATTTTACGACCTCTGGTTCTGGAAATATCTTCATCCAAAGTGATATTACCTTACTTCAACCCAATTCAATTAAAATTGTTCAAAAAAAAGTTTGCATGGCGATATTTCCGCAATCGAGACTCGTAAGTGGTTGCGGTTTTCAGTTCTGAATTTGAAATTCATACACCTTTCCGGGTATGCAAAAATTTTAGCACATTTTGAAAAGTTAAATTTTATTGACTTTTTAAAGAAAATAATGGACTAACCCCTTTGCAATTTTTTCCGAAAAAAGTGATTTTTTCTTAAATGTTTTCAAAGCCCATCGAGACATACATCAAAAGAAAGGTCTTTGAAAACTGTATTTGTATGTGTAAGAAAAAATTTTCTAGGTGGTCTGGTTCTCAAAATATTTACATCCAAAGTGATATTTCGACCTAATTACAAAAACCAACCGAACAAAATTGTTTGGATGGCGATATTTCTGCAATCGAGACTCGTAGATGGTTGAAAATTTCAAAATTGTGTCTTAGTTTTTTAAGATCTTCCTAAAACTGAAAACCAAAAAATTTTACGACCTCTGGTTCTGGAAATATCTTCATCCAAAGTGATATTACCTTATTTCAACCCAATTCAATTAAAATTGTTCAAAAAAAAGTTTGCATGGCGATATTTCCGCAATCGAGACTCGTAAGTGGTTGCGGTTTTCAGTTCTGAATTTGAAATTCATACACCTTTCCGGGTATGCAAAAATTTTAGCACATTTTGAAAAGTTAAATTTTATTGACTTTTTAAAGAAATTAATGGACTAACCCCTTTGCAAATTTTTCCGAAAAAAGTGATTTTTTCTTAAATGTTTCCAAAACCCATCGAGACATACATCAAAAGAAAGGTCTTTGAAAACTGTATTTGTATGTGTAAGAAAAAATTTTCTAGGTGGTCTGGTTCTCAAAATATTTACATCCAAAGTGATATTTCGACCTAATTACAAAAACCAACCCAACAAAATTGTTTGGATGGCGATATTTCTGCAATCGAGACTCGTAGATGGTTGAAAATTTCAAAATTGTGTATTAGTTTTTTAAGATCTTCCTAAAACTGAAAACCAAAAAATTTTACGACCTCTGGTTCTGGAAATATCTTCATCCAAAGTGATATTACCTTATTTCAACCCAATTCAATTAAAATTGTTCAAAAAAAGTTTGCATGGCGATATTTCCGCAATCGAGACTCGTAAGTGGTTGCGGTTTTCAGTTCTGAATTTGAAATTCATACACCTTTCCGGGTATGCAAAAATTTTAGCACATTTTGAAAAGTTAAATTTTATTGACTTTTTAAAGAAATTAATGGACTAACCCCTTTGCAAATTTTTCCGAAAAAAGTGATTTTTTCTTAAATGTTTCCAAAACCCATCGAGACATACATCAAAAGAAAGGTCTTTGAAAACTGTATTTGTATGTGTAAGAAAAAATTTTCTAGGTGGTCTGGTTCTCAAAATATTTACATCCAAAGTGATATTTCGACCTATTTACAAAAACCAACCCAACAAAATTGTTTGGATGGCGATATTTCTGCAATCGAGACTCGTAGATGGTTGAAAATTTCAAAATTGTGTATTAGTTTTTTAAGATCTTCCTAAAACTGAAAACCAAAAAATTTTACTACCTCTGGTTCTGGAAATATCTTCATCCAAAGTGATATTACCTTACTTCAACCCAATTCAATTAAAATTGTTCAAAAAAAAGTTTGCATGGCGATATTTCCGCAATCGAGACTCGTAAGTGGTTGCGGTTTTCAGTTCTGAATTTGAAATTCATACACCTTTCCGGGTATGCAAAAATTTTAGCACATTTTGAAAAGTTAAATTTTATTGACTTTTTAAAGAAAATAATGGACTAACCCCTTTGCAATTTTTTCCGAAAAAAGTGATTTTTTCTTAAATGTTTTCAAAGCCCATCGAGACATACATCAAAAGAAAGGTCTTTGAAAACTGTATTTGTATGTGTAAGAAAAAATTTTCTAGGTGGTCTGGTTCTCAAAATATTTACATCCAAAGTGATATTTCGACCTAATTACAAAAACCAACCGAACAAAATTGTTTGGATGGCGATATTTCTGCAATCGAGACTCGTAGATGGTTGAAAATTTCAAAATTGTGTCTTAGTTTTTTAAGATCTTCCTAAAACTGAAAACCAAAAAATTTTACGACCTCTGGTTCTGGAAATATCTTCATCCAAAGTGATATTACCTTACTTCAACCCAATTCAATTAAAATTGTTCCAAATAAAGTTTGCATGGCGATATTTCCGCAATCGAGACTCGTAAGTGGTTGCGGTTTTCAGTTCTGAATTTGAAATTCATACACCTTTCCGGGTATGCAAAAATTTTAGCACATTTTGAAAAGTTAAATTTTATTGACTTTTTAAAGAAAATAATGGACTAACCCCTTTGCAAATTTTTCCGAAAAAAGTGATTTTTTCTTAAATGTTTCCAAAGCCCATCGAGACATACATCAAAAGAAAGGTCTTTGAAAACTGTATTTGTATGTGTAAGAAAAAATTTTCTAGGTGGTCTGGTTCTCAAAATATTTACATCCAAAGTGATATTTCGACCTAATTACAAAAACCAACCGAACAAAATTGTTTGGATGGCGATATTTCTGCAATCGAGACTCGTAGATGGTTGAAAATTTCAAAATTGTGTCTTAGTTTTTTAAGATCTTCCTAAAACTGAAAACCAAAAAATTTTACGACCTCTGGTTCTGGAAATATCTTCATCCAAAGTGATATTACCTTACTTCAACCCAATTCAATTAAAATTGTTCAAAAAAAAGTTTGCATGGCGATATTTCCGCAATCGAGACTCGTAAGTGGTTGCGGTTTTCAGTTCTGAATTTGAAATTCATACACCTTTCCGGGTATGCAAAAATTTTAGCACATTTTGAAAAGTTAAATTTTATTGACTTTTTAAAGAAATTAATGGACTAACCCCTTTGCAAATTTTTCCGAAAAAAGTGATTTTTTCTTAAATGTTTCCAAAACCCATCGAGACATACATCAAAAGAAAGGTCTTTGAAAACTGTATTTGTATGTGTAAGAAAAAATTTTCTAGGTGGTCTGGTTCTCAAAATATTTACATCCAAAGTGATATTTCGACCTAATTACAAAAACCAACCCAACAAAATTGTTTGGATGGCGATATTTCTGCAATCGAGACTCGTAGATGGTTGAAAATTTCAAAATTGTGTCTTAGTTTTTTAAGATCTTCCTAAAACTGAAAACCAAAAAATTTTACGACCTCTGGTTCTGGAAATATCTTCATCCAAAGTGATATTACCTTACTTCAACCCAATTCAATTAAAATTGTTCAAAAAAAAGTTTGCATGGCGATATTTCCGCAATCGAGACTCGTAAGTGGTTGCGGTTTTCAGTTCTGAATTTGAAATTCATACACCTTTCCGGGTATGCAAAAATTTTAGCACATTTTGAAAAGTTAAATTTTATTGACTTTTTAAAGAAAATAATGGACTAACCCCTTTGCAATTTTTTCCGAAAAAAGTGATTTTTTCTTAAATGTTTTCAAAGCCCATCGAGACATACATCAAAAGAAAGGTCTTTGAAAACTGTATTTGTATGTGTAAGAAAAAATTTTCTAGGTGGTCTGGTTCTCAAAATATTTACATCCAAAGTGATATTTCGACCTAATTACAAAAACCAACCGAACAAAATTGTTTGGATGGCGATATTTCTGCAATCGAGACTCGTAGATGGTTGAAAATTTCAAAATTGTGTCTTAGTTTTTTAAGATCTTCCTAAAACTGAAAACCAAAAAATTTTACGACCTCTGGTTCTGGAAATATCTTCATCCAAAGTGATATTACCTTACTTCAACCCAATTCAATTAAAATTGTTCAAAAAAAAGTTTGCATGGCGATATTTCCGCAATCGAGACTCGTAAGTGGTTGCGGTTTTCAGTTCTGAATTTGAAATTCATACACCTTTCCGGGTATGCAAAAATTTTAGCACATTTTGAAAAGTTAAATTTTATTGACTTTTTAAAGAAATTAATGGACTAACCCCTTTGCAAATTTTTCCGAAAAAAGTGATTTTTTCTTAAATGTTTCCAAAACCCATCGAGACATACATCAAAAGAAAGGTCTTTGAAAACTGTATTTGTATGTGTAAGAAAAAATTTTCTAGGTGGTCTGGTTCTCAAAATATTTACATCCAAAGTGATATTTCGACCTAATTACAAAAACCAACCCAACAAAATTGTTTGGATGGCGATATTTCTGCAATCGAGACTCGTAGATGGTTGAAAATTTCAAAATTGTGTATTAGTTTTTTAAGATCTTCCTAAAACTGAAAACCAAAAAATTTTACGACCTCTGGTTCTGGAAATATCTTCATCCAAAGTGATATTACCTTACTTCAACCCAATTCAATTAAAATTGTTCAAAAAAAAGTTTGCATGGCGATATTTCCGCAATCGAGACTCGTAAGTGGTTGCGGTTTTCAGTTCTGAATTTGAAATTCATACACCTTTCCGGGTATGCAAAAATTTTAGCACATTTTGAAAAGTTAAATTTTATTGACTTTTTAAAGAAATTAATGGACTAACCCCTTTGCAATTTTTTCCGAAAAAAGTGATTTTTTCTTAAATGTTTTCAAAGCCCATCGAGACATACATCAAAAGAAAGGTCTTTGAAAACTGTATTTGTATGTGTAAGAAAAAATTTTCTAGGTGGTCTGGTTCTCAAAATATTTACATCCAAAGTGATATTTCGACCTAATTACAAAAACCAACCCAACAAAATTGTTTGGATGGCGATATTTCTGCAATCGAGACTCGTAGATGGTTGAAAATTTCAAAATTGTGTCTTAGTTTTTTAAGATCTTCCTAAAACTGAAAACCAAAAAATTTTACGACCTCTGGTTCTGGAAATATCTTCATCCAAAGTGATATTACCTTACTTCAACCCAATTCAATTAAAATTGTTCAAAAAAAAGTTTGCATGGCGATATTTCCGCAATCGAGACTCGTAAGTGGTTGCGGTTTTCAGTTCTGAATTTGAAATTCATACACCTTTCCGGGTATGCAAAAATTTTAGCACATTTTGAAAAGTTAAATTTTATTGACTTTTTAAAGAAAATAATGGACTAACCCCTTTGCAATTTTTTCCGAAAAAAGTGATTTTTTCTTAAATGTTTTCAAAGCCCATCGAGACATACATCAAAAGAAAGGTCTTTGAAAACTGTATTTGTATGTGTAAGAAAAAATTTTCTAGGTGGTCTGGTTCTCAAAATATTTACATCCAAAGTGATATTTCGACCTAATTACAAAAACCAACCGAACAAAATTGTTTGGATGGCGATATTTCTGCAATCGAGACTCGTAGATGGTTGAAAATTTCAAAATTGTGTCTTAGTTTTTTAAGATCTTCCTAAAACTGAAAACCAAAAAATTTTACGACCTCTGGTTCTGGAAATATCTTCATCCAAAGTGATATTACCTTACTTCAACCCAATTCAATTAAAATTGTTCAAAAAAAAGTTTGCATGGCGATATTTCCGCAATCGAGACTCGTAAGTGGTTGCGGTTTTCAGTTCTGAATTTGAAATTCATACACCTTTCCGGGTATGCAAAAATTTTAGCACATTTTGAAAAGTTAAATTTTATTGACTTTTTAAAGAAATTAATGGACTAACCCCTTTGCAATTTTTTCCGAAAAAAGTGATTTTTTCTTAAATGTTTTCAAAGCCCATCGAGACATACATCAAAAGAAAGGTCTTTGAAAACTGTATTTGTATGTGTAAGAAAAAATTTTCTAGGTGGTCTGGTTCTCAAAATATTTACATCCAAAGTGATATTTCGACCTAATTACAAAAACCAACCGAACAAAATTGTTTGGATGGCGATATTTCTGCAATCGAGACTCGAAGATGGTTGAAAATTTCAAAATTGTGTCTTAGTTTTTTAAGATCTTCCTAAAACTGAAAACCAAAAAATTTTACGACCTCTGGTTCTGGAAATATCTTCATCCAAAGTGATATTACCTTACTTCAACCCAATTCAATTAAAATTGTTCAAAAAAAAGTTTGCATGGCGATATTTCCGCAATCGAGACTCGTAAGTGGTTGCGGTTTTCAGTTCTGAATTTGAAATTCATACACCTTTCCGGGTATGCAAAAATTTTAGCACATTTTGAAAAGTTAAATTTTATTGACTTTTTAAAGAACTTAATGGACTAACCCCTTTGCAAATTTTTCCGAAAAAAGTGATTTTTTCTTAAATGTTTTCAAAGCCCATCGAGACATACATCAAAAGAAAGGTCTTTAAAAACTGTATTTGTATGTGTAAGAAAAAATTTTCTAGGTGGTCTGGTTCTCAAAATATTTACATCCAAAGTGATATTTCGACCTAATTACAAAAACCAACCGAACAAAATTGTTTGGATGGCGATATTTCTGCAATCGAGACTCGTAGATGGTTGAAAATTTCAAAATTGTGTCTTAGTTTTTTAAGATCTTCCTAAAACTGAAAACCAAAAAATTTTACGACCTCTGGTTCTGGAAATATCTTCATCCAAAGTGATATTACCTTATTTCAACCCAATTCAATTAAAATTGTTCAAAAAAAAGTTTGCATGGCGATATTTCCGCAATCGAGACTCGTAAGTGGTTGCGGTTTTCAGTTCTGAATTTGAAATTCATACACCTTTCCGGGTATGCAAAAATTTTAGCACATTTTGAAAAGTTAAATTTTATTGACTTTTTAAAGAAAATAATGGACTAACCCCTTTGCAATTTTTTCCGAAAAAAGTGATTTTTTCTTAAATGTTTTCAAAGCCCATCGAGACATACATAAAAAGAAAGGTCTTTGAAAACTGTATTTGTATGTGTAAGAAAAAATTTTCTAGGTGGTCTGGTTCTCAAAATATTTACATCCAAAGTGATATTTCGACCTAATTACAAAAACCAACCGAACAAAATTGTTTGGATGGCGATATTTCTGCAATCGAGACTCGTAGATGGTTGAAAATTTCAAAATTGTGTCTTAGTTTTTTAAGATCTTCCTAAAACTGAAAACCAAAAAATTTTACGACCTCTGGTTCTGGAAATATCTTCATCCAAAGTGATATTACCTTACTTCAACCCAATTCAATTAAAATTGTTCAAAAAAAAGTTTGCATGGCGATATTTCCGCAATCGAGACTCGTAAGTGGTTGCGGTTTTCAGTTCTGAATTTGAAATTCATACACCTTTCCGGGTATGCAAAAATTTTAGCACATTTTGAAAAGTTAAATTTTATTGACTTTTTAAAGAAAATAATGGACTAACCCCTTTGCAAATTTTTCCGAAAAAAGTGATTTTTTCTTAAATGTTTCCAAAGCCCATCGAGACATACATCAAAAGAAAGGTCTTTGAAAACTGTATTTGTATGTGTAAGAAAAAATTTTCTAGGTGGTCTGGTTCTCAAAATATTTACATCCAAAGTGATATTTCGACCTAATTACAAAAACCAACCGAACAAAATTGTTTGGATGGCGATATTTCTGCAATCGAGACTCGTAGATGGTTGAAAATTTCAAAATTGTGTATTAGTTTTTTAAGATCTTCCTAAAACTGAAAACCAAAAAATTTTACGACCTCTGGTTCTGGAAATATCTTCATCCAAAGTGATATTACCTTATTTCAACCCAATTCAATTAAAATTGTTCAAAAAAAAGTTTGCATGGCGATATTTCCGCAATCGAGACTCGTAAGTGGTTGCGGTTTTCAGTTCTGAATTTGAAATTCATACACCTTTCCGGGTATGCAAAAATTTTAGCACATTTTGAAAAGTTAAATTTTATTGACTTTTTAAAGAAATTAATGGACTAACCCCTTTGCAAATTTTTCCGAAAAAAGTGTGTTTTTCTTAAATGTTTCCAAAACCCATCGAGACATACATCAAAAGAAAGGTCTTTGAAAACTGTATTTGTATGTGTAAGAAAAAATTTTCTAGGTGGTCTGGTTCTCAAAATATTTACATCCAAAGTGATATTTCGACCTAATTACAAAAACCAACCGAACAAAATTGTTTGGATGGCGATATTTCTGCAATCGAGACTCGAAGATGGTTGAAAATTTCAAAATTGTGTATTAGTTTTTTAAGATCTTCCTAAAACTGAAAACCAAAAAATTTTACGACCTCTGGTTCTGGAAATATCTTCATCCAAAGTGATATTACCTTACTTCAACCCAATTCAATTAAAATTGTTCAAAAAAAAGTTTGCATGGCGATATTTCCGCAATCGAGACTCGTAAGTGGTTGCGGTTTTCAGTTCTGAATTTGAAATTCATACACCTTTCCGGGTATGCAAAAATTTTAGCACATTTTGAAAAGTTAAATTTTATTGACTTTTTAAAGAAAATAATGGACTAACCCCTTTGCAAATTTTTCCGAAAAAAGTGATTTTTTCTTAAATGTTTCCAAAACCCATCGAGACATACATCAAAAGAAAGGTCTTTGAAAACTGTATTTGTATGTGTAAGAAAAAATTTTCTAGGTGGTCTGGTTCTCAAAATATTTACATCCAAAGTGATATTTCGACCTAATTACAAAAACCAACCCAACAAAATTGTTTGGATGGCGATATTTCTGCAATCGAGACTCGTAGATGGTTGAAAATTTCAAAATTGTGTATTAGTTTTTTAAGATCTTCCTAAAACTGAAAACCAAAAAATTTTACGACCTCTGGTTCTGGAAATATCTTCATCCAAAGTGATATTACCTTACTTCAACCCAATTCAATTAAAATTGTTCAAAAAAAAGTTTGCATGGCGATATTTCCGCAATCGAGACTCGTAAGTGGTTGCGGTTTTCAGTTCTGAATTTGAAATTCATACACCTTTCCGGGTATGCAAAAATTTTAGCACATTTTGAAAAGTTAAATTTTATTGACTTTTTAAAGAAAATAATGGACTAACCCCTTTGCAATTTTTTCCGAAAAAAGTGATTTTTTCTTAAATGTTTTCAAAGCCCATCGAGACATACATCAAAAGAAAGGTCTTTGAAAACTGTATTTGTATGTGTAAGAAAAAATTTTCTAGGTGGTCTGGTTCTCAAAATATTTACATCCAAAGTGATATTTCGACCTAATTACAAAAACCAACCGAACAAAATTGTTTGGATGGCGATATTTCTGCAATCGAGACTCGTAGATGGTTGAAAATTTCAAAATTGTGTCTTAGTTTTTTAAGATCTTCCTAAAACTGAAAACCAAAAAATTTTACGACCTCTGGTTCTGGAAATATCTTCATCCAAAGTGATATTACCTTATTTCAACCCAATTCAATTAAAATTGTTCAAAAAAAAGTTTGCATGGCGATATTTCCGCAATCGAGACTCGTAAGTGGTTGCGGTTTTCAGTTCTGAATTTGAAATTCATACACCTTTCCGGGTATGCAAAAATTTTAGCACATTTTGAAAAGTTAAATTTTATTGACTTTTTAAAGAAATTAATGGACTAACCCCTTTGCAAATTTTTCCGAAAAAAGTGATTTTTTCTTAAATGTTTCCAAAACCCATCGAGACATACATCAAAAGAAAGGTCTTTGAAAACTGTATTTGTATGTGTAAGAAAAAATTTTCTAGGTGGTCTGGTTCTCAAAATATTTACATCCAAAGTGATATTTCGACCTAATTACAAAAACCAACCCAACAAAATTGTTTGGATGGCGATATTTCTGCAATCGAGACTCGTAGATGGTTGAAAATTTCAAAATTGTGTATTAGTTTTTTAAGATCTTCCTAAAACTGAAAACCAAAAAATTTTACGACCTCTGGTTCTGGAAATATCTTCATCCAAAGTGATATTACCTTATTTCAACCCAATTCAATTAAAATTGTTCAAAAAAAAGTTTGCATGGCGATATTTCCGCAATCGAGACTCGTAAGTGGTTGCGGTTTTCAGTTCTGAATTTGAAATTCATACACCTTTCCGGGTATGCAAAAATTTTAGCACATTTTGAAAAGTTAAATTTTATTGACTTTTTAAAGAAATTAATGGACTAACCCCTTTGCAAATTTTTCCGAAAAAAGTGATTTTTTCTTAAATGTTTCCAAAACCCATCGAGACATACATCAAAAGAAAGGTCTTTGAAAACTGTATTTGTATGTGTAAGAAAAAATTTTCTAGGTGGTCTGGTTCTCAAAATATTTACATCCAAAGTGATATTTCGACCTATTTACAAAAACCAACCCAACAAAATTGTTTGGATGGCGATATTTCTGCAATCGAGACTCGTAGATGGTTGAAAATTTCAAAATTGTGTATTAGTTTTTTAAGATCTTCCTAAAACTGAAAACCAAAAAATTTTACTACCTCTGGTTCTGGAAATATCTTCATCCAAAGTGATATTACCTTACTTCAACCCAATTCAATTAAAATTGTTCAAAAAAAAGTTTGCATGGCGATATTTCCGCAATCGAGACTCGTAAGTGGTTGCGGTTTTCAGTTCTGAATTTGAAATTCATACACCTTTCCGGGTATGCAAAAATTTTAGCACATTTTGAAAAGTTAAATTTTATTGACTTTTTAAAGAAAATAATGGACTAACCCCTTTGCAATTTTTTCCGAAAAAAGTGATTTTTTCTTAAATGTTTTCAAAGCCCATCGAGACATACATCAAAAGAAAGGTCTTTGAAAACTGTATTTGTATGTGTAAGAAAAAATTTTCTAGGTGGTCTGGTTCTCAAAATATTTACATCCAAAGTGATATTTCGACCTAATTACAAAAACCAACCGAACAAAATTGTTTGGATGGCGATATTTCTGCAATCGAGACTCGTAGATGGTTGAAAATTTCAAAATTGTGTCTTAGTTTTTTAAAATCTTCCTAAAACTGAAAACCAAAAAATTTTACGACCTCTGGTTCTGGAAATATCTTCATCCAAAGTGATATTACCTTACTTCAACCCAATTCAATTAAAATTGTTCCAAATAAAGTTTGCATGGCGATATTTCCGCAATCGAGACTCGTAAGTGGTTGCGGTTTTCAGTTCTGAATTTGAAATTCATACACCTTTCCGGGTATGCAAAAATTTTAGCACATTTTGAAAAGTTAAATTTTATTGACTTTTTAAAGAAAATAATGGACTAACCCCTTTGCAAATTTTTCCGAAAAAAGTGATTTTTTCTTAAATGTTTCCAAAGCCCATCGAGACATACATCAAAAGAAAGGTCTTTGAAAACTGTATTTGTATGTGTAAGAAAAAATTTTCTAGGTGGTCTGGTTCTCAAAATATTTACATCCAAAGTGATATTTCGACCTAATTACAAAAACCAACCCAACAAAATTGTTTGGATGGCGATATTTCTGCAATCGAGACTCGTAGATGGTTGAAAATTTCAAAATTGTGTATTAGTTTTTTAAGATCTTCCTAAAACTGAAAACCAAAAAATTTTACGACCTCTGGTTCTGGAAATATCTTCATCCAAAGTGATATTACCTTACTTCAACCCAATTCAATTAAAATTGTTCAAAAAAAAGTTTGCATGGCGATATTTCCGCAATCGAGACTCGTAAGTGGTTGCGGTTTTCAGTTCTGAATTTGAAATTCATACACCTTTCCGGGTATGCAAAAATTTTATCACATTTTGAAAAGTTAAATTTTATTGACTTTTTAAAGAAATTAATGGACTAACCCCTTTGCAAATTTTTCCGAAAAAAGTGATTTTTTCTTAAATGTTTTCAAAGCCCATCGAGACATACATCAAAAGAAAGGTCTTTGAAAACTGTATTTGTATGTGTAAGAAAAAATTTTCTAGGTGGTCTGGTTCTCAAAATATTTACATCCAAAGTGATATTTCGACCTAATTACAAAAACCAACCCAACAAAATTGTTTGGATGGCGATATTTCTGCAATCGAGACTCGTAGATGGTTGAAAATTTCAAAATTGTGTATTAGTTTTTTAAGATCTTCCTAAAACTGAAAACCAAAAAATTTTACGACCTCTGGTTCTGGAAATATCTTCATCCAAAGTGATATTACCTTACTTCAACCCAATTCAATTAAAATTGTTCAAAAAAAAGTTTGCATGGCGATATTTCCGCAATCGAGACTCGTAAGTGGTTGCGGTTTTCAGTTCTGAATTTGAAATTCATACACCTTTCCGGGTATGCAAAAATTTTAGCACATTTTGAAAAGTTAAATTTTATTGACTTTTTAAAGAAAATAATGGACTAACCCCTTTGCAATTTTTTCCGAAAAAAGTGATTTTTTCTTAAATGTTTTCAAAGCCCATCGAGACATACATCAAAAGAAAGGTCTTTGAAAACTGTATTTGTATGTGTAAGAAAAAATTTTCTAGGTGGTCTGGTTCTCAAAATATTTACATCCAAAGTGATATTTCGACCTAATTACAAAAACCAACCCAACAAAATTGTTTGGATGGCGATATTTCTGCAATCGAGACTCGTAGATGGTTGAAAATTTCAAAATTGTGTCTTAGTTTTTTAAGATCTTCCTAAAACTGAAAACCAAAAAATTTTACGACCTCTGGTTCTGGAAATATCTTCATCCAAAGTGATATTACCTTACTTCAACCCAATTCAATTAAAATTGTTCAAAAAAAAGTTTGCATGGCGATATTTCCGCAATCGAGACTCGTAAGTGGTTGCGGTTTTCAGTTCTGAATTTGAAATTCATACACCTTTCCGGGTATGCAAAAATTTTAGCACATTTTGAAAAGTTAAATTTTATTGACTTTTTAAAGAAAATAATGGACTAACCCCTTTGCAAATTTTTCCGAAAAAAGTGATTTTTTCTTAAATGTTTTCAAAGCCCATCGAGACATACATCAAAAGAAAGGTCTTTGAAAACTGTATTTGTATGTGTAAGAAAAAATTTTCTAGGTGGTCTGGTTCTCAAAATATTTACATCCAAAGTGATATTTCGACCTAATTACAAAAACCAACCCAACAAAATTGTTTGGATGGCGATATTTCTGCAATCGAGACTCGTAGATGGTTGATAATTTCAAAATTGTGTATTAGTTTTTTAAGATCTTCCTAAAACTGAAAACCAAAAAATTTTACGACCTCTGGTTCTGGAAATATCTTCATCCAAAGTGATATTACCTTACTTCAACCCAATTCAATTAAAATTGTTCAAAAAAAAGTTTGCATGGCGATATTTCCGCAATCGAGACTCGTAAGTGGTTGCGGTTTTCAGTTCTGAATTTGAAATTCATACACCTTTCCGGGTATGCAAAAATTTTAGCACATTTTGAAAAGTTAAATTTTATTGACTTTTTAAAGAAAATAATGGACTAACCCCTTTGCAATTTTTTCCGAAAAAAGTGATTTTTTCTTAAATGTTTTCAAAGCCCATCGAGACATACATCAAAAGAAAGGTCTTTGAAAACTGTATTTGTATGTGTAAGAAAAAATTTTCTAGGTGGTCTGGTTCTCAAAATATTTACATCCAAAGTGATATTTCGACCTAATTACAAAAACCAACCGAACAAAATTGTTTGGATGGCGATATTTCTGCAATCGAGACTCGAAGATGGTTGAAAATTTCAAAATTGTGTATTAGTTTTTTAAGATCTTCCTAAAACTGAAAACCAAAAAATTTTACGACCTCTGGTTCTGGAAATATCTTCATCCAAAGTGATATTACCTTACTTCAACCCAATTCAATTAAAATTGTTCAAAAAAAAGTTTGCATGGCGATATTTCCGCAATCGAGACTCGTAAGTGGTTGCGGTTTTCAGTTCTGAATTTGAAATTCATACACCTTTCCGGGTATGCAAAAATTTTAGCACATTTTGAAAAGTTAAATTTTATTGACTTTTTAAAGAAAATAATGGACTAACCCCTTTGCAAATTTTTCCGAAAAAAGTGATTTTTTCTTAAATGTTTCCAAAACCCATCGAGACATACATCAAAAGAAAGGTCTTTGAAAACTGTATTTGTATGTGTAAGAAAAAATTTTCTAGGTGGTCTGGTTCTCAAAATATTTACATCCAAAGTGATATTTCGACCTAATTACAAAAACCAACCCAACAAAATTGTTTGGATGGCGATATTTCTGCAATCGAGACTCGTAGATGGTTGAAAATTTCAAAATTGTGTATTAGTTTTTTAAGATCTTCCTAAAACTGAAAACCAAAAAATTTTACGACCTCTGGTTCTGGAAATATCTTCATCCAAAGTGATATTACCTTACTTCAACCCAATTCAATTAAAATTGTTCAAAAAAAAGTTTGCATGGCGATATTTCCGCAATCGAGACTCGTAAGTGGTTGCGGTTTTCAGTTCTGAATTTAAAATTCATACACCTTTCCGGGTATGCAAAAATTTTAGCACATTTTGAAAAGTTAAATTTTATTGACTTTTTAAAGAAAATAATGGACTAACCCCTTTGCAATTTTTTCCGAAAAAAGTGATTTTTTCTTAAATGTTTTCAAAGCCCATCGAGACATACATCAAAAGAAAGGTCTTTGAAAACTGTATTTGTATGTGTAAGAAAAAATTTTCTAGGTGGTCTGGTTCTCAAAATATTTACATCCAAAGTGATATTTCGACCTAATTACAAAAACCAACCGAACAAAATTGTTTGGATGGCGATATTTCTGCAATCGAGACTCGTAGATGGTTGAAAATTTCAAAATTGTGTCTTAGTTTTTTAAGATCTTCCTAAAACTGAAAACCAAAAAATTTTACGACCTCTGGTTCTGGAAATATCTTCATCCAAAGTGATATTACCTTACTTCAACCCAATTCAATTAAAATTGTTCAAAAAAAAGTTTGCATGGCGATATTTCCGCAATCGAGACTCGTAAGTGGTTGCGGTTTTCAGTTCTGAATTTGAAATTCATACACCTTTCCGGGTATGCAAAAATTTTAGCACATTTTGAAAAGTTAAATTTTATTGACTTTTTAAAGAAAATAATGGACTAACCCCTTTGCAATTTTTTCCGAAAAAAGTGATTTTTTCTTAAATGTTTTCAAAGCCCATCGAGACATACATCAAAAGAAAGGTCTTTGAAAACTGTATTTGTATGTGTAAGAAAAAATTTTCTAGGTGGTCTGGTTCTCAAAATATTTACATCCAAAGTGATATTTCGACCTAATTACAAAAACCAACCGAACAAAATTGTTTGGATGGCGATATTTCTGCAATCGAGACTCGTAGATGGTTGAAAATTTCAAAATTGTGTCTTAGTTTTTTAAGATCTTCCTAAAACTGAAAACCAAAAAATTTTACGACCTCTGGTTCTGGAAATATCTTCATCCAAAGTGATATTACCTTATTTCAACCCAATTCAATTAAAATTGTTCAAAAAAAAGTTTGCATGGCGATATTTCCGCAATCGAGACTCGTAAGTGGTTGCGGTTTTCAGTTCTGAATTTGAAATTCATACACCTTTCCGGGTATGCAAAAATTTTAGCACATTTTGAAAAGTTAAATTTTATTGACTTTTTAAAGAAATTAATGGACTAACCCCTTTGCAAATTTTTCCGAAAAAAGTGTGTTTTTCTTAAATGTTTCCAAAACCCATCGAGACATACATCAAAAGAAAGGTCTTTGAAAACTGTATTTGTATGTGTAAGAAAAAATTTTCTAGGTGGTCTGGTTCTCAAAATATTTACATCCAAAGTGATATTTCGACCTAATTACAAAAACCAACCGAACAAAATTGTTTGGATGGCGATATTTCTGCAATCGAGACTCGTAGATGGTTGAAAATTTCAAAATTGTGTATTAGTTTTTTAAGATCTTCCTAAAACTGAAAACCAAAAAATTTTACGACCTCTGGTTCTGGAAATATCTTCATCCAAAGTGATATTACCTTACTTCAACCCAATTCAATTAAAATTGTTCAAAAAAAAGTTTGCATGGCGATATTTCCGCAATCGAGACTCGTAAGTGGTTGCGGTTTTCAGTTCTGAATTTGAAATTCATACACCTTTCCGGGTATGCAAAAATTTTAGCACATTTTGAAAAGTTAAATTTTATTGACTTTTTAAAGAAAATAATGGACTAACCCCTTTGCAATTTTTTCCGAAAAAAGTGATTTTTTCTTAAATGTTTCCAAAGCCCATCGAGACATACATCAAAAGAAAGGTCTTTGAAAACTGTATTTGTATGTGTAAGAAAAAATTTTCTAGGTGGTCTGGTTCTCAAAATATTTACATCCAAAGTGATATTTCGACCTAATTACAAAAACCAACCCAACAAAATTGTTTGGATGGCGATATTTCTGCAATCGAGACTCGTAGATGGTTGAAAATTTCAAAATTGTGTATTAGTTTTTTAAGATCTTCCTAAAACTGAAAACCAAAAAATTTTACGACCTCTGGTTCTGGAAATATCTTCATCCAAAGTGATATTACCTTACTTCAACCCAATTCAATTAAAATTGTTCAAAAAAAAGTTTGCATGGCGATATTTCCGCAATCGAGACTCGTAAGTGGTTGCGGTTTTCAGTTCTGAATTTGAAATTCATACACCTTTCCGGGTATGCAAAAATTTTAGCACATTTTGAAAAGTTAAATTTTATTGACTTTTTAAAGAAATTAATGGACTAACCCCTTTGCAAATTTTTCCGAAAAAAGTGATTTTTTCTTAAATGTTTCCAAAACCCATCGAGACATACATCAAAAGAAAGGTCTTTGAAAACTGTATTTGTATGTGTAAGAAAAAATTTTCTAGGTGGTCTGGTTCTCAAAATATTTACATCCAA
Source organism: Epistrophe eligans (assembly GCA_951394125.1). Taxonomy (NCBI): domain Eukaryota; kingdom Metazoa; phylum Arthropoda; class Insecta; order Diptera; family Syrphidae; genus Epistrophe; species Epistrophe eligans. The sequence continues at coordinate 33,963,982 of OX596029.1, read as the reverse complement.
AGTGATATTTCGACCTAATTACAAAAACCAACCCAACAAAATTGTTTGGATGGCGATATTTCTGCAATCGAGACTCGTAGATGGTTGAAAATTTCAAAATTGTGTCTTAGTTTTTTAAGATCTTCCTAAAACTGAAAACCAAAAAATTTTACGACCTCTGGTTCTGGAAATATCTTCATCCAAAGTGATATTACCTTATTTCAACCCAATTCAATTAAAATTGTTCAAAAAAAAGTTTGCATGGCGATATTTCCGCAATCGAGACTCGTAAGTGGTTGCGGTTTTCAGTTCTGAATTTGAAATTCATACACCTTTCCGGGTATGCAAAAATTTTATCACATTTTGAAAAGTTAAATTTTATTGACTTTTTAAAGAAATTAATGGACTAACCCCTTTGCAAATTTTTCCGAAAAAAGTGATTTTTTCTTAAATGTTTTCAAAGCCCATCGAGACATACATCAAAAGAAAGGTCTTTGAAAACTGTATTTGTATGTGTAAGAAAAAATTTTCTAGGTGGTCTGGTTCTCAAAATATTTACATCCAAAGTGATATTTCGACCTAATTACAAAAACCAACCCAACAAAATTGTTTGGATGGCGATATTTCTGCAATCGAGACTCGTAGATGGTTGAAAATTTCAAAATTGTGTATTAGTTTTTTAAGATCTTCCTAAAACTGAAAACCAAAAAATTTTACGACCTCTGGTTCTGGAAATATCTTCATCCAAAGTGATATTACCTTACTTCAACCCAATTCAATTAAAATTGTTCAAAAAAAAGTTTGCATGGCGATATTTCCGCAATCGAGACTCGTAAGTGGTTGCGGTTTTCAGTTCTGAATTTGAAATTCATACACCTTTCCGGGTATGCAAAAATTTTAGCACATTTTGAAAAGTTAAATTTTATTGACTTTTTAAAGAAATTAATGGACTAACCCCTTTGCAAATTTTTCCGAAAAAAGTGATTTTTTCTTAAATGTTTTCAAAGCCCATCGAGACATACATCAAAAGAAAGGTCTTTGAAAACTGTATTTGTATGTGTAAGAAAAAATTTTCTAGGTGGTCTGGTTCTCAAAATATTTACATCCAAAGTGATATTTCGACCTAATTACAAAAACCAACCGAACAAAATTGTTTGGATGGCGATATTTCTGCAATCGAGACTCGAAGATGGTTGAAAATTTCAAAATTGTGTCTTAGTTTTTTAAGATCTTCCTAAAACTGAAAACCAAAAAATTTTACGACCTCTGGTTCTGGAAATATCTTCATCCAAAGTGATATTACCTTACTTCAACCCAATTCAATTAAAATTGTTCAAAAAAAAGTTTGCATGGCGATATTTCCGCAATCGAGACTCGTAAGTGGTTGCGGTTTTCAGTTCTGAATTTGAAATTCATACACCTTTCCGGGTATGCAAAAATTTTAGCACATTTTGAAAAGTTAAATTTTATTGACTTTTTAAAGAAAATAATGGACTAACCCCTTTGCAAATTTTTCCGAAAAAAGTGATTTTTTCTTAAATGTTTCCAAAACCCATCGAGACATACATCAAAAGAAAGGTCTTTGAAAACTGTATTTGTATGTGTAAGAAAAAATTTTCTAGGTGGTCTGGTTCTCAAAATATTTACATCCAAAGTGATATTTCGACCTAATTACAAAAACCAACCCAACAAAATTGTTTGGATGGCGATATTTCTGCAATCGAGACTCGTAGATGGTTGAAAATTTCAAAATTGTGTATTAGTTTTTTAAGATCTTCCTAAAACTGAAAACCAAAAAATTTTACGACCTCTGGTTCTGGAAATATCTTCATCCAAAGTGATATTACCTTACTTCAACCCAATTCAATTAAAATTGTTCAAAAAAAAGTTTGCATGGCGATATTTCCGCAATCGAGACTCGTAAGTGGTTGCGGTTTTCAGTTCTGAATTTGAAATTCATACACCTTTCCGGGTATGCAAAAATTTTAGCACATTTTGAAAAGTTAAATTTTATTGACTTTTTAAAGAAAATAATGGACTAACCCCTTTGCAATTTTTTCCGAAAAAAGTGATTTTTTCTTAAATGTTTTCAAAGCCCATCGAGACATACATCAAAAGAAAGGTCTTTGAAAACTGTATTTGTATGTGTAAGAAAAAATTTTCTAGGTGGTCTGGTTCTCAAAATATTTACATCCAAAGTGATATTTCGACCTAATTACAAAAACCAACCGAACAAAATTGTTTGGATGGCGATATTTCTGCAATCGAGACTCGTAGATGGTTGAAAATTTCAAAATTGTGTCTTAGTTTTTTAAGATCTTCCTAAAACTGAAAACCAAAAAATTTTACGACCTCTGGTTCTGGAAATATCTTCATCCAAAGTGATATTACCTTACTTCAACCCAATTCAATTAAAATTGTTCAAAAAAAAGTTTGCATGGCGATATTTCCGCAATCGAGACTCGTAAGTGGTTGCGGTTTTCAGTTCTGAATTTGAAATTCATACACCTTTCCGGGTATGCAAAAATTTTAGCACATTTTGAAAAGTTAAATTTTATTGACTTTTTAAAGAAAATAATGGACTAACCCCTTTGCAATTTTTTCCGAAAAAAGTGATTTTTTCTTAAATGTTTTCAAAGCCCATCGAGACATACATCAAAAGAAAGGTCTTTGAAAACTGTATTTGTATGTGTAAGAAAAAATTTTCTAGGTGGTCTGGTTCTCAAAATATTTACATCCAAAGTGATATTTCGACCTAATTACAAAAACCAACCGAACAAAATTGTTTGGATGGCGATATTTCTGCAATCGAGACTCGTAGATGGTTGAAAATTTCAAAATTGTGTCTTAGTTTTTTAAGATCTTCCTAAAACTGAAAACCAAAAAATTTTACGACCTCTGGTTCTGGAAATATCTTCATCCAAAGTGATATTACCTTATTTCAACCCAATTCAATTAAAATTGTTCAAAAAAAAGTTTGCATGGCGATATTTCCGCAATCGAGACTCGTAAGTGGTTGCGGTTTTCAGTTCTGAATTTGAAATTCATACACCTTTCCGGGTATGCAAAAATTTTAGCACATTTTGAAAAGTTAAATTTTATTGACTTTTTAAAGAAAATAATGGACTAACCCCTTTGCAATTTTTTCCGAAAAAAGTGATTTTTTCTTAAATGTTTTCAAAGCCCATCGAGACATACATCAAAAGAAAGGTCTTTGAAAACTGTATTTGTATGTGTAAGAAAAAATTTTCTAGGTGGTCTGGTTCTCAAAATATTTACATCCAAAGTGATATTTCGACCTAATTACAAAAACCAACCGAACAAAATTGTTTGGATGGCGATATTTCTGCAATCGAGACTCGTAGATGGTTGAAAATTTCAAAATTGTGTATTAGTTTTTTAAGATCTTCCTAAAACTGAAAACCAAAAAATTTTACGACCTCTGGTTCTGGAAATATCTTCATCCAAAGTGATATTACCTTACTTCAACCCAATTCAATTAAAATTGTTCAAAAAAAAGTTTGCATGGCGATATTTCCGCAATCGAGACTCGTAAGTGGTTGCGGTTTTCAGTTCTGAATTTGAAATTCATACACCTTTCCGGGTATGCAAAAATTTTAGCACATTTTGAAAAGTTAAATTTTATTGACTTTTTAAAGAAAATAATGGACTAACCCCTTTGCAATTTTTTCCGAAAAAAGTGATTTTTTCTTAAATGTTTTCAAAGCCCATCGAGACATACATCAAAAGAAAGGTCTTTGAAAACTGTATTTGTATGTGTAAGAAAAAATTTTCTAGGTGGTCTGGTTCTCAAAATATTTACATCCAAAGTGATATTTCGACCTAATTACAAAAACCAACCGAACAAAATTGTTTGGATGGCGATATTTCTGCAATCGAGACTCGTAGATGGTTGAAAATTTCAAAATTGTGTCTTAGTTTTTTAAGATCTTCCTAAAACTGAAAACCAAAAAATTTTACGACCTCTGGTTCTGGAAATATCTTCATCCAAAGTGATATTACCTTACTTCAACCCAATTCAATTAAAATTGTTCCAAATAAAGTTTGCATGGCGATATTTCCGCAATCGAGACTCGTAAGTGGTTGCGGTTTTCAGTTCTGAATTTGAAATTCATACACCTTTCCGGGTATGCAAAAATTTTAGCACATTTTGAAAAGTTAAATTTTATTGACTTTTTAAAGAAAATAATGGACTAACCCCTTTGCAAATTTTTCCGAAAAAAGTGATTTTTTCTTAAATGTTTCCAAAGCCCATCGAGACATACATCAAAAGAAAGGTCTTTGAAAACTGTATTTGTATGTGTAAGAAAAAATTTTCTAGGTGGTCTGGTTCTCAAAATATTTACATCCAAAGTGATATTTCGACCTAATTACAAAAACCAACCGAACAAAATTGTTTGGATGGCGATATTTCTGCAATCGAGACTCGTAGATGGTTGAAAATTTCAAAATTGTGTCTTAGTTTTTTAAGATCTTCCTAAAACTGAAAACCAAAAAATTTTACGACCTCTGGTTCTGGAAATATCTTCATCCAAAGTGATATTACCTTACTTCAACCCAATTCAATTAAAATTGTTCAAAAAAAAGTTTGCATGGCGATATTTCCGCAATCGAGACTCGTAAGTGGTTGCGGTTTTCAGTTCTGAATTTGAAATTCATACACCTTTCCGGGTATGCAAAAATTTTAGCACATTTTGAAAAGTTAAATTTTATTGACTTTTTAAAGAAATTAATGGACTAACCCCTTTGCAAATTTTTCCGAAAAAAGTGATTTTTTCTTAAATGTTTCCAAAACCCATCGAGACATACATCAAAAGAAAGGTCTTTGAAAACTGTATTTGTATGTGTAAGAAAAAATTTTCTAGGTGGTCTGGTTCTCAAAATATTTACATCCAAAGTGATATTTCGACCTAATTACAAAAACCAACCCAACAAAATTGTTTGGATGGCGATATTTCTGCAATCGAGACTCGTAGATGGTTGAAAATTTCAAAATTGTGTCTTAGTTTTTTAAGATCTTCCTAAAACTGAAAACCAAAAAATTTTACGACCTCTGGTTCTGGAAATATCTTCATCCAAAGTGATATTACCTTATTTCAACCCAATTCAATTAAAATTGTTCAAAAAAAAGTTTGCATGGCGATATTTCCGCAATCGAGACTCGTAAGTGGTTGCGGTTTTCAGTTCTGAATTTGAAATTCATACACCTTTCCGGGTATGCAAAAATTTTATCACATTTTGAAAAGTTAAATTTTATTGACTTTTTAAAGAAATTAATGGACTAACCCCTTTGCAAATTTTTCCGAAAAAAGTGATTTCTTCTTAAATGTTTTCAAAGCCCATCGAGACATACATCAAAAGAAAGGTCTTTGAAAACTGTATTTGTATGTGTAAGAAAAAATTTTCTAGGTGGTCTGGTTCTCAAAATATTTACATCCAAAGTGATATTTCGACCTAATTACAAAAACCAACCCAACAAAATTGTTTGGATGGCGATATTTCTGCAATCGAGACTCGTAGATGGTTGAAAATTTCAAAATTGTGTATTAGTTTTTTAAGATCTTCCTAAAACTGAAAACCAAAAAATTTTACGACCTCTGGTTCTGGAAATATCTTCATCCAAAGTGATATTACCTTACTTCAACCCAATTCAATTAAAATTGTTCAAAAAAAAGTTTGCATGGCGATATTTCCGCAATCGAGACTCGTAAGTGGTTGCGGTTTTCAGTTCTGAATTTGAAATTCATACACCTTTCCGGGTATGCAAAAATTTTAGCACATTTTGAAAAGTTAAATTTTATTGACTTTTTAAAGAAATTAATGGACTAACCCCTTTGCAAATTTTTCCGAAAAAAGTGATTTTTTCTTAAATGTTTTCAAAGCCCATCGAGACATACATCAAAAGAAAGGTCTTTGAAAACTGTATTTGTATGTGTAAGAAAAAATTTTCTAGGTGGTCTGGTTCTCAAAATATTTACATCCAAAGTGATATTTCGACCTAATTACAAAAACCAACCGAACAAAATTGTTTGGATGGCGATATTTCTGCAATCGAGACTCGAAGATGGTTGAAAATTTCAAAATTGTGTATTAGTTTTTTAAGATCTTCCTAAAACTGAAAACCAAAAAATTTTACGACCTCTGGTTCTGGAAATATCTTCATCCAAAGTGATATTACCTTACTTCAACCCAATTCAATTAAAATTGTTCAAAAAAAAGTTTGCATGGCGATATTTCCGCAATCGAGACTCGTAAGTGGTTGCGGTTTTCAGTTCTGAATTTGAAATTCATACACCTTTCCGGGTATGCAAAAATTTTAGCACATTTTGAAAAGTTAAATTTTATTGACTTTTTAAAGAAAATAATGGACTAACCCCTTTGCAAATTTTTCCGAAAAAAGTGATTTTTTCTTAAATGTTTCCAAAACCCATCGAGACATACATCAAAAGAAAGGTCTTTGAAAACTGTATTTGTATGTGTAAGAAAAAATTTTCTAGGTGGTCTGGTTCTCAAAATATTTACATCCAAAGTGATATTTCGACCTAATTACAAAAACCAACCCAACAAAATTGTTTGGATGGCGATATTTCTGCAATCGAGACTCGTAGATGGTTGAAAATTTCAAAATTGTGTATTAGTTTTTTAAGATCTTCCTAAAACTGAAAACCAAAAAATTTTACGACCTCTGGTTCTGGAAATATCTTCATCCAAAGTGATATTACCTTACTTCAACCCAATTCAATTAAAATTGTTCAAAAAAAAGTTTGCATGGCGATATTTCCGCAATCGAGACTCGTAAGTGGTTGCGGTTTTCAGTTCTGAATTTGAAATTCATACACCTTTCCGGGTATGCAAAAATTTTAGCACATTTTGAAAAGTTAAATTTTATTGACTTTTTAAAGAAAATAATGGACTAACCCCTTTGCAATTTTTTTCCGAAAAAAGTGATTTTTTCTTAAATGTTTTCAAAGCCCATCGAGACATACATCAAAAGAAAGGTCTTTGAAAACTGTATTTGTATGTGTAAGAAAAAATTTTCTAGGTGGTCTGGTTCTCAAAATATTTACATCCAAAGTGATATTTCGACCTAATTACAAAAACCAACCGAACAAAATTGTTTGGATGGCGATATTTCTGCAATCGAGACTCGTAGATGGTTGAAAATTTCAAAATTGTGTCTTAGTTTTTTAAGATCTTCCTAAAACTGAAAACCAAAAAATTTTACGACCTCTGGTTCTGGAAATATCTTCATCCAAAGTGATATTACCTTATTTCAACCCAATTCAATTAAAATTGTTCAAAAAAAAGTTTGCATGGCGATATTTCCGCAATCGAGACTCGTAAGTGGTTGCGGTTTTCAGTTCTGAATTTGAAATTCATACACCTTTCCGGGTATGCAAAAATTTTAGCACATTTTGAAAAGTTAAATTTTATTGACTTTTTAAAGAAATTAATGGACTAACCCCTTTGCAAATTTTTCCGAAAAAAGTGATTTTTTCTTAAATGTTTTCAAAGCCCATCGAGACATACATCAAAAGAAAGGTCTTTGAAAACTGTATTTGTATGTGTAAGAAAAAATTTTCTAGGTGGTCTGGTTCTCAAAATATTTACATCCAAAGTGATATTTCGACCTAATTACAAAAACCAACCGAACAAAATTGTTTGGATGGCGATATTTCTGCAATCGAGACTCGTAGATGGTTGAAAATTTCAAAATTGTGTATTAGTTTTTTAAGATCTTCCTAAAACTGAAAACCAAAAAATTTTACGACCTCTGGTTCTGGAAATATCTTCATCCAAAGTGATATTACCTTACTTCAACCCAATTCAATTAAAATTGTTCAAAAAAAAGTTTGCATGGCGATATTTCCGCAATCGAGACTCGTAAGTGGTTGCGGTTTTCAGTTCTGAATTTGAAATTCATACACCTTTCCGGGTATGCAAAAATTTTAGCACATTTTGAAAAGTTAAATTTTATTGACTTTTTAAAGAAATTAATGGACTAACCCCTTTGCAAATTTTTCCGAAAAAAGTGATTTTTTCTTAAATGTTTCCAAAACCCATCGAGACATACATCAAAAGAAAGGTCTTTGAAAACTGTATTTGTATGTGTAAGAAAAAATTTTCTAGGTGGTCTGGTTCTCAAAATATTTACATCCAAAGTGATATTTCGACCTATTTACAAAAACCAACCCAACAAAATTGTTTGGATGGCGATATTTCTGCAATCGAGACTCGTAGATGGTTGAAAATTTCAAAATTGTGTATTAGTTTTTTAAGATCTTCCTAAAACTGAAAACCAAAAAATTTTACTAACTCTGGTTCTGGAAATATCTTCATCCAAAGTGATATTACCTTACTTCAACCCAATTCAATTAAAATTGTTCAAAAAAAAGTTTGCATGGCGATATTTCCGCAATCGAGACTCGTAAGTGGTTGCGGTTTTCAGTTCTGAATTTGAAATTCATACACCTTTCCGGGTATGCAAAAATTTTAGCACATTTTGAAAAGTTAAATTTTATTGACTTTTTAAAGAAATTAATGGACTAACCCCTTTGCAAATTTTTCCGAAAAAAGTGATTTTTTCTTAAATGTTTCCAAAACCCATCGAGACATACATCAAAAGAAAGGTCTTTGAAAACTGTATTTGTATGTGTAAGAAAAAATTTTCTAGGTGGTCTGGTTCTCAAAATATTTACATCCAAAGTGATATTTCGACCTAATTACAAAAACCAACCCAACAAAATTGTTTGGATGGCGATATTTCTGCAATCGAGACTCGTAGATGGTTGAAAATTTCAAAATTGTGTCTTAGTTTTTTAAGATCTTCCTAAAACTGAAAACCAAAAAATTTTACGACCTCTGGTTCTGGAAATATCTTCATCCAAAGTGATATTACCTTATTTCAACCCAATTCAATTAAAATTGTTCAAAAAAAAGTTTGCATGGCGATATTTCCGCAATCGAGACTCGTAAGTGGTTGCGGTTTTCAGTTCTGAATTTGAAATTCATACACCTTTCCGGGTATGCAAAAATTTTAGCACATTTTGAAAAGTTAAATTTTATTGACTTTTTAAAGAAATTAATGGACTAACCCCTTTGCAAATTTTTCCGAAAAAAGTGATTTTTTCTTAAATGTTTCCAAAACCCATCGAGACATACATCAAAAGAAAGGTCTTTGAAAACTGTATTTGTATGTGTAAGAAAAAATTTTCTAGGTGGTCTGGTTCTCAAAATATTTACATCCAAAGTGATATTTCGACCTAATTACAAAAACCAACCCAACAAAATTGTTTGGATGGCGATATTTCTGCAATCGAGACTCGTAGATGGTTGAAAATTTCAAAATTGTGTATTAGTTTTTTAAGATCTTCCTAAAACTGAAAACCAAAAAATTTTACGACCTCTGGTTCTGGAAATATCTTCATCCAAAGTGATATTACCTTACTTCAACCCAATTCAATTAAAATTGTTCAAAAAAAAGTTTGCATGGCGATATTTCCGCAATCGAGACTCGTAAGTGGTTGCGGTTTTCAGTTCTGAATTTGAAATTCATACACCTTTCCGGGTATGCAAAAATTTTAGCACATTTTGAAAAGTTAAATTTTATTGACTTTTTAAAGAAAATAATGGACTAACCCCTTTGCAAATTTTTCCGAAAAAAGTGATTTTTTCTTAAATGTTTCCAAAACCCATCGAGACATACATCAAAAGAAAGGTCTTTGAAAACTGTATTTGTATGTGTAAGAAAAAATTTTCTAGGTGGTCTGGTTCTCAAAATATTTACATCCAAAGTGATATTTCGACCTAATTACAAAAACCAACCCAACAAAATTGTTTGGATGGCGATATTTCTGCAATCGAGACTCGTAGATGGTTGAAAATTTCAAAATTGTGTCTTAGTTTTTTAAGATCTTCCTAAAACTGAAAACCAAAAAATTTTACGACCTCTGGTTCTGGAAATATCTTCATCCAAAGTGATATTACCTTACTTCAACCCAATTCAATTAAAATTGTTCAAAAAAAAGTTTGCATGGCGATATTTCCGCAATCGAGACTCGTAAGTGGTTGCGGTTTTCAGTTCTGAATTTGAAATTCATACACCTTTCCGGGTATGCAAAAATTTTAGCACATTTTGAAAAGTTAAATTTTATTGACTTTTTAAAGAAATTAATGGACTAACCCCTTTGCAAATTTTTCCGAAAAAAGTGATTTTTTCTTAAATGTTTCCAAAACCCATCGAGACATACATCAAAAGAAAGGTCTTTGAAAACTGTATTTGTATGTGTAAGAAAAAATTTTCTAGGTGGTCTGGTTCTCAAAATATTTACATCCAAAGTGATATTTCGACCTAATTACAAAAACCAACCCAACAAAATTGTTTGGATGGCGATATTTCTGCAATCGAGACTCGTAGATGGTTGAAAATTTCAAAATTGTGTATTAGTTTTTAAGATCTTCCTAAAACTGAAAACCAAAAAATTTTACGACCTCTGGTTCTGGAAATATCTTCATCCAAAGTGATATTACCTTATTTCAACCCAATTCAATTAAAATTGTTCAAAAAAAAGTTTGCATGGCGATATTTCCGCAATCGAGACTCGTAAGTGGTTGCGGTTTTCAGTTCTGAATTTGAAATTCATACACCTTTCCGGGTATGCAAAAATTTTAGCACATTTTGAAAAGTTAAATTTTATTGACTTTTTAAAGAAATTAATGGACTAACCCCTTTGCAAATTTTTCCGAAAAAAGTGATTTTTTCTTAAATGTTTCCAAAACCCATCGAGACATACATCAAAAGAAAGGTCTTTGAAAACTGTATTTGTATGTGTAAGAAAAAATTTTCTAGGTGGTCTGGTTCTCAAAATATTTACATCCAAAGTGATATTTCGACCTAATTACAAAAACCAACCCAACAAAATTGTTTGGATGGCGATATTTCTGCAATCGAGACTCGTAGATGGTTGAAAATTTCAAAATTGTGTATTAGTTTTTTAAGATCTTCCTAAAACTGAAAACCAAAAAATTTTACGACCTCTGGTTCTGGAAATATCTTCATCCAAAGTGATATTACCTTACTTCAACCCAATTCAATTAAAATTGTTCAAAAAAAAGTTTGCATGGCGATATTTCCGCAATCGAGACTCGTAAGTGGTTGCGGTTTTCAGTTCTGAATTTGAAATTCATACACCTTTCCGGGTATGCAAAAATTTTAGCACATTTTGAAAAGTTAAATTTTATTGACTTTTTAAAGAAATTAATGGACTAACCCCTTTGCAAATTTTTCCGAAAAAAGTGATTTTTTCTTAAATGTTTCCAAAACCCATCGAGACATACATCAAAAGAAAGGTCTTTGAAAACTGTATTTGTATGTGTAAGAAAAAATTTTCTAGGTGGTCTGGTTCTCAAAATATTTACATCCAAAGTGATATTTCGACCTATTTACAAAAACCAACCCAACAAAATTGTTTGGATGGCGATATTTCTGCAATCGAGACTCGTAGATGGTTGAAAATTTCAAAATTGTGTCTTAGTTTTTTAAGATCTTCCTAAAACTGAAAACCAAAAAATTTTACGACCTCTGGTTCTGGAAATATCTTCATCCAAAGTGATATTACCTTACTTCAACCCAATTCAATTAAAATTGTTCAAAAAAAAGTTTGCATGGCGATATTTCCGCAATCGAGACTCGTAAGTGGTTGCGGTTTTCAGTTCTGAATTTGAAATTCATACACCTTTCCGGGTATGCAAAAATTTTAGCACATTTTGAAAAGTTAAATTTTATTGACTTTTTAAAGAAATTAATGGACTAACCCCTTTGCAAATTTTTCCGAAAAAAGTGATTTTTTCTTAAATGTTTCCAAAACCCATCGAGACATACATCAAAAGAAAGGTCTTTGAAAACTGTATTTGTATGTGTAAGAAAAAATTTTCTAGGTGGTCTGGTTCTCAAAATATTTACATCCAAAGTGATATTTCGACCTATTTACAAAAACCAACCCAACAAAATTGTTTGGATGGCGATATTTCTGCAATCGAGACTCGTAGATGGTTGAAAATTTCAAAATTGTGTCTTAGTTTTTTAAGATCTTCCTAAAACTGAAAACCAAAAAATTTTACGACCTCTGGTTCTGGAAATATCTTCATCCAAAGTGATATTACCTTATTTCAACCCAATTCAATTAAAATTGTTCAAAAAAAAGTTTGCATGGCGATATTTCCGCAATCGAGACTCGTAAGTGGTTGCGGTTTTCAGTTCTGAATTTGAAATTCATACACCTTTCCGGGTATGCAAAAATTTTAGCACATTTTGAAAAGTTAAATTTTATTGACTTTTTAAAGAAATTAATGGACTAACCCCTTTGCAAATTTTTCCGAAAAAAGTGATTTTTTCTTAAATGTTTTCAAAGCCCATCGAGACATACATCAAAAGAAAGGTCTTTGAAAACTGTATTTGTATGTGTAAGAAAAAATTTTCTAGGTGGTCTGGTTCTCAAAATATTTACATCCAAAGTGATATTTCGACCTAATTACAAAAACCAACCGAACAAAATTGTTTGGATGGCGATATTTCTGCAATCGAGACTCGTAGATGGTTGAAAATTTCAAAATTGTGTATTAGTTTTTTAAGATCTTCCTAAAACTGAAAACCAAAAAATTTTACGACCTCTGGTTCTGGAAATATCTTCATCCAAAGTGATATTACCTTACTTTTCAACCCAATTCAATTAAAATTGTTCAAAAAAAAGTTTGCATGGCGATATTTCCGCAATCGAGACTCGTAAGTGGTTGCGGTTTTCAGTTCTGAATTTGAAATTCATACACCTTTCCGGGTATGCAAAAATTTTAGCACATTTTGAAAAGTTAAATTTTATTGACTTTTTAAAGAAATTAATGGACTAACCCCTTTGCAAATTTTTCCGAAAAAAGTGATTTTTTCTTAAATGTTTCCAAAACCCATCGAGACATACATCAAAAGAAAGGTCTTTGAAAACTGTATTTGTATGTGTAAGAAAAAATTTTCTAGGTGGTCTGGTTCTCAAAATATTTACATCCAAAGTGATATTTCGACCTAATTACAAAAACCAACCCAACAAAATTGTTTGGATGGCGATATTTCTGCAATCGAGACTCGTAGATGGTTGAAAATTTCAAAATTGTGTATTAGTTTTTTAAGATCTTCCTAAAACTGAAAACCAAAAAATTTTACGACCTCTGGTTCTGGAAATATCTTCATCCAAAGTGATATTACCTTACTTCAACCCAATTCAATTAAAATTGTTCAAAAAAAAGTTTGCATGGCGATATTTCCGCAATCGAGACTCGTAAGTGGTTGCGGTTTTCAGTTCTGAATTTGAAATTCATACACCTTTCCGGGTATGCAAAAATTTTAGCACATTTTGAAAAGTTAAATTTTATTGACTTTTTAAAGAAATTAATGGACTAACCCCTTTGCAAATTTTTCCGAAAAAAGTGATTTTTTCTTAAATGTTTCCAAAACCCATCGAGACATACATCAAAAGAAAGGTCTTTGAAAACTGTATTTGTATGTGTAAGAAAAAATTTTCTAGGTGGTCTGGTTCTCAAAATATTTACATCCAAAGTGATATTTCGACCTAATTACAAAAACCAACCGAACAAAATTGTTTGGATGGCGATATTTCTGCAATCGAGACTCGTAGATGGTTGAAAATTTCAAAATTGTGTATTAGTTTTTTAAGATCTTCCTAAAACTGAAAACCAAAAAATTTTACGACCTCTGGTTCTGGAAATATCTTCATCCAAAGTGATATTACCTTACTTCAACCCAATTCAATTAAAATTGTTCAAAAAAAAGTTTGCATGGCGATATTTCCGCAATCGAGACTCGTAAGTGGTTGCGGTTTTCAGTTCTGAATTTGAAATTCATACACCTTTCCGGGTATGCAAAAATTTTAGCACATTTTGAAAAGTTAAATTTTATTGACTTTTTAAAGAAATTAATGGACTAACCCCTTTGCAAATTTTTCCGAAAAAAGTGATTTTTTCTTAAATGTTTCCAAAACCCATCGAGACATACATCAAAAGAAAGGTCTTTGAAAACTGTATTTGTATGTGTAAGAAAAAATTTTCTAGGTGGTCTGGTTCTCAAAATATTTACATCCAAAGTGATATTTCGACCTAATTACAAAAACCAACCCAACAAAATTGTTTGGATGGCGATATTTCTGCAATCGAGACTCGTAGATGGTTGAAAATTTCAAAATTGTGTATTAGTTTTTTAAGATCTTCCTAAAACTGAAAACCAAAAAATTTTACGACCTCTGGTTCTGGAAATATCTTCATCCAAAGTGATATTACCTTATTTCAACCCAATTCAATTAAAATTGTTCAAAAAAAAGTTTGCATGGCGATATTTCCGCAATCGAGACTCGTAAGTGGTTGCGGTTTTCAGTTCTGAATTTGAAATTCATACACCTTTCCGGGTATGCAAAAATTTTAGCACATTTTGAAAAGTTAAATTTTATTGACTTTTTAAAGAAATTAATGGACTAACCCCTTTGCAAATTTTTCCGAAAAAAGTGATTTTTTCTTAAATGTTTTCAAAGCCCATCGAGACATACATCAAAAGAAAGGTCTTTGAAAACTGTATTTGTATGTGTAAGAAAAAATTTTCTAGGTGGTCTGGTTCTCAAAATATTTACATCCAAAGTGATATTTCGACCTAATTACAAAAACCAACCCAACAAAATTGTTTGGATGGCGATATTTCTGCAATCGAGACTCGTAGATGGTTGAAAATTTCAAAATTGTGTATTAGTTTTTTAAGATCTTCCTAAAACTGAAAACCAAAAAATTTTACGACCTCTGGTTCTGGAAATATCTTCATCCAAAGTGATATTACCTTACTTCAACCCAATTCAATTAAAATTGTTCAAAAAAAAGTTTGCATGGCGATATTTCCGCAATCGAGACTCGTAAGTGGTTGCGGTTTTCAGTTCTGAATTTGAAATTCATACACCTTTCCGGGTATGCAAAAATTTTAGCACATTTTGAAAAGTTAAATTTTATTGACTTTTTAAAGAAATTAATGGACTAACCCCTTTGCAAATTTTTCCGAAAAAAGTGATTTTTTCTTAAATGTTTCCAAAGCCCATCGAGACATACATCAAAAGAAAGGTCTTTGAAAACTGTATTTGTATGTGTAAGAAAAAATTTTCTAGGTGGTCTGGTTCTCAAAATATTTACATCCAAAGTGATATTTCGACCTAATTACAAAAACCAACCGAACAAAATTGTTTGGATGGCGATATTTCTGCAATCGAGACTCGTAGATGGTTGAAAATTTCAAAATTGTGTCTTAGTTTTTTAAGATCTTCCTAAAACTGAAAACCAAAAAATTTTACGACCTCTGGTTCTGGAAATATCTTCATCCAAAGTGATATTACCTTACTTTTCAACCCAATTCAATTAAAATTGTTCAAAAAAAAGTTTGCATGGCGATATTTCCGCAATCGAGACTCGTAAGTGGTTGCGGTTTTCAGTTCTGAATTTGAAATTCATACACCTTTCCGGGTATGCAAAAATTTTAGCACATTTTGAAAAGTTAAATTTTATTGACTTTTTAAAGAAATTAATGGACTAACCCCTTTGCAAATTTTTCCGAAAAAAGTGATTTTTTCTTAAATGTTTCCAAAACCCATCGAGACATACATCAAAAGAAAGGTCTTTGAAAACTGTATTTGTATGTGTAAGAAAAAATTTTCTAGGTGGTCTGGTTCTCAAAATATTTACATCCAAAGTGATATTTCGACCTAATTACAAAAACCAACCCAACAAAATTGTTTGGATGGCGATATTTCTGCAATCGAGACTCGTAGATGGTTGAAAATTTCAAAATTGTGTATTAGTTTTTTAAGATCTTCCTAAAACTGAAAACCAAAAAATTTTACGACCTCTGGTTCTGGAAATATCTTCATCCAAAGTGATATTACCTTACTTCAACCCAATTCAATTAAAATTGTTCAAAAAAAAGTTTGCATGGCGATATTTCCGCAATCGAGACTCGTAAGTGGTTGCGGTTTTCAGTTCTGAATTTGAAATTCATACACCTTTCCGGGTATGCAAAAATTTTAGCACATTTTGAAAAGTTAAATTTTATTGACTTTTTAAAGAAATTAATGGACTAACCCCTTTGCAAATTTTTCCGAAAAAAGTGATTTTTTCTTAAATGTTTCCAAAACCCATCGAGACATACATCAAAAGAAAGGTCTTTGAAAACTGTATTTGTATGTGTAAGAAAAAATTTTCTAGGTGGTCTGGTTCTCAAAATATTTACATCCAAAGTGATATTTCGACCTAATTACAAAAACCAACCCAACAAAATTGTTTGGATGGCGATATTTCTGCAATCGAGACTCGTAGATGGTTGAAAATTTCAAAATTGTGTATTAGTTTTTTAAGATCTTCCTAAAACTGAAAACCAAAAAATTTTACGACCTCTGGTTCTGGAAATATCTTCATCCAAAGTGATATTACCTTACTTCAACCCAATTCAATTAAAATTGTTCAAAAAAAAGTTTGCATGGCGATATTTCCGCAATCGAGACTCGTAAGTGGTTGCGGTTTTCAGTTCTGAATTTGAAATTCATACACCTTTCCGGGTATGCAAAAATTTTAGCACATTTTGAAAAGTTAAATTTTATTGACTTTTTAAAGAAATTAATGTTTCCAAAACCCATCGAGACATACATCAAAAGAAAGGTCTTTGAAAACTGTATTTGTATGTGTAAGAAAAAATTTTCTAGGTGGTCTGGTTCTCAAAATATTTACATCCAAAGTGATATTTCGACCTATTTACAAAAACCAACCCAACAAAATTGTTTGGATGGCGATATTTCTGCAATCGAGACTCGTAGATGGTTGAAAATTTCAAAATTGTGTCTTAGTTTTTTAAGATCTTCCTAAAACTGAAAACCAAAAAATTTTACGACCTCTGGTTCTGGAAATATCTTCATCCAAAGTGATATTACCTTACTTTTCAACCCAATTCAATTAAAATTGTTCAAAAAAAAGTTTGCATGGCGATATTTCCGCAATCGAGACTCGTAAGTGGTTGCGGTTTTCAGTTCTGAATTTGAAATTCATACACCTTTCCGGGTATGCAAAAATTTTAGCACATTTTGAAAAGTTAAATTTTATTGACTTTTTAAAGAAATTAATGGACTAACCCCTTTGCAAATTTTTCCGAAAAAAGTGATTTTTTCTTAAATGTTTCCAAAACCCATCGAGACATACATCAAAAGAAAGGTCTTTGAAAACTGTATTTGTATGTGTAAGAAAAAATTTTCTAGGTGGTCTGGTTCTCAAAATATTTACATCCAAAGTGATATTTCGACCTAATTACAAAAACCAACCCAACAAAATTGTTTGGATGGCGATATTTCTGCAATCGAGACTCGTAGATGGTTGAAAATTTCAAAATTGTGTATTAGTTTTTTAAGATCTTCCTAAAACTGAAAACCAAAAAATTTTACGACCTCTGGTTCTGGAAATATCTTCATCCAAAGTGATATTACCTTATTTCAACCCAATTCAATTAAAATTGTTCAAAAAAAAGTTTGCATGGCGATATTTCCGCAATCGAGACTCGTAAGTGGTTGCGGTTTTCAGTTCTGAATTTGAAATTCATACACCTTTCCGGGTATGCAAAAATTTTAGCACATTTTGAAAAGTTAAATTTTATTGACTTTTTAAAGAAAATAATGGACTAACCCCTTTGCAAATTTTTTCGAAAAAAGTGATTTTTTCTTAAATGTTTCCAAAACCCATCGAGACATACATCAAAAGAAAGGTCTTTGAAAACTGTATTTGTATGTGTAAGAAAAAATTTTCTAGGTGGTCTGGTTCTCAAAATATTTACATCCAAAGTGATATTTCGACCTAATTACAAAAACCAACCCAACAAAATTGTTTGGATGGCGATATTTCTGCAATCGAGACTCGTAGATGGTTGAAAATTTCAAAATTGTGTATTAGTTTTTTAAGATCTTCCTAAAACTGAAAACCAAAAAATTTTACGACCTCTGGTTCTGGAAATATCTTCATCCAAAGTGATATTACCTTACTTCAACCCAATTCAATTAAAATTGTTCAAAAAAAAGTTTGCATGGCGATATTTCCGCAATCGAGACTCGTAAGTGGTTGCGGTTTTCAGTTCTGAATTTGAAATTCATACACCTTTCCGGGTATGCAAAAATTTTAGCACATTTTGAAAAGTTAAATTTTATTGACTTTTTAAAGAAATTAATGGACTAACCCCTTTGCAAATTTTTCCGAAAAAAGTGATTTTTTCTTAAATGTTTCCAAAGCCCATCGAGACATACATCAAAAGAAAGGTCTTTGAAAACTGTATTTGTATGTGTAAGAAAAAATTTTCTAGGTGGTCTGGTTCTCAAAATATTTACATCCAAAGTGATATTTCGACCTAATTACAAAAACCAACCGAACAAAATTGTTTGGATGGCGATATTTCTGCAATCGAGACTCGTAGATGGTTGAAAATTTCAAAATTGTGTATTAGTTTTTTAAGATCTTCCTAAAACTGAAAACCAAAAAATTTTACGACCTCTGGTTCTGGAAATATCTTCATCCAAAGTGATATTACCTTACTTTTCAACCCAATTCAATTAAAATTGTTCAAAAAAAAGTTTGCATGGCGATATTTCCGCAATCGAGACTCGTAAGTGGTTGCGGTTTTCAGTTCTGAATTTGAAATTCATACACCTTTCCGGGTATGCAAAAATTTTAGCACATTTTGAAAAGTTAAATTTTATTGACTTTTTAAAGAAATTAATGGACTAACCCCTTTGCAAATTTTTCCGAAAAAAGTGATTTTTTCTTAAATGTTTCCAAAACCCATCGAGACATACATCAAAAGAAAGGTCTTTGAAAACTGTATTTGTATGTGTAAGAAAAAATTTTCTAGGTGGTCTGGTTCTCAAAATATTTACATCCAAAGTGATATTTCGACCTAATTACAAAAACCAACCCAACAAAATTGTTTGGATGGCGATATTTCTGCAATCGAGACTCGTAGATGGTTGAAAATTTCAAAATTGTGTATTAGTTTTTTAAGATCTTCCTAAAACTGAAAACCAAAAAATTTTACGACCTCTGGTTCTGGAAATATCTTCATCCAAAGTGATATTACCTTACTTCAACCCAATTCAATTAAAATTGTTCAAAAAAAAGTTTGCATGGCGATATTTCCGCAATCGAGACTCGTAAGTGGTTGCGGTTTTCAGTTCTGAATTTGAAATTCATACACCTTTCCGGGTATGCAAAAATTTTAGCACATTTTGAAAAGTTAAATTTTATTGACTTTTTAAAGAAATTAATGGACTAACCCCTTTGCAAATTTTTCCGAAAAAAGTGATTTTTTCTTAAATGTTTCCAAAGCCCATCGAGACATACATCAAAAGAAAGGTCTTTGAAAACTGTATTTGTATGTGTAAGAAAAAATTTTCTAGGTGGTCTGGTTCTCAAAATATTTACATCCAAAGTGATATTTCGACCTAATTACAAAAACCAACCGAACAAAATTGTTTGGATGGCGATATTTCTGCAATCGAGACTCGTAGATGGTTGAAAATTTCAAAATTGTGTCTTAGTTTTTTAAGATCTTCCTAAAACTGAAAACCAAAAAATTTTACGACCTCTGGTTCTGGAAATATCTTCATCCAAAGTGATATTACCTTACTTTTCAACCCAATTCAATTAAAATTGTTCAAAAAAAAGTTTGCATGGCGATATTTCCGCAATCGAGACTCGTAAGTGGTTGCGGTTTTCAGTTCTGAATTTGAAATTCATACACCTTTCCGGGTATGCAAAAATTTTAGCACATTTTGAAAAGTTAAATTTTATTGACTTTTTAAAGAAATTAATGGACTAACCCCTTTGCAAATTTTTCCGAAAAAAGTGATTTTTTCTTAAATGTTTCCAAAACCCATCGAGACATACATCAAAAGAAAGGTCTTTGAAAACTGTATTTGTATGTGTAAGAAAAAATTTTCTAGGTGGTCTGGTTCTCAAAATATTTACATCCAAAGTGATATTTCGACCTAATTACAAAAACCAACCCAACAAAATTGTTTGGATGGCGATATTTCTGCAATCGAGACTCGTAGATGGTTGAAAATTTCAAAATTGTGTATTAGTTTTTTAAGATCTTCCTAAAACTGAAAACCAAAAAATTTTACGACCTCTGGTTCTGGAAATATCTTCATCCAAAGTGATATTACCTTACTTCAACCCAATTCAATTAAAATTGTTCAAAAAAAAGTTTGCATGGCGATATTTCCGCAATCGAGACTCGTAAGTGGTTGCGGTTTTCAGTTCTGAATTTGAAATTCATACACCTTTCCGGGTATGCAAAAATTTTAGCACATTTTGAAAAGTTAAATTTTATTGACTTTTTAAAGAAATTAATGGACTAACCCCTTTGCAAATTTTTCCGAAAAAAGTGATTTTTTCTTAAATGTTTCCAAAGCCCATCGAGACATACATCAAAAGAAAGGTCTTTGAAAACTGTATTTGTATGTGTAAGAAAAAATTTTCTAGGTGGTCTGGTTCTCAAAATATTTACATCCAAAGTGATATTTCGACCTAATTACAAAAACCAACCGAACAAAATTGTTTGGATGGCGATATTTCTGCAATCGAGACTCGTAGATGGTTGAAAATTTCAAAATTGTGTCTTAGTTTTTTAAGATCTTCCTAAAACTGAAAACCAAAAAATTTTACGACCTCTGGTTCTGGAAATATCTTCATCCAAAGTGATATTACCTTACTTCAACCCAATTCAATTAAAATTGTTCAAAAAAAAGTTTGCATGGCGATATTTCCGCAATCGAGACTCGTAAGTGGTTGCGGTTTTCAGTTCTGAATTTGAAATTCATACACCTTTCCGGGTATGCAAAAATTTTAGCACATTTTGAAAAGTTAAATTTTATTGACTTTTTAAAGAAATTAATGGACTAACCCCTTTGCAAATTTTTCCGAAAAAAGTGATTTTTTCTTAAATGTTTCCAAAACCCATCGAGACATACATCAAAAGAAAGGTCTTTGAAAACTGTATTTGTATGTGTAAGAAAAAATTTTCTAGGTGGTCTGGTTCTCAAAATATTTACATCCAAAGTGATATTTCGACCTAATTACAAAAACCAACCCAACAAAATTGTTTGGATGGCGATATTTCTGCAATCGAGACTCGTAGATGGTTGAAAATTTCAAAATTGTGTATTAGTTTTTTAAGATCTTCCTAAAACTGAAAACCAAAAAATTTTACGACCTCTGGTTCTGGAAATATCTTCATCCAAAGTGATATTACCTTACTTCAACACAATTCAATTAAAATTGTTCAAAAAAAAGTTTGCATGGCGATATTTCCGCAATCGAGACTCGTAAGTGGTTGCGGTTTTCAGTTCTGAATTTGAAATTCATACACCTTTCCGGGTATGCAAAAATTTTAGCACATTTTGAAAAGTTAAATTTTATTGACTTTTTAAAGAAATTAATGGATAACCCCTTTGCAAATTTTTCCGAAAAAAGTGATTTTTTCTTAAATGTTTCCAAAGCCCATCGAGACATACATCAAAAGAAAGGTCTTTGAAAACTGTATTTGTATGTGTAAGAAAAAATTTTCTAGGTGGTCTGGTTCTCAAAATATTTACATCCAAAGTGATATTTCGACCTGTTAGGGAAAATAAAACAAAGTAGGTAATTCTTCGTGAACTGTTTAATTAAGAGGCTATCGAGAGACTAAAAACTATAAGTATACATCGTATGATTTCATGATTATATAAAGTAGATATATAATAATAATAATCCAGTAAGGTTTAACTTAACGTTAGGTAAATTATATACATTACAGTGATGAGTAAAAGTTTGAAGCAAGTTTACAAATTAGTTAATGAATTGCTATAAGCACAAATTCAATTTTGTATCCAACAAACTATCCCGCAATGCGTTAACTAATTCAAAATAAAATTTTAATTACAATTTTCAAGACCTAATAAACTTGTAAATTTCAAATGTTTTAATTTTAATAAATTCTTAGTAAGAATGTCTGCCGTCATATCCTCAGTAGGTATATAGTCTAGATCTATCTCCGATCGTTTGTATATTTCCCTCACATAGTGAAAGCGTATATCAATGTGTTTACTGCGTTCATGATATACAGGGTTTTTAACAAGATGCTGCGCACTTTGGTTATCACAGAAGATGGTTGTGGGACTGCTGACGATATTCTTAAAGCCCATCTCCGAAATCAACCCACGCAAGTACACCGCTTCTTTTGCTGCAGAAGTCAAGGCCATGTATTCTGCCTCTGTACTTGACAGCGCCACTGTCGGTTGCTTCTTTGTTGACCATGAGATTGAACCACCACTGAGTTTGAACACATAGCCAGTGTATGAACGTCTGTCAAAGTTTGATGCCCAGTCGGCATCGGAATACCCACAAAGTAATTTGCCTAGTTTGCGATAAGACAAAACATAGTTAATTGTATTTTTCAAGTACCTGATAATATGCTTAGCTGCCATCATATGAACTTCATGCGGATTTTGATTAAATTGTGACAGCTTATTAACGGAATGTAAAATGTCTGGTCGCGTTGCATGCCCAATGTACATCAACGACCCAATCAGCCTTTGATACTCCTTCTTATCTGCCAATTCACAGCTCTGGCAGGTTTTACATCTTGAAAATTTCTGACCTGGTTCTAAAGGTGTACTCCTCCCTTTACAGTCTTGCATTTGGTAAGTCTCCAACAATGATGAGATAGCCTTCTTTTGACTTATGCTAACATAGTTTCGCTGCTGGTTCTGCTTAAACTCCATTCCCAAGAAAACTCCAACCTGCCCTTTGTCCACCACTTCAAATTCCTGTTTTATTCTCTTTTTAATTGATAGAAGTTCCCCTTCATCGGAACATGCAAGGAGTATGTCGTCCACATACACTGCGATGATATTAATGCTGTTTTTATTATTCATTGTGTAAACACAACGATCAGCTTCAATTTGAATAAATCCCAGCCTTTTCAGAGTCTCGTCCAGCTTTGCATTCCACTCCCGACCAGACTGCTTTAGACCATACAAAGCCTTCCTCAGTCTGCAAACACGATCGGGTTCTCTAGTTGAAACGTAGCCTTCTGGCTGGTACATGAATACCTCTTCCTTCAACTCGCCGTTTAGATAGGCACTGGTTACGTCCATTTGGTGGAGATGAAGACTATACTGAACTGATAAAGAAAGAATTAATCGAATCGTCGAATAACGAGTGACGGGAGAAAATGTTTCGTGGAAGTCTACCCCAAGCTTCTGACTAAAGCCTTTGGCTACAAGACGTGCCTTATACCTTTCTATTTTACCTTCCACATCAGTCTTTACGCTAAAGACCCACTTTGAATGAACTGGTTTTCGGTCCATTGGTAGTTCAACTAAATCCCAAGTGTTGTTTGACATAAGGGCCCGATACTCAACATCCATTGCATCCTTCCATCTCTGAGCATCCTTTGTAGCCAAGGCATCTTTAACCGTCATCGGAATTAGACCGTCCTGGCCTAGATAATTTAATTGGCTAAATACTACGTTCGGTTTATCTTTTTCAGACCGCAAAACCCTCCACTTGCTCGATGATGTACCTGGATAGTCAACTTCTCCTTCTGCTTCTGGATCTTGATAGGATTCTTCATCAGATGGTTCGCTCGCGTTTGTAAGATCGAGAATCTCAGGCTTATCGCCCACGTTGGCCTCACTAACCACCAACACATCATCAGCATCATCGTCACGTTTATGATCTTTTGCCAGATCCTCTTCGTGTTTATCGTTATTTGTGGTTATGTTTTCTAAAATGATATATTCGTTGTTATTTTCTTTCAATTTAATATTACCTGGCATGTTTAGGAATTTCACATCGCGAGTTTTATGAACCTTCCGCTGATCTGGCACAAAGACACGGTATGCTTTTGATTCGGTTGAATACCCAACCATTACACAGTCGATGCCCTTTGCTCTCAACTTAGATTTCGACGGCCTTTTGTCGAGCATCACTCCCTTGCAGCCGAATGGTTGTAGATGGCTAACTGTTGGCTTGCGTCCACTCCAACTTTCGTATGGTGTTACAGAGTTTAACGCACTTGTTGGAGATCTATTCCTTAGGTATACGGCTGTGTTGACTGCCTCAGCCCACATCATTTCTGGAAGCTGCGAGTCCAGAAGCATGCATCGTGCCATTTCCACGATTGTTCGATTCGCACGCTCCGCCACGCCATTTTGTTGTGGTGTATATTCGACCGAAAGCTGACGCACCACACCATTTAGTTCCAAAAAATTGGAAAATTCATTGTTGATATATTCGCGACCATTATCGCTTCTAAGAATTTTGATTTTTTGTCCAGTTTCAAGTTCTACCTGGGCCTTGAATCTCTTAAACGCTTCGAAAACTTCACCCTTTGTTTTAATAAAATGCACAAAAATCTTACGTGTTTTGTCATCGATAAATGAGACAAAGTAAAGAGCGCCACCCAGAGAAGAAACCCGCATCGGCCCACAAACATCACTGTGGATTAACCCCAGAATAGAGTCACTACGATTTGCCGGATCAGAAGGAAAAACTTGTCTCGTTATTTTACCTTTCAAACATGTCACACAATTGAATTTTTCAGGAACCTTCCCCAGATGCAAACCACGAACCATCGCCTTTCTACCTATCAAAGCCATATCTTTCGCATTAAGATGACCATATTTTATATGCCATTGCATAAAGCAATCGTCTGAGGATTTCGCTACGCTCAACATTGTTTTCGGTTTTGGTTCACTACATAAAATGTACAAATCACTTTTTTTATCCGCATGCAAAACTATATTGTCGCCTTTGTCTCTAACTACAGCTAATTCATTGTTAAACTCAACCCTATGTCCATTTTCTACTGCCTTACTTATGGAAACAAAATTCGCTTTCAACATAGGCACAAAAAGCACTTCACAGAGTTTAACCTTGGAGTATTTCGTTTCAATTAAAACCTCTCCCTTGCCAGACGACAGGATGTATTTATTCGAAGCTAATTCGATTTTTTCTACATGTTCTTGTAGGTTAATAAAATAACTTTCTTCGCAGCACATGTGTGACGTTGAGCCACTGTCAAAAACCCACGTGTTTCCATCAAGAATGTCATTGCCAACCGAATTTAACATCGCGAATGAACTCGTCACTTTAGAAGCACTATATTTTGGACGATCTCGACATTGTGATGCAAAATGGCCTTTTCGGTGACATTTATAACATTTACCCTTGAATCCACTGCTAGCAGCGTGTGGATTTTCATCTGAAGTGTTCCTATGGAACTTAGCAGATTTAACTTTGGCTTTAGCTAAAAAAGCTGTTTCACTTTCCTCTTCTCTCTTTTCGATCGTTCTTCTCTGCCCTTCTTCCATCAACTTTGTTTTCAATGCAGTGATTGATGGTAGAGAGTCTCTCGATTCTATCGCTATCACAAAATTCTCATATGATTTCGGTAAACTTGATAGCAAGATTATTGTCAATAATTCCTCTTTGACATCCACATCTATTTCTCTCAACTTTTCAGCTACATTTAAAAACGAGTCTAGGTGGTCTGAGATTGCCTGAGTTTCATTCATTTTCATTGCCAGCAACTGTTTAAATAAAGTCACCTTGCGTGCTGGACCAGTAGGCTGATGTAATTGCTCAAGCTTCGACCATGCTTCCAATGAGGTATTGCAATTTTTTATGTGATTTAATTGTGACAATTGAACACTTAACAAAATTGTAGCAAGAGCCTTTCTGTCTTTTGTCTGCCATGCTACTTTTGCGGCCTCAGCAGCACCAGCTGCAATCGTCTCTTCCCCACTAACATACTGCCATAACTCACTATGCACGAGAACACTTCTCATCTGGACCTTCCAACCATCGTAATTTTTGTTATCAAGTTTCTCGATTTGATACAGCGAACTCATTTTTAAATTAAATATATAAAATATATTAAGACAAACTGACTGAGAAATAATTTCTTTATAAAAGCTAGTCTGGGCCCATAACCTTTGTTAGGGAAAATAAAACAAAGTAGGTAATTCTTCGTGAACTGTTTAATTAAGAGGCTATCGAGAGACTAAAAACTATAAGTATACATCGTATGATTTCATGATTATATAAAGTAGATATATAATAATAATAATCCAGTAAGGTTTAACT
The DNA here is from genome assembly GCA_951394125.1 of Epistrophe eligans. Taxonomy (NCBI): domain Eukaryota; kingdom Metazoa; phylum Arthropoda; class Insecta; order Diptera; family Syrphidae; genus Epistrophe; species Epistrophe eligans. Next base: position 33,937,732 of record OX596029.1, on the reverse strand, counting down.
TAACGTTAGGTAAATTATATACATTACAGTGATGAGTAAAAGTTTGAAGCAAGTTTACAAATTAGTTAATGAATTGCTATAAGCACAAATTCAATTTTGTATCCAACACGACCTAATTACAAAAACCAACCGAACAAAATTGTTTGGATGGCGATATTTCTGCAATCGAGACTCGTAGATGGTTGAAAATTTCAAAATTGTGTATTAGTTTTTTAAGATCTTCCTAAAACTGAAAACCAAAAAATTTTACGACCTCTGGTTCTGGAAATATCTTCATCCAAAGTGATATTACCTTACTTTTCAACCCAATTCAATTAAAATTGTTCAAAAAAAAGTTTGCATGGCGATATTTCCGCAATCGAGACTCGTAAGTGGTTGCGGTTTTCAGTTCTGAATTTGAAATTCATACACCTTTCCGGGTATGCAAAAATTTTAGCACATTTTGAAAAGTTAAATTTTATTGACTTTTTAAAGAAATTAATGGATAACCCCTTTGCAAATTTTTCCGAAAAAAGTGATTTTTTCTTAAATGTTTCCAAAGCCCATCGAGACATACATCAAAAGAAAGGTCTTTGAAAACTGTATTTGTATGTGTAAGAAAAAATTTTCTAGGTGGTCTGGTTCTCAAAATATTTACATCCAAAGTGATATTTCGACCTAATTACAAAAACCAACCCAACAAAATTGTTTGGATGGCGATATTTCTGCAATCGAGACTCGTAGATGGTTGAAAATTTCAAAATTGTGTATTAGTTTTTTAAGATCTTCCTAAAACTGAAAACCAAAAAATTTTACGACCTCTGGTTCTGGAAATATCTTCATCCAAAGTGATATTACCTTACTTCAACCCAATTCAATTAAAATTGTTCAAAAAAAAGTTTGCATGGCGATATTTCCGCAATCGAGACTCGTAAGTGGTTGCAGTTTTCAGTTCTGAATTTGAAATTCATACACCTTTCCGGGTATGCAAAAATTTTAGCACATTTTGAAAAGTTAAATTTTATTGACTTTTTAAAGAAATTAATGGACTAACCCCTTTGCAAATTTTTCCGAAAAAAGTGATTTTTTCTTAAATGTTTCCAAAACCCATCGAGACATACATCAAAAGAAAGGTCTTTGAAAACTGTATTTGTATGTGTAAGAAAAAATTTTCTAGGTGGTCTGGTTCTCAAAATATTTACATCCAAAGTGATATTTCGACCTAATTACAAAAACCAACCCAACAAAATTGTTTGGATGGCGATATTTCTGCAATCGAGACTCGTAGATGGTTGAAAATTTCAAAATTGTGTATTAGTTTTTTAAGATCTTCCTAAAACTGAAAACCAAAAAATTTTACGACCTCTGGTTCTGGAAATATCTTCATCCAAAGTGATATTACCTTACTTTTCAACCCAATTCAATTAAAATTGTTCAAAAAAAAGTTTGCATGGCGATATTTCCGCAATCGAGACTCGTAAGTGGTTGCGGTTTTCAGTTCTGAATTTGAAATTCATACACCTTTCCGGGTATGCAAAAATTTTAGCACATTTTGAAAAGTTAAATTTTATTGACTTTTTAAAGAAAATAATGGACTAACCCCTTTGCAAATTTTTCCGAAAAAAGTGATTTTTTCTTAAATGTTTCCAAAGCCCATCGAGACATACATCAAAAGAAAGGTCTTTGAAAACTGTATTTGTATGTGTAAGAAAAAATTTTCTAGGTGGTCTGGTTCTCAAAATATTTACATCCAAAGTGATATTTCGACCTAATTACAAAAACCAACCCAACAAAATTGTTTGGATGGCGATATTTCTGCAATCGAGACTCGTAGATGGTTGAAAATTTCAAAATTGTGTATTAGTTTTTTAAGATCTTCCTAAAACTGAAAACCAAAAAATTTTACGACCTCTGGTTCTGGAAATATCTTCATCCAAAGTGATATTACCTTATTTCAACCCAATTCAATTAAAAAAAGTTTGCATGGCGATATTTCCGCAATCGAGACTCGTAGATGGTTGAAAATTTCAAAATTGTGTATTAGTTTTTTTAGATCTTCCTAAAACTGAAAACCAAAAAATTTTACGACCTCTGGTTCTGGAAATATCTTCATCCAAAGTGATATTACCTTACTTTTCAACCCAATTCAATTAAAATTGTTCAAAAAAAAGTTTGCATGGCGATATTTCCGCAATCGAGACTCGTAAGTGGTTGCGGTTTTCAGTTCTGAATTTGAAATTCATACACCTTTCCGGGTATGCAAAAATTTTAGCACATTTTGAAAAGTTAAATTTTATTGACTTTTTAAAGAAAATAATGGACTAACCCCTTTGCAAATTTTTCCGAAAAAAGTGATTTTTTCTTAAATGTTTCCAAAGCCCATCGAGACATATGTACATCAAAAGAAAGGTCTTTGAAAACTGTATTTGTATGTGTAAGAAAAAATTTTCTAGGTGGTCTGGTTCTCAAAATATTTACATCCAAAGTGATATTTCGACCTAATTACAAAAACCAACCGAACAAAATTGTTTGGATGGCGATATTTCTGCAATCGAGACTCGTAGATGGTTGAAAATTTCAAAATTGTGTCTTAGTTTTTTAAGATCTTCCTAAAACTGAAAACCAAAAAATTTTACGACCTCTGGTTCTGGAAATATCTTCATCCAAAGTGATATTACCTTATTTCAACCCAATTCAATTAAAATTGTTCAAAAAAAAGTTTGCATGGCGATATTTCCGCAATCGAGACTCGTAAGTGGTTGCGGTTTTCAGTTCTGAATTTGAAATTCATACACCTTTCCGGGTATGCAAAAATTTTAGCACATTTTGAAAAGTTAAATTTTATTGACTTTTTAAAGAAATTAATGGACTAACCCCTTTGCAAATTTTTCCGAAAAAAGTGATTTTTTCTTAAATGTTTCCAAAACCCATCGAGACATACATCAAAAGAAAGGTCTTTGAAAACTGTATTTGTATGTGTAAGAAAAAATTTTCTAGGTGGTCTGGTTCTCAAAATATTTACATCCAAAGTGATATTTCGACCTAATTACAAAAACCAACCCAACAAAATTGTTTGGATGGCGATATTTCTGCAATCGAGACTCGTAGATGGTTGAAAATTTCAAAATTGTGTATTAGTTTTTTAAGATCTTCCTAAAACTGAAAACCAAAAAATTTTACGACCTCTGGTTCTGGAAATATCTTCATCCAAAGTGATATTACCTTATTTCAACCCAATTCAATTAAAAAAAGTTTGCATGGCGATATTTCCGCAATCGAGACTCGTAGATGGTTGAAAATTTCAAAATTGTGTATTAGTTTTTTTAGATCTTCCTAAAACTGAAAACCAAAAAATTTTACGACCTCTGGTTCTGGAAATATCTTCATCCAAAGTGATATTACCTTATTTCAACCCAATTCAATTAAATTTTTTCAAAAAAAAGTTTGCATGGCGATATTTCCGCAATCGAGACTCGTAAGTGGTTTCGGTTTTCAGTTCTGGATTTGAAATTCATACACCTTTCCGGGTATGCAAAAATTTTAGCACATTTTGAAAAGTTAAATTTTATTGACTTTTTAAAGAAATTAATGGACTAACCCCTTTGCAAATTTTTCCGAAAAAAGTGATTTTTTCTTAAATGTTTCCAAAACCCATCGAGACATACATCAAAAGAAAGGTCTTTGAAAACTGTATTTGTATGTGTAAGAAAAAATTTTCTAGGTGGTCTGGTTCTCAAAATATTTACATCCAAAGTGATATTTCGACCTAATTACAAAAACCAACCCAACAAAATTGTTTGGATGGCGATATTTCTGCAATCGAGACTCGTAGATGGGTGAAAATTTCAAAATTGTGTATTAGTTTTTTAAGATCTTCCTAAAACTGAAAACCAAAAAATTTTACGACCTCTGGTTCTGGAAATATCTTCATCCAAAGTGATATTACCTTACTTCAACCCAATTCAATTAAAATTGTTCAAAAAAAAGTTTGCATGGCGATATTTCCGCCATCGAGACTCGTAAATGGTTGCGGTTTTCAGTTCTGAATTTGAAATTCATACACCTTTCCGGGTATGCAAAAATTTTAGCACATTTTGAAAAGTTAAATTTTATTGACTTTTTAAAGAAATTAATGGACTAACCCCTTTGCAAATTTTTCCGAAAAAAGTGATTTTTTCTTAAATGTTTCCAAAGCCCATCGAGACATACATCAAAAGAAAGGTCTTTGAAAACTGTATTTGTATGTGTAAGAAAAAATTTTCTAGGTGGTCTGGTTCTCAAAATATTTACATCCAAAGTGATATTTCGACCTAATTACAAAAACCAACCCAACAAAATTGTTTGGATGGCGATATTTCTGCAATCGAGACTCGTAGATGGTTGAAAATTTCAAAATTGTGTATTAGTTTTTTAAGATCTTCCTAAAACTGAAAACCAAAAAATTTTACGACCTCTGGTTCTGGAAATATCTTCATCCAAAGTGATATTACCTTACTTCAACCCAATTCAATTAAAATTGTTCAAAAAAAAGTTTGCATGGCGATATTTCCGCAATCGAGACTCGTAAGTGGTTGCGGTTTTCAGTTCTGAATTTGAAATTCATACACCTTTCCGGGTATGCAAAAATTTTAGCACATTTTGAAAAGTTAAATTCTATTGACTTTTTAAAGAAAATAATGGACTAACCCCTTTGCAAATTTTTCCGAAAAAAGTGATTTTTTCTTAAATGTTTCCAAAGCCCATCGAGACATACATCAAAAGAAAGGTCTTTGAAAACTGTATTTGTATGTGTAAGAAAAAATTTTCTAGGTGGTCTGGTTCTCAAAATATTTACATCCAAAGTGATATTTCGACCTAATTACAAAAACCAACCCAACAAAATTGTTTGGATGGCGATATTTCTGCAATCGAGACTCGTAGATGGTTGAAAATTTCAAAATTGTGTATTAGTTTTTTAAGATCTTCCTAAAACTGAAAACCAAAAAATTTTACGACCTCTGGTTCTGGAAATATCTTCATCCAAAGTGATATTACCTTACTTCAACCCAATTCAATTAAAATTGTTCAAAAAAAAGTTTGCATGGCGATATTTCCGCAATCGAGACTCGTAAGTGGTTGCGGTTTTCAGTTCTGAATTTGAAATTCATACACCTTTCCGGGTATGCAAAAATTTTAGCACATTTTGAAAAGTTAAATTTTATTGACTTTTTAAAGAAATTAATGGACTAACCCCTTTGCAAATTTTTCCGAAAAAAGTGATTTTTTCTTAAATGTTTCCAAAGCCCATCGAGACATACATCAAAAGAAAGGTCTTTGAAAACTGTATTTGTATGTGTAAGAAAAAATTTTCTAGGTGGTCTGGTTCTCAAAATATTTACATCCAAAGTGATATTTCGACCTAATTACAAAAACCAACCGAACAAAATTGTTTGGATGGCGATATTTCTGCAATCGAGACTCGTAGATGGTTGAAAATTTCAAAATTGTGTATTAGTTTATTAAGATCTTCCTAAAACTGAAAACCAAAAAATTTTACGACCTCTGGTTCTGGAAATATCTTCATCCAAAGTGATATTACCTTACTTTTCAACCCAATTCAATTAAAATTGTTCAAAAAAAAGTTTGCATGGCGATATTTCCGCAATCGAGACTCGTAAGTGGTTGCGGTTTTCAGTTCTGAATTTGAAATTCATACACCTTTCCGGGTATGCAAAAATTTTAGCACATTTTGAAAAGTTAAATTTTATTGACTTTTTAAAGAAAATAATGGACTAACCCCTTTGCAAATTTTTCCGAAAAAAGTGATTTTTTCTTAAATGTTTCCAAAGCCCATCGAGACATACATCAAAAGAAAGGTCTTTGAAAACTGTATTTGTATGTGTAAGAAAAAATTTTCTAGGTGGTCTGGTTCTCAAAATATTTACATCCAAAGTGATATTTCGACCTAATTACAAAAACCAACCCAACAAAATTGTTTGGATGGCGATATTTCTGCAATCGAGACTCGTAGATGGTTGAAAATTTCAAAATTGTGTATTAGTTTTTTAAGATCTTCCTAAAACTGAAAACCAAAAAATTTTACGACCTCTGGTTCTGGAAATATCTTCATCCAAAGTGATATTACCTTACTTCAACCCAATTCAATTAAAATTGTTCAAAAAAAAGTTTGCATGGCGATATTTCCGCAATCGAGACTCGTAAGTGGTTGCGGTTTTCAGTTCTGAATTTGAAATTCATACACCTTTCCGGGTATGCAAAAATTTTAGCACATTTTGAAAAGTTAAATTTTATTGACTTTTTAAAGAAAATAATGGACTAACCCCTTTGCAAATTTTTCCGAAAAAAGTGATTTTTTCTTAAATGTTTCCAAAGCCCATCGAGACATACATCAAAAGAAAGGTCTTTGAAAACTGTATTTGTATGTGTAAGAAAAAATTTTCTAGGTGGTCTGGTTCTCAAAATATTTACATCCAAAGTGATATTTCGACCTAATTACAAAAACCAACCCAACAAAATTGTTTGGATGGCGATATTTCTGCAATCGAGACTCGTAGATGGTTGAAAATTTCAAAATTGTGTATTAGTTTTTTAAGATCTTCCTAAAACTGAAAACCAAAAAATTTTACGACCTCTGGTTCTGGAAATATCTTCATCCAAAGTGATATTACCTTATTTCAACCCAATTCAATTAAAAAAAGTTTGCATGGCGATATTTCCGCAATCGAGACTCGTAGATGGTTGAAAATTTCAAAATTGTGTATTAGTTTTTTTAGATCTTCCTAAAACTGAAAACCAAAAAATTTTACGACCTCTGGTTCTGGAAATATCTTCATCCAAAGTGATATTACCTTATTTCAACCCAATTCAATTAAATTTTTTCAAAAAAAAGTTTGCATGGCGATATTTCCGCAATCGAGACTCGTAAGTGGTTTCGGTTTTCAGTTCTGGATTTGAAATTCATACACCTTTCCGGGTATGCAAAAATTTTAGCACATTTTGAAAAGTTAAATTTTATTGACTTTTTAAAGAAATTAATGGACTAACCCCTTTGCAAATTTTTCCGAAAAAAGTGATTTTTTCTTAAATGTTTCCAAAACCCATCGAGACATACATCAAAAGAAAGGTCTTTGAAAACTGTATTTGTATGTGTAAGAAAAAATTTTCTAGGTGGTCTGGTTCTCAAAATATTTACATCCAAAGTGATATTTCGACCTAATTACAAAAACCAACCCAACAAAATTGTTTGGATGGCGATATTTCTGCAATCGAGACTCGTAGATGGTTGAAAATTTCAAAATTGTGTCTTAGTTTTTTAAGATCTTCCTAAAACTGAAAACCAAAAAATTTTACGACCTCTGGTTCTGGAAATATCTTCATCCAAAGTGATATTACCTTACTTCAACCCAATTCAATTAAAATTGTTCAAAAAAAAGTTTGCATGGCGATATTTCCGCAATCGAGACTCGTAAGTGGTTGCGGTTTTCAGTTCTGAATTTGAAATTCATACACCTTTCCGGGTATGCAAAAATTTTAGCACATTTTGAAAAGTTAAATTTTATTGACTTTTTAAAGAAATTAATGGACTAACCCCTTTGCAAATTTTTCCGAAAAAAGTGATTTTTTCTTAAATGTTTCCAAAGCCCATCGAGACATACATCAAAAGAAAGGTCTTTGAAAACTGTATTTGTATGTGTAAGAAAAAATTTTCTAGGTGGTCTGGTTCTCAAAATATTTACATCCAAAGTGATATTTCGACCTAATTACAAAAACCAACCCAACAAAATTGTTTGGATGGCGATATTTCTGCAATCGAGACTCGTAGATGGTTGAAAATTTCAAAATTGTGTATTAGTTTTTTAAGATCTTCCTAAAACTGAAAACCAAAAAATTTTACGACCTCTGGTTCTGGAAATATCTTCATCCAAAGTGATATTACCTTACTTCAACCCAATTCAATTAAAATTGTTCAAAAAAAAGTTTGCATGGCGATATTTCCGCAATCGAGACTCGTAAATGGTTTCGGTTTTCAGTTCTGAATTTGAAATTCATACACCTTTCCGGGTATGCAAAAATTTTAGCACATTTTGAAAAGTTAAATTTTATTGACTTTTTAAAGAAATTAATGGACTAACCCCTTTGCAAATTTTTCCGAAAAAAGTGATTTTTTCTTAAATGTTTCCAAAGCCCATCGAGACATACATCAAAAGAAAGGTCTTTGAAAACTGTATTTGTATGTGTAAGAAAAAATTTTCTAGGTGGTCTGGTTCTCAAAATATTTACATCCAAAGTGATATTTCGACCTAATTACAAAAACCAACCCAACAAAATTGTTTGGATGGCGATATTTCTGCAATCGAGACTCGTAGATGGTTGAAAATTTCAAAATTGTGTATTAGTTTTTTAAGATCTTCCTAAAACTGAAAACCAAAAAATTTTACGACCTCTGGTTCTGGAAATATCTTCATCCAAAGTGATATTACCTTACTTTTCAACCCAATTCAATTAAAATTGTTCAAAAAAAAGTTTGCATGGCAATATTTCCGCAATCGAGACTCGTAAGTGGTTGCGGTTTTCAGTTCTGAATTTGAAATTCATACACCTTTCCGGGTATGCAAAAATTTTAGCACATTTTGAAAAGTTAAATTTTATTGACTTTTTAAAGAAAATAATGGACTAACCCCTTTGCAAATTTTTCCGAAAAAAGTGATTTTTTCTTAAATGTTTCCAAAGCCCATCGAGACATACATCAAAAGAAAGGTCTTTGAAAACTGTATTTGTATGTGTAAGAAAAAATTTTCTAGGTGGTCTGGTTCTCAAAATATTTACATCCAAAGTGATATTTCGACCTAATTACAAAAACCAACCCAACAAAATTGTTTGGATGGCGATATTTCTGCAATCGAGACTCGTAGATGGTTGAAAATTTCAAAATTGTGTATTAGTTTTTTAAGATTTTCTTAAAACTGAAAACCAAAAAATTTTACGACCTCTGGTTCTGGAAATATCTTCATCCAAAGTGATATTACCTTATTTCAACCCAATTCAATTAAATTTTTTCAAAAAAAAGTTTGCATGGCGATATTTCCGCAATCGAGACTCGTAAGTGGTTGCGGTTTTCAGTTCTGAATTTGAAATTCATACACCTTTCCGGGTATGCAAAAATTTTAGCACATTTTGAAAAGTTAAATTTTATTGACTTTTTAAAGAAAATAATGGACTAACCCCTTTGCAAATTTTTCCGAAAAAAGTGATTTTTTCTTAAATGTTTCCAAAGCCCATCGAGACATACATCAAAAGAAAGGTCTTTGAAAACTGTATTTGTATGTGTAAGAAAAAATTTTCTAGGTGGTCTGGTTCTCAAAATATTTACATCCAAAGTGATATTTCGACCTAATTACAAAAACCAACCCAACAAAATTGTTTGGATGGCGATATTTCTGCAATCGAGACTCGTAGATGGTTGAAAATTTCAAAATTGTGTATTAGTTTTTTAAGATCTTCCTAAAACTGAAAACCAAAAAATTTTACGACCTCTGGTTCTGGAAATATCTTCATCCAAAGTGATATTACCTTATTTCAACCCAATTCAATTAAAAAAAGTTTGCATGGCGATATTTCCGCAATCGAGACTCGTAGATGGTTGAAAATTTCAAAATTGTGTATTAGTTTTTTTAGATCTTCCTAAAACTGAAAACCAAAAAATTTTACGACCTCTGGTTCTGGAAATATCTTCATCCAAAGTGATATTACCTTATTTCAACCCAATTCAATTAAATTTTTTCAAAAAAAAGTTTGCATGGCGATATTTCCGCAATCGAGACTCGTAAGTGGTTTCGGTTTTCAGTTCTGGATTTGAAATTCATACACCTTTCCGGGTATGCAAAAATTTTAGCACATTTTGAAAAGTTAAATTTTATTGACTTTTTAAAGAAATTAATGGACTAACCCCTTTGCAAATTTTTCCGAAAAAAGTGATTTTTTCTTAAATGTTTCCAAAACCCATCGAGACATACATCAAAAGAAAGGTCTTTGAAAACTGTATTTGTATGTGTAAGAAAAAATTTTCTAGGTGGTCTGGTTCTCAAAATATTTACATCCAAAGTGATATTTCGACCTAATTACAAAAACCAACCCAACAAAATTGTTTGGATGGCGATATTTCTGCAATCGAGACTCGTAGATGGTTGAAAATTTCAAAATTGTGTCTTAGTTTTTTAAGATCTTCCTAAAACTGAAAACCAAAAAATTTTACGACCTCTGGTTCTGGAAATATCTTCATCCAAAGTGATATTACCTTACTTCAACCCAATTCAATTAAAATTGTTCAAAAAAAAGTTTGCATGGCGATATTTCCGCAATCGAGACTCGTAAGTGGTTGCGGTTTTCAGTTCTGAATTTGAAATTCATACACCTTTCCGGGTATGCAAAAATTTTAGCACATTTTGAAAAGTTAAATTTTATTGACTTTTTAAAGAAATTAATGGACTAACCCCTTTGCAAATTTTTCCGAAAAAAGTGATTTTTTCTTAAATGTTTCCAAAGCCCATCGAGACATACATCAAAAGAAAGGTCTTTGAAAACTGTATTTGTATGTGTAAGAAAAAATTTTCTAGGTGGTCTGGTTCTCAAAATATTTACATCCAAAGTGATATTTCGACCTAATTACAAAAACCAACCCAACAAAATTGTTTGGATGGCGATATTTCTGCAATCGAGACTCGTAGATGGTTGAAAATTTCAAAATTGTGTATTAGTTTTTTAAGATCTTCCTAAAACTGAAAACCAAAAAATTTTACGACCTCTGGTTCTGGAAATATCTTCATCCAAAGTGATATTACCTTACTTCAACCCAATTCAATTAAAATTGTTCAAAAAAAAGTTTGCATGGCGATATTTCCGCAATCGAGACTCGTAAGTGGTTGCGGTTTTCAGTTCTGAATTTGAAATTCATACACCTTTCCGGGTATGCAAAAATTTTAGCACATTTTGAAAAGTTAAATTTTATTGACTTTTTAAAGAAATTAATGGACTAACCCCTTTGCAAATTTTTCCGAAAAAAGTGATTTTTTCTTAAATGTTTCCAAAGCCCATCGAGACATACATCAAAAGAAAGGTCTTTGAAAACTGTATTTGTATGTGTAAGAAAAAATTTTCTAGGTGGTCTGGTTCTCAAAATATTTACATCCAAAGTGATATTTCGACCTAATTACAAAAACCAACCCAACAAAATTGTTTGGATGGCGATATTTCTGCAATCGAGACTCGTAGATGGTTGAAAATTTCAAAATTGTGTATTAGTTTTTTAAGATCTTCCTAAAACTGAAAACCAAAAAATTTTACGACCTCTGGTTCTGGAAATATCTTCATCCAAAGTGATATTACCTTACTTCAACCCAATTCAATTAAAATTGTTCAAAAAAAAGTTTGCATGGCGATATTTCCGCAATCGAGACTCGTAAATGGTTTCGGTTTTCAGTTCTGAATTTGAAATTCATACACCTTTCCGGGTATGCAAAAATTTTAGCACATTTTGAAAAGTTAAATTTTATTGACTTTTTAAAGAAATTAATGGACTAACCCCTTTGCAAATTTTTCCGAAAAAAGTGATTTTTTCTTAAATGTTTCCAAAGCCCATCGAGACATACATCAAAAGAAAGGTCTTTGAAAACTGTATTTGTATGTGTAAGAAAAAATTTTCTAGGTGGTCTGGTTCTCAAAATATTTACATCCAAAGTGATATTTCGACCTAATTACAAAAACCAACCCAACAAAATTGTTTGGATGGCGATATTTCTGCAATCGAGACTCGTAGATGGTTGAAAATTTCAAAATTGTGTATTAGTTTTTTAAGATCTTCCTAAAACTGAAAACCAAAAAATTTTACGACCTCTGGTTCTGGAAATATCTTCATCCAAAGTGATATTACCTTACTTTTCAACCCAATTCAATTAAAATTGTTCAAAAAAAAGTTTGCATGGCAATATTTCCGCAATCGAGACTCGTAAGTGGTTGCGGTTTTCAGTTCTGAATTTGAAATTCATACACCTTTCCGGGTATGCAAAAATTTTAGCACATTTTGAAAAGTTAAATTTTATTGACTTTTTAAAGAAAATAATGGACTAACCCCTTTGCAAATTTTTCCGAAAAAAGTGATTTTTTCTTAAATGTTTCCAAAGCCCATCGAGACATACATCAAAAGAAAGGTCTTTGAAAACTGTATTTGTATGTGTAAGAAAAAATTTTCTAGGTGGTCTGGTTCTCAAAATATTTACATCCAAAGTGATATTTCGACCTAATTACAAAAACCAACCCAACAAAATTGTTTGGATGGCGATATTTCTGCAATCGAGACTCGTAGATGGTTGAAAATTTCAAAATTGTGTATTAGTTTTTTAAGATTTTCTTAAAACTGAAAACCAAAAAATTTTACGACCTCTGGTTCTGGAAATATCTTCATCCAAAGTGATATTACCTTATTTCAACCCAATTCAATTAAATTTTTTCAAAAAAAAGTTTGCATGGCGATATTTCCGCAATCGAGACTCGTAAGTGGTTGCGGTTTTCAGTTCTGAATTTGAAATTCATACACCTTTCCGGGTATGCAAAAATTTTAGCACATTTTGAAAAGTTAAATTTTATTGACTTTTTAAAGAAAATAATGGACTAACCCCTTTGCAAATTTTTCCGAAAAAAGTGATTTTTTCTTAAATGTTTCCAAAGCCCATCGAGACATACATCAAAAGAAAGGTCTTTGAAAACTGTATTTGTATGTGTAAGAAAAAATTTTCTAGGTGGTCTGGTTCTCAAAATATTTACATCCAAAGTGATATTTCGACCTAATTACAAAAACCAACCCAACAAAATTGTTTGGATGGCGATATTTCTGCAATCGAGACTCGTAGATGGTTGAAAATTTCAAAATTGTGTATTAGTTTTTTAAGATCTTCCTAAAACTGAAAACCAAAAAATTTTACGACCTCTGGTTCTGGAAATATCTTCATCCAAAGTGATATTACCTTACTTCAACCCAATTCAATTAAAATTGTTCAAAAAAAAGTTTGCATGGCGATATTTCCGCAATCGAGACTCGTAAGTGGTTGCGGTTTTCAGTTCTGAATTTGAAATTCATACACCTTTCCGGGTATGCAAAAATTTTAGCACATTTTGAAAAGTTAAATTTTATTGACTTTTTAAAGAAAATAATGGACTAACCCCTTTGCAAATTTTTCCGAAAAAAGTGATTTTTTCTTAAATGTTTCCAAAGCCCATCGAGACATACATCAAAAGAAAGGTCTTTGAAAACTGTATTTGTATGTGTAAGAAAAAATTTTCTAGGTGGTCTGGTTCTCAAAATATTTACATCCAAAGTGATATTTCGACCTAATTACAAAAACCAACCGAACAAAATTGTTTGGATGGCGATATTTCTGCAATCGAGACTCGTAGATGGTTGAAAATTTCAAAATTGTGTATTAATTTTTTAAGATCTTCCTAAAACTGAAAACCAAAAAATTTTACGACCTCTGGTTCTGGAAATATCTTCATCCAAAGTGATATTACCTTACTTCAACCCAATTCAATTAAAATTGTTCAAAAAAAAGTTTGCATGGCGATATTTCCGCAATCGAGACTCGTAAGTGGTTGCGGTTTTCAGTTCTGAATTTGAAATTCATACACCTTTCCGGGTATGCAAAAATTTTAGCACATTTTGAAAAGTTAAATTTTATTGACTTTTTAAAGAAAATAATGGACTAACCCCTTTGCAAATTTTTCCGAAAAAAGTGATTTTTTCTTAAATGTTTCCAAAGCCCATCGAGACATACATCAAAAGAAAGGTCTTTGAAAACTGTATTTGTATGTGTAAGAAAAAATTTTCTAGGTGGTCTGGTTCTCAAAATATTTACATCCAAAGTGATATTTCGACCTAATTACAAAAACCAACCCAACAAAATTGTTTGGATGGCGATATTTCTGCAATCGAGACTCGTAGATGGTTGAAAATTTCAAAATTGTGTATTAGTTTTTTAAGATCTTCCTAAAACTGAAAACCAAAAAATTTTACGACCTCTGGTTCTGGAAATATCTTCATCCAAAGTGATATTACCTTACTTCAACCCAATTCAATTAAAATTGTTCAAAAAAAAGTTTGCATGGCGATATTTCCGCCATCGAGACTCGTAAATGGTTGCGGTTTTCAGTTCTGAATTTGAAATTCATACACCTTTCCGGGTATGCAAAAATTTTAGCACATTTTGAAAAGTTAAATTTTATTGACTTTTTAAAGAAAATAATGGACTAACCCCTTTGCAAATTTTTCCGAAAAAAGTGATTTTTTCTTAAATGTTTCCAAAGCCCATCGAGACATACATCAAAAGAAAGGTCTTTGAAAACTGTATTTGTATGTGTAAGAAAAAATTTTCTAGGTGGTCTGGTTCTCAAAATATTTACATCCAAAGTGATATTTCGACCTAATTACAAAAACCAACCCAACAAAATTGTTTGGATGGCGATATTTCTGCAATCGAGACTCGTAGATGGTTGAAAATTTCAAAATTGTGTATTAGTTTTTTAAGATCTTCCTAAAACTGAAAACCAAAAAATTTTACGACCTCTGGTTCTGGAAATATCTTCATCCAAAGTGATATTACCTTACTTCAACCCAATTCAATTAAAATTGTTCAAAAAAAAGTTTGCATGGCGATATTTCCGCCATCGAGACTCGTAAATGGTTGCGGTTTTCAGTTCTGAATTTGAAATTCATACACCTTTCCGGGTATGCAAAAATTTTAGCACATTTTGAAAAGTTAAATTTTATTGACTTTTTAAAGAAATTAATGGACTAACCCCTTTGCAAATTTTTCCGAAAAAAGTGATTTTTTCTTAAATGTTTCCAAATCCTATCGAGACATACATCAAAAGAAAGGTCTTTGAAAACTGTATTTGTATGTGTAAGAAAAAATTTTCTAGGTGGTGAGACTCGTAGATGGTTGAAAATTTCAAAATTGTGTATTAGTTTTTTAAGATCTTCCTAAAACTGAAAACCAAAAAATTTTACGACCTCTGGTTCTGGAAATATCTTCATCCAAAGTGATATTACCTTACTTCAACCCAATTCAATTAAAATTGTTCAAAAAAAAGTTTGCATGGCGATATTTCCGCAATCGAGACTCGTAAGTGGTTGCGGTTTTCAGTTCTGAATTTGAAATTCATACACCTTTCCGGGTATGCAAAAATTTTAGCACATTTTGAAAAGTTAAATTTTATTGACTTTTTAAAGAAAATAATGGACTAACCCCTTTGCAAATTTTTCCGAAAAAAGTGATTTTTTCTTAAATGTTTCCAAAACCCATCGAGACATACATCAAAAGAAAGGTCTTTGAAAACTGTATTTGTATGTGTAAGAAAAAATTTTCTAGGTGGTCTGGTTCTCAAAATATTTACATCCAAAGTGATATTTCGACCTAATTACAAAAACCAACCCAACAAAATTGTTTGGATGGCGATATTTCTGCAATCGAGACTCGTAGATGGTTGAAAATTTCAAAATTGTGTATTAGTTTTTTAAGATCTTCCTAAAACTGAAAACCAAAAAATTTTACGACCTCTGGTTCTGGAAATATCTTCATCCAAAGTGATATTACCTTACTTCAACCCAATTCAATTAAAATTGTTCAAAAAAAAGTTTGCATGGCGATATTTCCGCAATCGAGACTCGTAAGTGGTTGCGGTTTTCAGTTCTGAATTTGAAATTCATACACCTTTCCGGGTATGCAAAAATTTTAGCACATTTTGAAAAGTTAAATTTTATTGACTTTTTAAAGAAATTAATGGACTAACCCCTTTGCAAATTTTTCCGAAAAAATTGATTTTTTCTTAAATGTTTCCAAAACCCATCGAGACATACATCAAAAGAAAGGTCTTTGAAAACTGTATTTGTATGTGTAAGAAAAAATTTTCTAGGTGGTCTGGTTCTCAAAATATTTACATCCAAAGTGATATTTCGACCTAATTACAAAAACCAACCCAACAAAATTGTTTGGATGGCGATATTTCTGCAATCGAGACTCGTAGATGGTTGAAAATTTCAAAATTGTGTATTAGTTTTTTAAGATCTTCCTAAAACTGAAAACCAAAAAATTTTACGACCTCTGGTTCTGGAAATATCTTCATCCAAAGTGATATTACCTTACTTCAACCCAATTCAATTAAAATTGTTCAAAAAAAAGTTTGCATGGCGATATTTCCGCCATCGAGACTCGTAAATGGTTGCGGTTTTCAGTTCTGAATTTGAAATTCATACACCTTTCCGGGTATGCAAAAATTTTAGCACATTTTGAAAAGTTAAATTTTATTGACTTTTTAAAGAAATTAATGGACTAACCCCTTTGCAAATTTTTCCGAAAAAAGTGATTTTTTCTTAAATGTTTCCAAAGCCTATCGAGACATACATCAAAAGAAAGGTCTTTGAAAACTGTATTTGTATGTGTAAGAAAAAATTTTCTAGGTGGTGAGACTCGTAGATGGTTGAAAATTTCAAAATTGTGTATTAGTTTTTTAAGATCTTCCTAAAACTGAAAACCAAAAAATTTTACGACCTCTGGTTCTGGAAATATCTTCATCCAAAGTGATATTACCTTACTTCAACCCAATTCAATTAAAATTGTTCAAAAAAAAGTTTGCATGGCGATATTTCCGCAATCGAGACTCGTAAGTGGTTGCGGTTTTCAGTTCTGAATTTGAAATTCATACACCTTTCCGGGTATGCAAAAATTTTAGCACATTTTGAAAAGTTAAATTTTATTGACTTTTTAAAGAAAATAATGGACTAACCCCTTTGCAAATTTTTCCGAAAAAAGTGATTTTTTCTTAAATGTTTCCAAAACCCATCGAGACATACATCAAAAGAAAGGTCTTTGAAAACTGTATTTGTATGTGTAAGAAAAAATTTTCTAGGTGGTCTGGTTCTCAAAATATTTACATCCAAAGTGATATTTCGACCTAATTACAAAAACCAACCCAACAAAATTGTTTGGATGGCGATATTTCTGCAATCGAGACTCGTAGATGGTTGAAAATTTCAAAATTGTGTATTAGTTTTTTAAGATCTTCCTAAAACTGAAAACCAAAAAATTTTACGACCTCTGGTTCTCGAAATATATTCATCCAAAGTGATATTTCCTTATTTCAACCCAATTCAATTAAAATTGTTCAAAAAAAAGTTTGCATGGCGATATTTCAGCAATCGAGACTCGTAAGTGGTTGCGGTTTTCAGTTCTGAATTTGAAATTCATACACCTTTCCGGGTATGCAAAAATTTTAGCACATTTTGAAAAGTTAAATTTTATTGACTTTTTAAAGAAATTAATGGATAACCCCTTTGCAAATTTTTTCGAAAAAAGTGATTTTTTCTTAAATGTTTCCAAAGCCTATCGAGACATACATCAAAAGAAAGGTCTTTGAAAACTGTATTTGTATGTGTAAGAAAAAATTTTCTAGGTGGTGAGACTCGTAGATGGTTGAAAATTTCAAAATTGTGTATTAGTTTTTTAAGATCTTCCTAAAACTGAAAACCAAAAAATTTTACGACCTCTGGTTCTGGAAATATCTTCATCCAAAGTGATATTACCTTACTTCAACCCAATTCAATTAAAATTGTTCAAAAAAAAGTTTGCATGGCGATATTTCCGCAATCGAGACTCGTAAGTGGTTGCGGTTTTCAGTTCTGAATTTGAAATTCATACACCTTTCCGGGTATGCAAAAATTTTAGCACATTTTGAAAAGTTAAATTTTATTGACTTTTTAAAGAAAATAATGGACTAACCCCTTTGCAAATTTTTCCGAAAAAAGTGATTTTTTCTTAAATGTTTCCAAAACCCATCGAGACATACATCAAAAGAAAGGTCTTTGAAAACTGTATTTGTATGTGTAAGAAAAAATTTTCTAGGTGGTCTGGTTCTCAAAATATTTACATCCAAAGTGATATTTCGACCTAATTACAAAAACCAACCCAACAAAATTGTTTGGATGGCGATATTTCTGCAATCGAGACTCGTAGATGGTTGAAAATTTCAAAATTGTGTATTAGTTTTTTAAGATCTTCCTAAAACTGAAAACCAAAAAATTTTACGACCTCTGGTTCTGGAAATATCTTCATCCAAATTAATATTACCTTATTTCAACCCAATTCAATTAAAATTGTTCAAAAAAAAGTTTGCATGGCGATATTTCCGCAATCGAGACTCGTAAGTGGTTGCGGTTTTCAGTTCTGAATTTGAAATTCATACACCTTTCCGGGTATGCAAAAATTTTAGCACATTTTGAAAAGTTAAATTTTATTGACTTTTTAAAGAAAATAATGGACTAACCCCTTTGCAAATTTTTCCGAAAAAAGTGATTTTTTCTTAAATGTTTCCAAAACCCATCGAGACATACATCAAAAGAAAGGTCTTTGAAAACTGTATTTGTATGTGTAAGAAAAAATTTTCTAGGTGGTCTGGTTCTCAAAATATTTACATCCAAAGTGATATTTCGACCTAATTACAAAAACCAACCCAACAAAATTGTTTGGATGGCGATATTTCTGCAATCGAGACTCGTAGATGGTTGAAAATTTCAAAATTGTGTATTAGTTTTTTAAGATCTTCCTAAAACTGAAAACCAAAAATTTTACGACCTCTGGTTCTGGAAATATCTTCATCCAAAGTGATATTACCTTATTTCAACCCAATTCAATTAAAATTGTTCAAAAAAAAGTTTGCATGGCGATATTTCCGCAATCGAGACTCGTAAGTGGTTGCGGTTTTCAGTTCTGAATTTGAAATTCATACACCTTTCCGGGTATGCAAAAATTTTAGCACATTTTGAAAAGTTAAATTTTATTGACTTTTTAAAGAAATTAATGGACTAACCCCTTTGCAAATTTTTCCGAAAAAGTGATTTTTTCTTAAATGTTTCCAAAACCCATCGAGACATACATCAAAAGAAAGGTCTTTGAAAACTGTATTTGTATGTGTAAGAAAAAATTTTCTAGGTGGTCTGGTTCTCATAATATTTACATCCAAAGTGATATTTCGACCTAATTACAAAAACCAACCCAACAGAATTGTTTGGATGGCGATATTTCTGCAATCGAGACTCGTAGATGGTTGAAAATTTCAAAATTGTGTATTAGTTTTTTAAGATCTTCCTAAAACTGAAAACCAAAAAATTTTACGACCTCTGGTTCTGGAAATATCTTCATCCAAAGTGATATTACCTTATTTCAACCCAATTCAATTAAAATTGTTCAAAAAAAAGTTTGCATGGCGATATTGCTGCAATCGAGACTCGTAGATGGTTTGAAAATTTCAAAATTGTGTATTAGTTTTTTAAGATCTTCCTAAAACTGAAAACCAAAAATTTTACGACCTCTGGTTCTGGAAATATCTTCATCCAAAGTGATATTACCTTACTTCAACCCAATTCAATTAAAATTGTTCAAAAAAAAGTTTGCATGGCGATATTTCCGCAATCGAGACTCGTAAGTGGTTGCGGTTTTCAGTTCTGAATTTGAAATTCATACACCTTTCCGGGTATGCAAAAATTTTAGCACATTTTGAAAAGTTAAATTTTATTGACTTTTTAAAGAAATTAATGGACTAACCCCTTTGCAAATTTTTCCGAAAAAAGTGATTTTTTCTTAAATGTTTCCAAAGCCCATCGAGACATACATCAAAAGAAAGGTCTTTGAAAACTGTATTTGTATGTGTAAGAAAAAATTTTCTAGGTGGTGAGACTCGTAGATGGTTGAAAATTTCAAAATTGTGTATTAGTTTTTTAAGATCTTCCTAAAACTGAAAACCAAAAAATTTTACGACCTCTGGTTCTGGAAATATCTTCATCCAAAGTGATATTACCTTACTTCAACCCAATTCAATTAAAATTGTTCAAAAAAAAGTTTGCATGGCGATATTTCCGCAATCGAGACTCGTAAGTGGTTGCGGTTTTCAGTTCTGAATTTGAAATTCATACACCTTTCCGGGTATGCAAAAATTTTAGCACATTTTGAAAAGTTAAATTTTATTGACTTTTTAAAGAAATTAATGGACTAACCCCTTTGCAAATTTTTCCGAAAAAAGTGATTTTTTCTTAAATGTTTCCAAAGCCCATCGAGACATACATCAAAAGAAAGGTCTTTGAAAACTGTATTTGTATGTGTAAGAAAAAATTTTCTAGGTGGTCTGGTTCTCAAAATATTTACATCCAAAGTGATATTTCGACCTAATTACAAAAACCAACCCAACAAAATTGTTTGGATGGCGATATTTCCGCAATCGAGACTCGTAGATGGTTGAAAATTTCAAAATTGTGTATTAGTTTTTTAAGATCTTCCTAAAACTGAAAACCAAAAAATTTTACGACCTCTGGTTCTGGAAATATCTTCATCCAAATTAATATTACCTTATTTCAACCCAATTCAATTAAAATTGTTCAAAAAAAAGTTTGCATGGCGATATTTCCGCAATCGAGACTCGTAAGTGGTTGCGGTTTTCAGTTCTGAATTTGAAATTCATACACCTTTCCGGGTATGCAAAAATTTTAGCACATTTTGAAAAGTTAAATTTTATTGACTTTTTAAAGAAAATAATGGACTAACCCCTTTGCAAATTTTTCCGAAAAAAGTGATTTTTTCTTAAATGTTTCCAAAGCCTATCGAGACATACATCAAAAGAAAGGTCTTTGAAAACTGTATTTGTATGTGTAAGAAAAAATTTTCTAGGTGGTGAGACTCGTAGATGGTTGAAAATTTCAAAATTGTGTATTAGTTTTTTAAGATCTTCCTAAAACTGAAAACCAAAAAATTTTACGACCTCTGGTTCTGGAAATATCTTCATCCAAAGTGATATTACCTTACTTCAACCCAATTCAATTAAAATTGTTCAAAAAAAAGTTTGCATGGCGATATTTCCGCAATCGAGACTCGTAAGTGGTTGCGGTTTTCAGTTCTGAATTTGAAATTCATACACCTTTCCGGGTATGCAAAAATTTTAGCACATTTTGAAAAGTTAAATTTTATTGACTTTTTAAAGAAATTAATGGACTAACCCCTTTGCAAATTTTTCCGAAAAAATTGATTTTTTCTTAAATGTTTCCAAAACCCATCGAGACATACATCAAAAGAAAGGTCTTTGAAAACTGTATTTGTATGTGTAAGAAAAAATTTTCTAGGTGGTCTGGTTCTCAAAATATTTACATCCAAAGTGATATTTCGACCTAATTACAAAAACCAACCCAACAAAATTGTTTGGATGGCGATATTTCTGCAATCGAGACTCGTAGATGGTTGAAAATTTCAAAATTGTGTATTAGTTTTTTAAGATCTTCCTAAAACTGAAAACCAAAAATTTTACGACCTCTGGTTCTGGAAATATCTTCATCCAAAGTGATATTACTCTATTTCAACCCAATTCAATTAAAATTGTTCAAAAAAAAGTTTGCATGGCGATATTTCCGCAATCGAGACTCGTAAGTGGTTGCGGTTTTCAGTTCTGAATTTGAAATTCATACACCTTTCCGGGTATGCAAAAATTTTAGCACATTTTGAAAAGTTAAATTTTATTGACTTTTTAAAGAAATTAATGGACTAACCCCTTTGCAAATTTTCCCGAAAAAAGTGATTTTTTCTTAAATGCTTCCAAAACCCATCGAGGCATACATCAAAAGAAAGGTCTTTGAAAACTGTATTTGTATGTGTAACAAAAAATTTTCTAGGTGGTCTGGTTCTCAAAATATTTACATCCAAAGTGATATTTCGACCTAATTACAAAAACCAACCCAACAGAATTGTTTGGATGGCGATATTTCTGCAATCGAGACTCGTAGATGGTTGAAAATTTCAAAATTGTGTATTAGTTTTTTAAGATCTTCCTAAAACTGAAAACCAAAAAATTTTACGACCTCTGGTTCTGGAAATATCTTCATCCAAAGTGATATTACCTTATTTCAACCCAATTCAATTAAAATTGTTCAAAAAAAAGTTTGCATGGCGATATTTCTGCAATCGAGACTCGTAGATGGTTTGAAAATTTCAAAATTGTGTATTAGTTTTTTAAGATCTTCCTAAAACTGAAAACCAAAAAATTTTACGACCTCTGGTTCTCGAAATATATTCATCCAAAGTGATATTTCCTTATTTCAACCCAATTCAATTAAAATTGTTCAAAAAAAAGTTTGCATGGCGATATTTCAGCAATCGAGACTCGTAAGTGGTTGCGGTTTTCAGTTCTGAATTTGAAATTCATACACCTTTCCGGGTATGCAAAAATTTTAGCACATTTTGAAAAGTTAAATTTTATTGACTTTTTAAAGAAATTAATGGATAACCCCTTTGCAAATTTTTTCGAAAAAAGTGATTTTTTCTTAAATGTTTCCAAAGCCTATCGAGACATACATCAAAAGAAAGGTCTTTGAAAACTGTATTTGTATGTGTAAGAAAAAATTTTCTAGGTGGTGAGACTCGTAGATGGTTGAAAATTTCAAAATTGTGTATTAGTTTTTTAAGATCTTCCTAAAACTGAAAACCAAAAAATTTTACGACCTCTGGTTCTGGAAATATCTTCATCCAAAGTGATATTACCTTACTTCAACCCAATTCAATTAAAATTGTTCAAAAAAAAGTTTGCATGGCGATATTTCCGCAATCGAGACTCGTAAGTGGTTGCGGTTTTCAGTTCTGAATTTGAAATTCATACACCTTTCCGGGTATGCAAAAATTTTAGCACATTTTGAAAAGTTAAATTTTATTGACTTTTTAAAGAAAATAATGGACTAACCCCTTTGCAAATTTTTCCGAAAAAAGTGATTTTTTCTTAAATGTTTCCAAAGCCCATCGAGACATACATCAAAAGAAAGGTCTTTGAAAACTGTATTTGTATGTGTAAGAAAAAATTTTCTAGGTGGTCTGGTTCTCAAAATATTTACATCCAAAGTGATATTTCGACCTAATTACAAAAACCAACCCAACAAAATTGTTTGGATGGCGATATTTCCGCAATCGAGACTCGTAGATGGTTGAAAATTTCAAAATTGTGTCTTAGTTTTTTAAGATCTTCCTAAAACTGGAAACCAAAAAATTTTACGACCTCTGGTTCTGGAAATATCTTCATCCAAAGTGATATTACTCTACTTCAACCCAATTCAATTAAAATTGTTCAAAAAAAAGTTTGCATGGCGATATTTCCGCAATCGAGACTCGTAAGTGGTTGCGGTTTTCAGTTCTGAATTTGAAATTCATACACCTTTCCGGGTATGCAAAAATTTTAGCACATTTTGAAAAGTTAAATTTTATTGACTTTTTAAAGAAATTAATGGACTAACCCCTTTGCAAATTTTTCCGAAAAAATTGATTTTTTCTTAAATGTTTCCAAAACCAATCGAGACATACATCAAAAGAAAGGTCTTTGAAAACTGTATTTGTATGTGTAAGAAAAAATTTTCTAGGTGGTCTGGTTCTCAAAATATTTACATCCAAAGTGATATTTCGACCTAATTACAAAAACCAACCCAACAAAATTGTTTGGATGGCGATATTTCTGCAATCGAGACTCGTAGATGGTTGAAAATTTCAAAATTGTGTATTAGTTTTTTAAGATCTTCCAAAAACCAAAAAATTTTACGACCTCTGGTTCTGGAAATATCTTCATCCAAAGTGATATTACCTTATTTCAACCCAATTCAATTAAAATTGTTCAAAAAAAAGTTTGCATGGCGATATTTCCACAATCGAGACTCGTAAGTGGTTGCGGTTTTCAGTTCTGAATTTGAAATTCATACACCTTTCCGGGTATGCAAAAATTTTAGCACATTTTGAAAAGTTAAATTTTACTGACTTTTTAAAGAAATTAATGGACTAACCCCTTTGCAAATTTTTCCGAAAAAATTGATTTTTTCTTAAATGTTTCCAAAACCCATCGAGACATACATCAAAAGAAAGGTCTTTGAAAACTGTATTTGTATGTGTAACAAAAAATTTTCTAGGTGGTCTGGTTCTCAAAATATTTACATCCAAAGTGATATTTCGACCTAATTACAAAAACCAACCCAACAAAATTGTTTGGATGGCGATATTTCTGCAATCGAGACTCGTAGATGGTTGAAAATTTCAAAATTGTGTATTAGTTTTTTTAGATCTTCCTAAAACTGAAAACCAAAAAATTTTACGACCTCTGGTTCTGGAAATATCTTCATCCAAAGTGATATTACCTTATTTCAACCCAATTCAATTAAAATTGTTCAAAAAAAGTTTGCATGGCGATATTTCCGCAATCGAGACTCGTAAGTGGTTGCGGTTTTCAGTTCTGAATTGAAATTCATACACCTTTCCGGGTATGCAAAAATTTTAGCACATTTTGAAAAGTTAAATTTTATTGACTTTTTAAAGAAATTAATGGACTAACCCCTTTGCAAATTTTTCCGAAAAAATTGATTTTTTTTTAAATGTTTCCAAAACCCATCGAGACATACATCAAAAGAAAGGTCTTTGAAAACTGTATTTGTATGTGTAACAAAAAATTTTCTAGGTGGTCTGGTTCTCAAAATATTTACATCCAAAGTGATATTTCGACCTAATTACAAAAACCAACCCAACAGAATTGTTTGGATGGCGATATTTCTGCAATCGAGACTCGTAGATGGTTGAAAATTTCAAAATTGTGTATTAGTTTTTTAAGATCTTCCTAAAACTGAAAACCAAAAAATTTTACGACCTCTGGTTCTGGAAATATCTTCATCCAAAGTGATATTACCTTATTTCAACCCAATTCAATTAAAATTGTTCAAAAAAAAGTTTGCATGGCGATATTTCTGCAATCGAGACTCGTAGATGGTTTGAAAATTTCAAAATTGTGTATTAGTTTTTTTAAGATCTTCCTAAAACTGAAAACCAAAAAATTTTACGACCTCTGGTTCTCGAAATATATTCATCCAAAGTGATATTTCCTTATTTCAACCCAATTCAATTAAAATTGTTCAAAAAAAAGTTTGCATGGCGATATTTCCGCAATCGAGACTCGTAAGTGGTTGCGGTTTTCAGTTCTGAATTTGAAATTCATACACCTTTCCGGGTATGCAAAAATTTTAGCACATTTTGAAAAGTTAAATTTTATTGACTTTTTAAAGAAATTAATGGACTAACCCCTTTGCAAATTTTTCCGAAAAAAGTGATTTATTCTTAAATGTTTCCAAAACCCATCGAGACACACATCAAAAGAAAGGTCTTTGAAAACTGTATTTGTATGTGTAAGAAAAAATTTTCTAGGTGGTCTGGTTCTCAAAATATTTACATCCAAAGTGATATTTCGACCTAATTACAAAAACCAACCCAACAAAATTGTTTGGATGGCGATATTTCTGCAATCGAGACTCGTAGATGGTTGAAAATTTCAAAATTGTGTATTAGTTTTTTAAGATCTTCCTAAAACTGAAAACCAAAAAATTTTACGACCTCTGGTTCTGGAAATATCTTCATCCAAAGTGATATTACCTTATTTCAACCCAATTCAATTAAAATTGTTCAAAAAAAAGTTTGCATGGCGATATTTCCGCAATCGAGACTCGTAAGTGGTTGCGGTTTTCAGTCCTGAATTTGAAATTCATACACCTTTCCGGGTATGCAAAAATGTTAGCACATTTTGAAAAGTTAAATTTTATTGACTTTTTAAAGAAATTAATGAACCCCTTTGCAAATTTTTCCGAAAAAAGTGATTTTTTCTTAAATGTTTCCAAAACCCATCGAGACATACATCAAAAGAAAGGTCTTTGAAAACTGTATTCGTATATGTAAGAAAAAATTTTCTAGGTGGTCTGGTTCTCAAAATATTTACATCCAAAGTGATATTTCGACCTAATTACAAAAACCAACCCAACAAAATTGTTTGGATGGCGATATTTCTGCAATCGAGACTCGTAGATGGTTGAAAATTTCAAAATTGTGTATTAGTTTTTTTAGATCTTCCTAAAACTGAAAACCAAAAAATTTTACGACCTCTGGTTCTGGAAATATCTTCATCTAAAGTGATATTTCCTTATTTCAACCCAATTCAATTAAAATTGTTCAATAAAAGTTTGCATGGCGATATTTCTGCAATCGAGACTCGTAGATGGTTGAAAATTTCAAAATTGTGTCTTAGTTTTTTAAGATCTTCCTAAAACTGAAAACCAAAAAATTTTACGACCTCTGGTTCTGGAAATATCTTCATCCAAAGTGATATTACCTTATTTCAACCCAATTCAATTAAAATTGTTCAAAAAAAAGTTTGCATGGCGATATTTCTGCAATCGAGACTCGTAGATGGTTTGAAAATTTCAAAATTGTGTATTAGTTTTTTTAAGATCTTCCTAAAACTGAAAACCAAAAAATTTTACGACCTCTGGTTCTCGAAATATATTCATCCAAAGTGATATTTCCTTATTTCAACCCAATTCAATTAAAATTGTTCAAAAAAAAGTTTGCATGGCGATATTTCCGCAATCGAGACTCGTAAGTGGTTGCGGTTTTCAGTTCTGAATTTGAAATTCATACACCTTTCCGGGTATGCAAAAATTTTAGCACATTTTGAAAAGTTAAATTTTATTGACTTTTTAAAGAAATTAATGGACTAACCCCTTTGCAAATTTTTCCGAAAAAAGTGATTTTTTCTTAAATGTTTCCAAAGCCCATCGAGACATACATCAAAAGAAAGGTCTTTGAAAACTGTATTTGTATGTGTAAGAAAAAATTTTCTAGGTGGTCTGGTTCTCAAAATATTTACATCCAAAGTGATATTTCGACCTAATTACAAAAACCAACCCAACAGAATTGTTTGGATGGCGATATTTCTGCAATCGAGACTCGTAGATGGTTGAAAATTTCAAAATTGTGTATTAGTTTTTTAAGGTCTTCCTAAAACTGAAAACTAAAAAATTTTACGACCTCTGGTTCTGGAAATATCTTCATCCAAAGTGATATTACCTTATTTCAACCCAATTCAATTAAAATTGTTCAAAAAAAAGTTTGCATGGCGATATTTCCGCAATCGAGACTCGTAAGTGGTTGCGGTTTTCAGTTCTGAATTTGAAATTCATACACCTTTCCGGGTATGCAAAAATTTTAGCACATTTTGAAAAGTTAAATTTTATTGACTTTTTAAAGAAATTAATGGACTAACCCCCTTGGCAAATTTTTCCGAAAAAAGTGATTTTTTCTTAAATGTTTCCAAAACCCATCGAGACATACATCAAAAGAAAGGTCTTTGAAAACTGTATTTGTATGTGTAAGAAAAAATTTTCTAGGTGGTCTGGTTCTCAAAATATTTACATCCAAAGTGATATTTCGACCTAATTACAAAAACCAACCCAACAAAATTGTTTGGATGGCGATATTTCTGCAATCGAGACTCGTAGATGGTTGAAAATTTCAAAATTGTGTATTAGTTTTTTTAGATCTTCCTAAAACTGAAAACCAAAAATTTTACGACCTCTGGTTCTGGAAATATCTTCATCCAAAGTGATATTACCTTATTTCAACCCAATTCAATTAAAATTGTTCAAAAAAAAGTTTGCATGGCGATATTTCCGCAATCGAGACTCGTAAGTGGTTGCGGTTTTCAGTTCTGAATTTGAAATTCATACACCTTTCCGGGTATGCAAAAATTTTAGCACATTTTGAAAAGTTAAATTTTATTGACTTTTTAAAGAAATTAATGGACTAACCCCTTTGCAAATTTTTCCGAAAAAATTGATTTTTTTTTAAATGTTTCCAAAACCCATCGAGACATACATCAAAAGAAAGGTCTTTGAAAACTGTATTTGTATGTGTAACAAAAAATTTTCTAGGTGGTCTGGTTCTCAAAATATTTACATCCAAAGTGATATTTCGACCTAATTACAAAAACCAACCCAACAGAATTGTTTGGATGGCGATATTTCTGCAATCGAGACTCGTAGATGGTTGAAAATTTCAAAATTGTGTATTAGTTTTTTAAGATCTTCCTAAAACTGAAAACCAAAAAATTTTACGACCTCTGGTTCTGGAAATATCTTCATCCAAAGTGATATTACCTTATTTCAACCCAATTCAATTAAAATTGTTCAAAAAAAAGTTTGCATGGCGATATTTCCGCAATCGAGACTCGTAAGTGGTTGCGGTTTTCAGTTCTGAATTTGAAATTCATACACCTTTCCGGGTATGCAAAAATTTTAGCACATTTTGAAAAGTTAAATTTTATTGACTTTTTAAAGAAATTAATGGACTAACCCCTTTGCAAATTTTTCCGAAAAAATTGATTTTTTCTTAAATGTTTCCAAAACCCATCGAGACATACATCAAAAGAAAGGTCTTTGAAAACTGTATTTGTATGTGTAAGAAAAAATTTTCTAGGTGGTCTGGTTCTCAAAATATTTACATCCAAAGTGATATTTCGACCTAATTACAAAAACCAACCCAACAAAATTGTTTGGATGGCGATATTTCTGCAATCGAGACTCGTAGATGGTTGAAAATTTCAAAATTGTGTATTAGTTTTTTAAGATCTTCCTAAAACTGAAAACCAAAAAATTTTACGACCTCTGGTTCTGGAAATATCTTCATCCAAAGTGATATTACCTTATTTCAACCCAATTCAATTAAAATTGTTCAAAAAAAGTTTGCATGGCGATATTTCCGCAATCGAGACTCGTAAGTGGTTGCGGTTTTCAGTTCTGAATTTTAAATTCATACACCTTTCCGGGTATGCAAAAATTTTAGCACATTTTAAAAAGTTAAATTTTATTGACTTTTTAAAGAAATTAATGAACCCCTTTGCAAATTTTTCCGAAAAAAGTGATTTTTTCTTAAATGTTTCCAAAACCCATCGAGACATACATCAAAAGAAAGGTCTTTGAAAACTGTATTCGTATATGTAAGAAAAAATTTTCTAGGTGGTCTGGTTCTCAAAATATTTACATCCAAAGTGATATTTCGACCTAATTACAAAAACCAACCCAACAGAATTGTTTGGATGGCGATATTTCTGCAATCGAGACTCGTAGATGGTTGAAAATTTCAAAATTGTGTATTAGTTTTTTAAGATCTTCCTAAAACTGAAAACTGAAAAATTTTACGACCTCTGGTTCTGGAAATATCTTCATCCAAAGTGATATTACCTTATTTCAACCCAATTCAATTAAAATTGTTCAAAAAAAGTTTGCATGGCGATATTTCCGCAATCGAGACTCGTAAGTGGTTGCGGTTTTCAGTTCTGAATTTGAAATTCATACACCTTTCCGGGTATGCAAAAATTTTAGCACATTTTGAAAAGTTAAATTTTATTGACTTTTTAAAGAAATTAATGGACTAACCCCTTTGCAAATTTTTCCGAAAAAAGTGATTTTTTCTTAAATGTTTCCAAAACCCATCGAGACATACATCAAAAGAAAGGTCTTTGAAAACTGTATTTGTATGTGTAAGAAAAAATTTTCTAGGTGGTCTGGTTCTCAAAATATTTACATCCAAAGTGATATTTCGACCTAATTACAAAAACCAACCCAACAAAATTGTTTGGATGGCGATATTTCTGCAATCGAGACTCGTAGATGATTAAAAAATTTCTTTCAAATCTGATAAACCTACAAGTTATAACATAAACTGATAACTATTTTACTCCGTGTTGATTATGTCTTATAGTTACTTCGTCGTTCTTAAATTCCTCCATTTTATTTTAAGTGTTATTTTAAAGCAACAATTCACAACAAAAACAAAGTTATTGATGATAAATTCATAAAAACTCTATATTATTAGCAATTAAAGACGTATCAGCAACAAAGACAAACAACGACTTTTTTTTATATAAAACTATCATGTGCAACAAATCAAAGTGGCAAACTCGTTTTGCCATATTATACAGCATTATACAGCCAGACGTCCTTAGCTAAAGAATACTTAACTGGAAAAATTAATTTCCCTGATCACGAAAATATGATTTTATTTTCGCTGAATGAAAATAAATTGCCAAAGGAATTGGATTTCATATTCTTTTCTTCTCATTCTCTTGTCCTTGCGTTTTATTCGATTGTTGGGAAAATGATATAGAAAACACTTTGTTTGTATGTGTGTATAAAAAATGGCCTTGATTTCCACAATTTCGGGTTGAATTGGATGATACTCTGTTTCAGGAGTCATAAGTGAAAAAAAAGTGATTCTATACACTGAGACAAATAATATATATGTAATATGTATAGGCAGGTATTAAATCACTTTGTAAACTCTTCAGTCTAAATTTATGAATAATATGGTGACATAATGTTCAAACAACTTAACATAAAAAAGATATATACAAGTTTGGGTTAGGACTTAAAACATTATTCAACAGTGCGAGTGTCAAGAAGGATATTATTTAACAGATTTACAGAATAGGTTTAAAATGGTTTTGAAGTCCGATCACCGAATATTTATTGGGGGCGTTTGGTGGCGTAAAATACCTAAGATTATTTTATGCTTTAGATTTAATGAAAACTTAATTCAAAATACACCATTTTTTAGTTATGTAAAAACATAAAGGTCACTAACTGTGCAGCCTTTTTCAATAAAAATTCAAAACATTGATTATACTAATACAGAGATAAATCTGCATCATTTTTTCGTTAAAAAAAAACCAGTAAACCAATTTTAGCATGAAGATTTCTCACAATTAGATGCATAAGTTTCAAAAACACTTGATTTAAAGAGCTTTGAAATGCTTCCTGAATTTTTATAAAGGCCTATATTTTCACCAGTCAGTCTTGTTATCTTAACAGTTATTTTTGTCTGAGTGTATAGTAACAAATCCAATGTTGAATTCAAACAAAAAGCTATCCCTTAGAATACCATGATATATTGTATGAGATGAGTATAGTTGTGGGGAAATTGAGTGCAAATTTTCGCACATTTTATTAATATTTATAGCCGCCGGAATGTGGTGGCTGACTAAATCCTCTGTTCTTTGTACCAAAAATCGAATTTCGGCAGCTGAGTTGAATTATTAAATATTTTTTTTTGCTTTTTATTTCCTTAAAAAAAATATATATATTATATCTTCTATCAATATGAATGTGTAGGCAAAGTTGCAAACAGAAAAAGGATATTCAAATCGAATTAATGGTGAAAGCCAAAGGAAATATTGAAACGTGGTTTGCATCATATACCAAAAAAGGATGCCTCTCTCGCCAGATGGTCCTGCTAGAGAATCAGTTAAATATTATAACTATTTTTTTTTGGGAAGTGAGAGAGAATTTAACAGTTTAGAATCATGGTCCCGAGGGACATATTTTTAAAATTCATACAGATTCTTTGGCTATAAATAATTTTTTTTTTTCTCACGTATAGTTCAAGATTTTTATAAGAGCCGATGTTCAAAAATATGGATATTCAAGCTGCATATGGAATAATGTGAAACGAAGAAATAATATTGATGTGGCCTTGAAGGGAATAAATTTAAAAAGAAGCTATAAACTTATTAAAACACAATTAGCAGTGTATACGTATACACAATGTACAATAGGTTGTATCATTTTTATATATAGAAATTATTGGGTTTTTAATATTTGATATGTCTTACCCCCAATATAATTTTGGAATAGACAACATATTTATCGTCCGACTCTTTAGGTAAAAGAAAATATATTTGTCTTTTCCAAGAATGCTGGGCCTCTTGGTACCTACAGCCCTGTTAGCTCGATAATAGCAAACTCATAAACGGTAATAACGAAATCGTTTCCAAGTTTATGTCCAAGCGTCTAAATGGTTGAAGCATTGGTGATTAGGAGTGCTTCAATAAAAAAATGAAGACAAATATCATGCGAGAAAAGATAAAGCAGCATGCTAGAAAATGCTAAAACTATTGCATGTTAGTAAAGTAACATGGTAGAAAAGTTACATGCGTGAAAAGAAGCATGCTAAAGAAATTGCATGCGAGAAAAAAGTAGAATGCGAGAAAAGTAGCATGCTAGAAAAGTTGCATGCGAGAGAATTAGCACGCTATAAAAGTTGCATGTGAAAATAAGCATGCTAGAAAAGTAGCGTGGTAGAAAAGATGCATGCGAGAAAAGTTGCATGTGAGAAAAGTACCATGCTACAAAAGTTGCATGCGATAAAAAAAAGTATGCTAAAGAAATTGCATGCGAAAAAAGGAGAATGCTAGAAAAGTAGCATGCTAGAAAAGTAGCATATGAGTAAAGTAACATGGTAGAAAAGTTGCATGTGAGAAAAGAAGCATGCTAAAAAAATTGCATGCGAAGAAAAGGAGAATGCTAGAAAAGGAGAATGCTAGAAAAAGAAGAATGCCAAAAAAGTAGCATGCTAAAAAAGTTGCATGCGAGAAAGTTAGTACCCTAGAAAAGTTGCATGAGAGAAAAGAAGCATGCTAGAAAAGATGCATGCGAGAAAAGTTGCATACGAGAAAAGTAGCATGCTATAAAAGTTGCATGTGAGAAAAGAAGCATGCTAAAAAAATAGCATGCGAAAAAAAAACAGTAGATAGCATACTAGAAAAATTGCATGTGAGAAAAGAAGCATGCTAAAAATGTAGCATGCTAGAAAAGATGCATGCGAGAAAAGTTGTATACGAGAAAAGTTGCATGCAAGAAAAGTAGCACGCTAGAAAAGTTGTACGCGAGAAAATTTACATGCAAGAAAATTAGCATGCTAGAAAAGTTGAATTCTAGAAAGTTCGCATGTGAAAAATTAGCATTTTACTGGGTAAAATTCATAAGTTTATAAATATTTTTAAAACTTATACTTCACTTTACTTTAGCTGGCGCTTACAGTCCAGGATGGACTACGGCCTCAACCAACAAGCTCTTCCAGCCAGCTCGGTCCCTAACTAAACTAGCTGCATCCAGTTGCAGAGCCCGTAAAGCTCGTTGTTTAATCTTCTCTTCCCTACCCTTTCGATAGACACTGGACCAAAAACCAAACACACAGATTTATTATAAAGTAAAGAACTTAACTTTATTTTTTTTTTTTATTTTTTAACCAGACTAAAAGAAAGTCATGAATTATTATGAGGCACCGACAAGGAAAATCCACTGAAAAATAATTTTGGTTTGCTTTTATGTTACTTTTGTGTTTTCACTCCATTGTTTTTTTTTTGCAGAGTCATAACATTTCACACAAAAATTATTTTTTTAGAATATCACTGCTCTACTTATATGCTTACTTATAACCACACACACAATCCTTGCAAAAGTCCAGTCTTGAGAACAACATAAAACAAATCCTGTCACGCAAGATAAAAGATAGAGAAGATAGTTTCACCTTAACTCTTCAAGTCAAATAGAAATACATTGTTCAAATGTTGCACTTGCACACATGCACTACACGTACACACATTGCACTACATAAAGGTAGCTATAATGTATATATGGACTTGTGCATTAGATGAAGTATTTGAAATCGCTCTCAACAATATGATGGAAGAAGAATCATTCAAGCTACTTTATATATGAAATATACGAACTGAACTTGCCCAGTTCGGGAAGAACAACAAAACCGTGTATGATGAGAAGGAACGAAAGAACCGACCGACTTATATATACTTTGAAAGGTATTCTTTTTAGTTTGGCAAATGTAATGAATTTATTTATACATGAATTATGGCCCTTTGGTTGTTTGCAGGAAGAATAACTAATAAATCAATGTCAAGCAAAACTTAAAATGAAGAATGGGAGCAAGATGAATCATAGTTTTGTTGATTTGTAGCTTAAAAAAATAAAAGAAAAAAATTCAATCGATGTTAGATAAAGTCTGACTATAATAAAAATATAAAATATTTTACAAAAAATATATTATTTATTATTTAAAATTGTGTTGGATAATCCAACTACTTTGAATGG
Organism: Epistrophe eligans; assembly: GCA_951394125.1. Lineage (NCBI taxonomy): Eukaryota > Metazoa > Arthropoda > Insecta > Diptera > Syrphidae > Epistrophe > Epistrophe eligans. Next base: position 33,903,891 of record OX596029.1, on the reverse strand, counting down.
TGGTTATGCAAAACTAAACTACACAATGCTGTAGATTATCAAATGGATCAAGATTGAGTTCAACCATTTCTAACGAAGTTACCACTTTGTTTAGTCTTTTACAATAATGAAGCTTAGATTACTTAAAGGTATACTCTTTCAAACAAGATCTAACAAGATCTAACTGCTAAAATCATATATCTGCTAAAATCATATCTGCTAGAATTTAGATGCTACAATCTAGCCACTAGAATCAAGACTCTTGAATCTAGATGCTAGAATCTATTCACTAGAATCTTGCTGCTAGAATCTTATTGCTAGAATCTAACTGCTAGAATCGTATCCACTAAAATCTAGACTCTCAAATTAAAACGCTAACATCTAGATTCTAAAATAAAACTGATAGAATCATAGCTACTAGAATTTAGACGCAATAATCTATCCAATAGAATCAAGGCTCTTTAATCTAGTCACTAAAATTTTATTGCAAGAATCTAATTGCTACAACCTATAGCTTCAAAAAGTATAGCTACTAGAATCTTGACCTTCAAATATAAACGTTAGAATCTATAGTTACTAGAAAATCGAGCAGCTAGAATCTAACTGCTAAAATCATATCTGCTAGAATTTATATGGTAGAATCTAGTCACTAAAATCTAGAATTGTGAATCTAGATGCTAGAATCTAGTCACTAGAATCTTGCTGCGAGAATTAATCTTTTTGCTAAAATCTTGCTGCTAAAATCATATCCACTAAAATCCAGACTCCCAAATTAAAACGCTAAAATCTAGATGCTAGAATCAAGCTCATAGAATCATAGCTATAATCTAGCCACTTTAATGTAGTCACTAGAATTTAATAGCAAGAATCAAGCTGCAAGAATCTAATTGCTACAACTTAGCTGCTAGAATTATAGCCACTAGAATCTTGAACTTCAAATCTAAAAGTTAGAATCTATAATTGCAGGAAAATCTAGTAGCTAGAATCTAACTGCAAGAATAATAGCTGCTAAAATTTAAATGCTAGAATCTGGGCACTAGGATCCACACTCTAGAATCTAGACACTAGAAACTTTTCACTAAAATCTAGCTAAAAAAAATACATTTGCAAGAATCTAGGTGCTAGAATCTAGCCACTATTGAATCTAGACCCTAGAATCTTGACCTTAGAATCTATAGCTTTTAGATTGTAGTAACTTCAATTTAGCTGCTAGAATATAGATTCTAGCAATTTTATTCGTTTAGATTCTTAAAAGGTAGACTCTTGTGGCTAGATTCCAGCGGCCTTAGTGTTGAAGGTTAGAAATTTAATTTGTTTGGAATTTTTGGATTACGATACTATAAGTTTTTCTTAGGTGCAGATATTTGATCAAAGATCAACTGCATAACCGTCCAACGATTCATTATGACAATAAACATTATAAAACTTCACCTATTGAACTTCTTATTCCTCTTCTTTCAATATATTAAACAGCTTTTAAATTGGAGTGTATTTTTGGTATATTTAAAACCTTCAACGTACGTCTTAGCTTTTTATCTCTATCTCTCATAACTGACTCTGACAAAATAACTTAGCAAAATTATGTTCGACGTCAATATCCATATATTGTGTTGTGATGTTTTTTATTTTATGATTCGATGATGGAATAAGGATGAAGATGAACATAATATCAGACTTCGGACATTCAAAAGCTTCTATCGTTTCTAAAAGATATACAAATTCCTTATACGTATATCGCTTTATATGGGACACCACATATACCCACACATCATGCACTTGCAATCTGCAGAGCACATACCCATATAGGAAGATTACCTTCGGAGAAGGAATATCACCTGATGGACACAATTCATTTACCTACAGACATTGATAATGAAAGGTAATGTTCCAGAATTCCTTGAAATACATGCAGAAGCAGAAAAGGGAAAACTATATTTGAGACAGAGAGAAAGGCATACACAATTCTTCCCTGTGTGTTTCCTACAAGAGTGTCCCATTGCTTCTCCGATGTCATGTGTCTCAGCCCCACATTGCCATTGCGGTGTCAGATAAATTCTCCTACTTGTTTTCCTATGTACATATATACATAGGTACCTAAATTCTATGTTCTCGTCATCATCGTCATCCATATTGAATATGAATATGGAAATGTTTTATCTTTCAAGGAAATCAACATGGGTGACATCTTTTGTCGGTTTATTATTATTATCAGTACTCGTATATGGACCAGGAATAGGGTTACCGGTTTATGGTCAGAGACAATCTTGTGTCCATTCACAATATGGTTTCTTTTGAAAGAGGATGCAACTTTGACGTGCACATTGCACAAGTGTATGGATTGGATGGATGGATGAATGTTTTTTTTTTTTTTGTTTGTTTTGTTCTCGGGTGTACGTACATACATTATATTGAGATTGAAGATTCACCGCAAAATGGTACACCTGTAGATTTGGGTACCCAATTTTGAGAATATTTGAGTGCACTTAAAGGATTGCTGCAGACCCGAAGACTGAAATTAAATTGATGTCCTTGATGCAGATGCATAATGAAATATAATTTTTAACTTCATTTATTCTTTGGTCTTTATATCTTATATATACCTACCTAAACGTATCAAATCTTTGGAAAATCTCTTTTGTGGTCAGTAAATATAATTATGTACCAATTATGCGTTTGAAGCTTATACACATAAATCTGTAGAGAATGCTTAAAAATATGTCATTTATGGTATAAATAAAGGAATAATTATAAAAAAAAAGTAAATACATCAAGAAAACTAAATTCAGTCACTTAGGCGTATACGTGTTATTTTTTTAATAATTAATTAAATTGAAAAAAAAATATGAATTCGCCGCATTAGAATTATTAGAAACCAAACATTTGCTTTGACGATCACCATCAATGCGCCACAAAATTTCCATCTGCCAACACTAGCTCTAGTAAGAGAGATGTATATCTATACTACCATTAGTTTTTTTCAAGGTTCGAAGAACGATAAAATATGATTGGTTCTCTCGCGTAAAATTCGTAAGGGAATTTTATTTTTGATTCGATCGCGAATCTTATTTTTTGGTTCCTTTAAAATAAAATTCGTTTTCGCGAACGAATCATATCTGTTGCGATCCGTAAAATATGGTTCGTTCGCGAATTTATAACGTGGGAACTATTGAAGATCCATTCACGAAGCGTTCGAATAAGAAAAAAATGTCATTTTAGATTTTATATAAATATTATATATTACAGTAAAGAGGGATAATTTTTATCGTAACTAATCCCACACAACATATAAAGATCACTCTTCTTCATGTCAATTTAGACCGATTTACTTTTTCCTTGTCGAACTGACACACTTCCAGTTTCTGATGGTTGTTCATTAACCCTCGAAGCATTAATTTTAACACTATGTTGTATTGTTGTATAGTGCCTTTCTATGTATCCTGTCACTTTTTCTTTCAATTTTTTTTTATAAATTAAACAAGTTGATTCGCCACCTCCTTCTTCATTACAAGAAACATATTTATCTAACTCAAATGTTTTTACTTTCCCTATTTCAACAAAAATAATTTAAAAAATAAATCACTTCACATCCGCACTGAATGGATACTTGATGACGAATGATTTTTTTTACGGATGTTTTCGGATCCTTATCGCGAGCGAACCATATTCTACCTGAATTTTATTTTTCCGATCTCTCACGAACGAGAGATACAGAAAAAAAAATGGATATAGTTCGTTCGTGAGAGAACTATAAATTTTTATAGATCAAACATTTTATCGTTCGCGAACTATATTCTTTATGGTTCGTGAGAAGATCGATAAAGAATGATAAAGATCCGTATTTTATGATTCGCGAGCGATATTTTGCGAACCCTGGTTTTTTTATATAATATTTGGTTTGTACGCGTTAATAAAATTGCGAAACAAAAGGAAGCAAGAATACTGCAGTGGGATTATTGAAATCGGAATACCGCAGTGCGGGTGGCTTGTTTCATTTTTTCTTTACCATTTTTTGTGATTTTTCTTAAAAGATATTCCAAGAAACGAAGAAGAATTACCTTCTTCTTCGTTTCTTAGGAAAACTTAGGAAATTATAGGCAGTCGGTGATCAAAAGTCAAGTTGTGCATATTGGCGACGAAATTAAATGCCAACTAGTTACAAAAAAAAAAGAATTATTATCTTAAACCAAATAGAAGTTATTTCTGCGCCAAAAATATAAAATGAAAAGTTTAAACAACAAAAAATTATTTATATGAAAACTAAAAAAAAGTTTACACAAAAATTAATGCTAAAAATATAAAGAAAAGTAAAGAAAAAAAATATTTCCAGAAATTAAAAGAAAAATAGTAAGTCTTTTTCTGTGTTAAAAAATTTAGTGGTTGACTGGTGTCTGTATTTTTAGAAAAAAGCGAAGGAAAGATCTTGCTAAAATAAATACGTTTTTCTTGAAGAATTACTACCGAACCAAGTTATAAAAAACGGATTATACACGGATTCAACTCGAACCACGTGTATTCGAGCTAAATTTTTGAATTAAGTTTTTCAAGGTAAGTCAAAAGAATGAAGGAGCATTCTCAAACACACGACTTAATTCCATCAAAATCTTCACTAGGATTTCGAGACATTTCTATATCACTTCGCTCACCCAGGCTTTCACAGAAATTCCAGCGAAGCCATATTAAGGGTGTAGCCACGTTGGCGTTTGTCATCGACCTCAATTTAGATTTAAGAAAATTATAATCCTGATCCAAGGCCCCTTCCTCTTCCTTCTTCCTACCCTGAGCAAAACAAAAAAAACTAAAAACCAGTGTCTAAGGAATTGACGAACAAATTTAGAGGAAAAGATTTCAGTCGTTCGAGTAAAAAAATAATTTTTTTAACTAACTACTAGAAGTTTTAAGAAAAGAAATCGCTACAGCGACTACCCTGTTGGTTCCGGAGAGAATGTGCACAGCTTCACCAGGATCTTCGGGCAAAGGAAAGGGATAAAGTACATAAATTTATATAAACGTAACAAAGTAAGTTACCCTTTAAATTTTATTTTTTTATATTGAAAGTTCTGGACTTGGTGTTTTTTTCACTTTCAAGTTTTAAAAGAAAGAACATTTTTTTGAATATCTACCATTTATAAATTTCTATACTGAGTTTTTTTTTTTTTACGACCTTTAATTTTTATATTGTATGAATTTAAATTTTGTTTTTTTTTATTAATAAACTTTCCAATTATAATCTGAACTAAGAAAACCAAAAAAAAAGAACAATTGATTGATTTTAACTTCAACAAGTCGGAGTTAGTTATATTCACTTTGTGAACACGCCCGCGATTCTATTTTTTGGTGATATTTGAGAATGCTTATAGTCACTCTCTTATCTTTATTTCAGCCGAAGCCTAAGTAACCTCAGATTCATTTACATTAGAAATTAATTAAGTTGTCAGATTGACACTGAGTCATCGATCATCGAGTTTAAGAGAAAATTATGACTCTATAAAAGGGTTTAATTTAGGATGTGAGGTGGTAAGAAAGAGATGTCAGGAGAGCTAACTTAGTAAAAATGATATAAAAAAAAACACTTAATTTGCTTAAGGGATTAACGCTCGAATTAAGAGCAACCGCGTTAACCAAGGTGTGCTTTTAGGATTTTTCTTTCTAATAGAAGCGCTGAGGGAGAGAGAATTGCTTTGAGAACACGAACATCTATGTTCTCAATTAGTGTGGCCATCTCTTCAAAGGTAACAAAATTTCGGGTTCTCTTTTATTTTTTTAATATTTATAAACTCCAAACAACATCTTGGTTCAGGCCTGAAATAAAAACGTAACGTTGTCTTACTTCTTCTGACAAGATCTAACCCGTCCGACGAGCTAGGATGAGCAAGAGTTTGCAGGACTATCGTTAGATGGAGGTAAGACAACCTTTTCCACTTCCTCTTTGGTTGATTAGAAAGACCTGTAACCTTCGATCTCCCAAGGAGGGTTAAGTCGGGAATGGATATTGCGCGCTTAAAATAAAAGTTGAGAGAATACTAGAGAGTAATAATAGATACGAGGGTACTCTCTGAAGTATAGCTCTGCGGTTTTCAGTTGTTGAGTGAATACATTCCTTAATCGTTTTTTTAGTTAAGAAGATAGCTATCTAAAATATGCAACAGGCAAACAAACCATTTCCTGATATAAAAGCTAAATTTTGTTTAAAACTCCGCCAAGGTCAAAAATGCTTTCTAAAAAATCGTGCTTTAATTTGCCCCCGCATAAATTTTAAATAAATATGTTAATAGGTGTCGGGTTGGTTGACTTATTTAGTGTTAGTAAATTTACCTCAACCGCCTACCTTAAATATCAAAATTACCTTCATTTCACTCAAACTTGTGTCAACTTTGTTGGTGTAGGTGTAGGTAGGTATACGTTATTCAACCCCGAAACAATGTGCCCACATATTATCGGTAATAGGGACACCTTTCATATATGGGATTAGAGGCGCCTCATTGAATCAGCACCCACACATTGGATTGCATATTTAGTATATTTCACAACCATCCCTAGCAATCAGCCACCATCAACTTAACCAACAATTTTGTATGCAAATTTCTAATTATCACTGGAAATTGGAAATTGGAGGAGCTACATGCATGCAATTGCTTGCAACAACACAACTCACGAGCACACGACACACATTTCCAGTATAGTTACATAGTCAACCACGATTACGTACATAGATATACCTTACCTACTCGATGAAATACTCTGTACTGTATGTCCGAGAAAAACACAACAGCAAAACAACAAAACAAGGAGCAGCGAGTCGTTCCGTAAATGTTTTCCTTTGTATTTTTTTGGTTCATGTTGTTGGCAGTTCTTGCCACATGAATATATAGGGCGTTACATCGCCTCCGCACCTTATCCGCAATCCGCATACATCACGCTATAGGTAAGGTACTTTCACCGAATCGATATTTGATACGCGATATTCACTCACTCACTCACTCACACGTAATGGCCAGGATACAATTTTACATGAACACCTCAATTTTTAGTTCAGCTATACCTACCTACTCGTACTTTTCCCGTTACCCGTTGATCTACCGTTGATTGAGGTGCATTAATACACGATATACCGTTATAACAATATTGTTCGCGCTCCAATTATGATTGCCCTTGATAACAACAACAAAGGAAAAAAAAAAAATTTACAAAAAAATTGAAACAACATAGTTTTGTGCTAACGCCGGCCGCAGCACGGATAGGGTAATTGTCGACATTCATGGCACGTCCTGTTGGGCTCCTCTGCGCCGCCGGGATTCTAAAGCCTTCACCGAGGCCATTGCTCTTTCTCTCTGGATGTTAGTTATATCATCATAGTTCGTGTTTGGTTTTAAAAGAACACAACACAGGGGCATTTTTGTGAATAACCTGTTATGAGGAACTTATGCTAATTTAATATTAAGCTGGTTGATAAAACGAGCTCATTTTTTTAAACAAATATTTACCTAGGTATCTACTAATTTTGTATATGAAAGTTCATAGTTGTAAAGCGATTTTATTGAAAACTTATCGATGTTATTAAAAAAAAAATGCACGACTGGGTCGCACGAACTTCCTCTTATGTTATGTGCGATCACACAGTGATTTTAAAGTCTTAATAATTTTAAAAACTCTTCATCTGATAAAAGATATTATTTATTAATTATTGGAGCTTATATTTTATGCCAGCTGCCTAAAAAAATATAGTCTAATTTAGGGAAATATTATGTGAGTACATAATTATGAATAATATAGCACCGTGCTGTCTTGCACTAAGCACATTTACATAACTACATTGAATTTACAGTTTAGACTGAAAAAATGTTAAAAAATCAATAAAATTAGAAATAAATAGGTTAAAAAATATCTGAAATTGATTTGGCACCACCGCAATGTACACCAAGTGATTTCTTACACAAATCTCAATTTATGAGGAAAAATATTTAAAAATCGTTGGAGCGGTTTTCTTTTTAAATAATTTTGTATCTACATATAATATTTTGAATATTATGTACATATTTTTAAGAAAAAAAAATTGGTACTCCAATTTTTAGTACTTATTTATGCGGAGTTAAAAAATTAATTTTGAAAAACAATCATCCACCCATTTTCAAAATATCGAATTTTCAAAAAAATTATTTTGAAATTTTTTTTTTAAATCCAAAATTAGATTTTTTGATAATTTTGATGTGCAATATTATTCAGGCTTTTTACTAGCTTTTGCGTAAAAAATATAATTAAAATTGGTTCAACAGATAATGAGATAGTCGAAAACCAACAAACTATGGGGAATGGGGATGCCACTTTCAAACGATAGGTAAATTTTTTTTACAATTATATAGTAGATCTTACTGATATTAGTTCACACAAAAATTTTAATCAAAATCGTAGAAGCCATTTTTGAGTAAAAAAAGGGATTTTCAATGCCGTTTATTTAAATTTGTATGGGAGATACGGTTATTTTTGGTTATAAGAAAAAAAATTATTTAAAATCTGCTAGATAATTTCAAAAAAACTCCTGGGTGCTAGGTTTAATAAAAATCGACTAAGTCGTTTTCAAAATATTAAGTTCTCAAAAAAAAAACATATTGAAACTTTTTTTTAAAAATCCAAAAAAAAAATTTGTGAAACATTTTCTATAAAAAAAATTGATCAAAAGCAGTTGAATCGTTTTTGAGAAAATCGAAAATCAAAAAAATGGTTCTATTGGAGGTACCATTTTTCCAGAATCTTTTTCTTATAAAATACATAGTAGCATTGTTGTAAAAAAAAATTCTGATTTTTTTTTTTAAGTTGTGGGCACGGTTTTGAGAAAAATAGGATTTGGTTCAAAGCATTTTTATGTGATTTCAAAGAGAAATTCGAATTTGTGTAGCCATAAAACGATTTCGTTTTTTTTCGAAGTTTTTGGAAAACGGCTCTAAAAGTTACAAGTTCATGTTTTCAAGTTTTTTTTTTCTAAAAAATCGAATTTACGATACCTTATAAAATTTTTACGTTTTCAAAGAAAATTATCGCATATGGTTTTTTTATGTCCTTTACCGATTTATTTATAATTTATGCAATCAAATGCTTCGGAGTTTCAACAACATGTTATTTTTAAAGTTATGAATTAAAAAAAAAAAATACCATACCCTTTTAATAACACCTTTTTGTCCAATTCAAAATATTCCTAAATTTATAAAATTAATTTTCCAAAAACTATAAACTAAAACAACTTGATTCAAAACAAATTCGATACTGAAATTCTGAATCTAATCGATATCTGAATCTAATCGTCATCTTTTTAATTACTTTCAATGATATGTAATTTGCGCAGTAGGTACCTGTTCCCAAACGTCCAGTTTCGATGTTTATATACACATAATGTAGTTGTAAAGACTGCTGCAAGTGCACACATAACCCAGTATTTTTACTTCACATCCTAACGTCAATACGATTTTCCTTAATTATTTTCTCCAACATAATGTAGGTGGTATATGTACATACGACCTTATTCCCCCTAGACTTACGGGGTTCTTTCATGTTTAGTTCTTATGTATCTAGTTAGTTTCAAATTGAGAATCAACAAAACAATAGAAAATAACAAATTGAAATTGAACTGTGGTCTGGGAACTGTGGGGGGGGGGAGGGAGAGGGACTTCGTGAAATTGATTCTTCTCGAAGCTTGAAGCCTGAAGAAAATCAGGAAAAAACAGCAGCAAAAACACCTCGTCCCCAGTTGATAGCTAATATGGCCAGGCTGTAAGGCATTCATTTTGTTGGTTGTGCGGTTCTGGTATCGCCAGAATCGAACGAAACTAATCAATGGCGTCGGCATGAATTGGCACAAAATTGCTTTTAAATCAATGATTTGATGTCGTAACCGATTTACCGCTGGGTATTTACAATTTACCTTCATGTTCGGCCCCTTGTCTATATAATAGAATAGATTATAAACTTCATTCAGCATGCAATCGTAATCATTTGGGCATCAGAATAATTTAGATTGCAACAAAAAAGGCGGTATAGCAGTGGCTAATTTGTGTTGTTTGAATTCTGCGATGATGGGGTGCTTCGTGACCACATTTAATTGAAACTACCACAAAAAATTTAAATCTATATCTAGATAACCGATGGAGTAACGTTTTTGAACTACGTAACTATGTACATATATGTTGTGAATATCATAAGTCGAATATTAAATCTTATTACTTTAGACGAACAATTCTTGTTTATATAATTATAATTGGTTTCTCGAAAACGGCTGTAACCATTTGGATGAAATTTTGAAAGTAATTATTTCTATAAATGAGAAAAAAATTTAAAAATTACATTAAGTAAAATCCGCCCTTTTTTTAAATGAACGAGGAATTTTTTTTAAATTAAATCCGCCCACTACCACGTCCACTTTTCTTAAAAATTAGGTTCTCGATAATGGCTCTTACGATTTGGATGAAATTGACAGGAAGTGTTCTGATGAACAAGAAAAAAATTCAAAAATTATTTTTAGTAAAATCTGCCTACTGCCACCCCCAATTTTATTGTTTCTTGGTTTTCCGAAATGGCTCTAAAGATTCGGAAGAAATTTACAGCAAGTGTTATGATGAGAGAAAAACAATTAGAAAATAGTTTTAAGAATATCCGCCCACTGCCACGCCCACTTTTATTGTTTATTGGTTTTCAGGAACGGCTCTAACGATTTGGATGACATTGGTAAGGAGTGTTCTAATGAACGAGAAAAAATTCAGAAGAAAACTTTTGGAAAAATTCACCCAGTGCCACGCCCACTTTTATCGTTTCTTAGTCTTCGAGAACGGTTCTAACGATTCGGATGAAATGTTTAGGGTTTGTTCTGATGAACGTGAAATAAAATTCGAAATTTTTTTAAATTGAAATTTGCTTACTCTGCCGCGTCCACTTTTATTGTTTCTTTGTTTTCGGGAACGGTTCTAACGATTTGGATGAAATTTTCAGGGTTTGTTCTGGTGAACGAGAAATTTAAAAAATTATTTTATTGTAACCTGCCGACCGCTGTCCCCATTTTTATTATTTCTTAGTTTCTCCAAAATTACTCCTACAGTGTGGTTAACATTTTGAGCGTAGTTTAGTCGGGTGGTACCTCCCCATATGTTGAGATATGTTAACTTTTATGTAGATATATATATCTCTACATATATGAAGATAAATGTGGAGATACTTTGATATTTGTGGAGATGCACGTTGAAATACCTTAACTCTTTTGAATTTACAAATGAAGAGACCTTCACATTGTGTGGGTATACATGTGGAAATATGTACTTCCATATATGTATGTACCTATGTCGGCAGGCAGGCGCCTATATCAAAAGTGGAATGACACTAGTGAGATCCGGATTTACCATGACTGTAAACAAGACTTAAAGCCATTTTTTTTAAATTTAGTTATAGTCAATTTAATAAAATAAATAAGTAGCCGAGTGAAGCTCGGTATCCCAAATTTTATTATTTAAAGGACATAAAAAACCCGATTTCGAAAATGATAAAATGAAATTCTTAGAATACTGTGATTTTTTTTTAATCCGAAATACGTATTAATGCCTATTTTTAACTTACGACATTTTGACAGAAAAAGACCGAGACCAGCCGTATCGTAACCAAACCCTACCCACCCACCAACATTTTTCTTCTGATGTGATAAAATAAATATATCCTATATCTATACTACTACTCTGTATCTTTTAAATTACAAGGTTAAAAATAACATGTGAGCAAATTCAAAACATACAACGTATATAGCTAAACTTCACAATTTAAGCTCAAAATATCATGAAGCCAGCCCCCATACATATATGTATGTATCATATACCTAAATATAACGACCACATATGAAAGTCAATAAAAGTTCTGATTTGACCAAAATATTGTTATTATGAGTTTGCCCATATACATTTATACATCAGAATTAGAAAAACGCTGACTCAATTTATTAACCAAAAATCAACTTTATTTATTAAATGTCAAACAGTTCCAAAAGGAGCCTAAAAAAATCAATGCTCGTTCATCTTTAGCTATATATACATTTATTGGATTGTTGTTTTGTTCCAATTTTATTTTTATTAACATTATCAGTGTGTATCAGGATAAATTTAATATAATTAAATACCATGGCACATAACTGAAGATTAACAATGAATTCCCTTTGGCTATACGTTTTTTTTTCCATTGCCGGCCGCTACGCCTGTACCTACACTAGAAACAACAGTAGGTAGGGTAGGTACACCATCACCGAGACCTTAACCACTTTAATTCATTAAATTGTCGCCCCGTTGTCTCTATATCTAGATCGATGGTTGTCGTCTGATAAAAGTATATTACAAATTACTTCTCTAATTATCCATTGTCCTCACATGGTTTGGTTGTATACAACACGAACATCCCCAAAGGACAACGCCCATACTACATATTGTTGGTATATATGGAATAGAAAAGAGAATCCAACTATAAGTCACTTGGAATTTCTTGGATATTTAATCAAAAGTAATAAAAAATAAAAAAAAAAAAACAATGAAAACACAACCTCACCATTCACCAGCAGCCAATTCCTGTAATCTAAGCTACACTGAGAAAAAACTACAGATATTTTTAGGATAATATTTTAGTTAATGTGTCACCAGCTTAAAAACGCTGCCAAAGACCGTTAACGTTTTTGTCAAAGAAAGCTTGTATTTATTGTTTTTGAGAAAATCGAAAACAACAAAAATTATTTATAACAAAATTGGTGTTTCGTCCCGGCGCCGCCGGCGGCGTCGATCTCAGTTGGACTCATCAGTTCATCCATTTAAGTAGTGATAAGTCTTCCACCTGGCTGATGTATTTCAGTAAAAAGAAATATGTAATATTAACAACAAAAAAAAAACCTTCGTATAAAAATATTTTTAATTTGTCTCCAATAAGTTTCCCTAATGACCCTATTTCCACTTACCAAGTAGTAAAGTAAATTTTATTATTTTCGATTTTCTCAAAAACTATAAAACATTAACGCATCTGGTTTTTAGCGTTTGACTTAAAATTGATAAGAGCATTAAATATTAAAAAAAATAAACAAAAATACTACTTAACACAATTTTGAACAAAATTAGCTAAAATAAAATTGTTATCATTAAATTTTCAAAATTTTTAGTTTGAAAATTAATTTTTTCAAATCTAGGTAGGTATGTAAATATATACTAAAACAATTTAGTTTAAAAACAGAATTAAAAGATCGAATTCTGGCTATAAAAAAAAGTATAATATTACATTTTATGTGTTGCCGTTGAATTTAATTATTTTTTTCTATTTCAAGTAATTTTTTTTTTGAAAATTGCTCCTCCCATCTCCCTAAGAGGGGGAAATAGGCCCCCTCCCCAATTACGACCCAACCTTCATGCCTTAGCCTTTTGTAGTATCTTATGTAATTATGTATATCTTATGTATCTTATGTAGCGTTTGAAAGGTTATTCTTGGCGAATGGTTTCCAAAAAAACATTTCTTGAAAATTTTGGTCTTATAGGGTGGTTTCTCAATTCCATAGTAATTAGTGTTACCAATTAATTAGAATCAACCTACTATTGTACTGAATATTCAATACGAAGAAGACCGTTCTGATTCCTTACATTTTTAACGAGCTTTTTACTGGCTAATATTAAAGGCCTGAGGACAAATTCGCCGACCAAAAAGAGCATAAAAGGAGTCAGCCCCTTAATAACTGAATTTCGGTTGCAATGTTGTTTTAGTTTGGTTTGCTTAGATGGTAGGAGGGGTGGTTTTTTGTAAGGTAGGTGTTGGGGAGGTTTGTGGGAGGGGGAAATGGCTTTAAAGTTTTAAAGGGAGTATATTTCGAATATTTTTTTATTTCAAAGAAAACAATTGAAATATTTTTATTTTGAAAAAAAAATAAACTTTTGTGGAAAAAAAAATGTATGACCTCCAAAATAAATTGAATCTTTAAAACATTCGCGTTTCTAGGATCTTAACTCCCATTTTCGGGGAAACATCCACTCACACAATTCCCTTGCTCCGCTTAGGGTATGTCTAGTTGCCAAGCTGGTGCCAATGTAAAATTTTTTGACAAATGTTCAAAAATATTTTAGCCAAATGCCCAAAAAATAATTGGTCAAACCATTGAAATGCATTTCTATCTCTCTAAAGATGCTGAAGGTCTTATCTCCTCGAAGAACTGAATTTTTTCCGAACCAACAGCTCCTTAAATTTAATTTAATTTTTTTTTTTGGTAGGATGTCGTGCGACAGGATTATGTGTGGCAGGATTTCGTTACTCTGTTTGAAACGGGGTTAACACAAAAAGTGAAGCCCGAATTTTTGTTTGAAAGTTCGAAATAAAAAGGGATGGCTTAATTGATAATTTTTTTTTTTTTTATCAAAAAAATTTTATTTATAGGGCAAAATAAAATAAATTAAACACAATTTTAAAAATTGCTTTTGTATTTAAATAGTTATATTTATTGGTTTGGTTTCTAGGATCACTCAAGGGTTTGATATTTTTTGAAATGTTATTTTTATAATTATTATTATTGGTTTAAAAATTCAGTATGACAAAAATTATTTTTTTTGTTTTTAGAAATATTTTATGTTTAAAAATTCTGGTATATCCAAATATCTGTTTATTCAAAATTCTTTAACTATACTGTAAATTGTTATTTTCCAAAATGCTGCATATGCCCAAATTATGTAAAGGGTGTTTGTTAAGTTATCTATACATATTTCATATTTGGTATTTAGGAATGTATTGTGTAAATAGTTTAATATCAAAGTGGATGGCGACGTTGTGCTGCGTTAAACCTTGTCATATAACAGTAAATGATCTCGCAGATTGTGTTTTATGACTCACATCTGTTAGCATTATGTTGTGAACAAGGGATGCGTCGGACATCATCGTCGTTATCCACTTTATAACCCTTATTGTTAGTTTAGTATTATAGAAAACTAGAGATAAGATAGGCTAAGAAATTGTAATGTATTTGTAAGCTAGGTATAAGATTTGTAAATAATTAAGAAAAATAAATGAGCTCAATTTTAGTCTTCAAAGAAGGAGGACGTGTTTTTTCTGCCTTCATTGGCTCGTACGCTGTGTGTAAAGGGTGTTCAGAGAACGTTTGTTCAGTGTTTTTTTAGAGGTATAGAACTTTAAGTTGGCAACACTAGTTTAACTGGCGGCCATTTTGTCAGCTGTCAAGTGATTTATTTTTAGTTTGGTTTGGTATTTCATGAATTGAAACTACAGAATCACCTAGCAAGGCGTAGATTCGGTGAATGGGCCCAAAACAAGATTGTCGTTGATCCCAATTTTCAAAAGCTAATTTTGTTTAGCGATGAAGCTCACTTTTGGTTGAATGGATACGTCAATAAATAAAACTGCCGTATTTGGATTGATGATAATCGTCAAATGTATGTTGAGACACCGTTACATCCACAAAAACTGACGGTTTGGTGTGCTTTATGGGTTGGTGGAATAATTGGTCTGTACTTATTTAAAAACGATGCTGGTCAAAACGTTACAGTCAATGGTGACCGCTATAGAGCCATGATTACAGACTTTTTCGTTCATCAATTGAACAACCATGATGTGCAGGAGCAATGGTTTCAACAAGACGGCGCGGCGCAACATGTCACACAGTTCGTGCCACAATTTATTTATAGAAGGAAACGTTTGGTAACCGCATAGTTTCACGTTACGGACTCGTGAATTGGTCTCAAAGATCGTTCGATTTAACGCCGCTTGACTATTTTCTGTGGGGAAATGTGAAGTCGCTAGTCTACGCCGATAAGCCCGAAACGATTGACCACTTGGAGGACAACATTCGCTGCGTTATTGCCGATATACGGCCACAAATGTTGGAAAAAGTCATCGAAAATTGGACCTCCAGATTAGACTACGTCGGAGCCAGCCGTGGCGGCATATGCCAGAAATCATATTTAAATTATAATACCAGAAGATTATCTTTCGAATAAAGTAAATTTCATGTCAATTTAAAAAATTCATCTTTGTTTTATTCCATTTCAAATTTCTATACCTTTTAAAAACACCCTTTGTTTTAAAGAAGGTAATTTGAGCAGTTCAGATTTGGCAGAAAATTCTAGGTCCTCTGTATCTGTATCCATCTGACTAATCGCACCCACATATATAGGAATAATTGAGAATTCTATCTAAGTTAAAAAACAATGGTTCTCTCGAACTGTCACACCACCAATTAATTTACTAACTTATGGGTTTTCATAAAAACTTGTATACCCTCATGTTTTGTTTGTTTGTTTTTTTTTTTTTTTGCTGAGTGTAATATATATTGTGGACAATTGTTTATACTTACATCATGGATGTCAATTTAAGCATAATATAGGGTTCATTGCTCATTTGAACCAAACTAAGTTAATTCATAATGATGAATTGATGAACAGAAAAAGGGAACAACCATATAGGTTGAGATATTTATAATATCCTTCACCATGAAGCAAAACATCAACGAACTTCATGATGAACCTATAAACATAGATTGACAAGAACTAAGGTAAAAAGGGAAAATCTAAAAGTCAAAGTGAATGCCTAATGATTCAAGGAATCTACACTATTTTCACCTTTCGTTCATCAGTGCGGTAAAAACCTTGCTGAAGTGAAGCAATAAGAGTATAGTCAGTCCATCAGCTTCGTGGGTATATGAAGCATCGCATAGACAACATGCTTTTGGCTTTCGGTGGCCTGTTTTCAGTTCCATTTTCAGTCGCAGTTCTGGTCAGACTATCCATTTAAGTGCTAGTTTATTCCGTTTGAAATGAAACTACATGGCATACCGACTATACACCGGCAAGGATTGCATGACATTCGTTTTCACCGCGACCAATCTTATATATGGTACCTTAAGTTATATACCTACTGGTGGAATCCTTTGAAAGCCCTGAATCTCATCTACCTATAAATGTAGGTATAAGACTAAATGTTGAAATTCATCATTCCTGTTTGGAAATTCAGTGTACAAACCAAGAGAATGCGTTGAAATTCCATTAACTTCAAGACCACATACCATGAATGCCAAAGAGAGTGCGAATCGCGCAAGCACATCACACAAAAGGAAACTTCTGGGGTTAAGTTTTATTCCCAGAAGCTATATGGGCGAGTGAGCAAAAAAAAAATTCAAATGTTGGTAAGTTCATTTATATTTCATTGCTGCCAAAATGGACATAAATATTACATCATCCACCACATATGCCATGGGATTTAACGTAGCGTAGGTATAAGTGATTTGTTGTATGCGGATTAAATTGTTTTGAAACAGATAATATGATGATCTTTTTTTTTTTTTTTTGAAGGAAGTCGTTTGGAAAATCATGTGAAATTTAATAACTTATTAAGGTCGACGACCCTTAGGTATATATGACTGGCATAGCATAATGCAGAAGCCAATGAACTATGCATTTATAATATTTTGAGCATATCGAATATGTTGTCTCATGAAGTACCTATACGTTAGGTTAGGTTGGGAGGGGCGTGCCCAGCTCTGACTGCTGTGTACACGGGGCCTATTGTGATCTCTCTAATAGAGATAACTCCTAAACTAATGGTTGATATTCAGTGGTTACGAACCAACCCGTGATTTCTATAAATTTCCTCATGTTTGCCATTGAGACCTGCGTTAGATCATCCAGTTCCCCAACAAATCTGTTTCCAAGATAGCGGAGGCGATTTGTTTGGAGGTTTGAACAGTCGCAGAGCAGGTGTTTAATGGTTTCTATTTCATCAACATCTTGACAGCTCCTACAGAAATCGGGTGCGTAAATACCCAGTCTAGTGGCCATTGTGCCAATGCCACAATGTCCCGTTAGTACACCTATCAGGGTTCTAGATTCTTTTTACTCAGCTCATGAAGTACTTGGAGGGTATTCTATGGCTGTTTTCAAGATATTTGTTTGAACAGATGTTTGTTTTTTTTGTTATAAATAGAGATAAAAGAGGTTGTAATTAGAAAATATGTAGATACGGCAGGAACATCGTCGTTTATATTTTGGAAGAGTTTTCGAGGACTGGATCTTAAATTTTTGACAATAATAAGCTATAAAGTTTTTCAAGAACTATACATTGTTATGAACATGTGGAATAGGTTAGGTAGTCCAGTCATTAAAGAAATTTGACTCCGAAAAAGCATTTGGGGGTCCTTTAAACCCCCGTAAGATTTGTATCGTCACTCACATCGTTGGGGATATTTTAACAGTTTCTTAAAAACCATGAGGAGGATTTATACCAAAGTCCAGCTTTCCGGCCATTTTTTTCTAATTTGACTAATCTTATGACTAATTTTGAATTTTTTTTTCTAAACCCAAAATTTGTTCTTTTATTTTTAATTTTGATATGTATTATTATTTATAGTAAGCTCTTGTCTAAAAAATGAAAACTTAAATGATGATAAGAGAAAGATAGATAAGTAAGTTGTTTTGCTATAATCAAAGATTCCTTCCCCCCAGTTCGTTTCTAGCAGAAATTTATTAAAGCAGGCTAAAAACCGTTGATAAACCGACTAAAAACTGTTGATAACCCGTTTAAGAACCGTTTGTTAAGCTGGCTTAAACCGTTAATAAAGCCGTTGATAAGTCTGTTAAAATCCCTTGATAAGTCGGTTAAAAGCCCTTGACAAGCCAGTTAAAAGCCGTTAATAAACCAGGTTAAAGCCGTTGATAAACCGGCTAAAAGCCGTTGATAGGTACATTAATAAAGCCCTGGATCCGACGAGTATACCTCAGTCTTAGAACAAAAGGTACATAACAAATGCTAGATAAAGTTTAAAAATAGCTGATTGCCAAATTTAATAAAAATCTATCACAAGTCGTTTTCGAATTATTAAATTTTCAAAAATAAAATTTGAAAATTGTTTTAAAAATATGATTTTTTTTTTTAATTTTGGTATACTAAACTTTTTAAAATAATGACAAAATTATCAAAATCGGTTTCAATAAAATCATAAATCAAAAAAGTTGTTTTATTTATAATGATTTTTTCTGAATTTTTTTTAGTCAAATGGTAATTTTTTTTAACAAAATTACATTATTTTTGTTTAAAGTTATGAGCACGTTTTTTGGGAAAAACAAGATTTTCATTAATTGCAAACAAATTTGCACTGAACATTCCGTTATTTCTGATTTTGAAAAGAATACCAACAGAAAAAAAAAAAACGATACATACCTATCAAGTTTAATAAAAATTGACCCACCTGCTTAGGCTGTGGACGAACGGACAAAAGGACAGAATTGCGAGACCCACTTTTTTCGACTTCGTTGGAAAGAGTAGTATCTCTTGTCATGAAATAGCACATAGTTGTAAATCACTATAGGTCCTGATTCTACGCGACCTGTCGCTCCACCTAAATTTTTTTTATTTGTTTTAACCTACTATACCTAAAGCTATTTTAAAAATAATTCATAGCACTATTTGCAGTGAATTATCTCTCAGTATTCCGAGGCTTTCCAATAAAAGCTTTTTATATAGTGTAACGCAAAGTATGAACTATTAAGTAGGTGGTGTATATAAATAATAGAACCTTATCATTTTAATTCACTTCACCAACAAGTTAATAAACATTTCAAAATCATGTTAAAACATTCTGATAATAGTGACCCCTTCAAAATCATATACTCCCCGAAGCCCCATCAACTCCTCTTGACCATCATCAGACTATGATGTATAATTTCCTTCCATTTTGCCAACATATTATTTAACACTCCCTTTAAATGGCATTTTATTTAACATGGTCACCATGGTGTTGTGTAAATAAGGTATGGTAGGTATAACAAAACACAATGTAACGACAGTCGACATACCTAGCCCTTAAAAGTTTCAACTCCAAACTACTCATATTTTATTCCATCACCCTTTTTGCCATCACCCTTTTTGCCATTCTATAAACCAACACCACCACCATGGACCGTGCGTCGTCGCTGTGCACCATATCTCACGTCATAATTCATTTTTAGTTCATTACGTTGACCAGGATCAATGACCTGACTGCTGGTGATTTGGTCATCCGTCATACAGAGTTTCCTCAATTTCCGTTAATTTCCATCACAAAATATATTGTGACCCATCCACCGTCCCTACGCGCGCCGCCGCCCATTTTGTATGATTCTCGAACCGAGTGACAATTTATATTTCACATCGCTGAGTGCTGCCATTGGCGTTGAATTGCTAACGACGCGCGCGTTCTGTTCTGTCATTCCATTGTAACGCCTTTTTGCAGCCCGTATGGATCAGTGGTGTGCAGGGAATTCCGTTCAAAATTCCATTTACATCTCAAACCCGGCACTATAAGCGAACCACACACATCAGTGCATTGCACACATTTATATTTGTGCAAGAATCCCAAATCCATATACCTATAGCAACTTGTACATTTATTTGTTCGGTTAGGTAAATTGACACGCATTACATTTTTGTTACACTATGTCAGGGACAAAGGAATAATTGCAGTGAGGTAGATCAGGGCCAAAATTAACTCAGATGCTGCTATGTCATGGCACCCTAATCCCTGATGACTTGATTGGATATTATTTCCTTTGGACTTCTCCCTGCCACGTCATGACGTTGTTTAGAATTTTAGAGTTTTTTTTTTTGTACAATATGCGGTTCCCCGGGAGTATACGTCAATAATAAATCAGCTGCTGCTGCTGACATTGGTACCAGGGCAGCACATTGCACAAATTTTACAATACGCCATTTATAGGGAGCACATATATAGTAGATCTTGTGGATGATGGATACAGAAACCTACATGATGGCGAACATGGAAAAATTCCAATATACCTGCTCTCTCTATAGCAAATAATGCATCACCCATTAACATCCTAAGCCAAATGTCATGCTGGTCCTAGAATTGACCCAGGGCCAGCCAATCCATCTCAATCTCTCCTGCAACATCGTTTTTGAAGTTTTACATTCAGCAGTTTTGGTCCTTTCCTCATCATCATCATCATCATCATCATCCTCATCATCATGCACAGGCGAGTGGCTGGGTCCGTCCGTTCTCCGTTGCTGTTCATTGACAACGCAGCCATGTTCCATACCTTTACCATCCGGCATCGGATGAAATCCTGTTGAGGGCTGTAAATAATTGATCCATTTCCGCAAACTATTATCCGATGCGATCCTTGTGACGGATGTAGCTGTCCGATTCGTAAAGCACTCGATGGCAGGCCACCTCCGGAGTAATTTTTGTCCTGGTGGAATAATTCGCGTTGTGGATGATGACACCCCAAAAAAAGCAGAAAAAAAAAAATAAAAAAATGAAAAAAATTCAAAGGATGGCATGCAGCAAAGTTATATAAATCCTGTCTGACTTGTATCGGATGCATCATGAAGGTATACATGCACATAAAGTCCGCCCATACATACATTATACGAAGGTAAAGTTGGTCCGATAAAAAGTGTGGGCGTTGGTTGGGCCCTGAATTTTGTCACATTCATCATCCATTGATGTTGTATATGTTGCTATACGAGTAGGTACTTGCGGGAGTACTTAATAATTTATAATCGTATATATGAGCATAGGTATGTTTGGCTGGTCCTTCTACATGATCATCAGAGTATATTCTTCCTACACCACAACCACCCTCCCCACACCCACACAGGACTGCAAAATAGATAGCTTAGAAGTGTTCAGAAGCAAACAACATGACTTCAATTGGCATCTTGATTCAAAAAGAGAACAAGTTTTTCAGGGACGTTGCTTTTTTAAAATTTTTCTATTTTTTACTTAACAAACTACAGTTGAAACCCTTTAACTCGAAGACTTTCGAAGTTTTATTTATTTTCAATTTTAGTAATGTAATGGTACATTATGGGTTGTGTGGTTGGTGTTCATTCATTGCATTAAATTTTGTAAACAATACAACAGAAAAATAAAAATCTACAATCGTATTTATTAGATTTTTGTCTACTTAAACACTGTCTAACTATTTTGAAATATGCATTATTTAATAAAAATACATATCGCATTATTCACTGTGTCTAAGTTAGGCACCTATAAGACAACAATAAACAAAATTTTTGAACACATTTTCCAGAGTTGGACAGTTGTCTAAAGTTAGACAACGTTTATAAATAAAACCACTAGTGTTCTAAAAATATTTTAGATCAAAAATTACGATTTCATTAAAATCTAAAATAATAACCCACGTGCTACGCTCTGTGGTTCAAAAATCGTGGCAAAAATACAAAATCCGATGTTTTTTATTTTTAATTTTTAAAGGAATATCAGAAAACAACAAACAACATATTTTTTTGGTAAATTGTTTGGTTTAAAAGGATTTTCAAAGTTGTGCAATTTTGTTTAAGAGTAACAAAATAAAAAAAAAACGAATTTATTTATTTTCGTCTTTGTAATTATGGCATATTCCATGAAAATCTAACTTTTGTTCAATGTTACGTGGTTGTTAAAATTGTAAATAAATTAAAATTTTATATTAAAAAAAAAACATTTTTAATAAATTAAATAAAACAAAAAAAAAAAAACGCTTTTTTATTAGTTTTTGAGGTTTGAATAAAAATTTTAAAAAACGTTTTGTGGTATTGTCAAAATTCTGTTTAGGCTGTAGTCGAAAAGACAGACAGATAGACAACAATTTTAGACCAACTTTCTTGTCTTCGCTATCATCAAGGGACGGCAACTTAACTTTTTTAATCCTTCCTCTCCCTCGAAGTTAAATTTGTATCTTTTTAGGTTTTCCACTTATTTAAGATAACGTTAGTTAATTGTTATTCGTCTTCGCCAGCCAATTCTTTATACTTAAATAACCTCCATAGTGAAAAAATCATATGTATCTTCATTAACTAGGCATAAAATGCACAGTAACATTTGAATCAGCAGTTGTGATATTTTTTCTTCAAATTTAGTCTCAGAGAGGTTTTACTGTATTTCTGAGCTCTATATGTGAATGAAACCGACACGTCGCGTTGCCAGGCAACCACATTCAGGAAATATATTTCAAGTGACACGTTCCAGTTTGAGACATTGTTTAATGGTTTTTTCATGAAATGTGTATATATTAGGTACATACATATAATACTCGTATATATCGGCGCACTGGAGTGTAGCATACAGTAGCAATGAGCCAGACGATGTGGAAAACAAAAATGAATGAATAAAAAAAAAAAACAAAAATTAAACGTAACACGAACACGATTTTTATTAATAGGTGCACGGATGTGAAAACTATTTATTTATAAAATTTATTTTTACCTTCTTTCTCTCTCAATGGAAAGAAAATTGTCCATTGACACAATAACATGCGGTTTAAAATATTATGTTATTGAAATATTGATTGCTGAATTTCAACTGATAAAATTTAATTGAGAAGTTTATTTAGCTTATACTGAGACTTCAACATCTTTAAATATCTTTTATCTTTGTTCCTTTATTTTGGACAGTAAGTTTGTGCACATTTTAAGTAGGTAGCCATATAAGATTTACAAGCTAGATTCGTTGGTACCTTATCGCTAAGTTTAAGAAAGTTTTTAAAAAATTCCAACAAAACTGAGTTTTTGGACTACTTATAGATATATTGGACTGCCAAGCCGTTGGTGCGCCCGCCATGGATTTGCAAGATTGAAGGTCTCACTTCACTGCCTACATGTTTTCAGGTGGGCCGTGGGGCTTCAGTCCTTCCTCATCACAACTCGTGTTTTGTTTGAATGTATAGGGCATAGGGATTAATGTAAGAATTGATTTTCGGTCTGGGACATATAGCCAACGGGGTTACATTGAAGCAATTTCGAAAGGTGTTCGAAAAGTAGGTCTTAATGGCAAACTCACTTTTCGAACGCATGATACAGTAGAATCTCGAAAAGATGAACAGATATAAAACAGGGCACGTTCATCTTTTCGAGCATCAACATTTCGTTGAGTAAGAAGATATAGTTATAAATAAAAACATTTAATATAATTTACATAACAAGTTAAAACAAGCCTAAAAGTACCATTCACAAAACTAAATAACGTTACATAAATATTATACGAGGAACTAAAGGCAAAGAAAAAGTAAAAAATTGAGTTGGGAATAAATCGTTCATCTTTTCGAGTGTAAAATTTCAACTCGTTCATCTTTTTGAGCACTGAAGAGTGAAAATATTTCGTTCATCTTTCCGAACTGTTCATCTTATAGAACCGTTCATCTTTCCGAGATTCTACTTGACAATGACTGACCTGGAAGGGAACAAAATTTTACCACGCCAATGGAATGACACCACTCCCACTGTGCGAAACCCTTCATCCTGAATGGAACGCATTTCAAAAAATGAATTTTAATTTATACCTAACCCATGTACATATAAGATCCTAACTAACGTGCCTACTTTATTAGCATCTGATCGGAAAATACAAGTGTGTCTTCAGTCTTCTGGTCTGTCATGGCAGATCTATCATAAATCAAACCTTCACGAATCTTCTGCGAAGTGAAGTGAAGAAAATGTAAATAAAATAGGTCTTGGGGGACAGGGCCTCATCACCTTAAGGGCTCGACCCGTAGAATCCGTTGCGTCCATTGCGGCGACGGATCTGCCGGCGGGGAAAAGCTAAAAGTTCGGCTACTTTGTCCGTTGCGGCGGCACATGCGTCACTAATGAGCCGATTCCCATAAGAAATTATGTATATTATGAAGCTGTTAGTTGAATGCGTCGTCGCCACGACGGACGCAACGGATTCTATGGGTCGGGCCCTTTACACTCTCTATACTATTGGGGGATATGTAACTTCCTATATAGGTAACAATTGTTGTTGTTTTGTTTAGTCCGTCCAGTTTGACAGATATTCGTATTCTACGATTGACTGAAACATACCAATTCTTGAATTTCCAAATTTAACCCAACCTAAATAAACAACCTGAATTTGCCCTTAGTTTTCAATAAAAAAGGTGTCTCCTTAAATCATATAACTAAGGTGTTTTCACCAAAATCCAGTAAGTATGTATATATCCACAAAATACATATACCTAATGTACATACATACCTACAGTAACCTCAAATAAAACTTCATTATCATCATTTACACATTAGAGACTAAAAGTTTATAGAAAATGAGGTTATAAAGCTAAACAAAAACTAACTACCCTCATCCACCCACACATAATATTACCAAATAAACCTTATATGCATATGCCCCCCAAAAGAATCTAAAAGCCAAAAGATGTGATATACTATATACAAGTATAAAAGGTCGACTACGATGACGACACGATGAAAAACTATAAGGTAGGTAGTAAGGTACCTATACCAAAACCATCTTAATTACTTTCAAGCTCAATTAGTTACTCAAATGCCCGATAATCCTTGGAGTGGCACTTAACTGCTTCACCTGGTTCACACAGGGTCTTGAACAGAAGAGCAAACAAAACACGAAATGACGACCAAGTGAGTTGCTCTAGCTATAGCATATATAGTCTTCGTCTTCATTCCCGTCGTCATCCTTCTTATTGTCCTTGTTAAGGTATACATAGATATTTAGTTTTCTGAAGGTAAGGTATAGAAGTCCCGTTTGCGTGTATCGTTGTTCAAAGTTGCGCCAGCTTTGTGTTTAGTTGTGTTTTGTGTGAATCTTGAAAGTCGTGCATTCTCTCTATTGATATGAATCCAAGACATCAGTCCCAAACGATGAAGTTTTATCCTTTTACGCCTTTGAAAGTACTGTTTTCCAAAAGAGTTCTCAAACAACGTTTTTTTTTTTTTTAAGACTCTATCGAGTTTATCGCACTTAAACTACACACATGCCATGCACCAATGACAACCCCCTGCCGTCTCGTCGTTCGGCGTCAACTTATATAGCTAGCATCGTCGATCCCTATGACAACACAATAATCATATTAAGCAAACTTCCCAGGTTGTGACTGATACACGTGAAGTTGCTTTCAAGTGTCCCTAAGAATGTTTGTAACAGGGAAAGTCGTCTTCAGAAAGTTCCATCTTCTATATTATAACAGAAACACAATCTTCAACAAGCATCGTATGCTAATTTTGTCAGAATATAGCACAAGATCCCAGAATCCATGCTGAAAGATGCGAGCAAAAGGAAGAGAAGCAGATAAAAGTTCATCTTCTTAACCGACTCTTCACTCAAAGCTTGAGCACTTAAAAGGTGTGATGAAGATTTAACAATAGGGTGTATATCGCGCATCAATCGCTTTATGCCTGCCTGTCTATTGTCATCTCTGTCTGACATATATATATTAGCTTAACAATGGCCCTGACAAACATGTACACAATCCTGCCCCTGTGCAGGTTAAAAAAAGAATTAAGGACTATTACAACGATATGAAAGTCAAAAAGTTTAAAGTTTTTACTGAAGAAAAAAAAAAAAAAAAAAAAACCAAAAGCACACACTTGGATTACACCAACCTATATAGAAGGTGGCAACCTACGAAGAATGACGACGAAGACACACGGCAACGTTAGTTTATATTGGGATCAAGGTTCTAAGGACTTTTTTATGCATATACGAGTATAATATAGGAAGTGAATTTTCTAGGTTAATATAATAAATGAAGAGAACTGATAAGCAAAGGGGTGATTTTCAAGAGCTATTTAATGGGTAGATTTACTATTAACTAAAATTTTCCTCTCAAAAGTTTGTATATTCCCCCTCCTCAAACTATAAGTACCCTACATATTTAGCTATTAGCGCTCGATGACGATGACGAAGGCGAATAAAACAAATTTAAGTTACCTACTTGAAAAAGTTTTTCGTATACATATATGCAAAGAAGGCTTACTAGGAATATTATGTTTAACAAATGTTGTAGACTTAGCTCTTAATGGCTTCAACTATAGGTACATATAAGAGCTTTGACAAAATGGTGCTAAATCTTACTTTATATACCTACGTTGATGCCTTCAAGTTTGAGGAATATATTTATGTACATTATTTTGGTTAATGAGTGTTTTAGTAATTTTTGATCGTAAGAGTATGTTTGATTATACTTTTTAAGCAGTTTAATTTTTGTCAAGAAGAAGTTTTTAAATAAGACAAGAAATATTTAAAATGTTTTAAGTTGAGCTATAAATGAAGCTAGTCATGTTTACACAAAAGTTTATTTCTTGACATATGTAATCTATAGATATAATTTTTGTACATGTATTTTTTTTTTTATTTAAAACTTCACAAGCTGTCGTATTTAGACACAATTTTTTTCAAGCCCATTAGACTATTTGAAACTTAAATATTATTTACGTTCAATATAAGAACTTATGAGGCAATTTACCCTGAGAAAAAAAGGAATTTCGGGTACCTACAATTTTATGAAGAAAAAAAGAATTTAATATAACGGGTGATTTTTAAGCTGGTTTGGTTTTGGCAACACTGGTTTTGACAGTTGACGTGTGTTTAGTACCTTGTGTCACTGTCAAACAGCTTCAGTTTGGTTTGCAATTTAACCATGGATCGTCTTACAAATGAACAACGCTTGCAAATTATTGAATTTTACTATCAAAATTCGTGCTCGGTTCGAAATGTTGTTTATAGAAAAATTCTGTTCAGCGATGAGGCTCATTTTTCGTTGAATGGGTACGTAAATAAGCAAAATTGCCGCATTTGGAGTGAAGATCAGCCAGAAGCATTGCAACAGCTACCAATGCATCCCGAAAAAGCCACTGTTTGGTGCGGTTTATGGGCCGGCGGCATTATTGGGCCATATTTCTTCAAAGATGATGTGAATCGCAGCGTTACTGTCAATGGTGAACGCTACCGAGCGATGATAACAAACTTTTTTTTGCCCGAAATGGAAGTTCTTGACTTGCATGATATGTGGTTTCAACAAGACGGTGCCACATGCCACACAGCACGCGAAACAATGGCGCAATTGCGAGGCGAGTTTGGTGAACAGTTAATTTCACGTTTCGGGCCGGTCAATTGGCCGCCTAGATCGTGCGATTTGACACCATTAGATTATTTTTTGTGGGGGTATGTCAAGGCTAATGTCTATAGGGACAAGCCCGCTTCGATTGACGCACTGGAAGCCAACATCCATGCATTCATTCGTGAGATACCGGCCGATATGTGTGAAAGAGTATGCCAAAATTGGACTCAGCGGATGGGCTACCTGAGACGCAGCCGCGGTCAACATTTGCATGAAATTATCTTTAAACATTAAATTGCAAGGTTCAATTCAAACTATCGATTCAAATAAATATTTCATTCATTTTTTCGAATTTTTTGTTTTTTTTTTTTTTAAAGTTCTAAACCTCTTAAAAAATCACCCATTACATACATAGAAACTTTTGTTTAGGCTTATATTTTATTCATGCCGATTATGAAATCCGCAGTGAATCGCAGTATAATGTTCTCTTTTCTTTCTCCGACAAATTAGTAAAGAGAAAAGAGGAGCCATGCACTGCAAATCACTGCGGATCCAGTATTGCGGATTTCATAATCGACATATGATTATGTTTAGGTGGTTCAGACTTGATCGAACCAAGACTGCATCCTGTATGGAAAAGTAAAAAAAAGTCCAGAAAATAAGCTTGATAAAAAACTTTGTAATAGATGAAGTTCTTAAAAAATAGAATGCACGACTTGCTCGTACATATAAGAGCACAAAATTTATACCTATCATGATAAAATATATAAATTAGTTATGTGAACCTATATTTTATGCCACCTGCCAAAAAGATAGTTTACTTTAAAGTATATTATGTGATCACATATATAATATGTACAATATAGCACCGTGATGTACAAATGCATGGAATTTACACTTTAGACCGAAAAATTATTAAGAAATCAATATTTTGTTAGTTGTTTGTTTTGACACCAACGCGATGTACACCATCTGAATTCTTAAAAAAACCTTAATTTATGAAAAAACAAATTTAAAATCGTTAAAAAATATAACACATATAACATATAAGATTTTGAAAAAAAAAATTTAAGAAAAAAAATGGTAGGTCATTTTGTATTATTTATAAATTTGGAGTTAAAAAATTATTTAAAAAAAAAAGATAATTCACCCATTTCCGAAATATAAAATTTTCAAAAAATTATTTTTAAACTTTTTTTTTTAAACAAAAGAAAATTCGATTTTTTTACGAATGAATAACTCCCCATAAAGCAAGTAAAGAAATTTATCTACAAATTTTCTTAAAGGCAACAAACCGACTTTTTATCAAATTTGGGGATGATATTAATTTTGTTTAAAGTGCGGGCAAACTAATAATGAAGATTTTATCAAAATCGGTTCAGTTCGTATGAATTTTTGTTCTCTCTTCCATCATACAAAGTGCCCCATTGTGCGGCGGCGGCGCGGCGGAGGAGGCGTGAAAATGAGACGTCAGCAAGACGAGATCTCTTCACTGTTGTTTTCTCTTAGATGCCACTTTAAGCTTTCATTGAAACTCATCATCAATGAAAAATTTAGTTGTTTGTTAATTTTGGGGCACTCAAGTTTAAGTTGACTTTATTGCGGCATTTTAAAATCAGTACATTTTGAATTATAACTTTTTTTTTTGTTTTGACCGACTTAATAAAATAATTAATAACTTAGGGTATTATCTGAATTTCATGACAATTTGTTTTTATTCGCTTGCTCCCGACAAACAAGCATTGCTTTGCTCTTTTTTTGGCAATTATATAACTTACTGACTAAAACTAAAACCTAAACAAAGGTTTACCTATATTAGCAACCACTTGCATTAATTAAATATTTATATTTAAACAATATCATCCCCTATAGTTAAAAGGAGACGGGACTAGAAATTTCGCATTTTTATCTGGTCTTAATAGAGTAGCAGACCCCTCATTAAGCAAATTAAATGGTAACAAATAATATTTGTCAACTATTCTGTCATAGATATTAGAGTCCATTAGTGACCTTACTAGAGGGTTTGTATGGGAACTTATTCGTTTTTTAAAAGAAGGTTAATTTGATACTCCATCAAAGGAATTACCTTAGTTGCATCATAAATAATTTTGTTGCATCATAAATAATTTTGTTCAAATATTATTTTTTATCCAGCTTTCCAAACATTCTACAGCAAAATTTTAACATTTTTCGTTCGAATATTTTGAATTCTTTTGCCACAGTAGGTGAAATGGTAAACCAAGTACAAAACCCGTATGTGAGAATTGGTCTAATAAGAGTCTTGTATTACCATAAGAATTTTTTTAATTTTTCTAACAAAATTTTTTGGGGCACTTAAAAAGGGAAATTAGTAATTATTTTAATGCCAACATAAAGCAGATGACTCCATTATTATTTCTTGCGGAAATAAATTCGATTTGACCCAACAAATTTCACATTTTAAAATTAAAAAATTCACAATTAAAATTTACATTTATCGTTTTCAGAGAAAGCTATAACTTAACTGGTCCCTTAATTTTAATAGCATATTCTAAACAATGAAATAATATAAAATAGAGAATTTTTCGTCGTCAAGTCATGTTATAAATTCGAGAAATAAAATAAACAGGACGACGAGAAATACTCTGACATATCATGGTGTTCTTAAACGTCAAAAAAAAAATATTTTATGCCAAATTTTCGTTTCAATTGAGCTTAGCCTGCTATATTCATGCGTTCAATAACACGCGCAAATGATAAAATTGCTTTATTCAAAATGGGTATACCTATTCTGTTCGGGCAACTCGGCCCATCATCTTCATCTTAATCGATATGAGGCCTATTTATGGATGAATTGGGTATGTAAACAAACAAATTGTCGAATTTAAGAAAACACCAATTCACATGAGATCCAAGAGCGTCTAATACATCATCCCAAAAAAAGTCACTGTTTGGTGTGGATTTTAGGTTGGTGGCGTCATCGGTCCATATTTCATTGAGAATGACGTTGGCCGGGCTATCACCGTTAACCGCGAGCATTATTGGTCAATGATTACAAACTTCTGTTGGCCTAAATTGGATGATATGGACACTAATGACATGATGTGGTTTCAACAGAACGACGCTACTTGCCAGACAGCTCACGTCACAATGCACGAGCGATTCGAGGGCATTATCATCTCAGATGAAGGTGATAGGAACTGGCCACGATTTGACCCCGTTAGAATTTTTCTTATGTGGGATTTTTGAAGTCGCAGTTCTATGTGAATAAGCCACAAACCACAGCGGCCCTCAAAGCCAACATAACCCATGCCATAGGTCAAATTTAGCCTAATTTATGCGCTAGAGTCTTGGAAATTTCAGATGCGCGCCACCCAGACAAGCCGCAGCGGACTTTTGAACTATATTATATTCCATACATATAATAGGCCTTTCAAATGAATAAAAAATGTCAACGATATCTCACAAACCCTTTTTTTAAATTTAAATATAGAAAGCGCGCGCTAAATGAAAGACCCTATAAAAAGGAAAAAAGTTCTCTCTAATTGCCAATTATTCAACAGGTCTTTTTTAGCTGATAGTTTTTTTGTCCCTGCAGGTGTTTTTAACTCAAAAGTCAAAACCTACATTTGTTGGTTTTATTATGCAGACCGCCATCCACCGCATCCTTATGGCCCAAATCTCAAATAAGCATAAATGCATGTGTACATACATATGATCAAAAATCATAGCGGTCCCGTGTAAGTAAAGTGGCTACGCCTACCATTAATTTCTTTTACTTAATCCAATTTTTCGAACTGTAATAAAGTCTAGTACCTACGCTGCTGATGCGAAACGAAATTCTTCGTTTGTCTCCAACACGACAGCGAAATGCTTACGAAAACGACAACGCAAAATTACCCACTCAAAGTGTCACCAAGACACTAATATTGAAAAAACAAAATACAAAAATTTAGGCGTTTCGTCCCGGCGATCTCACTTGGACTTATCAGTGGACTAAAAGCTATTTTGAATAAATAATTCAACAAGTCCAATTAAATAGTCTTCTACTTGGCTGATGTATTTCAGTAGTATATAGAATTTGTATTATTTAAAAAAAAAAACCTTCATATAAACAATGCCAGGCCCTGGGCAAAAAACAAAAACAAAAACTTCCAATTTAATAGCTAGGAATTCTAGTCTTGTTGGATATAGTTCACACTAGATATTAGTCATGAAATCTATGTTATATGAACTGAACTTAACAAAAATTGCATATTGACAAGGTCCTCACTCCAAATGAGATCGCGCGCCGGGACGAAACGTCTAAATTTTTGTGGACTAAAGGCCGCTAAAAGCTATTTTGAATCAAAATACAAAAACACAACGCATACAAATCACTGAGAGACTACGCTGATATGAAAGAAACAAAATTTATTCAAACACGAATACAACCCAAATGTCACTTTTCCGCACACAATAAATGGTCTGGAAAATTAATTCTGTGCGAAATAAGAGCGGAGACTTCTCTAAATAATCTGCTACAATATTCAACTTCGCTCATCGAACAGCGTGCTGCAAAACGAAATTTTGTTTTTTAGAAAACTTGTAGAAAAATCTATTGGTATCATCTATATTTTCAGACTTATTTTTCAGTTCCAAAGTTCCAACACAATTCAAATCTTAAATAAGAGTTGTCATATTTGTTATATTTTATTAATAGTTTTGCAAAAATATCAAAATATAACTTCTTTGCCTTGTCGTACATTTATCAAAAATAATTTTTGTTATGTTTCGTATATATTTTATGTGCATAGTTGGTTTATCCATTCATTCGTCCATTTTTTTTTCTTGGTCAATAATAACCCTCATTGTGTCATTTAAAAAGAATTATGTTATTCACGCCCCGTAAAAATAAAATTTAATATAACAAAATACAAAATGACAAACGACTTCCGCTTCTCACCAAGTTCCACAACCAAACAAAATGTCCGAAATAATAATAAAAGGCACACCGATTTATCAAAAGTAATTACAATGAAACTCTTCTATACTCCCTTCCGCATCACCAAAAAAAAAAAAACAAGAAATAAAAATATGGAAATAATTAATAGATACATTTTTCCCGCATCGCTTTGTAGTATTTATACACTCTACGTTATTCGATTGAGTTCAGATTTTTTAACAAATTTGTAGGTACGTTCTTTAAACACTCGCATCGATAAAATATAAAAAATTTAATTATTTAAATCTCTCTATATACGCTGACGATATAAAAATATTTACAGTCACAGACTATATCTCACTTCAAAACTACCTGTACCTCACTTTGTTTCAAATATGATGTGGCAAGAATTTTTTTTAGGAATTAATGTTGCCAAATCCAAATATCAGTCCATAACTTTCTCCCGTAAGCGATTGTCCCTACGCCTAAACTCCCGAAAATATTACATTCTCGATATTGCTTTGCTTTTCCTATTGTTTGTTCTATTCAAGACCTGGGAATTATTCGCGACAGTCAGTTAAACTTTCGTGCCCATTTTGATCATATAATTAATAAAACCAATTCGTCCACTTCATAAAACGTTGGTCTAATCCTGTGTTTCCCAACCTTTTTTTGGCTATGTCCCACCAGAACCTTTCCAAAATCCTCATATCCCCTTATGATCTTGGAGAACTCAGCAATCTTAGTTAAATGAACAGAACATGACTCCCCAGCAAAATTTCTCAGTTTTACTGTCAAAACTCTGAGGAAAAAAAAAATCTCTGAACTCACCTATTTTGTATACCTAAACAATTTTTAACATATAAAATCTGAAATATTCAATAAAAAAATTGAATAGCTGATATTAGGGAAGTTCAGATTCAACGACGTGTCAGAACTTTGACAGTTGATAGCGGCCATATTGTTGAAGCCACATCTGTCAAATTGGGTGTCATTTAATGAGTCTGGACTGGCAGGATATAGCGTTCAACAACACGCTGATAAATGATGAAATTGATTTATTCAAAATGGGTATTCTTTCCGGCAACTTTTCGTGCGCTTCGCCCATCATCTTCATTTTCAGCGATGAGGCCCATTTATGGATGAATTAGATACGTCAACACACAAATTGTTGAATTTAGGACGACACCAATTCACATGAGATCCAAGAGCGTCCAATGCATCCCGAAAAAGTCATTGTTTGGTGTGGATTTTAGGCTGGCGGCGGCGTCTCATCGGTCCATATTTCTTTGAGAAATATTAGGGAGGTTCACATTCAACGACGACGTGACGCCCGACCCAAGTCGTTTTGGTAGCGTTCACATTTAACGACTGTCGTAGGGCCATGAAATACATTTTCTATGAACAAACATGGCACGCAGCTCAATATTTGCACCAATACTAGCGCATTAATTTCATTTGTTTCCTTTCTCGTTTTATTATTTTGCTTACATTTTAGCCCATTCTCTTTTAATCTTACAAAAAGAAATGAGAGAAGACGTAAAATTGAAATTTTCGGTCGTCCGATCCGACTGCTACTGCCGACATTTACTACGTTCGACAGAGTAAAGGTGTCCTGATGGTGTCCGAACGCTTAAAAGGTGTCAAAATGACACTAAAGTGTCCCCAAAGGTAACCCTAACGGCCCTATTAGGAAGAAATTCATAGAAAATAAGTAAACACCTGTAATATGTATGTAATATTTAAGTTTAGTGAAATCCTTGCCCTAGATTTCTCCTGCAAATAGATTTTGTCAGGTTAAAATTTAAAAAAACTTCTATTTCATTTTCTTTTTTCAAATCCAGGCGATTTCTTTTTTATCAACAAGTCATTCATGGCATTAAATCCGCATTTGATGAATGACAGGTTCCGGATGCGTTCAGAAATATATCTCCAAGGGTGGAAACACAAGAAGCATAGATTTTTTCGGAATGAAGTTAGTGTAATGCAGCATAATTTTAAATTGCCCCCCTGTGGGGCATGGGCCCCACGTTAGGAAATACTGCTCTTGCTCTAATCAATAATAATTGGCACAGATTAATAAAAACATAAAAAAGCAAAGAAAAATACATCATAGATTAAAGCTTAGATTTAAGTGCATGCTTGTATTAAGCTTAATAAATAAGCAAATAAACAAATAAAAATTTACAATCAAAAAATTAACAATCTTTATCTGTATTGTATAAAAGATTATTTTCATCGTGTGCTGAACTACATTTTTAATTGTTTTAAAATAACATACAACGAACAGAGGTATCTACTTATAGAAAATCAAACGATCCGTAGTGTATTCTTCTGCTTCCACTTCCATCTTGCAAGATTAAAAAAAAAAAAGTAAGAAAGAAAACACCTTCCAAGGGATTGTGTTGTGAAGTTAAATCACAAAACACAATCAATTAGATTACACAATAATTTGTGGTTTTAATTTTGTTAGGCGGCGGCCTGACCCGGCACGCCAAGGCGAACCGCCAACGAACGTCTCCTTTTATTTAATTTCATCGCGCTGCGCGCCACCGTCCTTCGAGCAGGAAAGCACCGAAAAGACAAAAACAAAACCAAGGGTATAAGATACAGTTTTACTGGCGTTATAGCTTTTCATTAGTGTTTTCCTTATTACGTCCTTCTTTCATATTTATGGATTTACGACTCTATTCCAGAAGCGAAATTATTAGATGAAAAATCGGAAGTAACTACATCGGGTCTACGACAACAGCCGGCGGCGGCGTCGGGGCAATGAGTGGTGTGGTGGTAGCACTGGCAGCTCCGACGCACGCTACCGTCGCAGGACGACGCAACGTGCGTATGGAAAAGCACAAAAGCAAAAAAAAAACAACAAATTTTCTAAAATGGTGAACCGCAATAAATCACGATATAATCTGTTTTGCCTTCTTTATTTTTTTTTTTAATTTGTTTCTTTGGACAAATAACGGGAATATAGGCAGCTATATCTAGAGATTAGAATCTGGACAGAAGTTGAAGTTGAAATTTCTATAAGCGGTGCGTCGTTGTTTAGTTCAGAGGCTCTGGGCTTTTACAGCTACAATTTGTTCAAGATTTCGATTCGGCAGGATATGTATCACGCTTCTCAAAAAATGTCAAATCACAAAATTAATTTCATCGAGGATTGGTGGCAGAAAATAAAAGATTATTCGCCTGATGTACATTTTATTATGTTTCTAGGTATTTAAAAAAAAAAAATATAGACGATTGGGATTTCAGATGCAAAGGATTGCGGAATGAACTTTTTTTGAGAGGAAAATTCTCCATTACTAATAAAAAAAACTGATGCTGGGTTGATGCTTTTACGAATACCTAATGTTTGACGAAAGTAATTATGAATCATTTCTGCAACAATAATGCGTTACACAAACAATTTGTGTGCGTCATTTGACGCAAAATCTACATAAAGCTTCTTATTTTGCTTCTTACCCTTTTTTTCAAACATCAAAATTAAAAGGCAGCAAACAACAAAAAATGAATAATGTAGATAAAACTAACAGTCAGTAAAAATATCTGAAAAAGTTTGACACTCAGTCGGGTTGCAGAAAAATGTTTGTGGTGAAAATTTGGCGGGCTTTGAGAATGGATGTGTTCGTTGATATTTTAAAATTTTTTCGTTTCGTTTTAAAATATATATTGGAAAATTTGGAAAATTAACCTACAGTCAATGGTTGAATTCCTGAACGCAAAACTAGCGCTAATTATGGTAAGCAAACATTTTTAAAATGCGAAC
Organism: Epistrophe eligans; assembly: GCA_951394125.1. Taxonomy (NCBI): domain Eukaryota; kingdom Metazoa; phylum Arthropoda; class Insecta; order Diptera; family Syrphidae; genus Epistrophe; species Epistrophe eligans. The sequence continues at coordinate 33,867,389 of OX596029.1, read as the reverse complement.
TTAAAAAAAAAATGTCTTTGCAAATCAGATTGTCCTAAAATGTAGTAGATTTTTGTTTTCTTGCGCAAATTTTAGCTTTGACTGCTTTTAAACGCTGCAATTATCCCCTGCGATTTTTAAACACGTAGGCGGGGGAAGTATGAGGTGGCCGGGGTAAACAAAGTAGCTGAGGTTGAAATAATTGCAGAGTTTTCGCTCTTTTTTGTTTGTGCTTCTTCTTATTGCTCGAGATAATTATAAGCGGAGTAAAGAGTGCAAAGAGATTTTTTCTTCTCATTTAACAAAAATTGCAGCATTTAAAAGCACCTTTGCAACCAAAAAGAGATCAAAAGGGAAACATCGCAGTCGTCTAAAAGCTGTCTCTGCATTTTGCTTTTAGGAATTTGCCCAATGCGTTGATTCCTCGACGTCACCAAAAATATCATCACTACATACACAACGTTGTCCTGTCAACATGTGAACGCTTCAATTCTGAAATAAAATTCAGATGGATTTTTTATTCTTTTTTTTTACTTCTTCTTTCTTCTAGCTGTCATTTGATAAACCAATTGAAACCACCATTAGTATTTTCTGATGACATTATTGACAGTTTACCTATACTAAATTCTGTTTGCATAATAGTCTGTTCACATTGGATTGGACTGTATCCTCCGACTTTTTTTGACGTCTCTGTACTTTTTCTCACTCCTACTTCATGGCGAGAAAGAGATGGCCAGGAAAGGCAGGATTTTTAATTTTTTTTTTTTAATTTGTGGATTTTTTTGACATTTGCTGTTGTGACATTTGTTTTTGCTACCGTTTAATGGTGCTAATTTATTATTTTGTCTGTCTGGCATTTTCTGATTTTTCCTTTTGATGGAAAAATCAAAAATTGGAATTTATTTCTCAAATTTTATTTTTGTTAAAAAAAAAACGAAGTCAAGTTGGGACGAGGCAAAATTAATTCCATTAATTAATTTTTTCATCGAAAAGTATCTAACTCACTAACACCAAGAAAAACTTGGAAGATTTTTATATTTTTCTGACAACTGCAGACGTCAAAGTACCTAAGTCGCAGAGTGTTCACACTACTTTCTGTCTGAACAAGAGCAGACTGACTTACGTCAAAAAAAGTCAGAGTAGACAGTCCAATGTGAACTAAAGTAGCCAACTACATATCGTCGCTATTAAAGAAAACTGGCATAACTCAAAAAACTTAAATCTTCAGAAAACTGATTTAAAGTATTTTTTACTTAGCCAATTTCACACAAAATCAATTTTTTAATAATCCGTTTCTCGGAATTCTGAAGGGTTAGAGTTATACCGACTTTACAGAAATAATAGAATTTTTTTTGTAGCCCATTGGCATCATTAACTAAAAAATCGAGTTTTTTGAGTTATGCCAGTTTTCTTGAATAGCGACGATATAGTATGCAGTTTGTTCTTTGTTCCCTATCTGTGAAATAAAATAAGACTTTGACTGTGACATTTTATATCGCAGCATGGTAACGATCTAAATATAAATTCCAAATATAGAGTCATTGTATAAAATTCGTCCCCCAGACAGTAAAATTCTATCGAGCGATGGTTACGATGTCGTTCTTCTATTTTTCATGAAGCTGAAAAGTCAGATTTTTTTTTGAAGAAGAAAATGATTCTGGATATAAATTTAAAGTCAAATTAATAGTATCTAACTTAGTTACAATGATTAGCTTAATATGTCTTAGGTACTGCAATTGGTATCAGGTCCGGTAGGACACCTATACAAATCTGAGCTGTAAGGATTCCACAGAAAATTATAGGTCCACTCCTTCCCTGCCGACAACACCGGTTTTCACGACCGAATTAATTTGTTAAGCAAAAAATTAGTCTTCAAAACCGTTCAGCTTATGGTTAAACTCACCCCTCGATATGTCTTTCTCTTTCAACATACATACGTAGTTAATCATTTATGGTACAATGTACTGTACATATTATCGCTCCAATATAAATAAAAACTCAGTCACTTTATTTATATTGTAAATTAATATATGAATATATATATTTTATTTTACTTCAATTTAATATACATATTTTATTTACACGTATAACAAACAATAAAATTGTATAGTTCTTTTTTTTTTTGTCTTTTTGTTCAACTCAAATTCTTATTTATGTCTTTTTTAAAAATTTTATTTGTGTTGGTTTCCATTTCTTCGTTTCAGATGGAGTCATTTTTTTTATTTTGTGAAATAGCATACTATTATGTATAACTTTAGCATTTAACAAATTTATATAATAAATAAAATAAAATCGACAATTTTCTCAGCAATTAACTGTAACCATAACCAAACAATACACCATATGACACACAATGCACTGGCAGAATAATGTATTGTCACAGTTAAATTTTGTATTTATTTTCTGTAATTTTCTTAAACAAAAAACAAATTATATATTATGTTCATAAATAGTTGAATAAAAAATAAAATAAAACAAACCAACAGACAAATGTATAAAAATAAAGAAAAATCGTACCATTAAGAATTGGTAGGTACATACATTTATATGATGCTTGGGTTGAAAATTAATTAATTGTTACATTGTTTTCCATATGAATTAATTTATAATTTATTTACATGATTTTTTTTATACAAAAGACTGAAAGTACAAAAAAAATAAAAAACACAATGATACAATAATAAAATCACCAATGACACGTCGTATGTATGTACATATGTATGTATGTACATAGGTAGAAGCAAAATAATTAATTCCCACCAATTGGTGTCCATTATTTGCTTGGCATGTGTTTTATTGAGTTCAGGACAAAACGACGATAACTACGAACTCGTGACATGTAATTTCGTTCATCATTATCATCCTTTACAGTATGCAATATTTAATTGAAAATTAATGTACGTTGCTATGCTTGTTTATGATTTTTTTTTTGCTTTTTTGTTCTGTATTTATATTTTACAAGAAATTACCTTACTAATTAATGTTATTTTAAATTATTTTTTTATTTCTTTTGTTTATGATTGGGAAATATTTTGTGATGTTGATTTTATTTCATATAATGATGTTTCTTTTGTTCTTAAAAAATGCTGTTTTACATTTTAATAGAAACATAAATAATAATAAAAATAATACATTTGTTTTTTGTTCCTTTGTTTTGTTTTTTGTTTTTATTTTTGTTTAATGTAGCAGTCATGGAATTCAGCATTCATATAAAAATATCAAACTAATTGTTTATTTTTACATTTTTTTATTTATTTTTAATTATATTTTTAGATATTATAATTTACTATAAGAAAGATAATAACAACATTTAACAATTACCTAGATTATTAAATTACAATTAAATAATTATATTTTTGTATGCATACAATTTTTATTTTATTTTTTTCTTTCATTTATTTTTTAATGCTTAATTATATTTTGTAGGTTTATTTTTTATGTTTTTTTTATATATATTTAATTTAGAGAAAGCGTTTTGTATTATTTTATCTGTTTTTAAAAAATAAAATAGTAAAAAAATGTTTTTCAATTTTTATTTATTTTACATTTATTAATATTTATATTTAAATAAAAATTATTTATTTAACGGATAAGTTATGCATGTACATAGGTACATATTTAAATTTTAATTAGAAAAGTAAATATTCAAATCGATTTATAAATAAAAATAAAATAAAATAAAATAAAATAAAATAAAATAAAATAAAATAAAATAAAATAAAATAAAATAAAATAAAATAAAATAAAATAAAATAAAATAAAATAAAATAAAATAAAATAAAATAAAATAAAATAAAATAAAATAAAATAAAATAAAATAAAATAAAATAAAATAAAATAAAATAAAATAAAATAAAATAAATTAAGTAAATACAAAACATGTACACATATTTATGGGATGATGTTAACTTTAAAATTAATATTTTGTTAGTAATAATATTTATTGATTCTTTGAAAAATTTATTCTAAAAAAATGCATTTATGTACATTATATTAATTGAAGATTCATGAAAAGGCTCTAAAGTAATCTAATATTAAATCGTTAACTTAAATCTGATAAAGGAAAACAAGAAATGCAAAGTTCATTTAAACAATTTAATTTTTAATCGAAAAAAAAAATAAAAAAAAACCGATATATTTTTTTAATCTTAAATCGACTGATACAGAAAACAATTTTGCCGACTTAAAGTTCTTTGCCTCTTAAAAAAATACTTTATTTTAGAGCAGATATTTTTAGTAGTAAGTTAGTGTCAAAAAAAAAGTTCAATTTAATGAAAAAGGCTGGTTAGCTAGGCTAGGTTATATGATCGATGAGAAGTCCGCTCGGAAATACGTTTGTTGGACATATTTGTAGTAAAGACGCTATCAAAGCATTAACGGGTATTGCAAGACTTGTATAAAAAAAAATTGGTGATCCGAAATTTGCCCACCCACGAAGGGACCTGGCTCTTCAAGGTCGCATAGACAGCAGTAGCTTTATAAACAAATTGTCATTAAATATAGTCACTTTATTCAAATATCTATTTATTGATTGAAAAGAAAATCAACACTCTACCACCTCATTCAGAAAAATGACATAGGTATCAGAGGTTTTTCTCAATCAAAAGAAGCAAACGAATCCAAGATTATTTGTTTTCCTCTTAGCATTTTGATAGCAAAGCTAATAAAATTTTCTGAGAAATCCTGTTCACATGGTAACTGAGATTGCTTGAGATTTTCGAGATCTAATTTTTCTGAACATGCTTTTTGTTTCGCGAAAAAAATTCGAATGATATTTTTTTTTTCGAATATCCCACAAATAAGGTCTCTTATGACTTTTAAGGATTATTGATTTAAAATTTTATATGCCTGACCAATTTCTAAAAGTATAGTTCATCTTTTCTGACCAATAACTAAACCTTTTAGATGGGATAGTTTATTTATTTTTTTTTGTGAATATCCCACATAATGAGGTATTACGATCCTAGAGTCTATCTTTCTTGTTTCCAATGGATTTTCAATTTAAGAGAATTAGGCCAAATTCCTAAACGCAAATTTGCAAAGCAAAACACATGCAAAAAGCAAGATTTCTTTTACATTTTACAAGAAAACAGCAATCTGCTACATTTTGGGACAAACTGCTTGTTTACGTTTGCGTTTTGAAACTGTCTGCTTAGCATAATTTGCGCAAGTTTTGCGTTTAGGAATTTGGCCTTATATTAACATCTTAGACAGCTGCATAATAATTTGCTCAGGTTAATCTTAATTAAAAAAAAAATCAGTATTAATTTAAAACCCAGGAAAAGCATTGAATTTGCATTGCACGCATAAAGCTGAATTTCTATGGATTTTTTTTTACATTTGCTCGAAAAATTATGCCTAAAAATTATGTCTATAAAATTTTTAAGAAAAAAACATTTTGACAAGTTACCAAAAGTAAATATAAGAGCAATAGATTTTAAGGTAAAAGTGCACGCACAAACACACCCAGTAATGGAACCGATTCTATTTCAATTTAAGTTAAACAAAAAAAAAATAATGACATAGGTTTAACATTTTTTACTGAAAGATCTTTCAAATTTAAAAAAAAAAGAAAAAACCTTCCTATAATACTGTTATGTGGGTATTATAATAATGCTTATCATGAAAACACAAAAATGTCATTGTATGACATTTTTTGAGTGATATTGAAAACAATTGTATTTATCTATAGATATATAAGTATGTACATAGATACTTGTCTCGTTCACCTGCCAATTCGACATCATTTTCTAAGTCAATGTCGTGCAGCAAACAATATAAATATTTTCCACGTACAACAATTCTCATAAATAAACTGATGTATTTCTTTTTTTATTTTTTTGCTTCAGTTTTATTTAGGTTTCCATAACGCTTCACTGTCATCCTTTCAAATCCAATATTCCAACCTATATTATTCTATATATGTATGTATGCTATCCAACCAACAACTCATCAACCAACCACCCACTCAGTAGCCCACTAGATCCCTCTACATATACCTATAGCACATCCTTCTCGTTCTTCGACGACCTACCACTACCACAGTCATGTGTAAATTTTACATTTATCTCATTGTTACGGGATATTCGCATTGTTATTGTTATTATTTTTATTGTTATTATTGTTACAAAAAAGGAGAGGTCCTGCATTACAATAGAAATAGCGAACAATAACAACAAGCCAAAAGCTGAATAAAATGGCTGCGGCTGTGTTGTATAGTCAGCAAGCTCTATTGATGGTATTAACCCAAGTCACATTGCGGAACGGAAGTCGTGTGCTATAATACTGCCCTCGAGATGATGGAAACGAAAAAAAAAGCAGGCAAACGACCCAAAAATTTCTAAGAGAAGTGGAAATGGAAGTAGAAGTGGCAGTGAAATGCGTGTAGGGAATTCGAAATGAGCCAAGAAAATAATATATATGTATGTATACCAATACCTATGTATAATATGATGATGTCTCAGTTGAAAAATCGAAAACATTCTTTACGACATTAAGTGCCTCAACATGATAACGAAGGCCAACAGATGTCGCTATATGTGTTGCTTTTAACCAACATACCGCTGCTGCCCGTTGCCGCAGGAGTTTTTACCATTTTTTCGCGTGTGTGCACTTATTTTGTTGGTTTACTGTTACTTATTTTATTTTTTTTTATCTTTTTCTTAACCGAAAACCGAAGCCCGATATTATTTCGAGATTGGACGACGACGACGCTATCGACGCCGCCGAAGCCGATGGCGGCATCAGGTTTCTAGTACCTACTATTTTCGTTTGATATTTATTAGGTAGGTACCTATAATATTTCGTGTTTTGTTTGTTACCAAAGCATTGACTAAAGATACCCGTAGTAGCCTTGTGGACCTTATCCTGAGAATTTAATATAAAAAAAAAAATAAAGCTATAGGGGCTGAAGTCGACAAAAACAAAAATAATAAACAAACAAAAAAAGAAAGAAATCCTCCACTCCACATCCTGGGCTGATGCTGATGATGATGATGATAATGGATTTGAGGAAGACGATTCGATGATGAGGCCAAAAAACCAAAAAGTAGCAACGCAATGCTAATGTACATTTTATTATTTCAAATTATATATATCCTTATCCCCCCACATGTTTGGATGGATAGATGGATGGATGAATGATGCAGGATGGGTGATGATGGTGATGTTTTTGTTGTTTCAAAAGATTAGAGACCTCCGGGCTTTTGACGAAAACAAGAAATTCCTTGAATCGTGTATTATTATTCTTTTTTTTTTTTTTTTAAACCTCGAGTAGATTGAATTAAGGCCATGACTTTGATTATTTTGTGGCAATATGTGTGTGATAGCAGATGGTGTGTTGAATTAAAATACTATATAACTCATAGCACAATAATGTTAAGACTATTTTTATTTATTTTTTCATTCTCGACATATTAGACATATATTGTAAGGCTGAGGAAATTCGTCGTGAAGTAGGAGTTAATGGGATCTTAATGGCAAAATAATTTATTAATATGAGAAAGTGTGTGATGGTATTTAGGTAGGTATAGGACCTTAGGTACCTATATCTATAAATATAAATATATATTTAGGAAGGAAAATTGTTGCAAAGGACATGATAATAAAATCCTGGGTTGGTCAGAAAAAATGGTAGTAGGTAGGTAGGTATATCTAGGTATGAATCGTTGAAACTAAAATCATATACCTATACATATGTATATCTATAGGTACTAACATAAAACTTTCTGACAAGGGTGTGCTTAATGATTAAAGACATTTTTGACAGAAAAAAAAACAAAAATAACTATTAGTGGGTGGTTCCCAGTGAATGTATCAATACTTAAAGATGGAGAAGTCTTCTAAATGACAACAGAGACCTATTCATATGAAATATTTAAAAGAAAGATGATTGTTTGTTAACTTTAATTCACCAATATGTCGTTTAAATAAGCTTTATTTGACTTTTCGACACATTTTAATTTAGTACCTACTTCTATTATAAACTTTTGACAATTTTTAAGGTAAAATATTATTATTTCAACAAAATATTCTAAACACCCTGTAAATTATAATAATTTGGTAGTCTGGGAAATTTACTTCATCAAGCACGATGTCACGATATCTTTCACCATGTTAAATAAAACAACAACTAATCCCTTACGGGCTAAGCTAAACCCAGAGAATTCTCCGGGCTTAAGTTAAGCACGTTTGTATGAGAACTCTATTTAGTTTCTGTGATGCTGTCGCTAATCCCTGTGGTCGTTTGCAAAAAAACACGCCTATTATTCGTTTAAGAGCAATAATTTTTCCTACCAAAAGAGTCGACATGAGCCACTGTGCGAGGTTGACTTATTGGCTAAACACAATGGACACGGAGCTGCAACTGGAGCTGCATCTAGAATAGCTGTCAAAATATTCAATACACACAAATTCAATGTACACAACACAATGCAACTGCAGTCGGTGCTGCAAGAGTTCGCCAACTTTTAACTTTTCACGTGCAGCACTTTTGACGTTTCAATTTGTATAAAGATTTTGTGGTTATTTTTTTCGCAAAAAATATTATTAATTAAAAGAAAATTATTGAAAATAAAAAGAGTGAATAATAAGCCTGTGATTGTTTTTTTTTTTTTTCTATAAAATATACAAAAGCTGTATACAACTGCATTGTGGGAGTTAAGGTCACATATTTAAGATCACATTAAATGGGGATGAAAAATTGGAATGACACCCAATTCGTAGTTTTTAGTAGATTTAATTTTCAGTTCTAAAATAAGGGCTCATTTTTTAGCAATATTTTCAGTTAAATTTTATATTTTTCATTGAAAAAACTCTCTTAAATGAAAACAAAAATTAATCGAACAGAACAGAAAAATTGCTGAACGCTTTCACTTTGTTTTTTTATTTTTTACCTCCACCAAATTTTTACCACGAAAATGACATTTAAATTTCTGATATATGTCAAAACCTTTTATTTTCGTTTTGTAAACATACATATGTACCTATTGCCTCTTGGTTTTGCTCTCAAAAATCCAAAACAACATTTCAAAATGTCTCAAGAGGTACCTACATATTTTAACATTTATTAAAAAGAAAATTAGGTACATTTATTTCCCTATTTCAGCAACGTAAGACAACAAATTTGGTTTGATTGACTATAAAAAATAAACTGAAGATTTTAAAACTGCTCGAAACGAGAAAAAAAAATATTTACGTAAAATTCAATTTCAGTGCGTCGACGCACGATATCGAGGCTGATCAAACAAAAAGATACAATCCTTGAAGTGGCTACCCTACCCATAACAAAACTTTGTCAAAGAAACGTCAACGCACTGGAACACAAAAGAAAGTGGAAGATAAATTCAATTTTTTTTAGCTTTAAATTTCCGTTTAATGGAGTTTTAGAATCCACTAAGGTGAGTTTTTTTAAACTTATCCGGACTCAGCTTAAGTAAAATTTGTATTCACTTTAGACGGATTCGTTTAAGTGAAAAACCCGCTTAAGTGAAAGAAAAAATATGACATTTTGCTCCTAAGCGGGTTTTACTGTATAAACATTAGGATTTCTCATTAAATTGAAGTAAAAATATATTTTATTTTGTGTCCTTTAATTCGATTTACTGCGCAAAGAATCATCCTAACCAATTCATTCTTCACAGATATAGAGTAAAACTGTCAACTTTTGTTTAACTAAATATATCCGAAACATTTTTGTATTTAATTTTTTTTTTTTTACGAATATCTCGTCTCATCCAGCATTTTGTTTGTACCAATTAATATCCTACATTATTTCTGGAATTTATTCAAAAAGAATCTGCAAATTGCATTGTATCGATAGGTAGGTATTCAAAAAAAAACATCAACTGCCTGTTTGTTTTACTTCCAGAAGAAGACACAAACAAAAAAAATCAAAAGTTTGATTGCTGTAAAATTTTCTGCTTTATGAATTGAAATTGCATAGTTTTGTTTTCCAACATACCGAAAGAATTCAACAAAAAAATTAAACAAAAACAAAAACAAAAACACTCAACAAATATTTCACAATATTGTTATCTCTGGGTGGGTTATTATAGGAAACTTTATAAAGCCCTTATATATACAATACATACCTAACCTATATAGGTAGGTAGGTATTATTCAAACTGAGCATCATCATTTATTTATACAGTTGCTGTGATAGATTGTATATAATAAATAAAAGTTATTTTTTCGTCTGAATATTACAAAGTTATCCTCGAGGCCCATATGTGTTGTTCCATTAGGCTCAAATATTTATGTCTATGTGTAGGACCTTACAGTGTATATTTAATCTTTAACTAAAGGACACAAAAACTGACATATAGAATGTTGGAGCATTAATAAAACAACTTTTTATCAGTTTCAGTAGGTATTGTTAACAGGAAGCACAAAAACCAAACCAAAAAAAAAAAAAACAAGTAAAAAAAGTGTGAAACTCAGAAAATCGACAGAAAACATTTCTGACAGAAAACAAAAATCCCAAGCTTTGACCCTCGTGAGTTTTTGGCAAAAAAAAAAAAACTCCCATTTCCCAATAGGGCCAGAAAAAAGAAAACAAAACAAAAAAAAAAAAAAAAACGAAAATCCAGGAAGATTAAATCACCAGCTAATATCCTGCTGCTTCTTTTTTTGTATACAAGTTCTACTACAATCGATAAGCCGCTGGGTTGTTTTTTTTTTTTTTTTTGCTCCCCATATCGAACTTCTCTTGTTCCACCAGCCCCCCCAAAAATAACATCAACAACAGAGAAAAAAACGGTCCAATTTAATTCACATACAAAACATTTTAACGACAGTTTGAGAACAGAGGGAATAAAATTTCCAATAAATCATCAGAATAAACGAAATCCTTCAACAAAATAAAATCACAAAAATAATAATAAAAGGACAAAACTCGATCCTACAGAAGAATAAAATCGAACTGAAATAAACCTCTTCCACCCAACACGCCATCAAGTGCCATTCGTTGTTTATACTGTTACCAACCATATTTTGTATACCTACATATATAGGCATAGGTATGGGTAAGAGTATATGTATGATAGATATACTTATTCCCTGCAAAAATGGTGGCTGTAAAATTCAGGGAAAAGAGGCAACTGCAACTGCAAATCATCGAAATAAATAATCGAAACCTTTTAGCTTTATATAGGTATATATATATACCTACGTAATATTCGGTAGAGGAACTTTTTGATCATTTTTCATGGGACCTGGTTGAAAATGTCCAAAACTACAATAACAACAAACGTTAACATAAGAAATAAAAAAAAAAAAAAATAGGTACATAGGTAGGTATGTAGGTACCACAACCATGGATTTCCCACGACCGAACAGTACAAAACCATGAAATGCAATAAACTTAGGAAAAACAATGCAAAAATATAATCAAACAAAAATGTAAAAAAAAATAAAAATAAGGATACACAATTTAAAATTGAAGGAAACATTCATGAAATGGAAAATTCCAAGCCCTCTGTAACACTGGCTCTAGCTAAAGAGCTTCGTAGGGCTTTTGCGGGACTGTATATATAATATAGTGTGTGTCCAGTGTCCACTCTAAGGACACCAAAAACACCACTGAGATTACACACAAAATCAGAAAGGGTAAAAACGACTAAAAATCTAAAAACCGGAAACGACGAAACTTTTCGTTTTAGAGGAGAGATTTTGAAATCTGGTTGGTGGCACTTTTGTTTATCCATTCTCTGCCCAATATAATACATTCCAGGGTTGGATTTATGAAATCTTAGCTTCTAAAAGCCCGAAGCACTTTTAGAAACTTTTCAAGTTTAATTCGACCTACCGTACAATTTTGAGTATATACCTACCTACCTAAGAGATTTGTAATAGATTTTTAAATTAAAAATAAGACAAATTTTTGAAATGAGGCATTGTTTACTTAAATGTATCTAAGTACCTAGTTAGTGGAGCCAATGAATCCAATGTAAAGGGTCTTCCAATAGGGACTTCTGAACTTTGACAGTTGATAGCGGCCATATTGTTGAAGCTACATCTGTCAAATTGCCTGTCATATGTTATGTCTGTTTTTCCAAATCACCATGGGCGGACATAGCGTTCAACTATTCGCAGTGTGGTGGTGGTGATAAATTTGATTCCACTTTTATTAGTTCAGTAAACGTCATATCAACCTAACCCGTACGTCGAAGAAACGCAAGATCTGCCGAAAACATCGCCGCTGTCGGGAGAGTGTAAAGGAGAATGCGATGCAGTCGATTTCGCGTCGCTCAAAAGAAGTTGTCCTATTGCATACTACAACTTTCCAAATTTAGCGTCGTGCTCGTGACTTCGGTCAGCACCCGTACAAAATTCAACTGACCAAGGAGCAGAACACGACAACTTCTGTTCGCTGAATGGGCCCTGGAGCAGTTGGAAATTGACCCTAATTTTCATCGGAAAATCATCTTCAGCCAATTTCTGGGTAAATGAGTACCTACGTCAACAAACAAAATTGTCAAACCTGGAACGATACCATGTACATGAGATCCAAGAGCGTCCAATGCATCTCGAAAAAGTCACTGTTTGGTGTGGATTTTGGGGCTGGCGGCGTCATGGATTTATATTTCTTTGAGAACGACGTTGACCAGACCATCACCGTCAACGGCAAGCCCTATAGTTCGATGATTAACTGAATTGGATGATATGGCGTTGAAACCAACGACATTTGGTTTCAACAGGACAGCGGCGCGGCGTAACGTGCCACACAGCTCACCCCACATTATAAATTCTAAACGAGCGATTCGAGGGCATGTCCATTGTCCGCATGTGTCATCTCACGTGGAGGTGATGTGAACTGGCCATTGAGATCGTGCGATTTGACCCACTTAGACTTTTTCGTGTGGTTTTTTTAAGTCGCAGGTCTATGTGAATAAGCCACAAACCACTACCTACGGCCCTCAAAGCCAACATAATTCATGCTATCTGTCAAATTCAGCCCGATTTATGCGCCAGAGTCATGGAAAAATGAACATATCGGATGCGCGCCACCCAGAGAAGCCGCGGCGGACATTTTAACATAATGGCATCGATAGGCCTTTCAAACAAATACAAAATTTCACACTTTGTTTTATTTAAAATTTAAAGTTAGGAAGCGCTTAATGAAACCCCTGTATATTTACTGAAATTTTAATTCAGTAACACAACAACTATGATCTCACTCAAATTGAGTTCGGACTCCCGAGAAAAACGAAAACAAGAAAAAGTTTAACTATATTATGTATAAATACATATTAGTAGGCATCTCCAAATTTAAAAGAAATACATAAAATATTTTGTCTTCTCCAGCCCAAACAACTACACATACACAAGCAAGAGCGAGTATCGTAGTTTAAGCAAACCTACACCCTAACGAGTTGGCTATATTAGTATTTGGATGTGCAATATAAATGAACTGTTAAAGTCCTATTTATTTATATTTGCCTCACTCCTTTATTATTTACTCGCATCGTCGGTCGCATCTCCTCAATGCTCAATCTCTGTTGACTTTAAAAGGGGTAAGTTAGCAAGTTAGATCAGGCGCGCACATGCAACTTTAGTTTCGAAACTGTTTGGTTTCGATTTTGACATTTTGAGTCCTATAGGCTTGTTTATATGGGACAGCGCGCACGTTCATGTGCGCGAACTCTCATTTAAACCTATTGGACTCAAAAAAAAAAAAAATCGAAAAACCAAACTGTTTCGAAACTGTTTAGTTTCATGTGCGCGCTGGCCTTTGTGTTGATGAGCGAATTTATAAACTTTATATGTATTCATGCCGATTATGGAATCCGCAATGCTGGATCCGCGGCGATTCGCAGTATAGTGATCTCTTTTCTTTTCACGACGAATTGGCAAGAAGAAAAGAGAGCACTGCACTATACGAATCACTGCGGAGCCAGTATTGCGGATTCCATAATCGACATGATTAGTAAAAAATTTAGTACTAGTAATTAGTATATTGTACAACTCGCTGTATTCGCTTATATGGGATCAAAAGAAGAATGTGTTTAGTATACAGGGTGATGTTTTGTGGCAAACCCATTGATTCTGAATTGAAAACTTAGAAGGTAGAGGTATAGGTAGGTAGGTAGGATTGAATAATTATTTTTTCCTTATTGGGAATTTAGGTTTAGATGGTTTTATAACGTGAAGTTGAAAAAGCACCCTCCAGAGTCAAAATAGACTGATTCCTAAAAGACTAAAAGGTCAGAGAAATTTTTTTTGATGCGGTAGCATTTCGCTATTCATCCGCATCTGGAATGTTTTTCGGATGCTTTGCATACCTACATTTTACATTGCAAAAGTTTGACATTTCGGAAAACATTTTAAGCAGCTTAAGGGCCTGTTTTTTCACAACTGATTATGTATCTTTAATCTGCAATAACTAAAACTAATAAATCATTATGTTAATCAACATTTCTTATTAAAGAATCCATAATTTAAGTTTTTAAATAGCTTATTAGCCAAATTTGATTGATTAGCGCCATTTAATTAGAATCTGTTAAATTAATGGTGTAGACAAACTGGCCCTTAAAGAAGCGGTTAAATGTTACATTTCATGTCAAGAGATCTCAGAACAATAAGTGAAAAAATCATAATTTACGAAACAAAACAAAGTTTTTGATTTCACTTTTAATTCAAACGTCAAATTGTCAAAAGCATTCAAGCAGAATTGGATGCGTTTGCTGCTCAGTTAATGCGCATCGCTGAAGTTTGGGATGCGTTAGCAAACTCATGACTTTGTCACCATTTTCTCTTTTTATTTTCGAAACTCATAACTTTGCATCGAATACGTTTCTGATGCATTTTCGAACTTAGCCAAACAATGATCGAAAATCAAAACTCCTCAAACTCTTTTTATTAAAGAAGATAATTCCTTATTTATCCATTGCGGTCTTAATCCCAAACCTTTTTGCTCCGAGGTTGGTTTGCTGTCAAATCCGCCGTTGTATCACCCAGCACGTACTGATTTTAAGAGTCATCTCAAGATATACCCGACAACGCCAATATTTTATATAATAATTAAATATTATTAGGTTATCCTTATAGAGTTACCACAGAGAAGTAAAATGCAATATCCTTTTTGATAATCATCATTTTCATCTGGGGAATAAGAGGCGGAAGAACTTACATATACCTACCCACACATGGGAATGAAGGATTGTATTCTAGCATTATTCTTGTCATTGTTTAGAGAAAGCTTCTTTTTTAACTTGCTCGTTGGCACCTTTTACAGTTGGTCGCCTCTATGTTGTTTGGTGTAGTTATACATATGGGTTTGTATTACTCTTTTTGAATATATGATATGTATATGTATATTCCGTTATTACTAAGATTATCCTATGTTACATAATATTTCGACTGACAATGGAGCTAAAGGCAAAGCAATGGTCCTTTCTGCAGTGTGCATTGTTAGATTTCCATTATTTGTAACCAAAAACCTACACACACTGTACCTTTCCTCTTTTATATCGTTTCTCTAACTGTAAACAGAATAGTGAGTGCATTCCCTTAATATGTTTGTGCGGCGAAATGTAACAGGAGCACAATGGCGCACATGTAATTTTGAAAATCGACATGCAATGCTGCACTGGGGGTATAAACCCTATATAGGACGCTGAGAACCGTTCATTGTCGGAACCCTGTAGCTCCATGCACATATACCCATAATATATATTTGAAAGTTCTTATATTCTAGCTATGTTTGTCCTTAGATTCGTATACCTAGATATATGTGAAATCCAAAATGGAATTCAATTCACATTTGATTATGAGAGCAGAAAGCACCGTAGCACATCATGATTTCTTCTATATGAGGGACCACTGACGATGCCGATGTCGATGCCGCTTGTTCTGGCCGAAAGGACCCCCGGATATGAGGTGTTGGCTGGGATTGAATCGAACATTGGGGTTGATGGAATAAGAATTTGGTATTTTCCCTAGCAAAGGGGTCATTGCGGGCGTTAGTAATATAATTATTATTATATTTTTTTTCCTCAAATTTGTGGGTGATGGGTATTTGTTCAACCTGCGTTTGATTCGATTATATTAAAAGGAAATGCACTTGTGGTGCAGGTGTGGCAGTGGCAGAGAGTGGTAAATGGATTCCTTAAACAAATTTGATTACTTTGTGAAAAGGAAAGGAGGAGGATACATACATTATGTATAGGTAGCTAAGGTATGTATTTTTTTTTTTTTGGCTAAAAAGGATCATTGGGAATAAGGGAGTAGGTAGGTTAGGTATAATAATATAGGTATATAAGTAAACAAATTGGATAATCATTTGCAAAAGTAGAAATAGCTAAGATTCTTCGTTGTTTCTAAGGAATGTGTGCTTTTGGTGGGGAGACTGGCTAAGTGGATTTTTGTGGATGAATTATTTATGAAGAAGAAAAAAGAGGAAAAGGTAGAATTTTTACATAACGTGATTTTATATGAAGTTTTGGACATCAAATCTGAATGGAGAAAGATTCATATGGTGAATTGAATCTTAATAGAGGTGTAGGTATTTTGTTAAGTATCAAGGCGCGGAGTGAGTTAAATTTATTAAAAATAAATCCTTAGGTATGCCAAGGTACCTTTTCAGATACATATTTTAAATGACTTTAATTAACTGTCTTTAAATACCTAACCTATTTGAAAGTATTGAAGAGAAAACAGTAGGACAAAGTAAAGATTGTCGTTTAAAAAAGGAATCTCAACATCGATGACTCCTCAGACTGTCATAATGATTAAAAAATAACTTCGAAGTTAATTATTAGCTTTATCTTGGACTTAGACTGAAGTTTCTTAGTGTTTTTCAATAAAGACTTTAAATCGACAAGCGAGAAACCAGTTGCCCTCAAGAAGTAGTATCTAATAATACATTTTAAAACATCCTGCACATTTTCATAAAGACACGTGTTAAATTTACTTCATACATATATCTAAGAAAAAATCGCACAGAGGATTGTCTTTAAGAGATTTTGATGTAAGGATTTTGGAGTTGGAAATTCTATTTCACGCCATACAGGCGGGGATAAAATCCTGTTCTTAACGTCATTCCACAAAATACAATAGAAAAGTTTTCCTTTTTTTTTTAATCGACCCATTCGTTCATAGTTTTTAATGCTTTTATCAATTTTTAGCCAAACGCAGGAACCCTGATAATTACAAAAGCAGTGTTTTAGTGAAATTGAATATTAACTCAGCAAAATTTTTCGTCGGAAACATGTTTTTTTTTTTTTAGTTTAGTAAGTATTAAAGTCGTCATCTTTAATCAACAAAAAACATGTACCTAACTGACTTAATTTTGAATAACTTTGTTTATTGAAGACTAACTGCCTGACCAAAGTGGAGACGGAGCTGCAGCTGGAACAGCTGTCAAAATATTCAATTCACACAAAATTCAATACTAACATGACGCAACGCAGGGTCAATCGGTGCTACAGACGGTGTTGCAAGTGTTCACCAACTTTTATTTTTTCACGTAGGTACCTACAGCTGATTTGTCGTAAAGCTCTTTTGTTTTATCGGTAAATTGTAAATGTATCTTGTTTTTAAGTTTTTATAAAATGGCTACATAAAGGTAGGTACACACTTACAAGTTTTAAAATCGCTATCAGATAATTAAATGAACGATATATGTACCTACCTACCGTCCTACCGACCTTCAACACAATTTTTTATCATGGATCCCTAGGTTAATTTCACGTTCCTCTACTAATTTAATAAAAAGAAATTAAAGCAAAAATACCTACAAATAAAAAGAAAAGATCAATGAAATTGAATTAATAGTTAATAATGATCTAACAAACAACACCACCCTGTAATCCAATTCGTTTCAGTAACTCACTCCCCACTACTTCCCAATACTAACCAATTAATCACATTTTTAACCCAACTTTAAATAGTAAGGGGAATATTAACTACCCAACCACCTATATAATGTAGGTCCCCAAAAGAAAAGAAAATCTAGATAAATAACATAAGTAGGGCCAATTCGCTCAAATCCTATTCCGAATTTAGCAAAAACAAACATCATTCAACTTTCAACATGAGTGTGTGTGCTTTTTTTGCTCTTGCTTGCAGTGAGTGTGATGCATTTATGTACATGAACATATTCTTTGTGGTGTTCACTCATACACTGTTCAGTTCAGTTGAGTTATGGAAATTTCTTGTTCGGTTTGCTCCGCGATCGTGCAATAAAAATATTGATTTTACATTAAAAATTTAATATTCGGTCGTAAATTTATGAAATAATTATTTCTAAACCTGTTTATTTCAATTTTCAAATAAAATATAATAATTTTTCTCTAATCAAAGTGCCCATTTTTACAAATTAAAATTCGATTGTCATTCTAGATTCTGTATTTGCTTCAATAACGGGGTTGTCGTTTGTTGCCGCGCATCATCGCAGTGCATTGTCGTAAGTGTTGGTATTCTTTTGTTCGGTTCGGACGTTATAAAATATCGTTAAATTTAAAATTCAAATTGAAAAAAAAAATGTTTTGATCTGAAATTAAGTTTCTTTTTGTTTTTTTAAGAAAGTGAAATCTTTTCATTATTCCATATGTGTTTTGATTAATTACTTAGTCCGTTAGTGTTAAATAAATGTAGCAAATCGGGTTTCGCTTTAAATTTCAATATAAAAATCTCTATGTGAGTTGTTCTTTTTTTATTTAATGCAAATGTTTTTGTTTTGAAAGTTTAAATGCAAAGTTGTGCAGAATTCTTTTTTTTTTTTAAAGACGTGTTTAAACGTGCGTGCGTACCTAGCTTCGTATTTTCTTTTAAAGCACATGAAAGCATCAATATCGTCATTTAACAAATCCCAAGAAAATACATAGGAACCGAACCTACATACCTATGGTAAGTTATTTTTGAAATATTTTTTTGTCAATCACTTTTTTTTAAAAACATTTTATAAGGATGTGAAAACTTTCTTAAAATTTTGTTTTCAAAATGTACCTTTATTTGCTGTGTTGTGAGGCAGATTATTGGGAGTATTAAAAAAAAAAACGATATCAACCAAACGGCCGCCACGGCTACGGTTGCAGCACCATTTCCTTTTCATGAAATTTCCAATTCACAGCACATTTGCGGCTGTATGTACACATGTACATATGTCCTCGATATCTTCACGAATTCCATCTTTACGGTCTTGGATCGATTGTGGAACATGGGCATATACCTTATCTTTCACGTGGCCCCAAAGTAATAAGTCTAAAGATGTCAAATCACAAGATCTCGGTGGCCAATTGTGAACACCGCTTCGAGAAATAACACGGTTAGGAAACTTTTCTTGCAAAATTGCGATTGTTTCGTTCCTTGTGTGGCACGTATGTACATAGTGCCATTTTTGTAGTGAATTTTAATTATTGTAATATGTTGTTGAAGCGTGTATCGTTCCATTTACTTGTCAAAGTGTCAGCTGCGCAAAAAGCGGTCTATTCAAAATTAACCTCTTATTGGAAAACCCTTTGTAACACATATACTCTTCAACGATTTTTTTGTATTCTTCCTTTCTATTAAAATCATAGATACATATCTACAGTCATTGATTATTGTTCAATCATTAAATCATTTAAATTTGCGATCGTTTGTATGCTTCTTAATTTCCTTGTCAATTAAAATTAAAATACACTGGACGTCCAGTATAACGAATGCCGATATAACGAACGTCCAGACTCCAGTAATCACCATTTGAAGTCCATTAATATCTCTATATAACAAATATCGAAACATTTTACTACTCTATTACAACGAATGCTGTTCAATTTCAATGAAAAGGAACAAAACAAAACATGAGACAGGTTCTTCATTTTCCATAGTGTTTTTTTTACATTTACCGTTTGCCTGCACCACAAACAAAAAAATAATCTGTTTCTATATCGGTAATTATTATGTTTTCTTTTTTTTGTTCGAAAAAACTGTTTCGATATAACGAATTTTTCGACATAACGAATTGGCTGGACATTATCAGTCGTATTTATTAGATTTTTGTCTACTTAGACACTGTATAACTATTTTCAAATTGGTGGAAATATGCTTTATTTAATAAAAATAAATATCACATTACTCACGGTTAAGACAATCTACTCTTGTGCCTAAGTTAGGCAGCTGTCAGACAACAATAAACAAGGTTTTTGAACAAATTTTCAAAAGTTGGACAGTTGTCTAAAGTTAGACAACGTTTATAAATAAGGCCATATATCTTTCGTTATACTGGACGTCCAGTGTACATCTTAAGCAATTAACTTTATTTTTTGATTTTCTTCATAGGACAATGTTTGCTTTAACCGCCATTTATTTATTTTTATTAATGCCAGATGTATGTTGGGAATTATTCATCAATGAAAGCAAAATGATTTTTAAATACCTACCTATATGTATGTAGGTACCTACTTTGTTTATGTTTACAAATGAATATTAATCAATAATAGTTAGATTGATCGTGTGTATGATCCTTTAATACCTGTTCTTAAGTTTTTATTGTGGTAGGTAGGTATATACCTACCAATTTTAAAATCGATATCGGATGATTAAATGAAGTATGAACCATATACCTTCATCACAATTTATCATGGATCCCTAGGTTAATTTCACGTCCCTTTACTAGTTTATATAAAACGAAATTATAGCAAAAATACCTGCAAATAACAAGAAAAGATCAATGAAATTGAATAAATAGTTAATAATAATCTAACAAACAACACCACCCTGTAATCCAATTCGTTTCAGTAACTCACTCCCCACCAATACTAACCAATTAATCACATTTTTAACCCAACTTTAAATAGTAAGGGGAATATTAACTACCCAACCACCTATATAATGTAGGTCCCCAAAAGAAAAGAAAATCTAGATAAATAACATAAGTAGGGCCAATTCGCTCAAATCCTATTCCGAATTTAGCAAAAACAAACATCATTCAACTTTCAACATGAGTGTGTGTGCTTTTTTTGCTCTTGCTTGCAGTGAGTGTGTTGCATTTATGTACATGAACATATTCTTTGTGGTGTTCACTCAACTCATCCGCTGTTCAGTTCAGTTTAGTTCAGTTATGGAAATTTCTTGTTCGGTTTGCTCCGCGATCATGCAATAAAAATATTGATTTTACATTAAAAATTTAATATTCGGTCGTAAATTTACGAAATAATTATTTCTAAACCTGTTTATTTCTATTTTCAAATAAAATATAATAATTTTTCTCTAATCAAAGTGCCCATTTTTACAAATTAAAATTCGATTGTCATTCTAGATTCTGTATTTGCTTCAATAACGGGGTTGTCGTTTGTTGCCGCGCATCATCGCAGTGCATTGTCGTAAGTGTTGGTATTTTTTTTGTTCGGTTCGGACGTTATAAAATATCGTTAAATTTAAAATTCAAGGTGGAAAAAAAAATGTTTTGATCTGAAATTAAGTTTCTTTTTTTTTTTTTTTAAGAAAGTGAAATCTTTTCATTATTCCATATGTGTGTTTTGTTTTATTACTTAGTGTTACAAAAAAATAGCAAATCGGGTTTCGATTTAAATTTCAATATAAAATCTTTATGAGTTGTTTTTTTTTTATTTAATGCAAATGTTTTTGTTTTTAAAGTTTAAATGCAAAGTTGTGCAGAATTCTTTTTTTTTTTAAAGACGTGTGTGCGTACCACCTACCTTCGTATTTTCCTTTAAAGCATTATATGAAAGCATCGATATCATTATTTTAAAAATTAATGGGAACCGAATCTACATAATGTACCTATGGTAAGTGATTTTTGAAATAAATATTTGTTTGTCAATCACTTTTTTTTTTTTAAGATTTTAGGTATGTAGGTACTAGAAAGTGAAAAATTTTTTTAAAATTTTGCTTTCAAAATTTATATTTGAATGGTTTCCATTTTCTTCCTCCTTAACAATGTTTGATGCAAATCAAAACTTAGACTGCTTTTAGACGACTGCAATTTCTATCCGCAATTCTCTTTTAAGTTTCTTTCCGATTGCAGCATCCATTTAAACGCTGCAAATTTTAATACCTGCAATTTTTGTTAAATGAGAAGGATAGTATATCTCCTCACTCTTTACTCCGCTTATGTCTCAAACAATACGAAAAAGCACAAAGAAGAAAGAGCGATAACTCTGCAATTATTTCAACCTCTGCAACTTTGTCTACCCCGGACACCACATACGTCCCCCGCCTACATGCTTAAAAATTGCAAGGGTAATTGCAGCATATTTGCAGCGTTTAAAAGCAGTCTTAACGCGGGATGCTGAAATGTCCCTACAAATACATACATATGTATGTAGATAAATATTCATAATGTAGGTAGGTAACTAGGGTTAAATTATTTAAAACATAAAATTTGATTATCAGTAGATTTAAAGAAGAGAATTCAAATTGAAAAACACGCAAGCTTACTGTTAAATTTGGTTAATCATAAAGAAAATGATGATAAGGTAGGAAGGTAATTAAAATAAAAAAATAAATAAAAATAATTTCAAAAAAAACTTAACCTTTTAAAGTTAACAGTAATTAAATCCATTTAAAAAAATAAATTTTAATAAAAATGATTTGAATTTACTTACATGCTTACCTATATATTATTGTTTTATTACAATAATAATAATTATTACAATGTTGATTTGTATTTCCCACAACTGCACTTAATAGGTATAAACCTATTTATGTATAACACAGATACTCTTCATCGATTTTTTTTTTTTGTATTTTTCTTTTCTATAAAAATCATACACACAGTTAATGCTTATTGTTCAATCATTAAATCAATTAAATTTGCGATTGTTTGTATGCTTTGTCAATCAAAATTAAAACACTTCTGAAGCAATTAACTAATTATTTTTTTGGTTTTCTTCATACCTACAATGTTTTCTTTAACGTTCATTTATTTATTTTCATGTATGGTGGGAAAGCCAAAGACATCAATGTAATTTGACAACAAGATGATTTTCAAATATAGGTGTTTTGTTTACAAATGAATATTAATCAATAAAAGTTAGATTGATGGTGTGTATGATCCTTTAGTACCTACTTATCCAAATCTCTGACACTACCTACATTATATTTCATATTAAAGTTCTTAGTTTTCTATCAATGGAATTTTGATTAAAAAAATATCAATAAAACACAAAAGCAAAATTAAATTATAAATTTATAGGTAGGTATGTATATCTAAACTTAATTTAATTACATAAACATATTGGTTCCCAATCTTAAACTAATGACAACTCTATTGCCGTTACCTTTTGTTGTGCTGATTCACAAGCTAAGTTAAGGTTAAAGTTCATAAGCCGCAAGCACACCAATGACATCCATTGACTACACTTAACTATTCCTAAGTAAATCTCAATGCAATTACATCTAACTAATTCCACTAAAGTTAAATACAGTTTTTGGCAATTGAAAACGCATTGTTTGTGCATTCGCATTGCACCGGCACCGGCACTGTCCCGGGCTAGTAGTAGTAGCTGAATCAAGGGCGACCAGATGTACCAAATGAGGCCACATTGAGGCCATCGTATGATTGCTGTTGATGGCGGTGGTTTAGTTAGAATGCGGTTATGACCGTCGTTGACGTCGTCATTGTTGTTTTTGTTGTTGTTTTTGTTCAGCGACGACTTGAACTGCCTGCTGAGTTGGGTGCTGCAAATGCCACCAGTGTTGACGGTTTTTGTGCTTACACAGGAGTAACCACCAATCAATTTGAACATATGATGTTCGCTATCACCTTTCGCACCATTCACTTGAATCTGAAATTGGAGTGTGTCCTGTATGGATGATGATGACAATGACAACAACGGTGACGACGACGTTGATGATAGAGAAGCAGTTGCATTGGGCGCCATTTTTAATGAATAGTGACGATATTGACCAGGTCTTTGTAATCCCGGAAGAATTCGAAATAAAATTGTACGCAATGCCAAAACAATGGCCACAGACGTTGTATGCAACCAATGATGGATGCGCTTGGGTAGAATTTCCATTGCAGCATTGCACGATAGGGCCAACGAAAGCAAAAGTATTAACAACGAACATGATTGCATGGCAGGCGAATGAGAACGTAATGCGCTTTGCTCCTTCTCGAGGCATTGTCGGAATTCTTTGTAATCAACACGAGTTATTGCGCAATAGTGATTTAACATGCAAATACCTTCACATGGATCTGTTTGGTAGCGTACTGTGTTTGCTCGGTAATATCTAGAAAGAGAATTAAATTGAATGAAAATAAGATTAATAACTTGTAGATACACGAATGAGGTTTATCTAAGTGAAATGTTGTTTTCGGGTTAATTAATTCAGTTTATATACATATGTAAGTAGTACAAGGTATTGAAATAATTATTTTGATAACTTATAGATCAGAATGGCCTTCAACACTAATATGCTAATTTTACTATATCTATACTATTTTAATTTGAAATAAGATCGTAGATATAGATTTTACAATCATGCTCAAATACAAATTAATTTTGAAAATGTTAACGTCACATTAAAATTTTCGAAGCAATATGTTGGTATGTACATATGTGTACAGTACATACCTAGGTAGGTTTAAAAATTAACCAATTTTTATATACCTATTTCATTGAATTCGTTTCTGATGTGGTCTCTTTGAGTCAGCGTTATCGACCCTTAGAGGACAGATTGTTTTAATAAATTAAATAATTTTCCGATAACGTTTTCTGAATAAATCTTTTGTTTCCTTTTCATTCCGGTCATCAATAGAAAAAACTGTCACTTATCACATAAATGATTGATTGTAATTTATTTGATTTACTGCGGAGGGTTTTTTTTTTTTTGGCTTTTGTTTGATACGCTATCTTATTAAAGTTGTTAAACCTATGTATGAGTATATATCTACCCTTGTACAAAAAATGTTAAACGGATATATTTTGTCAATTTTCAAAAGGACACCATCCTGACCAACCATCAATATGACATACCTACCTACAAAAAAAAAAAGAATACCAACAAAAATAATATCAATTTATGTACATAAATTACTATTTGGTTTGGTTTTGGTTCTTTATACAATATCCTCTGAATATTATCCTAGACAGAAAATAAAAGTTTGTTGGTGATTTCTCATTCGACAACGCAATGACAATCATTTTGATTGGGGTTTTATGTTTTGTTTTTTTTTGTTACTTTTACTTAAGGTCAAGTATTGGATTCGTGAATTTTCTTAATTAAATTTGAAATTGGGTAGGTTTAAGGAGTGTCTAGAATATAGGTACATACCTACCTATTATAATTTTTTTTCAAAGCCTCGGCTTTCGAAATAACCCACAATTTTGTAAATATTATTCTTCTGCAAAAAACTTAAGGTTTAGGCCGTTTTCTCAAATATTACTATCAATAAATATCCAACTTATCTGTTTCCACAAAATCTGTTTGATCAATATTCTTGCGAATATGTACATTTGACGTTTGGGTTTTCAATAATTTTATCATCTTTTTTTTTTTACTGCCGAGTTGCGTTATCGAGTTGATGTTATCGAAAATATAACTTTTTGTTGAATACATATTATTTTCTTTTGGGTTTTTGAACAATTTACTTTTGCAGTTTTAAAACATCTGGCAATTGCATTTTTGATGGAAATGACGTTTTTGAAAACGGTCTTAGCTTTATTTCTGGATCAGAAATAAATCTGACTGTCAGTCTTTTTAAAATAACTCATAAAACACAAATTTAAAATTCAATTCAAGAAGCTAGTAGAAGTACAGAAAAATTAGACATAAAAACGCTTAAATTGTAAAAAAATCTGAAAAGGCTGAATTTTGTTTTATTTGTTAAAGAATTTCCTTAAAAGTATTCTTTTAAATGAACAGGTAATTTAGTTTTTAGGTGATGGGTGAAAGGTCAAAAATGGGATTATGTACTTTTATGTCAAAGACTTTTTTTTTTTTTTTTTTTAAGTGGAGATAAAAATTTTGGCTAAATAAAAATTTAAACTAAACGCAAGTAAAAGTAAAAAGAAGCTCAACCACATACTAAACAAAATTCTTAGTTTAAACCAAGGTTCGAAGAACGATAAAATATGATTCGTTCTTTCGCGAACAATTCGTAAGGGAATTTTATTTTTGATTCGATCGCGAATCTTATTTTTTGGTTCCTTTAAAATAAAATTCGTTTTCGCGAACGAATTATATCTGTTGCGATCCGTAAAATATGGTTCGTTCGTGAATTTATCACGTACGAACTATTGAAGATCCATTCGCGAACCGTTCGAATAAGAAAAAAATGTCATTTTAGATTTTATATAAATATCATATTTTACAGTAAATATGGATATTTTTTATCGTAACTAATCCCACACAACATTTAAAAATCACTCTTCTTCATGTCAATTTAGACCGATTTACTTCTTCCTTGTCGAACTGACACATTTCCAGTTCCTGATGGTTGTTCATTAACCTCGAATCATTAATATTAACACTTCCTATGTATTGTTGTATAGTGCCTTTCTATGTTTCCTGTCACTTTTTCTTTCAATTTTTTTTTTCATAAATTAAACAAGTTGATTAGTAACCTACTTCTTTATTACAAGAAACATATTTATCTAACTCAAATGTTTTTACTTTCCCTATTTCAACAAAAATCATTTAAAAAATAACTCACTTCACATCCGCACTGAATGGATACTTGATGACGAATGATTTTTTTTACGGATGTTTTCGGATCCTTATCGCGAGCGAACCATATTCTACCTGAATTTTATTTTTCCGATCTCTCACGAATGGGAGATACAAAAAAAATGGATATAGTTCGTTCGTGAGAGAACTATACATTTTTATAGATCGAACATTTTATCGTTCGCGAACTATATTCTTTATGGTTCGTGAGAAGATCGATAAAGAATGATAAAGATCCGTATTTTATAGTTTAAACCATCTTTTAAGATGTTGTGAGGTAAAAGGGGAAAATATCAGTTTCCTTTTTAATTTTTTTAATTTAATTAATAATTTCAATTTTAAATTTTAATCAAGTCAAAAATAATAGCTTTTAAAATTTTACACAAAAAATTTTTTAGTTTAATAAAAATGTCAAACATTTTGGACAGGCCCAATGGTCTTAAAAATAGTTCGATTTTAGCTAAAAGTACAGCAACAGCAACGGATTTTTCTAATAACAATCTCGATACTTTATTTATTACTTCTTTTTTATTTACGGTATCAAAAAAGTGACGATGAATAAGAAGTTGGAGGCTGACTTGCATTGCAGCCGTAAAAATCAATCGAAAAAGGTAGGTACGGGTGATTCTCTGTTAAAAGCTCCTTTTTGTCAATTAAAATGGCCCCTACCTATATTTGAGAAAAAAAAAATATGCGCAATTGATTGTTGACATAAATAACGCAATAATTGATAATTTAAAAGTGCGGACACTTACCCGGTTCCAAATTTTTAGGAAATGCTTAGCACATAAAACTCAAAATGTACCTACTATTATTTATTTTAATGAAAATATATAAATAAATACAGTTTTGCTTTAATTTTCCCAACAAAGATCTACAACACAGGCTTGTAATATTTTTCCAAGAAATTGAAAAAGAAAGACAACAATTTCTCGACGTAAAAAAGCCAAATTTGAGCGATTTGAATGAACAAAAAAAAAAGAGGGACAAATATAATTTTTCTATTTATATGGAAAGTAAAAAGGGACTAGACTTAAAAGCATTTGGTTTTCTTTTTCTTCTATATAAGAACCTACTTAAATATAGAAAAGAATATGATACTTTTGCGTAAAAGCTAAATTGATGTAAATTTTTTGTTTATGTGTGTGTGTGTGTGCGTTAACAAAACTCCAGGAAGGACGATGAATATAAAATTAAGTCGTGAGGTTCAATAAATGTGACCAAACACTGAATATCAAATAGATGAGGGTATAAGCTCTTAACAGAAAAAAAAAATAAAATAAAATACAAAACGAAGTCCAATCAAATGGATGTTCTTTCGGGTTGGATATTTTTTAAAATTGATATAGGTAACTTAAGGTCTCAGGGTAATACGCAATGAAATTGACAAATATATTTATATATATTTTTTTTATTTTTCATATTTTCCAATCGATTTGTTTTAGTGCTCGTGATGGTATTGAAATTACATAATATACATACACATAACCACAAAAATACAATAACAAAAAAAAAATACAAGTGAAATTGATTTAGGAGAGTTATTTTTGAAATCACTTGACTTCTATAGCTTAGCTATAGAAATAACTTAAATAACTAAATATAGGTAACCTATGATGAGAGAAGGAAAAAAGTTTTCAAACTACATAGGTATAACTATATTTAACTTTCTTGATATTTTAACCCATCATTATCATCATCAGTATCGTGATGAGGAGTATCGTGAAGTGTTTGTTTGGATTGAAAAAAAAAAATTGTTGACAGCTTTTGTTAATAGTTTTGGTAAAGTTTTAATTAAATGTAATGATATATAATTCAGTGTTTAACCTCACGTGCTGACCAATTAAATCATTTCTGACATTTGTAATTATTATTAAAGATTTAAAGAAGTGTCTAATTATTATAAAAAAAAAAAACATTTCGCAGAAGTGTGGAGTGAAATAAATAAGATAAGGCTGGAAAACCAATATAAATATTAGATGAAATTCCCTTTCAAGGGTGCCATAGGTTACTGCCTCTTGCGAGGAATTGACAGATCCTCCAAGTGTACCTACAAGTTCGACATAAAATTGTAGGTCCCTTCATTTCTGCCAATAACACGCAAAGAGGAATGTTTGAGAGTTGTAACTCAGTAGCCCCTGATTCCATACGAGCTGTTGCGTCACCCAATATATTTACTTTATTTTCAAGAAGGGCGTATCATAAAAGGGGCGTAGTCTAAAAGAGGAGTGTTCTAAAAGGGACTTGATCTGTGCCTTGAAAGATGTCGTGAACAAAAAGGGGTATGGCCCCAAAAGTGCGTCGCCTCTCAAAGTTGCGTGTTCTAAAGACCTTTAAGTGGGCGTGGCAAAAGGTGTATTTGCACGGCATTGTTAAAAAAAAGAATTAAAATAATTTAAAGAAAAAGCATGTCGTTGAAGTAGTTCACTACAATATTTTTAACACCATACCTAAAGCCATATGTATTTGCACATCAAAACAAAAGGTCTTTTCAATCTCTATTCAAGTCTGTGACCAACTAAAAGCTTGTATAAGGTGAAAGTGATATTATACCTACTTAATTTTAATCCAACCTTAAAAATGTGGACGACTGATTCTCACGAATTTACAATTCAAATTGTGGTTCAAAAGAGTTTTTTTCAAATTAAATTAAACAAATGAGCCAAATGCCAATATATGAAGGAGTCTGATGATCGGTGGCGGGGCGGGCGTTGCAGTCGTGAAATAGCTATAACTCCCAAGTGTTTCTGGTTTCATTCAAATTTTCAAAATTAAAAAGATATTTAAGAGACTATACCTATACCCCCCAAAAATTATGCGATTTTCTCAAGAAACGTCGAAACTCTATATTCTAATTTGTGAAGTTTTTGTCAAAACCTGAAACGCATTTTTCTAAAAATCAGATGGTACACATAGCTACGAAGTTTAAGCCGTTTTGGAGCTACCCGTCCTTGATGAGATAATAAAATAAATAAACGAATTTTTCCTCCAGAGAATTTTAATTAATTTTAATTTCCCAATGAGCTAGGAGCTTCAGACTTAAAACATAGCACAGAACTGCATGATAACAGTTTCTTTTTTTTTTTTTGAATTTTAAGCCTTTGAATGATCGCCTTTTGTCAGCCTGTGTGTGTGTTTGTAATAAAAATAAATATTTTTCCAGCCATAAATGTACATATATGCACCACATTATGTCTATCATTATATCTTTCCACAGAGACAATGAAACGAACCTACAAATCTGAGAACCTTTTGGAGAAAACCTATACCCAGCTATATATGTAAATAATAAAAAATTAAAAAAAAAATAAATTGTGGTCACGTCTTAAACACCTGCATGTGATAGAAGCTTGTTTTATTCAAATTAAATGCCATAACTCAACAAACTCAACACCTTCTTGTGTTTAATATTGGATATCCTAATGTCATTCGACCCCATAGCATATCCTTTTCATGTTTTTTGTCTGATGAGCCTTCCGGCATTAGACATCATATTATGTATGTATGTACCCATATTAAGGAAACAAATACACACATACACACACATGACATAGGACTCTCCTCTCCAACCATCAATTTATTCTCGACAGAAAAAAAAAAAAAATAATAATAAGCGTACGAAAAACATGAATCATAAATAAAACTCCCCTCTTTCATAATATGGATGGATATTCCTATACTCAAAAAGCTTTTATCTACATTTACATGCCAGACATTGAGAAATCGCAATAAGACGTGTCTTTCATTTTGACCGCACAGCACCGCACCGTTGTCCTCGTCATCATCATCGTCATCGTCGGTAGTCGTTTTAATTTTCATAGAAAGTAGGAGACATAGGTACAAAGGACCTAAGTATACCTGCTTTATTCCAAATACGTAATTTTAGCATGTTGTTGTGTGTTAATATACTTTTGCGGTCAATAGTCTTGTTATTTGCCTTTTCCGCGTGAATTTTCTTTTGATTTTATGCATTAGAAGTTGAAACAAGAAAACAAGGAGACGACGACGGACAATGGACAACCGACTGCATATCATTTCCATCTTTTTAAAGAAACGACAAGGAAAATATTTGCAAAAAAAGAAAGGACTTTCCCCCCATATCAACTCAACGTGTGGTTTGGTTGGGGCAGATTGTTGTGTTTCATTGCTGTCAACAAGAAAGCACAACCTAAAAATGACCAACACTATAATTCTATCTACCTACTCGTTTGTACCTTCAATCTTCATACATATATGTATATGCGCCAGGACAATATCGTCGTCGGTCGGTAGGTGGGTAGGTATCAACTCTTGTTCCTATGAAACGTCTGGCCAGCAGCAGAGAGTCACATGCACGTTAGACTTAAGCAGCCATTTTGCTGCAAATTGAGGGCAAACAAGCTAACGGTAAGACATGATGTTTGTTCCTTGTTTGTCGTCGTCTGTCGACGGATGTTGCCGCCGTTCGTCGTCGTCATCCTCATCATCGTCCTTGTTGTCGTTATTTCGTCAGCGAACTTGTTATGCGGTCTTTCGTGGCGAGCGACTCAATTTTGTATATTTTCCTCAATTTTTGTTGTCCATTTCTTGTTGTTGTTGTTGTGTGGGGAACCCGCTACCCATTCGGCATGAATATAGTTGGTAGGTACCTATGTATGTCCTTTTTTTTCTACTTTCTCCTTTATAGAGAGATTTCTCTGATTATTTGTATGCAAATTTGAGGAGAAATTTATGCAGATTTGTTATCAAGAAAATCATTATGTGGAACTATAGAGAAACACGAAGTCTATGTTGTATAGAGTTGACTCGAATTGAAGAAAATGAAGAACAAGGGAGATGATGATTAATGATGGTGGACAGGGACAGAGACTCAGGCAGAGTCGTATAGATACATACATTTATAAAATATAACCCATGTCCAATGTTCATAGTTTTTTTTTTTTTTTTTTTTTTTTTTATTAAACCAAAACCTACATACATATATACTTTTCCTTCGTTATATTCGACTATGCTAAAATATTCGTACTTATATTGAGTTTTATTTGACATTTCTTTTATATTTTTTTTTTGTGTATAATTCCTCCATCACCCCCACACTGTCTATTTTGTGACACTTTTGTGTCGGGAAAAGTGTTTAATGTCAAGTTTATTTGAATTTATGGTTATAAATTGAAGGTAGACACGGTTAGACAATAAGATATACATACCTACATTTCGCTTAATTAAGAAAAGTCTTGAATGCTTATCGGATGGAAAAAGGTTAAATGCAGATTAATGTTATAAATAAAAAAAAAAAAATAAAATTAAACTAAGTTTTTAAAACATAAAGGGACAATGACGACTGTCATGCTTTGATTTTTTATTATTTTTCTTTTCAACTTTCCAACGCCAATTAAGGACATTATTGCCTTATTGTATATTATTGAAGGTCTGGCACCAAACCCCAACTCATATACTTTTTAAACGATGAGATTTTTATTTTTAAGAAAACTGATATAAATATCAGCCTTTTTGTAGGTAAGTTTCAAATTTCGAAAAATTTCTCCCAGAATTTTAAAAGCTATTCAGCTAAATTTTAAGTTTCACCCGAACAACATTCCACACGGAAAATTTGACATTTTATTTCGCTTATTGTGAGTTTCACCCGAAATTTCATATTCGAAAAATTCCCCTTATTTTTGTAAACATTCATTTCGGATGGAATATAATCCCTTGCGGCCTAAAATTTCACTTATTTTTAGTAGGCGAACGAAATTTCGTTCTGGCGAAACTCACAATAGCTTTTAAAATTCCGGGTGAACAAAAAATTTTAAGTTTAAATGTTGTTCCAGTGAAACTCACAATTAGTTCAAGTTAGCATTACAACCCCCCCAAAAAAAAACTTTAAAAAAATAAAAACGAGTATGTCACTAGTAGTTTAGCGATTAAAGAAGCTTTATCTTGGCTTAAAGAAAACGTGATATAAACTACTGATATCCGCATCTTCTCAGACAGCCAAGCTGCCATCAAATCTCTGGACTCTGTTTCTACAGACTCTATAACTGCCCAAAACTGTCGATTATCTCTCATAGAGATGGCGGAGCAGTTCAACATTCACCTTTGTTGGGTGCCGGGCCACAGGGACATTCCAGGAAACTGTAAAGCTGACGAACTCGCTAAAAGTGGAACAACAATACCCATACTACCAAATAAGACAACTATTGGTATACCTATCGCTACTTTTAAACATATGCTAAAGCAAGACGCTATAAAGAAAACAAACCTCAGGTGGAACAACCTCACCACTTGCTTAGCGACAAAACAAATCTGGCCAATGCTGGATCTGAAGCGCTCTAAGCAATTGACATCTTTAATCAGATTGCACATTAGTTCCGTAATAGGTGTCATAAGCGGACACTGTCTAATAGGTAGGCACGCCATGCGACTAGGCGTTCACTCTAATGATTTCTGCAGAAGCTGCATGGATGAGGAAGAGGAGGAAACAATTCCTCACCTTCTTTGTACATGTCCTGCTCTGTCAGAGAGACGTAGACTCCATCTGGGAGACTTCTACTACAACGATACAAGTGATCTAGCAAATACTTCTATAAGTAATCTTGCACGCTTCATAAGGAGCTCAAATTGGTTTAATTGAGTAAGGAAAAGCTTTCCCAGATCCATGTGGTATCACAACGGTCCAACAAATGGCCTAAGTGTGTCGGTTCTCCATCGAAAGCCACTTCTTTCTTCTTTCACTTTCTTCATGTCGGTCGTCTAGTAAATAAATATGTAATTTATAAGGGGTTTTTTGTGTCATAATAACACACTTGCAGTTAGGCTGCCAAGCTTTCGCACCATCATTATTAATATTGAAGGCTTGAATCGAACAACAATAATTGGGTGAGCTACCACCAAGATTTTATATGAACAACTAGCAAAACCCCCGCCCGCTTCGCAGGGCGTTAAAAATAGTTTTTTTTTTAAATTGTTTTGCAGCGAATGTGTTGAAAAAAAGAGAAAATTATTCAAAATTAAAAAAATAAAATGTTGCCGGTGACAGGAATCGAACCTGAAACACGTCTAAAGCGGAGATCTTTCCACTGCACCACGAACTCTTATTATTTTTGAATTGCGCAAATTACTAAATATTGTTCAAATAGTGACCCATTTGACCAATTGAAATTTCATTTCTTTTTTTAACAGATTTTCTTTATTTTTTTATATTTTTTTTTTTGTCCTAAACCTTCTACCCTTATTCCTCTTTAATTTAAAAAAAAAATTAAGAAAATCGGTCAACCGGTTTGGCTGGTTAGCGAACGTATACAAAACTAAACTTTAATTTATATATATGAACAATGACCAAGCACCACTAAAAAGGAGTCTGATGATCGGCCTGGCAGTCGTGAAATAGCTATAAAAAAAATCTTAAGCCTAAATAAAATCTTGGTGGTAGCTCACCAAATTGTTTTTGTTTCATTCAAACCTTCAATAAATATATAATTGTTTTCAGCTTTGTATTTTTGTATCTGTGAAATGTTGCCATTGATTTTGAACTACTTAGATACTGATGAGCTAGAAGTCTTAAACTCTTAAACATATTTTATTGTAATAAACTTATGAGCTGTGACTGAACTTTCAAATCATTAGCTGATCTTAAAGTTGCTTTAACATCGATTCAGTTTTTGTTTATTCATCAAAAAAGTGAGAGAAGAAAGCGAGTTAATGAAAACGCTTTGGTTTCTTTTTCGTCGCTGGTACTTGATAAGCTCTAATTATGGAAATGATTATTAGCATCTTTTATGATGTCTTCTACAGAAAAATCTTCTTCTTAAATGTATGGTTGTTGTGGATTCGTCTAGGACCATGTTAATGCAACTTGTTTCTTCTCCTAAAACCAACTTTTCTGAGTGCTCGAACTATTTTTACTTGTTCTATAGGACAAGTATTGGTTTCAGCTGTGTGAAGCGAAAAGTTTTGGGTGGAAGTATGCGGAGGTTTTAATCAAAATACCTAACAATACTATGATAATATAGAAGTCCGCAAAATTGGGTTTCGTCACACTCTACCTGTCAGTTTATACTAGCTCAGATTACAAAAATTTGAGCTGCAAATTTATTACAAAGTATTTCTTTACAATTCCGATATATCTTATCAATATCTTTTCATATCTTTTCAATTGCAACAACAATTTTGTAAAAATTTTACAATTCAAGTGTGTCAAAGAAAAAAAAAATCAATTTTTCTAATTCTTTTGATTTTCACTTTCTGCAAAGCTATAAGTTAGGCAAAAATTTCAAATACCTATATCTACTTTAAGATAGTTGGTATGTAACTTTGATTTGGTGTAAAGGAGCTGTACCCGTGCTGATAAAAATTAGTATTGTTGTGCAAGTGCGAGTTAAGCTTGCTTGATATCTATATTAACTATAGATTTAAACATATGTATGTATGCATGTAAGGGGATACAAAAAACTATTATTTTCGGTTCAATATAAAACTAAGATTCATCTTAAAAAAAAAATGAACAACATTCAAAAAATGAAACCTAAAAAATCTCATTTATTTAAATTTTTTCGTCCAATTTCTATCTTATTTTATCGAAAAGAGCATTTTTTTGTACTCTGTTTAGACAAAAGCTACAAAATAATTTTTTTTTGTTTAATAAAATTCAGCATCTGAGTATCTGATTTTGGTCTGCACTGAAAATTGAGCATAAAATATTAAAAACAAAAATAATAAACAAAAATAACGTAAAATTAAAAAAAAAAAACAAAATTAGAAAAAAATATTTAAAAATTTTGAGCTTAAAAATTGATTTTTAATTTTTAAAATTTATTTACAAATAATTGATTAAAATAATTTGATTTAAAAACAGGTTTATTTAAATATTTAAAAGCAGCTACAAATTTTCACCAAAATCGTAAAATCAGTTTTTGATAAATATAAGATGTTCTTTGTGCTTTTTTAAAACTTGTAGATACGGTACGATAATTTGTAGTTCATAAAACAATTTTCCAGATATTCCAGAAAAATCGAAAGGCGCAAAATGTACCAAGTCGTTCTCAAAACATTGAGTTTTCGTAAGCAAAATTGAAACTTTTTTCCTTAAATTAAAAAAATTGCAATTGTAAATACTAAAAAATAGTTGGGTGGCGCAACAGCTTGTGTAGAACCAGGGCCTAGTGACTTACATTTTTTAATCATTCGTGTGTGTATGATATTGATAGGAATGGAGGCGACCTATAATTATTGGCCGAATCCAAACGGCTAAGGTGGAAAGCATTTTTTCATGACAAGAGATACTCTCGCAAGAGGCAGTAACCCGTGATAAATATATCTGTTTTTTTTTTTAGGTGCGACCAGTGTAAAATTAATTTACAACTAAGTCTTCTTCCGATGACTCACGCCTTCCACATTTAATCACAAAGCTACCTATCTATCTAACTCCCACAATATTAGATATATAAAGTTTCTTCTAGGTTTAAACAAACAAGAGCTAATTTCATATTTTTACTCTTCGTCGATTTGATTTCCAAATAAACTTTGGTTATACAAATCAAATTACTATCAACACTGTGTGAATAATAACCCCTAAACCTTGACAACGGCTGTGTACCAAATTAGTTCTTGCAACTAATTTAGACGGCAGCAAGTGAAAACGAAATAATCTATTTATGTATACAACTCCGACGACGAATATATACACATATATACGAGTTACAGCTTAACACAATCGTATATACGAAAACAACGTAAAATATATTGCCCACCGCGTAGTTAGCAGATATTTCTATATTCACACGATATAGGTCCTCTTTCGTCCTTTTCAAATGTTAGATATAAATGTACCTACATACGTAGGTTTGTAGTTGTTGTAGATATACCTAAATATACAATGAGAAAATTCAGGAAAATTTGGTTGGCTCTTGGTTCATCATTTCATTTTTGGTTATATTTTACGTTTTTGTTTTAGGAAAGCGCGCGCTAAAACCATAAAACAAGGTCACAGCCGCCACCATCAGGATATAGTCTTTCGCCGCCGTTAACTCTGACACTGACATCCTGGGTTGTTATTATTCTTTTGCCAGATGTGTCAGCCATTAGCTATTTGGCTGCTGTGTTATATTATATAGGTAGGCTTATACTGGTGTATATACTGGTGGTACAAGCTCAGTGACTGGATCATAATTAAGTTATGAATATCAAAATATTATTTCTCTGATGTCAGACAGTCATGGTGGAAATGGTTTGGTTGGTTGGTCGTAAAGTGTTTTTACTGTAAATACAGAGCACACTAAAGTATGCTCCTTATATACATTATAACTGACGCAGCTTGAGGTAAGGTAGGGTAGGTAATTGGATTTCACGTCGAAACATAACTGTATTATTGTACATCTACCAATCTACCGGAGCTGAGTTTTAGGACTGATGGTATAGGAACATAAATATATGGGAAATTATTGCTTGATTTAAGTCAATTTTGCTTAATAAAATAATAATATTATAATACATCGACCTTATAACCAACAACGTGAAAAAGTACCCATAGAGGTTTGGCCATATTTTCAGAGCTTTAAAATATTAATCTAAGAAAATATTAATTAATGAATTAGTTGATTTTTTTTTTCAATTTCAATTATGTCAGTTCAAATAAATCTTTTAATAGGTACCTACTACTCATAAAAAATAAAATATAGATTACCAACTGTGTCTCCCATAGAACTTAAATTTTTAAATTCTTATTTTTTTTTAAATATTTTACTTAACAACTTTCCATTAAATAACTATTTTTTTATTTTTTTTACTACAAACGAAAAAAATGGAACTACTAACGAATTAATGTGCATGGACATTATTTCCGCCGACATTATGTCATCCCACCAATTCCAACATTACCTGATTTCATTCCAGCTATAGGCAAGCTTTTAATAAATCAAAAAGATTTGGGTTAAAAAAAGTGGAAATGTTTGAGGAAAACAATCGAAATGAAGTTAGCAGAACATTAGCCGTGTTTTTTTGGGAATCTATACATAGTACAGTAAGAAATTCCCAAAAAAACGCATCGGCAGTAGCCTGGTTTTTATATTTCACGTTTGGCACTACCCAATAACAGCTATCAGAATAAATAAAAAAAAATACGAATAAAAGAAAGTTTGCTACAAATGAAAAGGCAAACAAAAAATAACTTGAGCCAAAAATTAATTATAGTTACATAAAATGGACAATTTTTCAAAAGATATGGTAAAAAAACATAGAAAAAGACATTCTTTCTCAAATAATTCATGAAATAATTGTAGATTTTGCGTGAACTGTTAGAGTCCAATGAAAGTGGAAACGAAGCTGAAACTCTTCGGCCCTCGCCGCATAAAAATCCAATAACGCTTCAGTTCTTTTTTTTGTCCAGTTCGTTCTAACCCTCCTATCCTACTGATTAGAATTGTTTAATCATATAATTTATATTAATTTTCTTTTTGCCTTTTTCCTTTGTCAGACATTTCGGTTTCAGCAATAAAAATAAATTCTTCAGGAAAAGGCAGCGATAGAATATGTTTCAGGAAAGGGGTTTGTTCGTAGATTATGGTCGAAGTAAGTTGTGGTTTATGTATCATGTAGTAGATGACGTCATCGGCGATCATTTTTGTTAGATCATATAATGACTTTTTAACTGAATTCTATGTAGTTCTTCAATCAAAAGTACATTTAAATGCATTTTTATTTAATTCAAGTTTTAAAAAAACCGATAACGAATAAAATCAATTGATTTTTTTGGTTGAATCGAAAATGATAGATTGATTTTTTTGGTCAATGGAAAAACAGCCATGAAAAACACACAACTACTTTATAAACACAGCCATCGAGATGCAAATGATAGTCAATCCCACCAACATCTGAAAACAAAACCACCAAAATTCCATTCGATACTCGAATAAACGTCACAAACCTATCCGCAGTAGGATTCTACTTCTGCTTTTATTGGCAGTAATTCTACTGTGGATGTTGTATTTGTAACTCGTGTAAAATCCTACTGTACTGTGAATAGCTTTTCCAAGAAAACACGACTATTATATGGGAAATGAAAAAAATATTTTTTGAAAAACAATTTTTTTGAAATTTTTTTTTGTATTCCTAGATCATTTAAATAGCTCCTATATACTAGTCTGCTAACTTGAAATCAATTTTTTTATGGAAATTCTTGGCAAGTGTTTTTTTTGTTCTCAAAATTGTAAAATTATTTTTGGGTCAGAAATTTGAAAATTATTGTCAACTTGTCACTTTACAAATTTTAACCTGTCACTTGTCATAGTTGTCACTATTTTTGAAACAGGGCCCCGGCAGTAAAGGGTCATTCATTTTTCGGTTTCGAAACTAAAGCTAAATAAAATACACAGCGATACATTGTTGATGAAAATTTTATTTCATTATAAAGTTTGAACTTTGTCATTAAGTGTGAAAAACAATATAATTCAAATGGCCGCCTCATGAAGATTCGCAGCATTAGATTCTTTTGAGGTGAATTTTAACCACTTTTTCGCACATTTCGGGTGGTATCTCGGTTTTGAATGAGTCTAGAGTTCGGGGATTATTCGCGTAAATACAGTTTTTTGCGTAGCCCTACAGAATAAAATCTAAAGGTGTCAAATCGCATGATCTTGGTGGCCAATTGACGTCGCCAAAACGTGAAATTACGCGACCAGGAAACTTCTCACGCAATTAAGCCATAATTGGTCATGTTGTGTGGCTTGTTGTCCCGTCTTATTGGAACCACATATCGTCCAAATGATGATCTTCAATCACCGGCCAAAAAAAATCGGTTATCATTTCAATTATCATGTTCAATTGCTGCGAACACCGGGAAATCGATAAATTTGGGTCATCAGCAACACTTGCACTTGCAGCAGCAATATTTTTAACTGAGCGTGCATTACGATGATGCGCAGGCTTTACGACATCAGTAACGCTTCAAATTTCTTTACAATTTTAACGACTGCTTGTGTAGTGGGTCGATTATGACGCGATCATAATCATCGCGTAATGCGCGAAAAGTGGCTACGTTTGAATCACCACTTTTGTAGTAAGTTTTAATAATTTTAACACGTTGTTCGATTGCTAAGCGATCCATTATCGTAAATGGCAAATATTCAACTAATATTATGACACTTCAAATGACAGATGAGTTTGACAGGTG
This sequence comes from Epistrophe eligans, assembly GCA_951394125.1. Taxonomy (NCBI): domain Eukaryota; kingdom Metazoa; phylum Arthropoda; class Insecta; order Diptera; family Syrphidae; genus Epistrophe; species Epistrophe eligans. Next base: position 33,827,647 of record OX596029.1, on the reverse strand, counting down.
TCAAATGCCAGCGCTAACAACTTGAAACCACAAAATTAATGACCTGGATCCTATGACGAGAACCATTTTTTGACTTATGCATCATCGTTATGTTAGATTAGACCTAAAATTTGAATTTTGGTTCCAAGAAATCAATACAAATATTTATGTAGTTTCTTTTGGGTAATACATCAGGTGTGAATATAGTTCGAGTTAGTGTCTTAATATACTTTTTTTTTTTTTGTTAATAACAATTGAATTTTGTTAATTATGTGTCAACCTACATATGTTACCAAACAAATTAGAGATTTCACGTTTCTAAACTGTCACAAATTTGCCTTTATCACCACCACTGAATGAAAAGAAACTTGAATAAAAATTTTCAGAAAAAAATCAAAGACTTCTATCTTCTTTTTTTATATCTAAACATTTGATTCCATGTGAGGATAAGAAATTCAACAAACAAATGAAACAAATTCAGATATTTTTATTTCCAACAGAAAAAGTCAAGAATTTCTTAGAATCATGATATCTGAATAAAAAAAATAAAATGGGTAAAAAATCATTCAATTAATTTGTGAAAATTTTAAAAGCCTTTAAAGTTCCTATCTTAAACATCATCTCATGAAAATTATATACTTTTATTTAGTGCTCGTTTAACGATCTCTAAGTAAGCAAATCAGAACTTTACTTGCAAAATTTTCCTACAATTTTATGTCAAAAAAGTTCTAATTAGCTTACTCAGAACTTTACTCAGAGATTTTGAAACAAACCATTAATGTTTTAAATATATATGTATGTATGTATATCACAGCAGGAATTAGCATAAAATATAAAATTTCCAATCATGCTATTAAAAATCAGCTTTTTCATAACATCAAACATTCAAAGTCATAAATTGTTTACCATTTCATAAAAAAAAAAAACAAAAAAAATCAATCAGCAATAGAAATCTCTGACGCACTTATTGAATCCTTGCTAACTTGGCTTACTTAAGTTATTTTCTACATAAAAAGCTTAAAATTCTAACATCTTCAAGTATATTCTCCTCACAAAAAAAAATCAACAATATTCTAACATATTATTATGAGGGCCTGATTATGTAGGTACAGTACATTGTACCTTCCAAAAAGGTATTGAAAAACAAAATGTTTTTATAAGACTTGTTTTAAGTTATAACAACCGCTATACCACCATAACTCCTCCTCCCTTCCCAACATAAAATTTGAATTGTTTATAAATCCCTAGTGTTCTTCTGCCAGTTTATACCTATTGCCTTTGACTCGTGTCGACTTGCCAAGGGGGCTATGTATGTATATACAAACTACAAAAATAACATGCCTTTTGGACAAAAGAGGAGTATACCTATAGTGGAGGTATGTATTTAGGTATCTTCTTGGTTGTAGTGGCCTCATACCCTTGAAACAACTGCAAGCCATATAATATTCTCCATCATGATGAAAGTCCTTCACTACACAGCCCTCTGTCCTCCAAGAAGTCAAGAATCTGTGTAAATGAGGTCACTAACAACCCATAGGCTACGAATAAAACATGCAAAAGAGGTTGTGCTCCTTGCTGGTTGTTATATTATACTTCTTGTGTTATTTTATGGGATGAAGGACGCAGGATGATTTTGTTTTCTATCATCTTAAGGCTCGAACTCTGCCATGAGGAAAAAGGCTACCCCCTCTCATACATATATATAGGCTTGAACAAACCCATACCCGTCTAAATTATACGAGACGAGTATGCCTATACATTTATAAAACTTGAGTTCAATATTTTGGTATATAAAACATTTGAAAGTGATTTAATATTGTAAGGATAATAATTTATTTTTCGAAGGCAAAATTACCAGAGCCTATACCCTTAGGTATGTACATACATAGATATCTATATATATATTTGTGTAATAGAGAAAATATACACAGCCCCAGGAGGCCATTGAATCAATGTTCAAGAACTAATAGAGGATCTTTCGTATATATGTAAATATACATATATTGGTGGTGAGGTGTGGTGGTGGGTGGGTGGTTGTGTTTGGTAATGGTGTTCGTTTTAAAGGTAAATGAGTGGCTCTAGCTTTGGTTTCTTGGCCGGATTCCAAAGGGTGGTGACATAAAACAACAAGTACCTATATGTAGATACAATTAGGAAAGTCCTTAAAGTACCATTAAAAATCAATTTGTATACTAGAACTAGATGAAGGCTAAGTTAAAGTGGTGGTAGTGGTGGTGGAAGTCCTGAATGAATAAAAGCGACATCCAAAAAGATTGTCAATTATTCTGTTGTTCAGATGGTATCTATACAAGATTATAAGCCTTAAGGGAGAATAATATAATAATTTCGGGAGGGTGGCAAAAACGCTTATCTTCTATACAACAGCACATTGTGGTAAATGCGGAACATATTGTTTTGGGATGTTGTGTTTTTTTTTTCTTCTAAGCTTTATAAGTCTTGTTTTATATTCCGTATACACGGTATTTTTTTACATATACATGTGTATGTAAATATTAAAATGATACATATCTTTATAATATGCTAAGTCTATTGAAAATAAATTTTCAACTAGAAGGATAGAAGTTTTCTTAAAACAATAGAAAAAAAGCAAAGACTTTATTATAAAGACTCAGTTCTGTTTTTTAAGTTAATTCTTAAAATTTAAAAGTGTAGATATGTTTTTGAAAAGTTACTTTTTTAACTGTTGAAAGGAAAAGATTTTGTATATTAAAAAAATCAACAAAAAAAATATTATAAAGAATTAGTTTAAATAAAGGAATTACTTCTTTGTAGAAAATGATGCGCGATGTTGTTTTATCAAATTTCTTATGTCACGTTCCGCTTATTTGAAAATTTTTGAAAAATTTGTCAGACTAAAAAATATGATTTAAAGGTTCAATCTGACCATCAAGAATTTTACGTTGTATTTTACATTTTTTCTAACTTTTATTCATACATTGCGAAGAATTGACAAATCCTCCCAGAGTATCTCTTGTTATGAAAAAAGTGCTTCTCATCCTAGCCATTCGGATTCGCTAGAAAAATTGTAGGTCCTTTCCATTCCTGCCAAATACACGCACACAGGAATGGAAAAGAGCTGTAAGTCACTAGGCTCTGGTTCTACACGAGCTGTCGCACCGATCAATTTATTTTATTTATTTATTCATACATTTATTTATTTGTACATAATGTACATGCTTTCGATATATGTATACATTAGGTACCTACTACATATATGGAGTTATGGATTCGTTAAAAAAAGTCGAACTCGAGATTTAGATCAAACATGACATTACGAAAAAATTAGCTCTTCCTTTTCTGTCCGTCTGCCTATCCTTTCGGCTGCAGCCTAAACGGATGGGTGGATTTTCTTTAAACTTTGTATCTAATGGTTTTTGTGGTAACACGTTTTTTTCATTTCTTTTTAGGACTATAAAAAAAAGGTGTCTGTCGTCCATTTTTTTTAGCATTTAATGAAAGTCTTATTAATTGCGATAATTGGGGGTGGCCCCGGCGCAGTGGATGTAGTGCTTGACTGCTAACTTGGATGTGTGGGTTCGATCCCCAGTCTAGGCAGCATTCTTTTCTATATTCCCTCAACTGAACGCCACCCCTGGGATTTAATGAGAAAATCAAAACCTAATTTCTCAATCCACTGTGCCAACAAAAAATCTATCCTAACCTTCTATTCCTTCTAACATTGCCTAATTTATAAGACCCTAGGTCTTACTGGCATTTATATGTTTGTGCTTGTTTTTTTTTTTAAATGTAGGTACTATTTATTGCAAGTTGTGGATTCGTACAAAAAAATCGAACTCGAGATTTTGATCAAGATGACATCAATATGATAGCGAAGCCGAAAAAAGTAGGTCTCGCAATTCTGTCTCTCTGTCTGTCCTTTCAGCTTTAGCCTAACCCGGTTAGCTGATTTTTTTAAACTTAGTGCCTAGCTTTTTTTTTTGGATATTCCCCCAAACGTTTTTTTTTCATTTCTGCTAGGACCAACAATAACGGTACCTGCGTCCTGGCGAACAATTTTTTTTTTTTTTGCAAATAATGAAAATCTCAATTTTCTCAAAAACGTGCTCTCAATTAAAAAAACAAAAATTTACAAAAAGGCTACCATTTTTTATAAACAAAGATTTCGGCTAAATGATTATAAATGTTACCTCCCATACAACCCTTTTTTTGATTTTCGATGTTCTCAAAAACGGATTAATTGAGATTTTGACAAATATTTTTATAGAGAATGTTTTAAAATTTTTTAAAATTATTCTTAAACATAGGTATGCCAAAATTTTCAATTTTTTTTTATTTTTAAAAAAAGTTTCAATTTTTTTTTTTTGAGAACTTAATAATTTAAAAACGACTTGGTCGATTTTTATTAGACTTGGCATTTCGCAGTTTTTTAACATTATCTAGCAGATTTTAAATAAAAAAAAAAATTCTTATGACCGAAAATAACGGTACCTTCCATAAGAGTGGTTTAAAAACCGGTATAGAAAATATAATTTTTCTCTAAAACGGCTCCTAAAATTTTTATTAAAATGTTTATATGTATTAGCTTATTTTAGAACGATCTACCTTATCATTAGAAACAAAACAAAAAATTATCTATGGTTATGGTTATAAATGGTATCTCTTATAGAACCATTTTTTTTTGGTTTTCGAATATCTTATTATCTGTTTAACCGATTGTAATAAAATTAATTTTTTAAAATCTCATACAAATTGTCATTACGAACGGATTCGGTGATAGTTTTTTTCGGGATTCGGAAAAATTTTCGATAACGATGGAATTCATGATAGGGCTGAATATCTATTTTTGGCATATAAAATTAAAAAAGAAAAAAAATTGTGTTGATATATTTTTTCTTAAATTCAAAATTTTAATTTTTGAAAATTTTGATACGTAAAATAATTTAAATTTATTAGAAGTTCTTGTGTAAAGAATTTAATTAAAATTGGTTGAACAGATTATGAGATGGTCGAACATCAAAAAAATGGTTCTTTGAGAGATACCGATAATAAATGTAAAATTTGTTGAAATAATATGGTTTTGACTGATATTAGCTCACAAAAAAAAATTTAATCAAAATCGTAGAAGTCGTTTTTGAGGAGAGTTACCTTATCACTTGTATGGTAGGTGGTGTTATTGTTGGTTAAAAGAATAATTTTTGTTTAAAATCTGCTAGATGATGTTTAAAAAACAACTGGACTAACTTTAATAAATGTTAAGTTTTCAAAAAGAAAAAAAAAATTGGAACTTGTTTTTTTAAATAAAAAAAAAATTGAAAATTAAAATTTTTGTAGGGAGGTACCTTTAATATTTTTCAAACTTTTTAAAACATTTTCAATAAAAAAAATTTATGAAAGTCAGTTGAACAGTTTTTGAGAAAATCGAAATTAAAAAAAAGTGGCATTATTTTTCAGATTTTTTTTTTCCAAAATACTAGCCTCATGTTAAAAAAAAAATTATTGACATTTTTCAAAAAAAAATTGTTTTTTCAGAAAAAATAAGATTTTCCTCAATTTGTACAAAAAACTTGTACGGCACGTTCTGTTAGTTTTGGTTCTTAAAAAATGTCGGAGGGATGTCCAAAAAACACTAGATACCAAGTTTAAGGAAAATCAATCCATCCGTTTAGGCTGCAGACGGACAAAAAGACTGGAAGAATTGTGAGTAGGTACTACTTTTCGACTTCGATTTCACCATTGAAATGTCAAGTTTGATCAGTACAACTAATGGCAATAAAAAATACATATTAAATGTTATAAATTGGCATTTCTCGTGTCTTGTCCTAAAGGCTGATTAGTTTCGATTATTGTTCATTTTACAAAATAGATGCCATACCTATAATTTTTTTTATTTTTTTTTTTTTAACATGATTCGCAAAAAGTTTTAAATATTTTTGATCAAGTTTGCCAAATTCCTTATTTTACTCATGTTCCTGAAATATCTTACTAAGACTAAGACTAATATTACATATTATTGATTATTTCCTATACTTAAAAATTTTGTACACACAAAACGAATTATGTAATGCCATATTAAAGCTTTGAATATTTTAAAATAAAATACATATTTTGATATTGTATATTTAACTACAAAACGTCGTCGTCGTGCATACACAAAATATACACAGCTGTATGGGTTGGGTATAGCTAGATACTTACATATTTATTTAACAATAATTTACCACAAAATTGAGTCATCAATTCATTCTTGTCTTCAAACTCATTTCCCATGAAACATTTCTTTTAAATTGCGAAGATAAACCCCACAAACATGACATTCCAAATTTGTAAATATAAAAAATTCGCTCCCCATCATCCATCCCCCACCAATAATACTCACTTTGGAAACCATGATCCATCATTGCTAGTAAATCGATCTACGAAATTGTGCAATGAAATTGCTGATATATCATTCAATCCATAGTAATGTGTCAAATTATATTCCGGTATCCAATTGGGTTCGCCCAATGTATTCGCCAAGTTTAAATCCAGATAATATTGTGTATAATCCAGGACCTGCAAATTATCAACACGAAAAAAAAAAACAAATCCAAATGAATCAATAAATAAAAATAATCTTAAAATATCTCATAAATTTTATAATACTGTGCCATCAGTTTTGGACATAAAATGAAAGAAAACAAAAAAAGCAAATCTGATATAAAAATAAATTCAAAAAACGATGATTGTGTCATAAAGTTTCCAAGTTTAAAAAATCAATAAATCAAAAGAACAGCTACACAATGTACACGCATTACAATGTACACGCATTAATTTATATAAACAAACTTTGAAGCCCACTTCTCAGAAGGACAACGATGAATTGGATGAAGGATACTGACCTGGCCCGAATCCGTATCGAACTTGTATAACCGCATTGCTGGATTATTAGATCCGACGCTCATTTTCCTCGGTGTAACAGATGGCGAAATCATCATCCATGACACTGGCTTTCCTGTGAAATATCCAAAGAAGAAAAGAATCGCAGTTATTAGAGTAACTTTAAGATACCATCAGGTTTCAGGGAGAGAGAGAGAGAGAGAGAGAAAGAGAAAGGGAGGGATTTATTTAAAAACTTTGTGTGATAAAATGTTGAATAGGACCTGAAAGACCGAAGACGCAGACGACGACGAACACAAGCAGTGATGTGGAAAGCAGAATTAATGTTTCGCACTCAAAATGATATTAAAGCGATTTTCTCCCCAAAATTCACATCCATCTCCATCCCTATACATTCATTCCACCCAGGATGCTCAACACAGGAAAAGTGAACGTAAAAGTGGCGCCCACTGCGAGGGCTGTCAATGTCACAACCGAATAAACGCAGTGACCCGAAATTTTTGGCAATCCTACCCTACCTACCCGCCGCCGCCGCCGCGCCGCTCGAAAAATTCAATGTCTAAATCCACAAAAGTTGAATTTATCTGATGTCTGGCGAACCGTAATAGTGAACTGTGTGTCGGTGCAGAAGAAGAATTTATAAACATACATAGGTTAGCATTAGAGTAGTAGGTATTTTTGAGGAACAAGGAATAATTTCGGCAACACTTCATGATGAATTAATTAAATATCCTGCTCTTCGACCAAAAATAGTAGATATCATACCGGTGGTGACGGCGGTGGCGGAGGCGGCGGAAGAGCAGAGCAGAAGAGACATTTCGTTATAGGTATGATCACGTGGAAATTAAATTAGATGTTTTTTATATCTTTATATCTTCACCCTTCCTTTTCCGGAGTTTTTTTTTTTTTCCTAAACTTTTAATTATTTCCTCTTTGTGTTCACCTCTTATAATTCCACCAAAAACATCCGGAATGAAAATTCCATTGGAGAAGCAAAGGCAAAGAATGAAAGACCGAGCATGTGGTTAGAGAGTTGTTAACCCCATAATTTGGGTGTATACGAGAATATACTATGGAAACATTTTACCCAAGCACAGATTTTAGCAAAAGAAGAAAAATATTTCTCGCACGTGACAGATGACCCATTCGAAAAGTTATAGAGGACTGGGAAGGTCGAAAATGAAAAGCTGCAAAAGGAAACATCAGCACACTTAATCCTCCTACAATATTGGAGATATCAACCTTTTTTTGTATATCTCGTATAGTAAAAAAAAAAATAACAACATTGAGTTGGGTTTCATTCCGGTACATTGGTGGTGTGTATATCATCGCCTTCTTGGACGACTGGAGAGAAACAAGGGGATACAAAAAATAAAAATATTGGTCTACAGATATGTGGTTGCACGTTTTCGATTCTACTGCCACACAAAACACACCATGTTGACAGGGTGGTTTATTATGACATTATTAATATTAAATTAAGAAATCAGAAGAACAAAGACCAAAAGCAGACAAACCAAACACGAACGAACATATTAAGAACTCAAGGAAGACATGTTATAATCTTGAAAAAGCTTGGAAAATTATTATAAATATGTGGGAAATAAGCCCCAAAGGAAATTATATTTGAGATAAATTTTAGGTTTTTATTTTACTAAAAGACGTTGTTGTAACTAGAATGAAGTACCACCATTAGAAACTTTTGCAAATGCTCGAAGACTGAAGGGAATTTATTTGGACTAATCAGGGTTACCAAGGATTTTGGAAAACAAAATGTTCGATATTTGTTAATAAGTTTTTCTTATATTGGTGATCCAACGGCCAGCAAGTGTAGGTTTCTGATGACGTCGACGAATGCCGTTCTCCTCTATAGAAGCGAGATGCTCTCCGAAAAGAAGAGTACCGGAAACAGATGGCAGCTGTGCAGAGATGCGGAGCTCTTCGCGTAGCAAGTTCTTACCGAACGGTGTCGGAAGCAGCCCTAGTAGTAGCAGGATTGATTCTATTGATCTTCCAGGTAAAGTAGAAGAAGTAGCAGAAGTGGCAAGGGCGTTGGATCTCAGAAAGCAGAGAAAATTGGAGGGCGAGGTTGGTCGGGAATGTGGCTAATTGGAATGAACGAAAACACGGTGAAGTAAACTACTACACTATCCAGTACTTTAACGGGCACGGATTTTTCAACGCCTTCCACCATAAGATCAGCAAGTTGAACAGTCCAGCCTGTCAGCACGGGGACTGCCAAGAAGACGATGTAAACTATACCTTCTTCGCATGTAGCAGATGGGAAGCCGAAAGACGAGAATTGGAGAGAAGTATCATCGACATCATCATGTCAGACGATAAAGCTGAGAAGATGCTGACCAGTGATTGGAATCAAATTGGAATCAAATTTTAAACGACATCTAACATATTCTCGGAAAAGGGAAAATAGAAGAATACCAATATCGCGAAGCAGAGTGTATGATGCAAAGAGCAGTCCTTGGGGAGGAATGGGTCAGAAACCGAAGGATTGGGAGGAGTTTTTAAAAGAAGAGTCGAACACACGGGGACTGTCAACGCCAAAAATACCACCTTATGGTGCATAAAGCGTTCCTCCTACCAACAGGAAAAAAAATGGTATGTAAAATAACCAAACACATTTGATAGCCTGACAGCTCGTAGAGAATCACAGCCTAGTAACTTACAACTCCCATCTGTTCCTGTGTTCGTTTTGTTTATTAAAAGGAATAGAGAGACCTATAATTTTCTGTCGAATCCAACCAGGTAAAGTAAGGTGCAACTTTTCAGAACAGAAAATACTTTTGCAGGTGTTGTTACTCCTCGTATACAAGCCAGTAGGTACTCGTAAAAAAATGTTTTTGTTTTAAAGTGAAAAAGGCTGAGATTCGATCCCTACATAATTTGAAAGAAGTTAGGTCAGATCATGCCAACGTCACTTGGGTTAAAAAAAAATCATTTCATAAATTGATTCATTCCTAACTAAATATATTCCACGTATTGAAAGATACCCTCGACTCAAGCCTGATAACACGGTACGAACACGCCGAGGTTCCAACATCGACACGGACTGTTATCTTGTTGGTACTATGATGCCCCAGAAGTACGACTATTCTATGCAATAAGAATTGAGGAGATACTGTATTCTTGCGCAAGGACTAAAGGACGACAGATTTGAAATAAATGCAATTTAACGCTTAATTGTAAAGATGTAACATTACAATTCATCAATCTCATGCAACTTGGAAACACGAAAAAAATAAAATCACTAAAATAAATTATCAGTCTGGGAAAAAAGTACAAAGCAATTGTAGTGAGCGAGGTTAACATCAGACTTGGAAGATCTACAAATCTATCCAAAGATGCATGCAAACCAAGTTGAATTTATATGTACATAAATACATATGTACATACATATATCACAGAAACAAAATGGAGTTTTCATACAAACTATCGATAACAAGTATGTAATTCACGCCGGTAACACAGTTTTTCAGTGCGTTTAAGATAAGCCCGGGGAATTCTCGGGGCTTAGCCTAGCTCGCAGGGGATTAGCCACATTTAACATTGTGATTGTTAAGCACCGATGTCGTTTTTTTTTTGTTTCATTTCCCCTAGGCTTGAAAAAAAAACACGCCTGTAGAATCTGTTGTCCAATAGTGAAGATATTCTGAAGTGATTCTCTGAACCAAATTCTTATATTTCTTCAATTTCACATATTTTATGATTGTTTTATTGAAATTCAGCAGGTTCTTGAATTCGTAGGCTAAATGAAATTGTTCATTGTAAGTCAGTGGATCAATAACAAATTTGTTTGTTAAATCAATGAACTTTTATTTCGTTCATTTACGTAAAACGTAGTCGTTTATATTTGATTTATTCGTTAAGTTTACGAATGCACTGCACCATTGGCTTATAGTTAAAAAATTATATGCTATACTATAAAGAGGTTTCATTATTTAATTTAACGAGTTGAACTGTTGGATGTAAGTAATTTCCAACAAAAATTAAAAAAATATCTTTGCAATTTCAACAGGACCACTGGTTTAATATGCCAAGAAGTCAGGAAACCTATACAATACAATTACCATTTATAAAATTAAATTTTGTCAAATTAATTTAGAAATTCAATTTGCTTGCAGCACAGTTTGGTGTCAATTTGACACTACCTAGAATATGTTAGGGTTAGTGATCGCGTCCTATCTAAGGTTCTAATTTACTTACCTATGTCAATTGAAATATTGCTTCTAATTCGCTGAAGATAATGTTAATAATATTAAGAAATAAAGGCACTGCTAATTAGCAACTGCATGAAAATACCTATTTCTTACCAAGAAAATGTGGTTCAGCAATTTTGAAAAATACTTTGTTAAGGACTGTGGAACAATACTTAACTTGATCAGTTCAACAAAATTAAAGAAAATATGGAAATATTTTCATAAATTTGTATAAACAGTTTTTTTTTTTAAAGGTGTAAAATACGAACACAAGAATAAACTCTCCCAATTCAACATTTCTAGAAAATCCGAAAAATGTTTCGCTCCACTTACTTAACCTACTATGCAGCAAAACTTATGAAACAAAAAAAAAAAAACAAAAATCATTCAATTTATTTTGATAAATGATTTCCACTAAACAACCAAAACAACCATCATCGATTTTAGTCTCTCGTTCAATATCCTTACCGAAAGAATAATTTCTGACTTTGACACATTAAACAATCCGTAAAGTACTAAAGTATAGAGTACCAAGTGTATATGTACCTTCACTAGACTCCTATATATGTATGTAGGTAAGGTATATAACATTTTACAGGATACAAATGGAGTGTTTTTGAATGTGCCACAGCACCCAATAATCATAAGAGCCATAAAGAAGAAAAAGAAGAAGAAAAAAGACTTCCAAAGGACATAAAACAAACAAATCCAGAATCATTAATCTTATAAAAGACACCTGGTATTTGTGTGTTTGAACCAATCCACTTTTCTTAGCTTTTTATATTTAGAGAAATATACAGACCCACACACAGTCACACACAATTGGAGGTAAGAACTCATGATATCCCTCTTCCTTGTTGTAGGTATATATGTATAAATAAATACAAATGTATGGGTTTTTGGGTAAAGAAGTCCTGTTAAGGGGATGACGATAAATTAGCTTAAAAGCTACAGATAATTCAATTTATTTCTCCATCTTCAGTTCCAAAAGGCTAAAAAATGCAAATCCGATAAAACTACATAGCATCCAGGCAACAAGGACTAGCTATACGATTTTTTTTTTTTTTTTATAAAAATTCGACCTCGAAATCCAATACAGTATGACAAAAAGCAAAAATAAGAAACGAAGATCTTTTTTTTTGTGAAAAAAAAAAGGAGTTGGGTCAGGACCACCGTTCGAAGAAGGCAGGCAAACACTTTGTATAGCTTTTTTTTCTGGCAAAAGGATATATAACGCCTTATCTCGTTTGATGCTATAATATAATGTATGTTGATATATGTATGTTTCACTCGAAAGAAATTCCTTACCTTTATCATCGTAGATAATCCTAAACGAGTCCGAATGCAAATGTCCAAAAAACTGACCCTGAATAATTGATGAATACTTGCGAATGAGTTCTAGATATCGCATGTTGTTGCTCTCGGTGAAGGTTGTATGTCCATTTTGTTGGCTACCAACGTGTCTTTCATCCGATCCGGGTGGTATGTGCCCGACAATATAGACCTGGGGGTGAAACAAAAAAAAAAAAAAATCATGAAAACGAAAATAAAAATGAAAACCAATATAAATGTTAAGATACATGAATATCATAAAAAATAAACGAGTCAAAAAGGAGAGAAAATTGCACGGCAAAAGGTGAATAGGAAATATTGGGACGTAGTGCAAAGATAATGGTATACATGGTATACCTACAATTTATGAAATCGTATTCAATTAAGGGAATTGAAACGATTCGCAACTCTTGGGTTTTAGTGGATTAGATATGGGAATGGGACTTTGGGTATTGCTCTTATCAAAGGTTCATTGGTGTCAGAAATTTATATGGAAACAGAGTCTGAGATACCAAATTCAATATTCTAAAAATACAGCGAGAAATTTAAAGTAATAATAAAAATAAATGAATACTTATTAACCTAACATGCAGCATCTAGATGTAAACATGAACCCCCCGAAGGTACTTGTTGATTACAAGGACCAGTACAAACTTCTCCCTGCTTTTCAACTATGGTCTATGGATAAATTTTCATCGGATCTTAATATAACAGATAACTTGTCTGGTGTGTTAATGATCAAGCTTTCTTAATCCTTTCTCGGTATCCCCATTAACTCGGCAAATCCCTGAACTCTAGAATACCTTTGGGAACAATAATAACGGGTGATTTTTTAAGAGGTTTAGAACTTTAAAAAAAAAAAACACAAAAAATTCGAAAAAAGGAATGAAATATTTATTTGAATCGATAGTTTGAACCTTGCAATTTAATGTTTAAAGATAATTTCATGCAAATGTTGACCGCGGCTGCGTCTCAGGTAGCCCATCCGCTGAGTCCAATTTTGGCATACTCTTTCACACATATCGGCCGGTATCTCACGAATGAATGCATGGATGTTGGCTTCCAGTGCGTCAATCGAAGCGGGCTTGTCCCTATAGACATTAGCCTTGACATACCCCCACAAAAAATAATCTAATGGTGTCAAATCGCACGATCTAGGCGGCCAATTGACCGGCCCGAAACGTGAAATTAACTGTTCACCAAACTCGCCTCGCAATTGCGCCATTGTTTCGCGTGCTGTGTGGCATGTGGCACCGTCTTGTTGAAACCACATATCATGCAAGTCAAGAACTTCCATTTCGGGCAAAAAAAAGTTTGTTATCATCGCTCGGTAGCGTTCACCATTGACAGTAACGCTGCGATTCGCATCATCTTTGAAGAAATATGGCCCAATAATGCCGCCGGCCCATAAACCGCACCAAACAGTGGCTTTTTCGGGATGCATTGGTAGCTGTTGCAATGCTTCTGGCTGATCTTTACTCCAAATGCGGCAATTTTGCTTATTTACGTACCCATTCAACCAAAAATGAGCCTCATCGCTGAACACAATTTTTCGATAAACAACATTTCGAACCGAGCACGAATTTTGATAGTAAAATTCAATAATTTGCAAGCGTTGTTCATTTGTAAGACGATCCATGGTTAAATTGCAAACCAAACTGAAGCTGTTTGACAGTGACACAAGGTACTAAACACACGTCAGCTGTCAAAACCAGTGTTGCCAAAACCAAACCAGCTTAAAAATCACCCGTTAAAACCTTCAAAGGTGAAAAAAAAATTATAAATCGAATGCTTTCTTTTTTATACCTTATAAATAAATAGTTAGGTATATTTTGAAAAACCGATTAAATTTTAACAAGAAAACTGAGGAATTCTGTCCTGAAATTATTGATATCTTTAGCGTGTATTACTTTTACGTCCAACAGATGGTGCTGTTTTTTTTCCTCAAAAAGTGTTTGAATGCAAATTTTCATAGAAATCGGTACCTAAAGAAGTTTCGGAAATTTAAGATTTTAAACAAAATGAACATTATTTGCATTTTAATGTGAAAATGAAGAAATAATGTGTTTTTGAAATAATTTCAAATAAAAATTTTAAGAAAACAAAGTTAATAGAGCACGCGATATCAGACAACCACTTTATGCAAATTAATGCACATACCAACACAAAAATGATGTTTTCCAAGCGAATCCCTCAGGTATATAAATAAACATATCTATCTATATACTTTTTGCGTTGGATAAACTTAATCGATAATTCCCACAGATGAATATTTGCACAAAAATTGTATATATGTACATATGTACATATACTTACATAAGAATGCAGTACAAGACTTTTGTTGATTTCATATAAACGCGAGGAAAAGTGGGAAGGAAGGAAACAACAACAAATACCTAATACTAATACTACTACTTCTCTTGTGAAATATTCATATCTAATAGCCAGAGTCTTTGAAAATTCTTGACAAACTTTTAGCTTAAAGTTCGAAGAGAGAATATATTATATTATAATGCAGAAGACTTGATTCGAGATAAGCTGTTTTTGCATTTTGACTTTATTAGTTTTCTTATATAACTAAAAACAGTTATAGCTCTTTATATGTAGGTATATGTGTGGGTAGATATGTGTGGGTTTTTATTTGCAAGTCGACAAACATCAAGATGAACTTTGAATTAAAACTAAGTATATATAAACTTGCTTAACCGACTGGGGTCGGAAGACAAACCAAAACTAAAAGTTCGTTAAGAGCTTGTTTAATGTGCAGGTATATGTATAATGTATACCTATGCGATTATGTGTATATTTGTATTTGGGCGAAAAGTTTGGAATAAGCGTTTTTGATCTGAAAATTTTATGTTTTTGTATTTAAGATACTTAAAACATCCAGAGTGGCTCAAAGGGTCTTATCGGTATTATGAAAGGTTAAAATAGATATTGGTTATGTATGTAAGACTTCCAGTGCTATATACCTATACAGGGTGTTTGGTATAAGGTGCACCAAAAAGCTAGAACGAGTGGTATGGGTTAAGGCAAGAAAAAAATTGTATGCGGTCTATTTTCCCCCGTTTGGGCTGGAGGGGCAATTTTCTAAAAAAATGACTTAAAACAAAAAATATTTAAAAACAACGGTAAAACTTACAATGCCATTCTATACCATTTTAGAAAGCCAGAAATCTCTTCTTTAATTTTCATTTTAAATTAAGTTTTGTAAGTGAATAGTTTTTGAAAAATTAATTTTCAAACTTGAAATTTTGAAAAAAATTAAAAAAAAAATTAAAAAAAAAAATTAAAAAAAAATTAAAAAAAAAAATTAAATAAAAAAATTTAAAAAAAAATTAAAAAAAATTAAAAAAAAAAATTAAAAAAAAAATAAAAAAAAAAATTTTAAAAAAAATTAAAAAAAAATAAAAAAAAAAACTAAAAAAAAAATAAAAAAAAAAACTAAAAAAAAACTAAAAAAATTAAAAAAAAAAATTCAAACAAATTTTTCTGTAATAAAATATAATTTGTTTTTCAAATTCAGCTTTTTTTAATTTTCAATAAAAAAACCGGATGCTAAAATGTTTCTTAGTTTTTGAGAAATTAAAAAAAATTAAAAGTACTCTTTTTCGAGGAAAACACTTATATTCTGCTCCCATGTCTGACCGAATCATTGAAGGCTTCTTTGAAAATCAATTTTTGATCATTTCTGGAAAATATCCATACAATTCCAACTTTTCTTCTAAAAGTTGTTTTTAAGTTCAAATTAGTATTGGACAATTGACCGAGTTATTTCTTCTGTAACCGGAGTCCAAATGTTTTTTTAAGATCAATTTTTTTTCGCGGAAACCAACTTTCAATGGAATTTGTAAATCTATAAATTTAGTTAAAAATCTAATCAAAATAGACTGATAAAAAGAAACTACTACCTTCATAGAAAATGATACCAAACAATAGAAAAACTTCATCTATTCAAAAAAAAAAGTCAATTTTCTAAAATGTATTTCAACTAACCTAACCTATTTAAAAAAAAGATCTTAAAAGTAGTCTTTTTCGTTGCCAAACTATGTACGAATATATTTAAACAAACTTTCTTGATATTCAAATAGAAAAATCGAAAGTGAAACTTTTAAGTTAAAAGTTTATAATAAACTTCAATTGTGGTGGTGGTGATGTACGATGTTTGATGTTCGGGAACGATGGGAGTCCTCTTATTTTTTTTTTGCACTTTTTCACACAACAAAAAAGGTTAATAACATTTCCAATATACTTGGATTCAATATAAAACCAAAAAAAAAAAAAAAACAAAACGAAAGACATTTTATTTAAATTTCATTCGAGAATTTTTTTTGCCCAAAATGGAATCTTGTGGAAATACTTTTTTTTTTTTTTGCTGATTCTCATGGTATAGTCTCCGTTATCCTTTTATGTGAAGGGAAAATAAATAAAAGTTAAGCTTGTTAGGTAGATTTTCTTCCTCTTTCTGTACAATATAGGTATGTACATACATAGGTACCGCTTTAACATAGCGAAAAAGTTTATACTTTTTCTCGAGCCATTTTAAAATTGGTACTTTAGCATCACTAAATAGCTTGTCTATGTAGGTATATATGGAATCAAAGATTTTCGGTCTCATTTTCGTATTCTTATGCATTTCAAGAAATTTGCTGTACATTAAAATATCCTATATAATTTTGGCTTGTCTATGCGATATTCCTTTAGAAAAAATAATTACCACTTCACGTCCCAAATGTTCAAAACAGAAGCTTGCCGAAAATTTTATTGGAAACATAACATAAACATTATAGAAGAATTATCGTATTATGTGGACATGTGTGGCTATATTCGACTTACCATAAAATATTGATTTTTTGTTAAGCGTTTTCTATTTCTTTTAAAACGGGCTTGTGGTGGTGAATATTTTAATTACGTCAGTTAAATTCGAATTTAACTCTGATCATCGACAGAAACCGCTAAATTATGCAATGATTTTTCACTAGTGCTTAAACCTGTCACGATGATGACAATAGCCCGCATCGCTTGTATGCGTTGCATCTAACTAACGATGTTCATGGTACCAACTGCCAAGAATAAGGACAAATAAAAGTGTCACTGATTTTGTTCACGATGATCAAAATCGACAAACTTGTCATATACTTACCTTCGATGTTCGAGGTAAAAGCACGTAGACAAGCACGAACATCGTGTGATGTATACCTAATACAAAATTCTAATTACAATTGAAAGAACTCCAAAAATTTAAATCAAACTCAAACTCACAAGTCGTTCTACATCACTTAAATCATTCTATTTGTTATAAACAAAATTAGTACGAAAATGTTAACTACATACAGTGAAATCTCGCTAACTTGAACACATACGAAACGAGGCCTGTTTAAGTTATTGGATTGTTCAAGTTACTGGAAAAAATAAAAATTCCCCTTGAATAAAAAACAGTTTACTAACGTAGTAACCTACAATGGGGAAATCCAAACTTCTGTTGATATAAAATTTATTTGTTCAAGTTAAAGAGTTTCATATGTCTTAATTATTCAACTTATAGAGTCAGCAATAAAAAAGTTCTAGGTAAAGAGGCTTAAAAATTGCCTGTTCAAGCTACAGAATACATAAAAGGGAAAACAGCATTGTTCAAGTTATTGGATTGTTTAAGTTATCGTATTTTCAAGTTAGCGAGAGTCCACTGTACATATATAGTAAAATGGGGATCAACAAAAAATAGTCGATTTTAAAATTTTAAGGCTTTAACTGGACTTAGGGTTGATATTTTTCAAAATTATGTAAGTAATTTATAGAGTGAGATTAGGTGGAACGAAAAAAAAACATAATGACACATTTGAAGAATTTTTTTTATTTGTGATAGGTACTTTTAAAATGTAGTTATGTGTAGGGTAAAATAGGGAAACACAAAAAATTAGCATCCGATTCCAAATTTTCTTTCTCAATAATTTTAGTTTCATTTACGGAATTCTTCAGCAAAATTTCTAAGTTTTTTGTCAAAAAAGTAAATAATGATTGCTTTAAAATTAAGCTATTTTTTTAGTGTGAAATTGGGTGCAACGAAAAAATGGTCTCCGACTTAAAAAAAAAATATAAGTTTGAAAGGTAATTATTTGAGGATGTACCTACCTTGGGAATCACTAGTTTTATATTTTTATCTCCTAAATTTTTAAGTGTGTAAATTGATAAAAAAGGTTAATTATTAATTAAAATTATTTTTTTTTTTATTTCAGATGATGAGCAAAAGTCAACTGCATAGGGTGAGTACACTTATTAAAGGATAAAAGAATCTATTTAATGCTCCACTTGAGCTTATACCTTTAGATATGTTTTTTTTTTTATGTTCCTCTTCCTTATTTTTAAATGACATCGATCGTTCCATCAAACGATGATCGATGTTTACATTTAATATTTTTATATATTTTTTATTTTATTTTTTTAAATTTAATTTTCGATCATTTTCGGCCTCGATTTTTTTCATAATTTAGCTTTTTATAGGCTTCATTTTTATGATGTCTTTAGGGTTAAATTTAGCCTTATATTGACACGATAACAAAGTATAATAGAAAAATATAATGTCATTTTCACTTGTCAGTTGTTTAATGACGAAAATACTGGTAAATTTTTGAGCATTTTAAAAGAAAAATGAAAAATTCAGCAGAAATTAAGGCATAGGTAGGTATTATCAGTCGTGTAAACCCAGCCATAAAACTGTCAATACACAAAGCTGTCAACTTCTATTAATTTCATCCTGAAATTAGTATACAAAGAAATCCTTATCCTCTACTAATTCTAATTAAATATTTCAATTATAAAAGTACATATAAGTACATATGTATGTATATGTTTGTCTTTCATTCCAAGTTGTAAATTTTTTGTTTAAAACTAAGATTTTTCTTCCCGTGCAAAGCCGGAGTGGCCCCGCTAGTTTCTTAATTTAAAAAAAAAAACAAATATTTATGTGAGATTAGTTACGTGGGCGTGATTTCGATAAACGATACGTCTGAAGTTGTACCATTCCTTTCATCTTCATCGGTATAAATTGCATAAATAACTTTCTTTGATTTGCCTTTTGAAAAGTCAGTTGTGCTCTTTCCTCCAAGATCGATGTCATGACATGTAGAAGTACAAATATCTTCTTTTGTTAGACAGTAAAGTTGTGTGGAAAATTCTTAAATTGTTTTCATTGTGTTCAATAACAATAACAAGCAGGTACTATGGAGGTCACATACATATAAGAACGAAACAATAACAAATGTTCACTATTGTTGGTTCTTCTTGCTCTACCGGTATATGGAGCATAATGACAGTCTATTAACAGTTCCTGCTAAATTAATGCTCAGTCGGTCAGGGATATTCAAAGAATTGATTTTCTTTCCACATTTCCTTTCTATATGGTATATGATGTTGATTCTACCTTCATAACAATGTTTGGCCCCAAAAATAATCCAAAGAAAAATAAAATAGGTAGGTATCTAAAAATAAAATGTGCAATGTCGACAATAAGCACAATAGACTTTAAGGGCATTGTGGAGATTTTGTGGTGATGCCCAATAGCCCCGCTCTGCTAATACGTTTGCCATACCCGTTTATACCAATAAAAGAACAAAATAAAGAGAACGAATCGAGCAATGGCATCACTAGACATAAAAAAATAAGAAGAATTTATTTTGAAGGATACAAACAAAAAAAAAACACCCCCAAGAGACTAAAAGGAAAAGTCCATAGAATTGCATACAATGCACAGAGCAGAGCAGAGCACAGACACTAAAGCTAGAATACAATACAAAAGACTATCATCAGTCGACTTATAGTTTTTGAGATTTTATATTCTCGTATAGGTATACCCATGAATCGTCCTGCAAGGCCGCGAGCGGAGGTACATTTGGGGAAAACAATAGACATCGACTCTCATTCGAATCCTGAACCTATGATTCTTTCGCCACCATGTGCACTGTTCAGTTGTGTCTATTTCCATTGAGACGATGTGATGCTGCATTTTAAACAAAAAAATAATAAAAACAAAATCGGTTTTATGGTCGGTTTAATTCGAATAGAATGCAGTTAATTAGTTTGATTGCATCTCAAGGGGCTTTTGTTTTATATTTATGCTTTTTTCAATTTTTATTTTTATGTTCTTCTCAGTAAAGATGACATCTCAACTTGTCACGAAGAGATCGTAAATTAATACGCTTGTGAACTGCAAAAGAATACATTTTTATTAAAATATTAAATATAAAAATACAAAATATAATAAGCTTCTTAGTTTTTTTTTTTTTTAAGAACACTGTCTTTTCTGGCATAACCAATAAGTAGGTTTGAAAGTTAAGCCAATTTCATTGACTTGCAAAAGGTATAAAAGTACCATAAGTAGGTACCAATGGCAGGCTATGAATTCGTAAGATTCTTAAAATAAAATTAAAATTCTTTAAACAAAAATGTATAGGGAAAATGGAATTGCAACACAGTTAGTGGGTCTAACTAACAGTTCGGCTACATTTTTAAACGAATATGTCGATTTTCTTTAAACTTAATATTTAGCGGTTTTAGGCAGTTCTTATGAAATGTTTTTTTTTTTTTATTATTAGCTTAGGACTAAAAATATGGGAACTTGCCATGTACGTTTTTTTAAAGCATTTTTGGGAAATGTTATTCCCTTTAAAAATGGCTCCAGACAATTAAAAAAATCATATCCGTCAAGTTTTGCATTACCACCAATTTTAAGATTCTAATAATTGGATTTATTGCCGTAAATTTGTTGTGAAAGACAAAATATTGTTGCTCGTATATTTTTTTTTAATAACCCCTCCTAATGAACTGAAGTAAAAAAAATTGAGTAGGTACTTGATAAATTGTCGTGAATGTGCCTCAAATTTGTCATTAAAAAATGTCGTACTTATTTTTTTTTTAATATCCTCCCAAAAAGGAGTAAAATGCACTCCAAACAGAAAAATAAATGAGAAAATAATTTTAAATTTGTCGTAAAGTTTTTGTTTAAAAAAAGTGTTGAATTTTTTTTTTTTTAATTTTAATTCCTAAAAACTCAAAAGCTTTTTTCTATTAATTAAGTATTTTTTTTTTCTTTCACTATAATAATCTTTATTATTATTAAATTTACGACAGTTTTTTAGACATTCTTTTTTCTATTTTCAGTTACCCCTTTTAGGAGGTGGTAATGCTAACTTGGCTTAACTCAGACTTATCGAGCGCGAGATTTGTCTTACGACAAATTTACTACAAATTTACGATAAATTTACTGCAAATTCACAACAAGTTTACGACGCTATATAAATTATTGGAACCTTAAAATTTTTTACTTGTTAATGCTCAATGGATATTCCACAAAAACCTAAAGACAGCTTTTTTCTATTAATTAAATATTTTTTTATTTACGATAGTTATTTGTTCTGTCGAGTCTATATTATAGTCTTTATTCTGTTTTCTGTTAATTTTACCCCTTTTTGGGAGGTGGTTATGCTAACTTGAATTAACTTAACATTATCAGGGGTTATTTAAAAAAAAATCAAGCTCGAGAGTTTTTTCTTTAACGACAAAATCACTGCAATTTTACGATAAATTCACGAAAAATTTACTGCAAATTCACGAAAAATTTACTGCAAATTCACGAAAAATGTACTGCAAATTCACAAAAAAAAAATACTGCAAATTCACGAAAAATTTACTGCAAATTCGCGAAAAAAATACTGCAAATTAACGAAAAATTTACTGCAAATTCACGAAAAATGTACTGCAAATTCACAAAAAAAATACTGCAAATTCAAGAAAAATTTACTGCAATTTCGCGAAAAATTTGCTGCAAATTCACGAAAAATTTGCTGCAAATTCACGAAAAATTTGCTGCAAATTCACGAAAAATTTGCTGCAAATTCACGAAAAATTTGCTGCAAATTCACGAAAAAAATTACTGCAGATTCACGAAAAATTTACTGCTAATTCACGAGAAATTTACAGCAAATTTACCAAAAATATACTACAAATTCATGAAAAATTTACTGCAAATTAACGAAACTTAATAAAATTATTAGAACCTTAACATTTTGACATGGTAACGCCGCTAACTTGATGGATACATTGATTTTTAAGTCGCTGAGTCATAAACTATTTACAACTTCACCGTGACCCTCAATCTCACTGCAGTCGTTAATTTCAGTTGAAAAAGTTTTTTATCATTCAACTAGACAGACATTCTCAAATTAACAACATTGACATTACATTAAAAATTATATATGTACATATATAAAGTGTAAAAATTTCCATATTATTCTCTCTTTGCTTTTGATTATGTCATAAGATTTCATCAAACATTTTTTGCTCCTGATGATGATTCTTCAAACATAATTTAAATTAAAACTTTATGAGAATGTTGTCAAAATCATTTTAATTTGCATTAATTTTAAAGACTCACAAACTGTATGTATATTAACGTCCGTCCGTATCGTCCGCTGTCGTCGTCGTCGTTGACTGATTTATAAACATCATAAATATTCTTGGTTTTCTCATTTTTGTCCCATCCTTCCCTTCGTCCTTACAAGTCCAAAAAAACAACAATACATACCATTGACTTGTTCCCGGAAATGCGTCTGCATATTTGACTCTAATTAAATGTCTCTTATTAAAAAAAAAAAGGACACAAGGAAACACAAACGAGAAATATGAAAACCAGACCAAACCTTCAACGGCGGCGCGTTGCGGAGTGCGGTGGGAAGACGGTGGCGGCGTATTGTTACATGAGACTTAATTCTCCCATCAACATTAATGGCAAACACGAGGACCAGAGGACAAAAATTGACGGTTGTAAAAAAAAAATAACAATTACGCAATGCAAACGCACGGAGCGCACAGCACAGGATCCACATCATTAATCTAAAATCCTGGCGGTAACGAGCAAAAACTTGAAATAATTCTATGCTATCTAATCGTTTTTTGCCAATTAATTATAATTATATTTTAGCTCACGAGGCAAGATTGGGTAGGGTGTACTTATACAAATACAAATACATAGGTATATACATACGTATATATGTACATATTTTGGACAAAAAAAATCTCTTCTTTACTTAAGCGTCTCAAAATATTGTTTGTTCTTGTTTTTATATATTGATAGGCAACATCAACACAGGGCCAGAAGCATTTAGTCCTAAGCTCTTCGATAAATATTGACAATTTGAAAAAGGATATTTTTTGAAGTGATTCTCATTAAAACAGATCGAATTATTAAATTTGTCGTCCTTTTGTATATTTTAAACTGAGAGAGGCGATGAGCGGCGATGGCGGGTCGGTATTTGCATTAAAGGGTCATTTATAAAAAAAAAAGTTTGGATTTTAGGAAGTGATGGGGGTTTGGTTTTTTTTTATTTGTATCAAAACGTGCTTAGGAACATTCTCATCAAAGGATCCACAGATTTTGTTTGAAGGTTAGGTTTAGCGAAGATATTTCTTTTTACTAAATTTCTGTTATCGATTATTGTGAATTTAACTTCATCAATATGTGAGCCGTCTATCGAAAAGTGGGACTTAAAAGTTAATACAATTCTTAAATTTTCTTTTCTTTTTTATTATAAACTTTATAAGAATTAAACGCTTATTCCTAAAAAAACAGGAATTTTCTTTAAATTAAGTATCAATTGATACCCTAAGTGTCAGGTTGGTAATGCATTCATAACTCTCGTGCCTTTGTACACTGTTTCATTATAATTTTAGTTTCATCATTTTATTTCTAAAAATAGGTAGGTACTAAAATTTGATTTTTTTTCGGAAACGGCTTCTGCGGTTTGAATGAAATTTTGTAAAAAAAATAATATTTTATTTTTACTTGCATTATAAAGTGCTATATGGCAAGTTATGGATTCGTAAAAAAATCGAAATTGAGGTTTTGATCAAGATGACATTAGGATGATAGCGAAGTTGAAAAAAGTTGGTCTCGCTATTCTGTCTGTCTGTTTGTCCTTTCGGCTGTAGCCTAAACGGGTGGATCGATTTTCTTTAAACTTGGTACATAGCGTTTTGGGCATCACGTTTTTTTTAATTTTTTTTAAGACCAAAAAAAAAACGGTACCTGTCGTACAATTTTTTTTTTTAGCAACAAAACTTTTTTTCTAAAAAAGTGTGCCCACCACTTTAAAAAAAAAGTCCAGTAACTTTTTACAAAAAGGCTATCATTTACAAAAAAAAATTATTTTAAATGGTATCTACCATAGAACCATTTTTTCGATTTTCAATTTTGTCAAAAATGGTTCAACTGAATTTGAGTTTTTTAAAGAATTAAAGAATTTTTCAAAAAGTATTGCATACGAAATTTTTTTTTTTTTTTTGATTTTTAAAAAAAGTTTAATTTTTTTTTTTTGAGAACTTAATAATTCGAAAACGACTTGGTCGATTTTTTTTAAACTTGGAATCCACCAGTTTTTTGACATTATCTAGCAGATTTTAAATACAAATTATTCTCATACCCAAAAATAACGGTACCTTCCATACAGATGTTATAAAATCGGTATGGAAAATCTCATTTTTCTCAAAAACGACTCCTACGATTTTAATTAAAATTTTGTGTGAGCATATCAGTACGATCTACTATATTATAGGAAAAAAATTATCTATCGATTAAAAAAAGTATCTCTCATAGAACCATTTTTTTTTTTTTTTTTTTTTTGATTTTCCACAATCTCATTATCTGTTGAACCGATTTAAATCAAATTTTTAAACAATTTATAAGAAAAAAACAAAAATTTTGGATTTAAAAAAGAAATCAAAATTATTTTTTTAAAATTCGACTGAAAATCACACTGAAAATCAGTTATGTAAATGCGATATTCTAAATCATCAAAAAATATTTTTTTCTGAAAAAGTCGATTTGTTAGCGGCGTTCTTTTTGTCAAATTTTTCAAAACCAAAATCTTTTATCGATAACTGAGGGTTGGGTAGTTTAATATGTTCATTTAATTATTCATCTTTAACAATTATAAAAAATCAAAATAAGTCATAGCGCCCAAAAATCTATGTCCCTCAAATTAGCAGACCAAATTCAGTAGAACAAATTTTTTTTATAACTCATCATTATGCGCTAATTAAGTACCTAACAACAAAATTAAGTGCTTCATTACTTTTGTTCTAAATTAATGTTCAAGTTGATTTCAAGTTATCAAATCAATTCCCCGGAAAATGCTTAAAAGCAGGGAGCTATTTAAGTGCTCTAGGAATCCAAAATACTTTTTTCGACCCAAATCTTTTTGATTAAAAGCTCACGAATTAAGTTCCCAGTTTTCAGAATTTTTTTCAATTTAGTTAATTTTGATTTTATTTTTTTATTTTTTCAAATCTTGAAAATATGGTACCTACTTAATTCGAGCTCCACGAGCTTTTAATAAATAAAAATTTGAGTCGAAAAAACTTGAAATGTTCGAGAAAATTCCAAATAAAGTTAGCAGAACATGGTTTTGTATGGGAAACTAGAAACAAATTTTTTTTTTTTTTTAACAATTTTAAAATTTTTTTTTGGATTCCTAGAGCACTTAAATAGCTCCTAAATACTAGAAAAAAAAAACTTTTTTTCTTGCGTTTTAATAATTTTTCGGAAGCACTTAATTTTGTTGCTGGGTACTTAATTAGCGCCTAATGACACCAAAAAATTTTGTTTTGCTGACTTTGGTCTGCTTACTTGAGGGACATCAAAAATCTACAAATTGCCCAAAAAAATGTCACAAAGCCAGAAATAAATTTCAAATATCCTAACACCAAAAAAAGTACATAATATGTCATATCGACCAAAAGATGTCTAATGTTTTTAAATTTGGGCATTGTGACATAATTTTTTTTATTTAGGGCACTAAGACGTTTTGAGTTTTAAATAATATCGCCCAAACTCATAAATAAAAATTATAAACTCCAAAAAATCCAATTTTTTAATAGGTACAGAAAATTTCTTAAAACATTTTGTGCCGCTAAAGCCTGAACTGGTGACCCCCCCGCCCGTCCCGCTCGTGAAGATTTTTTGCGTGGTTCGAAAGATACTACCTATTCCCTGAGACTTGTCAGTCAACAGCACTGTTGCACTCAAATTTAATTTCTTGTACTGTTTTTAGTTTATTAAAGCTCTGCAAAGTTTTCTTCGTGACATTCTGAAAAATGCGTCTGTTTTTCGGCTTTACTACATTTTTTGAATTGGGTTTTATGACTTTTGGTGATAATACCATTTAAGAACTATAGAAATCGTCATAAGGTCCAAAATAAATGCCTGAACGCCCAAGGTGTATATCATAATTACGGTGACCATCCGTTCATTATAATAATGAACAGTTCTGTATTTAAAGATGATGTTCATTATGAATTATTTCTTACACGAAAACACATAAATGTTCTGTATTTCAGAAGTTGTTCATTATTTATTCTGTATTTTGTACAAATTTTTAAAAACAATAACATAAATAATAGAGCAAAATTCATTGACAAAAAAAATAGTAATGCTAACGTGCCCTTACCGATTGAACGAACGAACAAGACATGTATTACAATTTTATTTTGTCCTGAACGCACTCCATTGGTTTTGACATCATCTCCCAGGTACACACTAAAAACTATTAAAATTAAAAAAAAAAAAATTGGTTGTCTCCTGCCTGCGTTGTTAAAATTGGTAAAGCTAAGTACAGACGATTGTCAGATCTTACAATATTGTCAGAACTGTCAATGGTCTGACAATAGCTGAAAATTAGCTGACAATTGACATATTTCTTACAATGAAAAATTGTCCGTTCACACGGTTGGTAGATTTCATCCAAAAGTCTGACAATTTGATTGTCAGCTCTTGTCTGACAATTTTCGGACAATAATATATCTGAAAAAATTGTCAGCTTGAAAATTTTCTGTTCAAACGGTTGGCAGAACTATACAAAATTTTTTTGATTGTTTACATCTTTTTGGGGGAGGCATCATTACTTGGCGGATGTTCTGCAGCATTCTTATCGATTTCCTCTGCATTAAATAAAGTATCTTTTTCTTCTCTCCTTTTAATATAATATGTAATATTTTCGACCATTGATGCCTCGTCCATTGTTAGATTTTTTATCTATTTTTATTCAGAAATGCGACAAAAAATCAACAACATGCAAAAAAGAATTAATAAAAGACAAATGGCGGCCGAGCATGACCACTTAATTTATTCCGAATAAAACTACACAACACAAGGAATTGATATAAAATGTAATTGAAGTGAACTAAATAAACAAACTCAAAAAGAAAATATTTATAAAGCAATATATGTAGATACATATTTTTTCTTTGAGTTTATTTATTCAGTTGTGCAAAAACTAAAAATTTCCAACACAAATGTTTTTTTTTATCTCTTATCTCTCACTGACATTTCGAACAATGAAGAAATTGTCAGCAATTGTAAGATGTTTTCAATGAAAACATCTGACAATGACCAATGAGTCTGACAATGTCCTAATCGTCTGACAATCATAAAATTGTGTGTTCAGACGATTGTAAGATACCTGACAATTTTTTGTCAGATTGTCGTCTGACAATGACCTGACAATGACGTTTCTCACAATATTGTCAGACAAAATTGTGTGTTTAGACGATTGTAAGACATTTGGGACAGTTTTTTCCTTGACAGATCTGACAATATTGTAATATCTGACAATCGTCTGTACTAAGCTTAACTTTTACTTAAAATTTTGTATTAAAAGCAAACAAAAATATTGAAATTTATTTTAGTCAATCCTAATCTCTGATGCCACCGAGAATGTAAAATCTATTTTGATAACTAAATACAATTATGAACTCAGTTGTTTAGAAAGAATACTTAAAAAAAAAAAACAGAACTTAGTGAAGGAAATTTACTCTTCAGAAAAATATCAACATCCCTAAAAATTGGCTGTGTTAATTTAAAAAACTTTAATGGTCTTATTTATAAACGTTGTCTAACTTTAGACAACTGTCCAACTTTGAAAAATGTGCTCAAAAACCTTGTGTATTGTTGTCTTATTTTGCCTAACTTAGACACAAGAGTAGATTGTCTTAACCTTAAATAATGTGATATTTATTTTTTATTAATAAAGAAGATTTCCACAAATTTGAAAATAGTTAGACAGTGTCTAAGTAGACAAAAATCTAACAAATACGAATGTAAGTTTGTATGTCCTTTTGTTTGTTTGTTAGAGTTTTTTGTTTTAACCCCCTTTTAGACGATCGTCAGTTCAGTTATCAGTTCAGTTGTTAGTTCAGTTAAAAAAGACATTGTATTAAGACGTCAGTCCGGTGTTAAGTTAAGCTTTCATTTTACTTGTGAGCAGTCGAAGGTCAGAAGAAGAATTACATTGCGTAATGGACGATGAAAGCCTTATTGCAATAACTGAACCGACAACTTCAGTTTTTGCATTTAGACATCAGTTTAACTGAAAGCTTAACTGATAACTAAACTTAAACTGAAACTGAAATGATCGTTATTTTGTTTTTAATTTTAAGTTTTATGCAAACAAAGACTGAATTTATGTACCTTCTCTTTTTAAATTTATTCTTTTTTCTGTAGATATTTTTTTAACTAAATGGAAAAAATTAAAATTGAATTGAATTTTGTTTCTTTTTTCATGTGTTCATTATTTGCAATTTGAAAATATGGTCACCGTAATCATAATGCCAAAATTCAAAAATCTTTTGGCAAAACGAATTAGGGATGAAACGCAATTTTTAAGTTATGACATTAATTTTTGGTTTTTTGGCACTTTTTTTTTTTATTGTTGGGCTATGTGACCATTTTACGACATTTTTCGATTTGGCGTTTATGTTTTGGGCGAAAAGACCTAACAGCTTAACATTCTTTTTCAAAACAATTTCGATGAAATTTTATAAGAAGATGTTTTTTTTTTATTTTCGTTCCAAGTCGCCCAGGTACTTTTCTTTAAGGTTCTCAAAATGCGGATAAATTCTAAAAAAAGTGAATGATATGAAAGTGCATTTTTAGCCTCGAATTTGAAAAAAAAACTTTAAATTAAAAAAAAAAAAAATACATTTTATATATTACGATGCCCTTATCTTGTAGATCGTAGATAGATGAAGGGAAAGTTTCCCCAAAAGGGATTAGTGTTCTACAAAAATAGAAAAAGACTTCCACTTACTGTTATAATCAAAATAATATCGAATTATCCTGAATAAATAAATTTAAGCTTTGTCAAAGACTTCTTGTATCGTAGTTGGATATAAGATGAGTAGGTATATATGAACAAACGAAAAATATCTTTACTCTTGTCGGGAAATACTGATGCTGAAATCAAAGCTTTATATAATATTAGCTTGCATTTAGTGACTTTTTTTAAGATATGTAGATAGATAGATTTTTATTTCGTTATAAGTATTACAATGGATTGTTACCGCACATTTTACATTTAAGAGATTCGATACAATGGCGCAAAATTTTAAACGATTTAGTACGATGTTAAATTATTTTTAATATGATGAATATGTTTTAACATCTTACTAAATCGTTTAAAATTTTGCGCCAATATGTATATCTTTCAACTAGAATATTATTTTTTAAGGGCTTTTTTAAGGACATTTTTTTATTTTAACAATAAATTTGGAGGAAACACGAAAAAACCTCCATTAGAAAAAAAAAAAAAAAAAATTTACAAGATTTAAATTACTTAAGATAAATTAAAACTAATGACTAGAGAGAAAAAAAAAATAGATTTTATACTATAAATTGACATTGAAGAGAGAATTAATAAATTTAGAATTAATTTAAATAAATTAACATTTAGATAACAAAAATATAAAATTAAATTAACAGCAATAAATATATATTTAAGACAATTTAGAAAGAAAAAAAAAATAATCTAACAAACAAAAATAATATAAAAACAAAAATACATAAATAAATTGATAAACAATTTAATAAATAAATAGACAAATAAATAAATAAATAAATAAATAAATAAATAAATAATTAAATAAATAAATAAATAAATAAATAAATAAATAAATAAATAAATAAATAGATAAGTAAATAAATAAATAAATAAATAAATAAATAAATAAATTAATAATAAATAACTAAGTAAATAAGTAAACAAATAAATAAATAAGTTAATATTAATATTAAATACAATTAAACAAAAAAAACGAAAATGTGATCACAGGTTGTTTATCCTGAACAATTAGGTATACAACAATTAGTTATTATTAAGTTGGCTTATGAGAACATTTTCAGCAAGATCTAACCGATTTAAAAATGAAACTGTTAATTTTTGAATTCTCTGCGAAATCAATTCAACATTCGCTCTTTCATGGAGATCGGAAGTCGAGTGATGCCAAGGAAGGTCAAGCATCATTTTTAAGATTTTATTTTGAGATATCTGCAACTTTTGCATATGACATTTAGCTACATTTTTCCAAACGGGACAACCATACAAAAGAATTGCTTGAAAAATAACTTTGAGAATTATTATTTTATTTTCGTTTGACAGTAAAGACTTTCTATTAATGAAAGGGAATAGCATTTTTATAGCTATGTTAACTTTTTTTATTGTTTGGGTTATATGGTGGTTGAAAGTTAATTTGGCGTCAAGGTGAATGCCGAGATATTTAACTTGACGTTCCCAAGAAACAACTTTTCCAAGGATTTGTAATTGGTTGCTTGGAAGATAACAAGCTTTTCTTTTTCGCGTGAAAAAGATGGCTTGCATCTTATCAGCATTTAATTTAATTTTCCATTGGTTATAATATTGTTCCAATATTCTAATCGCATTGTTTAGGTTCGTCTCAATGTTAAGACCAAACTCATGCGATGAGAGTATGGCTGTGTCGTCAGCAAAAATTGCTGCTTCACAATTTATTATTTTAGGAAAGTCAGATGTGTATAAGTTATATAAAATTGGCCCAAGGACTGAACCTTGAGGTACACCATAACTAAAACATATCAATTCAGAGACACCACTATTAACATGAACTTTAAAACATCTACCTGACAAGAAACTTTGTACAATTTTACACAGATACGACGGAAAATTCAGTGATAACAATTTATATATCATGCCATCGTGCCAGACAGAATCAAATGCTTTTTCGATGTCTAATAAGATCATTCCTGTGGATCTTCCTTCAGCTCGATTACTTTTAACATGGTTAGTTATTCGGAGCACTTGATGCGAAGTGCTGTGAAATCTTCTGAAACCAAATTGTTCATCTGGATATAAACTACCATTTTGTATAATTCTAAGAATTTTTTCTTTAATTATTTTTTCATAAACTTTGCTGATATTGCTGAGCAAACTTATTGGCCTATAACTTTCAGCCCTTACCGAAGGTTTGCCCGCTTTTAAAATTGGCACAACTTTAGCTATTTTCCAGGCATCAGGAAAGTATTGCATTTTGATACATGCATTTATTACGAAAGTAAGGAATAGAATTCCGATCTTAGGTAATTTTTTTAAATAAATGTTTCTAATTTGGTCAAGACCACCTGTTTTCCTGACTTGTAGATTGTGAACAATTTTTGCTACATCCTCTGGAGTTGTGAAACTATTTTCAGGTATTTCGACGGTGCTATGGTTTAAATTTAGTACAGTATAATCTACTAAGCGGTTTGTTGCAACATTACCAAGGTTTTGTGATACCGTATGATTTTTAGAGAAGTTAAGTGCAAGTGCATTTGCTTTCTCCAAATCAGTAAAAAAAGTGTTTGTGTCCGTTTTTAGGAAAGGAACCTGTCTATGTTTGTTCTTCACAATTTTAACAATATTCCAAAAAGGCTTCGCGTTTTTTTGTAGAGTACATAATTTGTTGTTCCAATCATTATTTCTTTTGATTTGCAATTCTTTAGCGATAACACTATTTAGGTATGAAACATTATCTCGAAAAACAGGCTGACGGTATCTTTGCCATTTTTTTTTTGGATGTTTCTATTTTTAATAACTTCCAAAATATGAGAGGGAAGATATGTAGAACAGTTTTTTTTCACAGCTTTTGGGACGCATTCGTCAACAGAGCTTATGATGTCCTGGGTAAAGTTTTGAACAATACTGTCAACATCATCCTTCCTTAAAACTCTTTCTAAATTGGTAGAAGTATTTCTAAGCTTTCTCTTCATATTTGATCGAAAACGTGACCAGTTAGCATTTTTAAGATCTTGGTAATATAGTGGTTTTTTTTCCCCTGACCAAAGAAGACGACTAAGTACAGGATTATGATCGGAGCTGAGCTCATTTAAAGTAATTGGTGAAGTTAATTTATTAGAAATATTTGTAACAAAAATATCAAGGACAGCTGGACATCCACGAGAACTTGCAGGAAAATAAGTAGGACTAGGAGGAAACAAAATAGATACAGGCAACGTTGCAGACAGATTAGACAAAACATTTCCGTAGGAATTTGCTCTATTACAACCCCAGTCTCTATGTTTGCAGTTTAAATCTCCACCAATTAAAAATTCACCTCTGATTGCGAAAAGTTTTCTCAAGTCATGATTCAAGCATAATCTTTTGTAACTAGATGTTGAACCACCCGGAAAGTAAACACAATATATTTTGATTGTCCTAAAATTTCTTAATTTGACTTTTTTTTAGGGTATTCTTATAACATCAAGTCCTAACGATTAATGTGTGAAATGTAATTACACCACATTCACCGAAGAAATCCCAGTTGATCAATTTTATTTTATTGTTTTTTTTTTCTTCTCTTTTTTGACGAACATTTCTGTGTTTCCCTTTACTTTTTTTGGTTTTGAACTGACCTAAAAGACCACTTAACAATCCAAATCGTCCCATATAAATCAGCTCTTGAATCCAAATCTTGATTAATAGTTTAGAGTATGTAATGGGAAAAATTCAGTATTGTATAAGTAGGTACCAACCTTGCAACAAAAAAGAAAAAAAAATTAAATACGACAAAAAAAAACTCTATTAAATGCTCAAATTAAACCAAATCAACAAAATGGAGCAATTTTTATGTGGCATTGGCGTAAATTACCTTCAACTGCATCACACAAGCTCAACAAAAAAGCAAAAAAAAAAAAAAAAAAACAAAAAAATACCTCAACCACTTCACAATGGTAATAATTCACTGCGGTAAGCTTTCTCAACCTCTCTGCTGAATCCTGTCTGCCACCCAAGTTAGGGTTCCTCACCGATTGTTTTTTTTTTTCGTTAAGTGGCTCCCTATCTGTGTAGGTATATATGGAGTTGTTTCTCCAGATCCTTAACGAACATTTAAACACAGTCCAGAACACACCAAATTTAGGTATGTTATATTAAGCATCCCTGGGAACAAGGAAACAACAAACAAAAAAAAACTAGCGAATAAGTGCAATTGCGGATGTGTTACATTTTTTTCTTTCATTTTGGATACAAAAAGTAACAGTATCTACACCTATCTCTGGGGGACATTACCCTGGCTGCGGCAGCGAAGGGAGCGTGAGTTGAATTCCAGACACCACACATTTATTCGCCGCGAAAGTAGCATCAGGGACTTTATGCAGAAGATCTCACGAAAATAACTAATTATTCAACGGTAATTAATTGTCCATTAGGGCCAAGTGAGTACATTATAAAAAGTAAACGGTTTTTTTCTAGTTCTTGCAGTTAGGAAATTATCTCAAGAATTTCCCTTTTGATAGATGGGCGGGTATTGCGGGGAAGCGGCGCAGCGGTAGATACTTTTAAAGTTTCCCGATGCATATGAATGGAGATAAAATGAATCACCTCTTAGAATAGAAGATGAAGGACAAAAATGAGCTTTGTTTTTTTTTTAGTTCACTCCACAGGAGTCTGGGGGACCTCATTGATTCAAAACATCTTTGGTCAGCACTTAAACAAATAAAAATAAAACCACCTTTTTCTGGTACCTAACTTAAATAGGAATAGCGTTACCATGTAATATGTAAATTTATTTTTTTCCTGAGGATTTGCTTCTATTTTTTTTTTTTTTTTGTAGATACGTGTCCCTTTCGGTTTGAGTTTTTGTAGAGTTCCTGAGGGCTTGAGAAAAAAAAAAAAAAGTATGTAGATACCAAAAACAAAAATATGTAGATACGAATGTTAGTGGTATTGTCCCTGGGCACAACTTGCTTTCTCCTGACATTTCATTAAAAGTCGTTATGCAAATTAAAGCAGAAGTTTAAAATACACGCCAAGCAGGTGTTCGCCATAGCCCAACGCCATCGTAGTAGTCGACGTTGTTGTAGTCATTGCAGGAGGAAGGTTCCGCATCCGCATTTCTACACCGCATTTCAGAAATGATGGAGACAAATTCCAGTTGCCCATCAGGACGACTCGAATGATGATAAAGGAAAAGGAACACTTTCTACAAATATAGTAGGTATCTATAGAGTAGAAAAAGGATGATGATGATGATGAGGGGGCCTATATCTATGTATATTGGGGGGGAAGTTGCTGGTGCGGGGGTGATGGTGAAAAAGTTTCCGTTTTTAATTACTCCTTGACTATGAGCGGTCTTTGTCCGTCAGTTGGTTGCGGATATAGGGATGTGGTGTTGGTGGATCGCTTTGTAGGAGGAGCTGATGGTGAATGTCTTTTGGCTGACATGCGGCCTTATTTTTATTTATTTTTTTTTTTAAGCGCTCCTATCTATCCCGGTGTGATGTTGGTGTAGGGTGTCTGTCCGCCTTTGGATCGATATGGCCAGTATCACAAACAATTTACCGCACATTCTCGTTTCAAGTGGATCCTGTTTCGAAAAAGAAGACAGTTGGAAGGAGTTGACTTTGATGGGGGGGAGGGAGAGAAAGTATTTGAGGAGAATTTGTCGGAAAAGTCCAAACCAAAAGACACCAAACACCGGCTGAGGAATGACTTCTAATGGTATTCAGGATTTTTATCCTCTCACAGCTGCAGCTTCTTCTGTTTCCAGTACCTTGTGTTCCCTTTCTTTTTTTTTTTTTTTTTTTTTGTTTTAATCAGTTTCTTGTATCTTGACATTAACAAGGGCAAGTTAGAGTCGTGATGGGAATGAACGGATGGGAGTTGTGTGATGGTAGCTGTATAAGCTTAGATGTGGTGGTTAGAGGTTTTCATTATCGATTCTTTATATCTTTTGGTCGGTCGGTATGGTTTGTGGCTTTTATTTAATTTTCTTTTATAGCATCCTTCTGCAGATCGCAAGGGGAATCCTGCTCAGTCTATATACTTACACAGAATCGTGCTTATATATTTAAACCCACACTTTTGTCCTCTAGTTCGGGAATAGTATAAGGTAGATATAGATAGGTATGTGTATGGGAATATCTCAAGCAGATTTTGCAGACCTTAATCTTAATCTATAAGATTTAGTTGCACAATTGGAAAAGCTTTTAGATGGAATTTATCAAAGAACATAATTCCAAAATAATTGATGCCTACAACAACTGGCATCAGTAAACAGGAAGTAAACATTATATACAGATAGACATCCTATGGGATATACAAACGATGATGATAGCCTAGGTTACGCGAATTTGAGAGAGGTAAAAAAAAACACAAACAAAACGTGTTGGCTTATTATTGGCTGTCGGAGGGATTTGTGGTTGTTTTTTTTTTTTTTTTTTTGGGGTAAGGTATTCAAAGGAATCTCTTGTAAGATTGTGATATCTTTATTTATAGATTCATGAGAAAATAAAGTTTAGCCCAAATAATTCGACAGGATTTTTTATTTGTTGAAATGTCAGTTTCTGTTGGCTAAACTTAAAGGTACCTATATATATAATTTGTTAGTTAGATTAGTCAAAGAGGAGATAAAAAGAAGAAAATAACGATAAGCCAGAAATCAAAGAACAGTGATAATATTCTGAGGAAAGATTTTGAATTATCAAGATTTTGATGCGGAAAATAAATTCGTAGGTAAAATGAAAACTCTTTGCACTTTCAAGAAAAAATTTAGTTTAAAAAAAAAAGAAAAATACACCACTGGGTCGGTTGAACTTGCTCTTACACTGAAAAAAAAAATCGCTTGGCTCAATAAATTTTTTGCTGATATTGCGAACTTTATTTGTTTAAAAAATTTCTTGTCAATTTTATGGCTCAGTTATATTCTGCTTATTGAAAATTAAAATTTAAAAATTAATTAATGACCGGTAGATTGTGTTATACTTTTTTTTTTTGATACAATATCTAAACTCATACATTCCGCCAAACATTTTTTTTAGAAAACAATTTATTTTTACTTGATAAATGCGTTTTGTGGAGATCCGTTAAGTTAGCATTACTACTTCAAAATTTTAAGCTTCTAAAAACTGGACAAATTTGGAATTTATCGTAAATTTGGCGTGCAAAAAAAAAAATTGTCGTGGTAATGCTAACTTGACGGACATGTTTATTGGCCCAACAATTAACTATTTGGCTTACAAATTTTATTAGGATAGTGTAGTAAAAGAAATCCGGAATGCAAATGGAAAGCAAATTTTTCCAATTTAATAAATAATTTCATTGATTCAACAAATAATTTTGTTTGAATCAACGAAATAATTTATTGGCACAATAAACGAAATTCGTAAATTGAATAGGAACTATGATGAGGGATTTAGGTGCTATGTTGGTGCTTCTTATGTGGCGGGACTTAAATACTCCTTCCCTTACCCTTCAAACTTGTGGTGTTCCCAGCTTGACTTCAAGCTAGGAACACCACACCACCAAACGCAATATTTAAAAAAAAATAATGATTGGGAATTAAGTGCTATTTTCGGTGCTCGTAATTTCGCGAAACTCCAAATTATATATTCCACGATTTGACCTTGAAATTTAGTACCGAAAATAAATAGTCGTGGTGACTTTCTATACTAAATCATTAAAAAAGTAGCTACAAATTAGATGAAAAATGAGTTAATTAGAAAAAAATAAACCGATTAGCCTTTCTACTCCCAATGGTTCGGTTTTAAATGCTCCTACACTAACCCCCTTATCTGTGGTGTTCCTAGCTTGACGTCAAGCTAGCAAGGGATTTTAGTTACTTATTAGAATCAGCACTAAATAAACACTTAATTCCTGCATCATTAGAATTTTAAATTTCAGTTGTGGTGTTTCCAGCTTGACGGACCTTTGCTAACGTTATTTTGCATGATATGATGAAACGAGCCAATGTAAAAGGCAATCAATTTTACCACTGCGGGGGTCTTAAAATGTATTTTCCAAAAAAATTAAGAGAAATCTTGGTGCCCCAAGGTTTCATGAATTCCCAGGTTCCCCTCCTTGAAAGCAACGTAACTTCTGGGTTTCCGGTCGAAACTTTAAGAATTTTTATAAATAATTGGTTGATAGATACTTTAATAACAAATATTTCTGTTAAAATCTGCTAGATAAAGTTGAAATTTGTTTATTGCCAAGTTTAATAAAAATCGACGGTGTCGTTCTCGGAAAAATTATTGACTATTGCAAAAAATAAATAAATACAATTCTAAGCCTTTTTTTAAATAAATAATTGCATGACAGTTACTCTTTCTAAATACAGTAAAATTAAATTTTTTTTTTAACTGGAAGATTGCATACATTATGTTCTGCCAAATTTAAAGCAAATCAGTCTACCCATTTAAGCACTAACTTGATGTACATTAAACAGTGCAAATATATAGAGACAAAGGGTACCTATGCCAAAAATCTTTTTTTTTTTTTAGTTTTCCATTATCGAAGAGCTATACCCTTTGTGCAGAAGGATAATAATATAATAAGTTGTGGAATATTTCATCTTAGACACTTAAATACATAAAACTGAAGTTCTGAAGTTAATTTTTTTATGCCACTTGAAAAGTCTTAGAGCGCTCGGAGATCTCTTCATCGTAGAATTATTTTCTTTATACTTTCTTAATATTCTTTAACCTCATAACATGCTATCATTTCAGATTTTCTTCGTGTAACTTCAAGTAATAAAGATGTTTTGGTCACTCTTGACTTAATATACTATTCAATTCAGTCAAAAGAGACTAAAATGTCAATGGAAGTTTAATGGGACACTTTGTTTGCTGAGTTAACAATCATTTTAAATCCCAAGTTGATATTTTATATTGTTCCAAACCGGAATATATTTTTTTTTTTTTTTTGTAAATTTAAATAAGAAAATCTTACAAGACCTCTATATATACATTATACAACCTTATAACTCTTATCTCTCATAGCAGCGCAGCAATAAAATTGCATCTTAAAAAATTTTACACAATCACATTTTTGTGTGCAAATCGTTTCTATATTTTTATTTTGTAATATCTTTCGCTACTTTCATCATGAATATTACAATCAACGAATTTCTTTTCTTTTTTTTTTGTTGTTGTTTCCATTTGTTATTTTTTTTTTTTTTTGTTGGCCGTAAAATTTTCCAATCCCCTCGTGCTTGCACTAAAAAGCTTTATTTTTTTTGCTATAATATTTTCCACCTTTAATCTGCAAGAGAAGAATATCCCGATTAATTTATACCCAGGACAACAACGATGAGAACGATGAAATTTAAGTATTTTTTTTTCGTTGTTGTTGTTGTTGCTGTATAACAACCGAGCAGTCATTTCGTCACAAAAATGTAATTTAATTTCTGCTATAAAATTTCCTTCCATATACTAAAATTAATAATAATAAAAAAAAAGGGAAAATTAATTTACCTCGCGCGAAATGAGAATAAAAGATGAAAGCAAATCCCAACATAATATCAGAAAATATCGCACTAAACCAGTAGCTGGAGCCAGTAGAGAAAATAAACATACATAATATAAATTGATAAAGGTGGCAGCACCCGACTTAATGATTCCTTTGCCCCACTGCTTGTCGCTTGCTTTACCCAATGGAAGCCACGACGACCAACCGCGACGGTGGCGGCGGAGCAGCGCAGCGGTGGCGGTGGCGTTGGCTACATAACACCTAAGAAAAATGAGAAAGACTTTTATCTTTAAGCGATGCTCTAGAATAAACCACTCGCCATTTCTCCTATTCGATTTGATGGAAAATAAAGTCTTGAATTTTTATATTTTTCATGGAGCAAAAGATTATTAGCTTAGATTTAAGGCCAACGAAAACGATGATAATATAACGAACAAAAGGATATTTTAACTGATGTCACTTTACTTTGCTGTAAAGACTTGGATCAAATATCTAGAATAATTATTAATACTGCATTATCTTTGGATGGATTTATTATTTGTTATAAAATGAAGTAATGAAAAATTGGAAAATGGATTTTAGTACAAAAGGCCTTTGAAAAGACTTCAAACATTCTGAATTTAACTTGTCTTTATTCCTTTCTTTTCGAATATCCCATAAA
Organism: Epistrophe eligans; assembly: GCA_951394125.1. NCBI lineage: Eukaryota > Metazoa > Arthropoda > Insecta > Diptera > Syrphidae > Epistrophe > Epistrophe eligans. The sequence goes on along the minus strand of OX596029.1, from coordinate 33,788,027 downwards.
TAGTGTGCTGACTTATTTCAATAGGGGTCATGAAAATTCCTAAAACATCATCGATGGCTTACTAATTATTGCTAATTTCTAAACTTATCCAATTACTTATTTTTTTCGAATATCCCATTAAAGAGGTGCTAATGAGATTTACGATCTTAAAAAAAACTTCAAGAATTCTTAAAAAAAAACTGGCCGAACCGATTAATAGAACTGATTGACTTTTTGTGACCAATTATTGACCTATCAGATATTACTTTACTTTTAGAATATCCCATAAGTGAGGTGCTTAAATGAGAGACCTTAAAAAAATTTAAACATTCATTAAAAAAAAGAACCCTATGGCGCTTAACTATTACTGAATTCAACTTTTTTTTATTCCTTTTTTCCGAATATCCCACCAATAAGGTAGGTTCTGCCCTCGTTCAATGAAGGTCTTGAAAAAACTTAAGAATTTCATAAAATATTATCTATGGCTCACTAATTATTGCTAATTACTAAACTTATCTTATTGGTCCTTTTTTCGAATATCCCATAAATGAGGTGCTAATGAGATTTACGATCCTAAAAAAACTTCAAGAATTCTTAAAAAAAAAAAAAACTGGCCAAACCGGTTAATAGAACTGATTGACTTTTTGTGACCAATTATTGACCTATCAGATATTACTTTACTTTTAGAATATCCCATAAATGAGGTGCTTAAATGAGAGACCTTAAACAAAATTTAAACATTCATTAAAAAAAACCCTATGGCGCTTAACTATTACTGAACTCAACTTGTTTTTATTCCTTTTTTCCGAATATCCCACCAATAAGGTAGGTTCTGCCCTCGTTCAATGAAGGTCTTGAAAAAACTTAAGAATTTCATAAAATATTATCTATGGCTCACTAATTATTGCCGATTACTGAACTTATTTTTATTCTTTGAATATATCACAAATGAGGATCGCTACGATTTAAAAAAGAAATAATTACAAAAAAAAAAAAAACTATTGCCGACCAGCTAATAAAACTGACTGAACTTCTAGAACCAATTAATTGTCTTTTAGATGGCATGTCTTGCATCGAATATCCCACAAATAAGAATTCCAGATTCAATAATTTCCCATTAAAATTTCTTTCATTATTGTATCGTTCAGGAAAAAAAATATATTTGGGCCCAACCGTTACATAAACCTGTCATTCTTTCATTAGTTTTTGCTACTTTCTCATATAGTTTTGTTAATCATTTGTAAAAATTCTATGGCTGGCGAATATCCCATTTATTAGGTGCTGCCTTGACGTTAAAAATTCTTAAAAAATTACCTATGGCTGCCCTAAGTTTGATAAAATATTGATCTTTCAGATGTCCAATTTCTTTTGTGAATATCCCAAATGATAGGTATAACGTCCTCTGATGAGAGAACATGATAAAACTTTAAAAAACTATTAAAAATCCAATATTTATCAACAAGCACTTAACCCAATTTTTGTATATTCTTATTGTTTACCTTTTATGTCATTGATATTTTTTTCGAATATCCCACTTTATCTATAATGACCTTCAAAATCCTCAACCGTCATTAATAAGCAATATTCCTTGGCTGAACAATTTTTGAAAGCATTTAAAGTTACTTTTAAGATGAAAAAAAAAATTTTGCGAATATCCCACAATTTAACTGTCAAAAATCTTGAAAAATTTCAAATTTTGTTTATAATTTTTTTGACAGCCGATTACTTTTTGAAAATATTTATGACCTTTTTTGACTAATTGCTGGCTTTTTAAATAAATTAATTTTTTTTTTCGAATATCCCACATATGAGTGTCTAAAATCCCGGGGACTATCAAAATGGTTTTCTGAGAGTCTTGCAACTTTAAACAATGGACTGTTCTAATAATCTTAGTAAAATTTTATATAAAAATGTTGTAATTAAATTACTACCAATTTAACCAATTTAACAACTCAATCAATTTCATTTTGAACAAATTTATAAAACTCAGAGTTGTGTAATTTATTTGCTAAGCACTTTTATTGAAAACCAATTAACACCCGTGAATCTACAAGTTCTTTAGGGAAATGTGTACTTCCGTTATTTGTACGTATAACATCTATATCTGTGACTGACTATGTAAGCCAACTTCAATTGTGACAGCTTCAACTGCCTTCGTGAAATGAGAAAACTCTTACGAAAACACGTCCAATGTAACTTGTACCCTGACAGCTTGCCAGCTTTTGTCTATCAAAACGCTATCGATCTCTCAGTGATGGATAGTGATGGATATAGATATTGCTATATTGTATTGGTGGAATATAAAAGAGGTAGCTGCTACGTCTATAGATAGTCGTTGGAGTATATATATTCACCTTCTGTACGTTTACCTACCTCAATATCCAATTACCTTCCGTAGAGCTTCCTTTTCATGTTGCAATACACACTCGAAGCAATGCTTTCAATCTCATTGAGTACTACTCAGCCTTAATCAAAAGGTCGTCCTCTGACCTATCCCACTATACACTATGGTCCACCCCACTATAGCTATATGTATTTATATCCCTAAGGAGCGACACGCAATGAAAAAAATACTTCCGGATGAACAGGAAAGCATTTGGCAAAGATGCGAGAGACACACACAATATATACAATGATGCCAGATCGACAGGAAGAACCGGGAAAAATTGCTGAAAAATCCCTAGTGCTGGTGTGTGAACATGACAGGATTCATTTTCTCATTCCACAGGATTTGTGTGGAGTTATTGTAGGTACTTGTTTTTTTTTTTTCATTTTTATTTTAACTCGACTCTTTCTGGTTCTTTGAAACCTCAGTCGTGCGAATGCGAAGGATGCTTTTCGTTCATCCCATTCAAGGGCCGGGTTCCCTGACGACGACGACGACGCACGACCGACGGAAGGGAAAAAGAGAAAATGATTGAAGTGGCTTTAAAGTCGTTTGTGCTATGGATATATAAATGCTCGACTTAAACAACAAGTTCGAGTTTAATTTGAAAATGCGAAAATAAAATCATTTAAGCAAAATAAACAAACGAATCCTGGTTGTGTCTTCTCTGAGTCTTTTATTTTTAAAATAAAAAGAAAAAAAAAAACTGTATTTCGTCCTTTGCTATTCTTAATTTTCTTAATTCAACGACCCTAGTTTTATTTACCTACTTCTTTTTTTTTTTTTTTGAGGGATAAATTGCTAGATCGCTAGTCACGTTTGTATTTCTCAATTAAGTTGGCCAATTGTCGCAGAGTGCGGTTCGTTCGTGGCTATATTCAAGTTGTATTTCATTATGCCTTTTGTTTTTATGATACAACAAAATGAAGATGATGGTCTTTTTGTGTTTAGAAAAAGGATATAGGGGATATAGAGGGCGAACGACAAATATAAGGCTAGCAAATACCTGCCTTTGATAAAAAAATATGTAGATAAAAAAAACCTTGTTAAAAGCATACATTTGTGGTTCTCTTGACATAATTGAAAAGTCTATACCGGTGCTTATTTTTTGTTTCTTTTCGCACAAACTAAATCTAGCTTTCAATGACTTCAGTATGCTACCGGTTTTCAAATAGTTGGGGGGAGGAGGGATATCAGAGATATAGCGTTGGGTTAAAGTAAACTAATCTAGATGGATAGCGACTTTAATAACAATTTGTGAATACCACTTTCACTGAGGACAAATATTCCAAAGAAACAACATTTCAAAGTTTCATGACATTTCAATATCTAACCAAGAATCAATCGATATGCTGTTAAAATTATCCCAAGAAACTAATTCAAGAAAGGGTTTAGATTTGATGTCCGCCAAGTTAGCATTACCACTTAAAAATTTCAAGATTCTAATAATTGGACTAATTTTCGTGAAATTTTCGTAAATTTGTCGTGAAAGAAAAAAATTTCTCGCGCTTGTTTTTTTTTTTTATTTACACAAATTTACGACAATGGACAATGAATTTGGCCACTCTATCATTCTGAACTCATTCGGATAAGTGATCCAAGTATTACAGACTACACCACCCCACAGCTACAATTCTATAAAAACTTTGAAGTAACCATTCCAGATCTCTCTGGGAAGATCTTGGCATTCCTGGAAGATGAATCGATCCACTTTTACACCGACGACGGATCAAAAACTGATGATGGGGTTGGTGGAGGTGTGTACTCTGACAGACAGATATTAAACCTCTCCTTTCATCTTCCCAATCATTGTAGTCTGTTCTAGGCGGAACTTCTGGCGATAAAAGAAGTCCTGTCTTGGCTCAAAGAAAACGTGATATCAAGCACATATATCCGGATCTTCTCAGATAGTCAAGCCGCTATCAAATCTCTTGCCTCTGTGTTACTTACAATTTCAAAAACATCCCTTAACTTTCGATCATCTCTCATTGAGATGGCACAGCAGTTCAACATTCACCTTTGCTGTGTGCCGGGTCATAGTGACATTCCAGGTAACTGTAAAGAAGACGAACTCACTAAAAATGGAACAATATTATACCTATATCCGCAAACTAGACAAATATTGGTATGCCAAGCACTGCATTTAAACTTATGCTAAGGCAAGATGCAATAGAGAAAAGAAACCTCAGGTGGAATAACATCACCACATGCCAGACCACAAAATAGATCTGGCCTTTGATGGATCTGAAGCGCTCTAAGTGTTTTATATATCTAAAAAGAATGCTAATTAGCTCCGTTATAGGTGTCAATACCGGGCACTGTCTAATAGGAAAGCACGCAACGAGGCTTGGAGTATTTTCTAACGATTTCTACAGAAGTTGTATGGACGAAGAAGAGGAAGAATCGATTCCTCTCCTTTTCTGCACGTGTCCTGTTTTATCTCAAAGGCGCAGGCTCCACCTGGAAGAATTCTACTACAACGATCCTAGTGATCTGGCAAATCATGAAATTAGTAGTCTCGCGCGCTTCGTAAGAAGCTCTAAGTGTTTCAACGAGTAGGAAAAAAGTTTCCTAGATTCTTGTGGTATCACAATGGATCAACTTATGGTGTAAGTGTGTCAAGCTTATCTACTGACAGCCACGTAAACCTAACCTTACTTTCCAGGAGTTGTTTAAACTAAATTGTTAAAACCGTTTTCTTGAAAATAAAAAAAAAATTAAAAGAATTGTATGGAGTTTTTGAACAAAAATCTGAAACCCAGATATATTGCTACGGATTTGAATACTTTATCAAATACGATGCAGTATTAATATCATTATAGACCGTTAGATAGAATTTTTACAAAGAAAATGTCCTAAAAAACCATACCACTAACCCGAATTTCTCTTCTAGGGAATAACTTAAAATCGCTGTTCCTACCTACATGACAAGTTTGAATTAACAGTCTGCTTCCCGTCAAGGCTTTAGCTTTATATGTTCAATGCATACATGCTTAAACTTAGTAGCTACTCATGGTTGATTCCTCCTTTAAAAACTAAAATATTAAAAATTTAAACTTATGGCCTTTGAAATGAACCCATTCGCCATTCGCCATTCGCCATTCGCCATTCGCCATTCGCCATTCGCCATTCGCCATTCGCCATTCGCCATTCGCCATTCGCCATTCGCCATTCGCCATTCGCCTACACATTGACAGCCTGATTATCAAATTTTTCATCGTATCCTTCATAACCTTAAATAGTCTAGACTTTTAGGGCTGTAAATATAACTTAAAATCTTGTTTTATCTACTTCAAAAGATTTTTAATACCAATACCTAGAGGGTATAAAACCTGAACATTGCAAAACCTCACTGATTATAATCGACTTAAATTCTGTTCGGTTCATAACTACCGCGACAGCTTTTATGAACCTCAAACCCCTTGATCATAATTTTTCCTATTATCATATTGAAAAAATAAGAATACCTACCTATACATATTGAATATTAATGAAAAATATATTTAGGTATGTAGGTAGTTAGGTACTGACGAATACCTCATAAACTCAAATCCAAGAAGATTCATTAAGAAGTTAAATATATTTTAAATAATTTAGGTTGTTTTACTTATCAGGAGAAATATTTACTCTTTTCAATAATAAATTATTATTATAAAGGTTAATATTTTGTTCTTGTAGAAAATTTGGCATGCGGATGTGGTGTCTTTTGTTTAAACTAAATCAACGGACAATTCTTAGAAAAGGTGTTAATCATATACAAACATAAAATATAAATTAATATTCCTGAAATTTTACTGAAAGATTGTTGTTGACATTTTTGATTTTTTTTTTGTTCCAAATGTTCAAATTCTGGTTAAATAGATACAATAAGGATTATAAGAGAGAGAGAGAGAATATTTAACACCAACCATCGTTTGTTGTGTGCTACGCCACTGCCGCCGCCGCCGCCTACACACATTCTTTGCCTATGATAGATAAACAGATGAGTTTACTTCAATCGCCTAGACAAATGACGCCCTAAGGAGAGTCCTTGAAAAAAAAAGAAGAAACATTATAAAACTTAGGTAGGAGTGTTGCAATGTTTACACTGAAAGGAAAACCACAGTTTAAATTTGATATATATTTTGTTTTAATTAATTTCAGAAATGAATGAATTTGTATTGATTTTCATATTTCATTAAAAATGTATAGGTATAAAAGTAAAAGTATACTTAAAAACTTTTTAAATCGATATACTCGTAAATTTGTAGCCAAAAATGGGAGGGGGCGATATAAGGCGAAAGTTGATTTTTTAAATTTTTTAATTACATCAGATAAAAGTATTTTTTCTTAAGTTTGAAATTACATATTGGTTAAGAAAATTTCTGAGAAATCTGACCGCTTTGTATTTAATTAAAGGTATTTAGCCTTTAATTCCAGTCTAGAATTTAAAAATGCCTTACCGCCATATTATTCGGTTATTCAGTTTAAAATTTAAATCCGGATTTATTTACATAGAATTTATATTAATTTACATCCAGTTTAAATTTTAAACTGGATTGATCGAGTGAATAATATGGCTGTTAGTAAATAAATATTACTATTTAGGACGTGTCAAAAAAATATGAACATTTAATTATTGTTGGGTTAAAAGATTTTTTTTAAATACAATCTTAAATCTTTAAAAGTCAAAAGGCCAGACAACCCAACTCAAGTTTAGTTATTATTCTTTTAAGGAAAAGGAAATAAATTTTTGAGAACTTAATAATACGAAAACGACTTTATCGATTTTTAATAAACTTAGCACCCAGTAGTTTTTTGACATTATCTAGCAGATTTTAAATAATTTTTTTTTTCTTATAGGTAATCAAAAATAACAGTAGGTACCTCCCATACAAATGTTTAAAAACCTGTATTGAAAATCTCATTTTTCTCAAAAACGTCTCCTACGATTTTGATTAAAGTTTTTGTGTGAACTTATGTATATCAGAACGGGTTACGATATTATTAGAAAAAAAAATTATCTATCGTTTAAAAATGGTACCTCTCATAGAACCTTTTTTGGGTTTTCGACTATCCCATTATCTGTTGAACCAATTTTAATGAAATTTTTTACATAAAAGCTCCTAATAAGATTGAATAATATTGCGTATCAAAATTTTCAAAAAAATCAAATTATGGACTTACAAAAAAATTCAAAATTACATATTTTTCGAAAATTCGAAAATGGGTGGATGATTTTTTTCAGAATTAATTTTTTAATTCCGCATTAATTAGTACTAAAAATTGGCGTACAAAATTGTTTTCTTAAAAATATATTCAAAATATTAAATATTAATTTTTTAAAAAACCGCTCCAACGATTTTTTATACATTCTCATACATTGAAATTTATGTAAGAAATCAATTGGTGTACAATTCGTTGGTGTGAAATCAATTTCAGATATTTTTTTAATTAATTCATTTCTAATTTTATTGATTTTTTAACAGTTTTTCAGTCTAAACTTGCGAAGTGCAAGATATTAGATAGTACGGTATATTGTTCTTTTTTATGTACTTAAATAATACTTCTTTAAACTAGACTACATTTTTTCTCAGGTGGCATAAAATATAAGCTTCAATAAATTATAAATTTCATCTATCAGATGAAAAGTTTTTGAAAATATTAAGAGTTTAAGAGCAAGTTTGTGCGGCCCAGTCGTTTTCTCAAAACCTTACCTGTTTTTTTTTTTGTTTTAAATTGGTTCTCGTAAATCTGTCAACCTGTCTGTTTGGATACAGCCTAAAGAGATTAGTTAATTTTATTTACTTGTTACATAGCGCTGTGGTTTTTCGACATTCACGGACATACAGGTACATTTTTGTTTAGGACCAAAAATAACGGTAAGTACCTACCAAATAATTTTTTTTCTAAGGAATCTAGGAAAATTTTTAATTTTTCAAAAATGGGTCTACAGATTTATTTACGAAAAAATTCAGGCTATTGTTTGGTAAAAAATATTCCCAAAATAGGTATGTAGGTACTACCTAAGTAGAAAAAGGTTCTATGGGAGCTGCCATACCTTCTTCATTTTTTTTAATTGAGAATTTTTAGTAAATATTATTTATCAAAATTTTAGAAAAAATCTTTTTTGGATTTAAAAAAAAAAGTTTCATTTTTTTTTTTTTGTTGGAATCTCAACAAATCGACTCGTCGATTTTTGTTGAAATTGGTATTAAGCTCTATTATTTAGCAGATTTTATTTTATTTAGATTCAAGTTAGCATTACCACTTCAAAATTTTAAGGTTCTAATAATTGGATTAATTGTCGTGAAAGAAAAAAATATGTCGCCTTTTTTTTTTTTTTTAAATAACCCCTGGTAATGCTAACTTGATGGTCAACTTAGCATTACCACCCCACAAAAAAATAAAAAAAAATAAAAACGAGTAAGCCATTAGTTGTCGTGAATTTGTCGTGGAAGAAAAAAAAATTGTAAGATTTTTTTTTTTAATTGTAGAAATTTTTGTTTAGCTTTAAAAATTTTTTTGAAATTGCATCCATGAATACGGCATTACTCATACAGTTTTGATTGGCTATGTGTTTTTCCTACAAGATTTTTTAATGTGGAGTTTGTTTAAACAATTCTCGCTCGACGTCCTGAAATAAGTTTTGTCAAAAAAAAAAATGTTTGTGGTGATATTGCTGGAATTATTAAAAAAATGCAATTTTGTGGTATTTTGTAATATTTGGGTGATTTTTTTGACGAAAAAGGGCGCGTCAAATTAATTTTTAATTTAAAAAAAAACAGGCGCGACAAATTTTTTTCTTTCACGACAAATTTACGACAAATTCACGACAATTAATCCAATTATTAGAATCTTAAAATTTTGAAGTGCTAACTTGATGGACATGTGTGATTATTTTACGTTTTGCACTATATGGTTATTATTTCGCTTTGTTTTCTCTCAGTGTACAGGAATCTGCATAAAAGCTGATGAGTAACCCTTTTAACCCCATAATTACTATCGCGCGCATATTCTGAATAATTAAAAAACCTCTCACAAGGAATTATTTGAATTTGAATTGCAAATGTGTTAATACGAGGGTTTGCTTAATAATTCTAATCAACTCTTTCACAGAATTTAATTATTTATCCCTTAACTTACTACAACTCCTGAGTTGTATATAAATACCCCGAGAAATCTAGTTATGAGCATTAGAATTGATTCATCTGCAGAGTTGCTTATACACATTTGTTAATCACAGCAGAGTTTAAAGATATAAAACTAAAATTTATAAAAGAAAACACAAACAAAAAACACTAGCTATGTCGTCTCCATCAGTTAAAATTATTTTTACCTTAAATTGGTTTTGTTTATTATTGATCCTTTTTATTAATACACCATCTTGTGAGGGACTTCAGAGGTTGTGCGGAAAAAAATTACCCGATACATTGGATTTAATTTGTGAAAATGGTTTTGGAACCAAAACAAAGAAATCAAGTAAGTTTCATTTTTTGATAATCCTTAAAATAAAAAGTCTTAGTAATTTTTTCTTTTTTTTTTTCTTCATAAAGTTGTTCCAGAAATGGATTATTATAATGAGATAGAAGATGATCTTGATGATCAATTTTTATTTGGCCAATTTCCGTTAATTCCAAAATCTGAAGCTAATGCTTTGGCCAAAAGTCGCCGTAGGAGATTTGGCATTGTTGATGAATGTTGCAAAAAAGCATGTACAATGGCTGAACTTAGAAGTTATTGCCTTTAAGGGGATAAGTTTCGATAAATTGTAAAAAAAAAATAACATACCATAAAAGATCTGTAAATGCTTGAAATAAGTTTAAGCTTCGCTTTGTTTTGATCTTGATCAAAATATTTAATTTTTGAATAATAAAGCTGAAAATATGTGTAACGAAAATACTTTTGGGTATTTTGTTGGATAATCTGACGAATGTGAAGTGTTTAACTATTCATTGATTTTCGAGGTGTTTGAAAGATTTCTTTTAAGTTCATTTTGAAGTTAGGTAATTGCCCATCAAAGCGAAAATAGAGGAAAAATCTTTTTCACCACTTTGGGTGGGGAGGGGGTTGGGAAGACAGTTGACTTAAATAACTGCCACCAAGGCAATGGAATACTTATAACTTTAATAAAAGTTATACTTATGTGCAAACATTATTATCAACGAAATTATTGGAAATTAAAATTGGAAGACAACTATAAGGTACTATTGAAGTTGATCCACAAATCGGTTACATTGATCTGTCAAAAGCAAACCATCGAAAAACCAGGAGACAAATAATAAAATATCGATGCCTTTTAAGTTTTGTTAATTTATAATTGAAGTTAGTTGAGTGATGTCCCAGTGGTCATAAGTGTTGCCTGCCCCCTCACCCAACTGGTTCAAAATGTAGCGTCGCAGATTTAAAATATAGTACAATGTCGATAACTTCAAAATGACTCGTAGTTTGTTTTAATAATAAAAAAACATAAAACATGGTAACGATATTTTAAACTTTAAATTCAAGACTTTCAAGAACAAAAATAAATAGTTTAAAATCTGCTAATTTGATGGCTTTTCTTCATTTTTTTTTTTAATTCTTCTGCAAGCTGCCAAAATTCATTGCTTAAAATAACGTTATTTTGTTCGCAATAAAACGGGAAATTTTGAAGTAAGGACATAATAGTCAAAAAAAAATTGGCAAACAAAATTAAATATCTATAATCTTATCATTTTAAAAATTGTTGATTTGACGTTGAATTGATTTACGAGTGTTTACACAAAAAGTGCTATACTGTCGAATTTAAGAGCCAAACAATGTGCGATATCATTTGGATTTTTAATTTCTGAAATTTTGAAATTGTAGAGTCTTACGTATATATTTCGATTGTACGCAGTGATTTTTTTTTTGAAAAAAAAAAAAAAAAATTAGTAAAAAAAAAAAAAAAAAAAAATTAGCAAAAAAAAAAAAAAAATTATTGAAGGGGGGCAACGCTGGTGGTCATTAGAAACTAAGGGTTTTTCATTAAGGGCGGGTCGATTTTAATTTAATTAATTAATTGAATAAAACATGTTCTATATTAAGATATCAATAAAGTTTTATCATTATTTGAAAGCCTAATCAATGGCATTATGAGTGAAATATAACATCGTTCAAATAGCCACCGCGGTTACGCTGGGTGGCGCGGATTTAAAAGGTCTGTTGAAACCATATGTCTTCGGTGTGCATATCATCCAATTCAGGCCACAAGAAGTTGGTGATCATCGACCTATAGCGATCGCCGTTGACGGTGATAGTCTGGCCAGCATCATTTTCGAAGAAGTACGGACCGATGACGCCTCTAGCCCAAAATCCATACCAAACAGTAACTTTATTTGGATGCATTGGCACATCGTGAATCTCGCGTGGATTGGTGTCGTCCCAAATCCAAATCCGGCAATTTAGCTTATTCACGTACCCATTCATCCAAAAATGGGCCTAAATCGCTAAAGATGGTTCTTTTCGACCAAAATTGGGATCAACTTCCCACTGCTTTTGATAATAAAGTTTTATCATTTGCACGTTTTGCTCGACTCTGCTGTAACTTGGCATGATGATTTGTCTTTAATAACTGATTAAAAGACGATATTTTGACAGAAAGTAAAGCAATATGGCCGCCACGAGCTGTCAAAATCAACCCGTCCCTATTGGAAATACAAATCAGACATTTGCTATTTTTTCAACTGTGTAGTAAATTTTTTGGTGATCAAAAATGTCTTATTTTTTATGAAAAAAAAATTACAGGAAAAGACAATTGAAATGGAAAAGGGTTGATTTACTATTTGACCATTAATTTGAAACTATTAAATTTCTTTGTTATAGAATTACAATGTTTTGATTTTCAAAATTCGAGGATTTTTATTGTGGAATCAAAACCTTTGGATCTCTTCTCGCCCTTGCTGAAAATTTTGTTATTTTTTTTTTTTAAATTAAATTTAAAGAATTTTTTTTCGGTTCTAAAACTTTTCATATTGAAAATAAAGCAGTAAGTTAAGCAAGCCTTCAAAACCATGTTGAAATGATTTTGACATAAAAAAAAATCCCATAAGTAGGCAACTTGTAGGTTATTTAACTCAACGGACAGTACTGGTTGACCAGATGCAATGCTTTTGAATAGAATGAAACTCAGTGTGATTAAATGGGAATGTTTTTTTTTTTGTTTTTATAACTTTAGCTTAGGTTTTAAATGCAGTTTTGGTCAAATGGCGTCCTCCATAGTCCAAACATTGTTATTTATAAACGTTGTCTAATTTTAGACAACTGTCCAAATTTGGAAAATGTGTTCAAAAACCTTGCTTATTGTTGTCTGATAGCTGCCTAACTTAGACACAAGAGTATAGATTGTCTGAATAATGTGAGATTTATTTTTATTAGATAAAGCATATTTCCACCAATTTGAAAATAGTTAGACAGTGTCTAAGTAGACAAAAATCTTAATAAATTTTTAATTCAATCTTTCGAGGATTGTGATCGAAGTTTAGTCGATTTCGGTCTAGAGTTTTTCAATAAGGGCTTCTATCAGGGCCTTGAGTCGATTATTATAGTCGATGGATTTCAAGTAACCCCACAGTTAAATATAGCAAGAGAATGTGTGGCCCAATTAAAGTTGCTTCCATCGAAATGAGACGACCATAAAAGTTATCCATAGACTGTGAGATTCTTTTTATTATAGACTGAAGTATACTCGTCGGGTCCAGTGTTTTAACTAAATTACAGTCTTATCTGAGATATCAAAGAGATATATCACTTAAATATAGTCCTCGGGTTTCATGTTTACTTCTCGAACCTTAGTCTTTCAAAAATCGATGCTCACCAAGTACTCTTGATTGGTAGGTAAGGTATTATTCCTACTATATGGCAGGGTTCGACTTTCTTTATTAAGATTTTGTTTTAGGCAGTTAAATTTTATATATACAATTGACCTCAGGTTATAATTTTCTTGTGTTAGTCCACAGTCTCATACATATTATATTTAACTGAGTGTGAACTATAATAACACAAACAAATAAATATCGATTTTCAATACAATTCACCTCAGGGTTTCAAAAGCTTAAAAATTAATACATAAGATAATGAGATTATCCTGATTAGAAAAATTATGAATTGGGAAAATTATAACCCGAAAAAAAATTATAAATTGAAATCTAAAAATAGATCCATAACCGTTTTATTCAATTGGATTATAGGGACTGCATAAACGGAAACTGACACAAAATTCTCCAAAAGCTTGAGAACTACTTTCATTAATAATAAAATTAATTATGTTTTGAAAACCAGCTTAAGAATTTCCAATCCACCAACTTAAGGGTGGTTAAATTTTAAGGGCCGATGTTGATTTTGAATAAAACACAAATTATTGTCATTTCTTTTTATTATGATATGGTATGGTTCAATTATGTATGGAACAAAATATCGGCCAAATGGCCACCGCGACCTCGGCGGCACACCTCCATCCGATGGTCCAAATTTTCGATTACGCTGAGGCATAATTGAGGTTCTATGCCGTTAATGTGCCGAATTATCTCATCTTTTAGCTCCTGAATTTTTGCTGGCTTATCGACGTACACCTTTTCTTTCAAATAACCCCAAAGAAAGAAGTCCAACGGTGTCAAATCACATGATCTTGGCGGCCAATTGACATCGCCACCTCACGTGAGATAACACGGCCATTGAATTTGTCGCGCAAAAGAGCCATTGTTTCGTTAGATGTGTGGCAAGTGGCACCGTCCTGTTGAAACCACATATCGTCCACATTCATATCTTCCAATTCGGGCCATAAAAAGTTCGTTATCATCTCACGCTAGCGAACACTATTCACAGTAACTGCCTGACCGGCATCATTTTGGAAAAAATACGGTCCGATGATGCCGCCAGCCCATAAACCGCACCACACAGTCACTCTTTGTGGATGCATAGGTTTTTCGACAATCACTCTTGGATAATCATTCGCCCAAATGCGGCAATTCTGCTTATTGACGAATCCACTGAGGTGAAAATGTGCCTCATCACTGAAGATGATTTTCTTCGAAAATTGATCATCCACTGTTGCCATTTCTTGCCACCATTCTGACCATTGACGACGCTTAAAATGGTCAAGAGGCTTTAGTTCTTGAGTCAATTGCACCTTGTAAGCGTGTAAATGCAGGTCTTTATGCATAATGTTCATCAACGACGAGCGTGAGAGGTGCAATTGTTGGGCACGACGCACGACGAGTTGAGGTGGACGGCTCTTCAGCCACACTATCGCGAACAGCAGCAATATTTTCTGCAGTACGAGCTGTACGAGCATGCACTGGTGTTTTCACATCTCCTACAGACCCGGTTAGCTCAAATTTTTGAACGATTTTTCCGATTGTACGCACATTTGAACGATTAAATTGACCGAAAAAATCACGAAGTGCACGATATGCATTTTGATTTGAACGCCCATTTTCATATTAAGCCTGAATAACTTTAATGCGTTGCTCGATTGTGTATCTTTTTTCTAATGGTTCAAATTGAGTTAGCCTGAAATTGAGAAATGTCAAATGAAATGCAGAAAAAAAACTTGACGTTTAGGTGTGCTTCACATTCAACATCGGCCTTTAAAATTTAACCACCCGTTAGTTTATGAATTAAATTTTTTTAACTCATAAGTCATAAATTAGGGTATGAATTATTTTGTTTTCATTCATAACAATGCACTTCATCAGCGATGGCTTTGGAATCATGGACAGGAATGTGGAGAGTATTAAACTAAACCATTGATTTCCTTTTGAGGGCTTTAAATTTTTTAGTAAGTACGTATATGAATTTAAAAAAGGTATTTTTTTCTTGAGAGTTGTATCACATTATGCCTTTTCCACATGAAAGCAAAGAAATCCCAGAGAAGGCTAAGGAACCAATATCATATTTCAGTTTAAATTTAGACTATGTGTTGCTTCCATTGGCTTTTCATTGTTATCAAAGTTCACATATTTTTAATCTTAACATTATGGGTTTTCTATATAACCTAGTTTATTTAAATTCATTCTGTGACCCTCCTTCGAATACATAGACAATATAGGTAATATCTACATACTTGAAAGTAACGTACATATAAAATATTTATTGAGTAGGTGACCTTTGATTTAACTTGACAAAAGTAAAATTTATAGAAAATGCTATCCTCTCTGTGAAAATCGAAATTAAAATTAACCCAACATTTCCTTTCTGTCTTTATCGTACTGTGTGTGGGTGGCTGTGTGTGTGTGTGTGTGAAGAATATGAGAACGTCCGTTTTCAAACATAAATTATTATTGAAAAAAAAGAAACACACATATACATATACATATACATATAGAAAAAGGGATAATTCCTTCCTCTTTACAATGTTCATAAATTTTATGAAAAGGTTCACAGACATTATAGGAAAACCATTTTCTTGTTTGTTTTTCTTTTATTTTGATTTAGAGAAAAAAAAATTGGAAGAAAAAACCTTAGAAAATATGTGTAATGAATGTAGAGCAAGGGCAGCGACAGAAAAGAGTGTAGTTGGTATACATGTACATACATACATACATACATACATACTTGTCGAGGAGAAGAAAAGCTTCATACCTAATAAACCCAACGTTCTATTATAGGTACTTTAGAAAATCTCTTGAAATTACTAATATAAATGGCCTATAGCACATGAAGTATAAGGATTTTAAAGGAAATGAAGTACACACACAAACTGGGTCAAAGGGAATTTCCTTTCCTTTCTAGTGTAGGTACCTATACTAAGGTTTTCATTACTTACTGAATGAATTTGAAATCTAAATTGATGTATTTTTTTTTTTTTTAATAAATCATCAAAAGTAATTTATCTAATGATAAATAAGAAATAAACGAAGTGAGAGGTTTTAAAAGTAGGGGAAGAATTAGGTACTTAAGCTGAAACGGATTTTTACATAAAACAAAAACTCATTTAGTTATATCCACAATCCTTTAGAAATTTAAGTTTTTTGATATTCTATTAACAGCCCCCTCCCCCCCCCACAACTAACGAAAACAAAAAATTCTGTAGGATGTTCCAACCTTTTAAAAGAGATAACGGAAGCAAAGAAAGTAATTCATTTGGCGCCCTCCCCAATTGTTTTGTGACATTTTGTTACCATAACTATTTTTTCCTTTTTTGATGAAATACTAACCTATATGAGATATTGAAATTTTTTTATGCTATAATTTAGTGATGGGCATTTCGAGAGAAAATAAAAAAAATATTTAGAAGCTTAAAATATACCATCATTCATCATTATAAAATCTGAGTTTTAAAAAAAAACTTGAAAAATCACACACAAAAAAAATAACGCGATAACAGACGATCGGTTTAACTGTTTTGCTGTTTTTCTTCCCCTAAGTTTAGTGAAAAAATTAAAGGACTAGGTAAACGTTTCGTAACTAGTACCTTAAACTTTTTTTTCTAATAAAATTTAAATGACATGTTCGTGGGGAAACAAATAACCAAACATACCTATCATTTTCACATTTTTAATTGTCAAAGTGATATTTCGAGTTATATGATGCTAAAAAGTCAAAAAATTTGTTGATTTTAACTTTAGTAAAACGTTAAAAACAAATCACAATATTGACTTGTTAAAAATTTGAAAAATTTTGTTTTTAACCTAGCATCATACTTAAAATTCTTTAACATCTTACTTAATCGTCTAAAATTTTATTATTTTTCTTCCAGTTTTACTTTAAATACTCTGGAATATCGACACATTAAAATAAAAAAAAAAAACATATTTTAAGACTTAAAATTCTATCTATTTTTTTTACTTGCGATACATAAATACATAGGTATGATCTATTTATATATTATGCCAAGTTATGGGCTCGTAAAAAAAAATCGAACTCCAGATTTTGATCAAAGTTGACATTACGATGATAGCGAACTCGAAAAAAGTGGTTATAGCAATTCTGTCTGTCTGTCTGTCCTTTCGGCTGTAGCCTAAACGGGTGAATCGATTTTTTCGGCATTCCCCCCACACGTTTTTTAAATTACTTTTTAAACCAAAAATAACGGTACCTGCTGTACAATTTTTTTTAAATTTGTTTTAAATTTTTTTTTTGAGAATTTAATAATTCGAAACGACTCGGTCGAACTGGGCATCCAGCAGTTTTTTGACATTATCCAGCAGATTTAAAATACAAATTATTCTTATATAGCCAAAAATAGTACCTCCCAGACAAATGTTAAAAAACCGGTATGGAAAATCTCATTTTTTTTTTTTTTCAAAAACGACCCCTAAGATTTTGATTAAAATTTTTATGTGAGCTTATATCAGTACGATCTATAACATTATTTTATCTTTCGTGTAAAAGAACCAATTTTTTGGTTTTAGACATTCTCATTATCTGTTTAAGCAATTTTAATGAAATTTTTTACACATGATCTTTTGATAAGATCAATAATATACCTAGCTTATCAAAATTTTCAAAAAACTAAAATTTAGGTTTAAAAAAAAAAATTCTAAATCAATTTTTGAAAATTCGATATATTTCCAAAATGTATAGTTAATTTATTTTCAAAATTAATTTTTTAACTCCGCATTAATAATTTCGAAAAAATGGCGTAAAATTTTGTTTTTGTTCAAAAATGTTTTTAAAATTTTATGTATAAAGATCAAGTTCCTGCGACCCAGTCGTGCATTTTATTATTTAATACAACCATTATTCACGAAGAAAAAGCTTTTTTTAAATTACTAAAAAATAATCATTAAAATGTCTGCTCTATTAATTTGTTGACTTAGTACTGAAGAGCATTTAAGTGTGCACTCTGGCGTGTGTGTACTATTTTATACTTGCGATATTCCTATATAATGTAGATAAGTTTTGGATTCTTAAAAAAATCGAATTCGAGGTTTTGATCAAACTTTTCTTACGATGGATACGGAAAACGAAAAAATTGGGTCTCGTAATTCATTCCGTCTGTGTCTGAGTTCGACTACATTGACAGCCTAAACTGATAGGTCGATTTTCTCGAAACTTGGTAGGTACTTACTTAGCCTTTTTTGTCCATTCCCCCAGCACTTTTTTAAACGTTTTTTTAGAAAATGGTACTTGCCATATATTTTAGCTTTTTTATGATCTCATTTTACTCAAAAATGGCTCCACAGATTTTTCAAAAAAAAAAAAATCAATCATTTTTAATACATGTTACCATTTTTTTGTATTTTGAAAATGGTTTAGAAAAGTCTTGGTAGTATTGTCTAGCAATTTTTTTTTTTTTTTAAGTATCTGAGTTTTTTTTTTTTTTATTTTTTTTTTTGTTTTTTTTTTTTTTTTTTTTTTTGTTTTTTTGTTTTTTTTTTTTTTTTTTGTTTTTTTTTATTTAATTTATGGCAATGATTCACGAACGTTATGATACAAATTTAAAGAGAAAGTCATAAAAACTAAAAATTAAATCAAATTAAAATAAATGCAATATTTTGACTTTTTAAATGTAAATTAATTAGAGCAAAAAACTATACGGCGAACATTTATTTGTTTTACTTTCTTTTAAGGACAAGTATTCGTTTTGTAACCAAAAGAAATTTAACATTAAGATTTCTATATCTACTGCTACTGCATTAAATTATTTTTTGACATACCACACTGATACATGTAGATAGAATCTCTAACGGTCCACTAATTGGATTTAAATTTTTATAAAGAATTTGTATTTGTATGTTATTTCCTTGAAAATTAGAAAATTTAAATTCTTTTTCAAAATTTCTTTAATGATTTTGATTAAACTTCATAGCTATATTGTTTGAATTGATTGCAATAAAAACGCAGTATTCTATAATTCTCAATTTAGGCATCTTTTGTCACAACCTGGTTTTATGGCAAAAAGTATGAAAAATTGTACTTGGTAGACAAGCGGTATGTCAGTCGGGTTTGTGTTTGGCTGCGTCAATCATGCAATCCCTTCCCTCGTTGTTTAAAAGGTGCCAATTTAAATGGATATTGCATACGATTTCTGTTTTAATCAAAAACTAGGAGACTGATCCAAAAAAAAAAAAAATCCAATAATCCAATCTTCAATACAAAAAGAAATATCATCATCACAGTTACTCAACACATTCATCCTATGAACAAAAATTTAATAAAAAAAAAACTACCAATCTGATCGTTATTTCAACAAACAAAGTGTCCTTCTTTTTTTCTTTCTTTTTTTTCTCTCTATCTCTCTACATGCGATGATTTCATTAAATTGTTTGTTTGATAAGATTATACCTATACGTCTTTTTAACTTTAGACCATCTTGTTCTGATGCTACTTGCTTTGCTCGTAAATTTGCATCCAGGGATTTGAAAATAAACTTATAACAATTTATTTTCCACACATGATTATGTTGTGACATATTTCTTATCACTCTCGCATAGACGTGTTATATATGTGGGGCTTTTCTTCTTAAAAAAAAAAAATAATATAAAAATAAAAAAAAAAAAAAAAAAAAAATTTTTCTTATTTATTTTATTCGAGGCTTATACAACACCCCACGCTAGGTTGAGAGCTTTGTATATACTACTATTCTCTCTGTTGTTTTTTTTTTGCTTGTTATTCCTTCATCGCTTAAAAAAAAAGAAAAAAAGAATAAATATTATAATCCAAGTTGAGAAAAAAAAACTTCTTTATGTACACATCAGGTTGAATAAGAAGAAAAGGATAAGCAGATCCCTACCCAAATGAGGATGTAGATGTTTATCGACAAAGAAAAGTCACATCGCGCCCAACTTAAATCAAAAACACGAAGAATCCATAGAACAAAGATGATGGTAGTGTGGCACGACGATACGATGTGGCACCGACAAGAAAATGAAAACTCGTTTGCGTATGTGTGTGAGGTGAATAACAAAGTTTTTAGCGGACGTCATGTACAAAACACGTTCATCGCGAAGCGGTTAGTGGTGATGGTGGTATATGGTGGAGTGAGGTAATGGAAAAGCAAACTTTTCGCTCCTTTATCACCGTCATTTGCCAAAAATCCATTCGTATACATAAATATTTCACCTTAAAATATAGACACATAACAAAAAGGCGCAACAATATAATATACATTTTGACCAGTGTTGTCACTTCAAGATATTCATGTCGTGAAATAGGTTTTTAAAAAATAAAGGAAAATAACTTAAAATTTTTTAGTAAATATTTTCAATTTAATCTGCAACTCAAACGGACTATTAACCCTTATATTTCCCGTTTTATTTAGGCGAACCATAGTATAGGTAAGGTAGTAAAATACGTATAAAAAAAGTGGGTGTGCTAATAACCTTGAAAAAAAAAACAAATAATCCTTTTTTGGTAGAAGAGAGCTTAAAAGAGTTAAAAACAAATTACATTCTTGTCACATTTAATAATGAAAAACTGAATTATTATAAAGGTGGGCGTGGTAGTGGGCGGATTTTAATCTACCACTTTACTTAAAAAACTTAATAAATGATTCTGGTTCAATATAGGTAGATTAATTATAAATTTTTAGCCTTCTAAGGACGTTGTACAAGGATAAAATTGTTACAAAAATGAAAAGTGGGCGTGGTATTGGGCGTGAAAAATAACACATAATTATACCTTATGTTAAAAAGACCTTATTCGTAAAGTTTTATCGTTCTAAGTTTTATAATGAGAAAACAAAAGTATGATAAAGTGGGCGTGGCAGTGGGTGGACTTTAAACTTTCATAAAAACACACATGCAATGGTTCTGGTTCTAGATAGGTTCGATAAAAATTTGTTTTCAGTATTCCTTATTTTCTTTTTTTTTTTTATAAAATTTTCAGTTTCAATTGGGCGCCATTTATAAGATTTTATAAAATAATAACTTCAATGAATAATATCAATTCCTTGTGCCAAAAAAAAAAAAAATCGTTCATATCTATCTAATTTTCTTTCTGACATGACTATTGGAACCTTGCAATCCAGGTTGCATCAATAGGCCTTATAGGCATCCAATTTTTTAAAACTTGTATTAAAAAGTTTAGAAATTTGTTTAGGAACATAAATATTTCGCATAAAGTGGCAACGCTGATTGTGATTTCTGACTCCAACCTCATAGATGATGCATGACAATAGGGTTGCCTGCCTATATGTACATACATACATACATACTCGTATTATCCCTACCGCACGCGTGCCAAACAAAGTCAAAACGATAGGATCATTATTCTGGCTCATCAATCACCAACTACATAACATTATCAAGCAATGTGCTGTCATAATCGAATGAATCCTTAATGTCATTTACCCGATCTCAGTGTGGGTGGTTGGATTGTTTGATGATGAGGATGAAGATAAGGGAATGGGAGCTAAAGGAAGCCACCTTTGACGAGAACCAAGAACGAGAACGAAGACAACGTCGTCGTCGTCATCGTCGTCACTGTCGTGGGATCCACTTCAATTTTTGTGTTTTTTTTTCGGTTGGTGATTGAAGCTTATGCTATTTTTGTTTGCCAATGAGATAGCGAATATCTGAGACCCTTTCATGGTGCTCAAACGGACGAAAAATAGAATAAAAGCTGTGCATATATGTGTGTGTTGGGTGTGTGTGTGTGTGTGGTGAAGCATCAAATTTGGCAAGTGGATGTAGGTAATATCAAAATGGTTGGGGTAATGGTGATGTTGTTGATATGCTGGCGCTGCTGTCGTTGGCTGGGGCGTATAGTTGGTAAAGTATGACAGATAGCATTTGACTTCATACATGCGAAAGAGCATTAATTGAGATCAATTTAGATGAACGAAACGTCTATTCAGAATTATTGAAATTGGAAGGGAGGAGACGCCCGCCACCCCTACCGATGGAAGTCATATAATTATATATGTATATATAATTATTAGATACAAGGAATTGTTATTAGTTGGTATTTTAATTTCTGGTGTGATGATTTGGTTAATTGAAATGAAATTGTATGACCTGAGGTGATGGATATTATACCTTCAAAGCCAGTGTATATTTACAGAGATAATTGACTTCCCTTAAAATTAATAAAAGTCTATATATGGCAGCCACCCTTTTTTTAAAAATGGGAGTAAACCTAAGTTAAGGTAATTTAGTGATACACTATAGTTGAAAATTTTATAGCCATCAATTTGAGTTTGATTTTTTTTAAAGAAAATTGACTTATTTCATATTCTTATATCTTAATAAGGGCGGGATTGATTGGTGTAAAATTTTAAACGATTAAGTTTACGATGTTAAAGCATAGTATGATGTAAAATTTTCCAAATTTTAAACGGGATAGCATTGTGCTATCTTACATTTTATTACAGTTTTTATAACATTTAATTTTTTTTGCATCATACGAACTCTAAATATCACTGACAGTTAAAAATGTGAAAATAATATGTTTGGTTACTTGTTTGCACGAACTGGCATTTTTTTCAAGCATTTTCAACTAAAGTTTAAAAAAAAAATAGTTTCATTATGATAATTATAGTTGAAAAAAATGTTTATAAAAGAGCAAATAAGTGGGCGTAAGCGCACCTGATGTCGTTAGGCCAGTGCATCATCGTAATGCACGCTCAGTGGAAATATTGCTGCTGCAAGTGCAAGTGTTGCTGATGACACGAATTTATCGACTTCCCGGCGTTCACAGAAATGGAACGATGTTTTTTGGCCGGCGATTGAAGATCATGACTTGGACGATATGTGGTTCCAACAAGAAGGGGCAACAAGCCACACAACATCAGCAATTATGGCTTTATTGCGTAAGATATTTCCTGGTAACGTAATATTACGTTTTGGCGACGTCGATTGGCTACGAAGATTATGCGATTTGGCACCGTTTATATTTTTTTTCTGTTAGGCTACGCAAAAGACCTTGTTTACCCGAATAATCCCTGAATTCTAGACGCATTAAAAACCAACATTAATCAAGTTATGGCCGAGATACCGCTCGAAATTTGCGAGAAAGTGGTTAAAAATTACGTCAAAAGAATTGCATGCTGCGAATCTTCCCAAAGCGGACTTTTTGAATGATATTGTTTTCCACACTTAATGGCAAAGTCCAAACTATATAATGAAATTAAATTTTCATCAAAAATGTATCGCTGTGTCTGTTTTATTTAGCTTTACTTCGAAACCGAAAAATTCTTTAGTTGGTACTTTAACTTTTCTTCACATTTTTTCGTTAAAAATATTGTTGCTCTTCAATGATTATAGTCACATTTAAGTTTTGAGCTTTTGGCTGTGCATTATTTTTTAAAGTTATGTAATAACATTTTTCTAAAGAGATGTGTAATTTCATTCGGAAGTTGAAGAAGAAAAAGTATACAAATTAAATAAGACCTAAAGCACTTATAAGCAGTTAATCCTTTGATAATTATTTTCATGTAAAATTAATCAAAACTATAACTAAATAAATATAAGTTTTAATAGACAAATAAAAACATAAATATTCGTGTACTTATTTGACTTAAATCCAATTCAATTTTAATTAATAAACTTCTTTCAGATTTATTATATTCCATTTATTCATTTTACAAAATGTTTGCTTAGTGTTTTACTTTTGTTCCTTTGTATGAACATTTTCATAATCCCATAGAAACAGAACAAAAGAGCTGAAAGTTTAGTATAAATATTTTATAATTTTGACCATGGAACGCAACGCGACCCAAAAACAATAAAATTTGCAGTGAAATTCATCTTCATTCATGAGCATGAAAAATAAAATTACCTACCTACTGCATAAAACTTCCTTGAAAATAATTCAATAAAAAAGCAAATCAAAAAGGATTTTTGTTGCAAAAGCTTTTAGCTTAACCACTCGTTTTCAATAAAAATTTAACTTTAAACTTCATCCAACTTGAAATCCGAGGAAACCCTTTAAATACAATATATTTTACGGTAGGTAAGTAGGTAGGTTAGGTAGTGTAGATTTTCATCCCATATTATCTCAGAACCTAATGTGAATCATAAAAACAAATCACAATTCTCGTAACGAGGAAGCCAGAAAACAATAAAAAACAAATAGCGAATAAGTTATATCTCCACGTAGCATGACCCGAATCTAAGTACATATATTCACCAAGGGACCTTCATACGAATAGCTTGCATATAGAAAATAACACACACCAATGTGTCAGTAATATGGTTTTGTTCAAGGAAGGATACTCGTTGTTATGCTTCGACAACTCGACTACTCCTTTCTGGGGACCTACTATAAAAATAAAAATAATAAAAAAAACAAACAAAACTTAGAAAAAATATTATAACTTACCGTTTCCTTGTTATTCTTTGATTTCGTAAGGACATCCTCAAGCCAAATCCATTGTTTTTCCGTATCCTGATTTTCATATTCCGATAGAGCACTAACACGTCCACCACCATCCACAACCATGCCTCCAACGGCTCCAATGCCACTATTACTTCCACCCCCTCCAATCTGACTGCCACGAGACATATGGTGATGTGATGTACCATAACCGCTGCTGCCATCACCATGGTAATGATGCTGATGCACTCCGCCATGGTGATAGTAAAAGTTTTTGTATTCCGTTGAATCCATGCTGCCACCGCTGTTGGAGCCACCATTGCCACCACCACCGCCGCCATTCGGCTGCCTCTGCCTTACTGCAGCCAAGTGGCTCTGTGAGTATTTTGGGTCATGTCGCATGAAATTTGTATTCAAGGCGATTATCCTTAGACGACTTTTTGTTTGTTCAATTGAATAGTAGCCACCTAAATTTTTTTTTTTGAGAAAGAAAGGAGAAATGATGAAAATAACTTTAGCTTGTACAAACATGTATACACGAAATAAATAAAAATATACATATACATAAGGTCTAAATATAGAGAAGAGTGTACAACAACAAAGAGATCAAATACCCCAGGATCAATATCAATGGTGTCGGTGTGGTGTGCTGTTGGATACTCTTTGATGGCCATTCGAGAGTTCATTGGAGTTTGACATGGTGGTTTCAGGGATATGACATGGATTTCACTCCAAGCAAACACAAAAAAAAAAAAAAAGAAAGAATATTGAAACTTGTGATGGTTGTCTGTGGGGATCAGTAAAACTGTATGAAATGTTCTCCCTTAAATCCGAAATGGTATTTTATTAAATATTTGATACGATTGTCCCAAATCCATCCATCAAAATCTATTTGCTGCCTTTTCCCTTTTTTTTTCAAACCAACAAAAATCTATATTCAGGCTATGGAAATGGACGGTAAAATGTCAGTAGTATAGGAGTATAGCGTTGCAAATCTAAGAAATAAATATAACTTTTTTTAAAGTAGGTAAGTCTCCATTTTAATAATTGTAACAGATTTTTACTCTTTGTCAACTTTTAAAGTTTCAAGACAACAAGAAAATACTTTCAATATTAAAAACCTACACGAAGTATTCCTACACTTCAAGATATTTGGTCCTTCGAGCCGGATTTTCTTCGTTTGGGAGAGAAAATTCCTGAACATATTAAAAGATTTACCGTGTTTTAACTGTAATGGGAAATAATAAATGAGACACATAAATCTTATGGAAATATTTATTTACCATTTCTGTAATATTTATTTCTCAATTTACAACTTTTATAAAAAACTTTGAAAAAAAAAAATAAGCTCCAGAAATCTTTTCCATGACAGCTTAAAATATTTTGGGTATTTGCTTAAGATACATATATTTAGAGATCCTTTGTCATAAATCATTTTAAGCTGAAATTATAAAAGTCTCCAATAGTGTAGAGTTTTCAAATAAAAGTCTCCATTAGTGTAGAGTTTGCAAATAAAAATGCCAATACTGTTCTTGAAAAAGGGAATAACTTAAAAATCGTTCGTTGTGAATTGTGTGTCTCACAAAATGATTCATAACCCCCTAAACTATTTATAACTGAATTCTGCATATTATCTACTGCCAGGATCCAATATTTTAATTTATTTATTTTTATTTAAATACATACATATAAATATATCTATGTTTATACACAAACCTTTTTCAAATGTATGCAATGCCTCTGATGGCAACCAGTGTCTCCATAGTTCACCCATCCGTCGAAAATTTGTATTTGTTCCATCCTCATGGCCCAATACGGGAAATACAAATTGTGATGGAAATGTACGCCCCAGTAAATCGGTTATATTTCGCAGGATTTCCAATTTTTTTGTTTCGAACATAGGATGCGCTGAGTGTGATAAGCCATCACTGCAAAAAAAAAATATTAAAACAAAAATATATAGAATTAGAAATGTGTAGATAATGTAGGTAGTATAAAATATCGATGTGAATGTGTATGGAAGTATGAATGGAAAAACTATAGCTTAAGCTGATACGAAAAAATGTTATCTCTTTAAAACTTTTACAACATGGGTTTTATTAGATAATGTTAAAATATAAAAAAATACTTTTATTATTTACACTGCAAATAGTTTTTTTTTTTAATATGAGTCGATAAACCGTTTCTTTTTTTAAGATTTACTTATAATTTTAAATGGATATTTAAAGTGATCTAGAATGACTTGCTCCACAGAGATTATAAGGACATTAGTTTTGATAAGGGTTGGGAATTATGTGACTCAGCCGAAATTGGAAACCAGAAGTCATTTTTGTCACACTGATGAAAATGCTTTCTAAAAACTTAATTACACCACGGTTGAAAATATCATACTATTGTATTGAATTCAGTACTATTTGATTTTATCAGTACTTTTTTTGATTCCACTGATTTTGGACAATTTTTATGGAGAATATTTTAATAATAAATAAAATAAAATTTTCCAAAAACTAATTTTTGGATTTTTTAAAAAGTTTTAAATTTTATTTTGAAAACTCAATACATACCTACATATACATAGGTATGTATGTACATCCAACACGACTTTGGCTATTTTTTAAATATTTGCTAGAGTAGGGGTAACGACACCTACCATACAATTATGAAGAATCAAAACGGACATTTTTATAAAAATTGTAATTTGGTATACGGTATATATTTATGCAAAGCACTTTAAAAAAAAAAACAATAAATTGGTCGGCGTGACAGCTCGTGTAGAACGAACCAGGGCCTAGGGACTTACAACTCTCAACCATTCCTGTGTGCGTGTTATTGGCTGGAATAGAGGGGACCTACAATTTTCTGCCGAATCCGAACGGCTAGGGTGAGAAGCACTATTTCATGACAAGAGATATTATTAGAGGATTTGTCAATACCTCGCAACTGGCAGTAACCCGTGTAAAACATTTCTGTTTTTAGGTGGCATAGGCTGGGAATCAAACCCAATACCTTCGGCGTAACAGTCCAACGAATTACCTATTACACCACGGGCTACTACTGCGAAGCAAAGATTTTTTACCGATAATTGTTCGGCTCATTGATTCACGAGCTAAATTTTGCCATGTACTTCAATTCTTACAATTTATTGTGTGGTTTGTGAAAACTAAAAGCGAAATTGAAGAATGTTTCAGTGCTAAATTTTTTTCTGAAAATACATATGTATTCTGTACATATAATTACGTAGGTATAAGAACTTAATTTTATTTTAATTAATAAACACAGATAACAATTAATACATGCCTTAATTGTTATGAACAGAATTTATGTTGTTTCCAAGCAAAATTTGAAGTCTTCTTTTATTTTGATATTAGCTATGTAATAAGAAGGAAAAATACAAAGATTAGTTTCTCAAAAAGAATTATTCCTTTTCGTTTTAAATTCAAAATAGTTGAATCAACTGTTTCTCGAAAAGCACAACACATCAATACTTAACAAAATATTCTTCAAAAATTGTGTGATATCTTAAAGTCTTCCAAATTGTTTCAAACAAATTCAACGATTGATTTCATTTTCAGTTTTTCTAAATTTGTGATACCCTTGCAAATTTTCATCGATAAAGCAAAAATCTACTAACAATTCAAAGTCACGTTTGCAATATTTTGAATGCAAAATTTACAAAATCTGTATTCAACCTAACCTACTTTTCTAAAACCCAATAGATTATATGACAATTTAGGGCTTTTCCAAGATAAAACGACGATATACGAAGCACTGTGGTATGATCCCTTCCGCCCACCACCATCAGCCATCCACCATGCAAATCTATACTGTATAATGTGTATGGTCGTCGATTCATCTATTGGAAGCTCAAAATTTATTATGCACAAGAGCAGTATTTTGAATAAATTTATATAGGTATACGTTATATGTATGTATAAGATTAGGCCCAGTCGCGGCGAAAATCAATAGTCAATTTAAATGTTTTTTTTTGTCAGAAATTCTCTATATATTTTTGTTTGTTTGTATAATTGGCAATGTTTATGTCTTTATTGTTGCATTAGTAATATTTATTTTTTTTTATATACTAAATATGTATTAAGTTTATTGATTTTAATTTTAAATTGTAAATAAATAATTATTTTATTGAGTGATTTGATAAAAAACAACCACTTATCATTATGTTTTCTATGAAGTCCTTTTTTGAAAAGGCAGTATCCAGTGGCGTTATATGAATGTTATTTTAGTGCATTGGAATATTAAGCTGGAGGGCTTGGGATCGATTTTTTTTAAGAATACCAATATATTATGTAGATTCTGCTTGGCTGAGTATTTTAAAGTTTTATAATATTATACATTTATAATTATACATAATAATTATATATATGTTTATTTAAATTTAAATAAGAGAAAATGGAAACGCATCAAACTAGCTGCTAAAACAAATCCTAAAATTGTTTTTATCTTAAAAGAACGATTCGTCTATGTTCTTGAAAATATTAATTTATGCAAACAAAATTTGAAAAAAAAAAATTGAAGCGGTTTTCCTGAAAAATGAGAAGTATTTTTATTTATATAAAATTTATTTAAAATTTAAAAAAAAATGACAATTTTAAAATATTTAATAATAGATATAAACCTAATTAAAAAAAATTCATTAAAATCTTTTCAAAACATTGAAAAAAAAAAATTCTTCTTTTAAATCCAAAAAAAAAAAATTTTAAATTTGTATTTGTAATGCAAAATGTTTTTATTTAAAAAGATTTTCTAGTTCTGTCAAAATTTGATCTCTTCCTTGGACAAAATTGGAAAAGAGCTATAAATTAGTACATACCATTATTAAAAATGGATTGTAAAACGTCTCCATAAAATCCAAAATCTACTAAAAAAGTTATTCATGGTTAAATGTCAAAAATATCAGTTTTTGGTATCGAACTCTTAGACGCAAAATGCCACCACAAAGACATAGTTTATGTAAAGTTTGTAGATTGTGTGATTTTCTACAAAACAGATTGTGATATTTTTTTCGTACAAACAAACGTTTAGAAGATGTTGCAATTTTAAGAAAAATGGGGCAAATGTCGAAAACAACGGTTTTTTGCGTATTATTCTTAAACTTTGTATATTATCGAAAATTTGTTTAGTTTATGTGTTCTTCTATAAAATATAATTCACTTTATTACTTGCCATATATATAAATATCTGTCTGTCCGTCTGTCTGTCCGTTCGCCCGCAGCCTAAACGGGTAGGTCGATTTAATTTAATTTTTGTATCTAGCAGTTTTTTTTTTTGGCATTCTCACGGAAAAATTAGAAAAAAAATTAAGACTCCTACCGTACAAATTTTATGAATGATCTTATTTTTCTCAAAATCGTGCCAACAACTTTTATTTTAAAAAATTCTGTAATTTTTACATTTGACTATGCCGTTTTTTTTTGAAAAATGATTATAAACGGTAGGTTCCTCCCATAGAACTATTTTTTTGATTTTGTCAAAACCGCTTCAATTTATTTTGATAATTTTTTTTTTAAATTTTGTGTACCTACCTACCAAATTTTTTTTTTATTTAAAAAAAAAAAAAGTTGCAAAATTTTGTCTTGAAAACTCAATTATTAAAATTGGCACCAAGCATCATCTAGCTAAATCTTTCGTATAACCAAACATAACGGTACCTACCATACGATCATTAAGAACCATATAAAATGTTACGAAAAATCTTGTTTTACTCAAAAATGACTCATACGATTGTGATATAATTTTTGCATGATCTAATTATTTATTATTATTTAAGTTATCTGTCATAGAACCATTCTTTTGGTTTTTGAGATCATCCCATTATCTGTTCAACCGATTTTATTAAATACATATTTGCATACCAAAGCATCTTATAAATTCAAATAATATTGCTAACCAAAATTTAAAATTATTTTTTCAAAATCGATTTTTCTAAAATGGGTGGGTAATTTTTTTTTTTTAATTAATTTTTTAACTGTATTAATTATAATAAATACTAAAAATGGCGTGCAAATTTTTTGTGTATGTACATCACGTTGGTGTCCAAAAAATTTCAGAGGGTGTTTAGTAAATACATATACATATAATTGCTCTACTACCACACCCACTTTTCCTACATCTTCCTTTCAGCTGTCACACTCACTTTTCTTATATTAAAATTTTTTTCGTTACACCTATAAAGTTTTCTTAGTTAAAGTTAAATTTTTATATTTTATAAATGATGGCAGTGATATAATAGGTGGCAGTTACATAGTTTTAAATAAAATATTTAAACAAAATTCTTTGGTAAATAAATCTTTCGACTATCAATGCAATTTTCAAAAGTTAACTTTTATAACTACATTAGGTACCTAATGTTATTTCTGAATGATATTGAAAAAAATATCGGGTTTGGTTAAAACAAAAAAGTTTTGACTTTTTGTTGTAAAAATAATAATAAAAATAATAAAATTCATTTTTTTTCTTTTTGCAGAATGTTGTGAAAGTTTAAAATTGTAAGTACAGATATATTTATTTTAACAGATTTTAAAATTTTGAAACTTAAAAAAAAAATGCAGAATAATTATTAATTGACAGCTAAAAATAAAAAAAATATCAATTTCGACACGCTCACCAAATTTGTTGAGTTAACTCGACGATTAAACTAAAACAACTATGAGTGTTGAAGGGAGAAACATATTAGGGAACTACCGCTCGTAAAATAATATTCAATTAATAGGTATTCAAAAATTACTCTCCAAAATACAAGCTTAAAAAAAAGTCGTATTTTGTTTTCCATACCCATTATGAAACAACTACACGGGAAAATAATTATATCCGCTTATTATAAAAAATAAAATAAAATAAAAATGAAGGTTGAGAGAACATCAAAAACAATATTACTCTTTTTCGAAATTAAGGTATAAGATTCCGAAAAGAAAAAAAAAAAAAAAAATAATTAAGAAAAAAAGGATTACGAAAAAACTAGTTAATAATATTTAAAAAAAAAAAAAACGCCATAGCCATAGCCCATGGCCATGGACAATTCAGCCATCGGCGACCGGACTTTGAGTCGACAAAAAAAAAAAAAAAAAAAAAAAAAAACCATCTTGCTGCCTCTCTGGTGTATACTATAATATTTAATTACACCAAAAGCGACGACTTAATTTACCTTAGAATATTTTTAGAAGTCTGTTTAATTTTCAAGTAACATGTAAATTATTTACCCCATTTACCCTTTTCTTTTCATAAAAAAAAGTAGATACCTTCATAAAAAAAAATCCACCGAAACGTTGAACTTCATTAATTCCGTTATTTTTCAATGTAATATAAAACCCATGTTATTTTGCTTTGCCGTATTTTATACTTTGAGAGGTAAAAAATATTTTGAGTGTTTTTTTTTTTTTCATATTTTTGATACCGGGTTCATGCTTGTGAATTTAAATTCTTATTATTATTATATTTTTTTTTTTTCTTTCGACGAGTCCAAGGTCAGGTCAAGTTAAGTTAGTAGGTAAGGTATAGGTAGGTATGTAAGAAGGGTTTTAACCCTTATTATTATTATGCTTTCAGGGCGTGATGTGGACGTCGTCACCTTCGTCGTCATTGTCGTCGTCGACACGATTATACAACAAGGGTATACCTATGTACAATATTTTGTGTCGTTTAGTATTACAAATTAGTGGATACAACAACCAAACTGGAAAATGGGTTGAACTTTCCATAGCATGGCGCTGCTAGCCCTACTCACGCACTAAGGTATCAATTATTTCCGTCAACTCTCTAAGGAAACATCATCATGGAACAAATAGTCCTTTTTTGGTTAATTTTAATAGCAATTACGCTATTTCTCCTTTTTTTTCCTTTGGCACATGTAAGCAAAATGAGGGGTGTAGACTTTGTTTTTTTTTTTTTTTTTAATTTTTAATAATAAGTATTGCTATGCTTTTAAAAGGAGTTTCAAAAAAAAAATCTCTTTATGGGTTTTGAATGAATTTGGGTGTGGTGTGCTTTTTTTTATTTATGGTTATTGTACTATCCAGAAATGCGTAGATATCATATTTGTTTAGATTTAAAAAGCATAAACATGTATGTATATCTTTCTTGTTGCCATAACTATGCATGTATATTGTATAGGCCTTCAGGCAACACGTGTACAATTTTATTATTGTACATTTATACCTTTTTGTACCTTTTTTTGAAAATAAATTAAAGTAACAAAAATATATATAATACCTACTCGAACGTAGCTTAACTCTGCATAAGTTTCCTGTTTCAGTTAAATTTATTTGTATTTTGTCCCCGCACCGACCAGAGTGAGACAAATAAATTAATAATCTGGACGGTAATAATTATGGTAACAAATATCTACTTAATATAAAATGATAATAATTAAAACACAATATACGAGCACAATGTTTAGGTCATGTTTTGAATTTTAATACAAATTGGTGTATGTATGTTATACCCAGGACCGTATCTAGTGTACATTTTATAGTGGTAAACAAATTATTTATATGGAAAATAGAAATAAAATACTACCAATATTCATATGCCGAAATTTAAAAATTTAATTAAAGTACTATCTATCAATAAGTACCAGTGTGGATTTCGGCCCGGAAAATCGACAGTTAAAAAAAAAAAAGATTGAGTCAGAATCCACAAAACTAAAATCACAAAAATTCAAAGTCCAAAATCGTAAAAACCCACAAACCAGAAAATCTAAAATGCCAAAAACTCAAAATCCCGAAATTCCAAAATCCAGAAATTCTAAAATCCCGAAATTCTAAAATCCAGAAATTCCAAAATCCCGAAATTTAAAAATCCCAAAATTCCAAAACCCCGCAATTCCAAAATCCCGAAATTCCTAAATCCCGAAATTCCAAAATCCTGAAATTCCAAAATCCCGAAAATCCAAAATTCCGAAATTCCAAAATCCCGAAATTCTAAAATCCCAAAATTCTAAAATCCCGAAATTCCAAAATCCCAAAATTCCAAACCCTGAAATTCCAAAATCCCGAAATTCCAAAATCCCGAAATTCCAAAATCCCGAAATTCCAAAATCACGAAATTCCAAAATCCCGAAATCCAGAAATCTAAAAATCCATAAAACCCAACAACCCAACAAGAAAACACAAAATCCCTAAAACCTATTATTTGCGTAAATTTTTGATTTTGATTTTGATTTCGATTACGAAAAAAATGATTTTGAATGTAAACGATAATAAACAAGAAGTTGTAATAGTTTTTATTTATATTATCTACAATATTGTTATTGCGCATTCATTCGTGTTGTTAAATTTCATAAAGTGTGAATGTAAATATTTTAGTGAACTTAAATTTCTAACATTTTACATTTCTTTTAATATAATTTAATAATATATTATCACTACACTTTATGTTATTTGAAGATTTTGTTATATTTTATTTGTTAAATATTATTATTATTCTTATTTATTTTGTTTTTGTTTTGTAAAAAAATGTATATTAGATAGACTTTAAAGACTTATTTTTTTATAAATTTAAAGTACTTTTTAATTGTTATTTAAGGGATTTTGGAATTTATGTATTTTGCGGTTTTAAGGCTCAAGATTTTGGTTTTCAAGATTTTGGGTTGTGAGAATTCATTGATTTTCTCGAATTTGGGGGTTTCTAGATTCAGGGTTTTTGGATTTTGTGATTTCGGGATTTTGATTTTGAGGTAGGTCACGTAATTTTGGGTTTTCTGGATTTTGGGTCTTAGAGATTCAAAGTTGTTGAATTTTGGGGTTTCGAGATTTTGTGCTTTTGGGATTTTCAATTACCTTGATTTTCAATTTTCTCGATTTTGGGACTTTTTGATTCTGGTGGTTTCAGGATTTTGATTTGGAGTTTTTAGGATTTTGGGTTTTTCATATTTTATATGTTGTGTTTTTTTTAATTGAATTCTGTAGGTACTATGAATTACAGAACAACGAGTTTTAAGTCAAAACGCACCAACTTTTCATCGACCTCAACGCCGAATAACAATAGTATCTATTCTCAAGAACTTTTTATGTTGATGGTTGAACTTTTGCTACAAAAAGGACACCTTAATAGATATCCAACTAACAACTACTATGACATACCGCTGCTAGTTTGGTTTCTCCAAACAGATACTTTTGCGGAAGCCATTTTACTTGGTCTGGATGACTAGGAGCATTGAAATATTCTCGCACTTTTTGAGATCAAAATAAAATGATGAAATTATTTTGTGAAGAATTGTGTTTTAGTAATGAGAATTTGAGATTCCTCTGAGATCTCAGAAATGCAAAATAAAAAAATGTTTAATTATTTTACACATCTTCGATCTACGATAAGGCAAATAGTGCAGCTTCATGCTCAAAAAAAAAAAAAATTACCAGTCATTTATTAAAGTTACCCCTTTCAAGTCAAAAAGAACTAAGAGTGTTGTCTCATTAATTTGGTAAATCCTTCAGATTCTCACTTTTCCAAAGGAACATAGTCATTCCTCGATACGGCCGTGTAGTTGTTATTTCATTTTTTTGAGGTATGTATGTGTTAAAGGTATCTATTCTCTTTGTTATAACACTCAATGTTATTTGATATACTCCGCAAAGTTATATAATCACACAAAGTAAATGTGTTGGAATGCTAATTATATGAGAATGTATATGAAACTTTATAAATTCGATTGTTTTATACTGAACAATGAACATTAACATGACATGTTTCTCTTGATGGGTTATATTTTATGTGCTTTGAATAATTAATATACTAATGGTATCTTTATGGTATATTGTATAGAGCTAAACAAATGTCATTACTCATTAGTATAGACCAAATTTAATGAAAGTCTTTAAAAGACTTCATTAAAAGATATAAAATTGATTAGTTCCTACAATTATAATTTTGTTGATGAAATTGACGCATCAGCTTAACTAGTTTTCATGATGGAAAATCCAGCAGAAGAATACTTCACCCATGGTGGCTCTAAAAAAAATTCTAGAGTAGTACCTATAGCAGAAGCAGTATTTATCTTCGAAAAATCATAAAAAATGTTTTTCATGTTATTATTTTTATATGAATCTCAAATTGTGTTTCCACTAAATAAAAAAAAAATTAGGTATACAATTAAAATCTGCCAATCCTTTTAACATAACCTAAATTCCAATCTGCTTTTAAGGTATTTTATTTTCAATTAATCCTCCCCACTAGCACTGATTGGTAAAATTGAAACAAAAACTATTTTTTCACACAAATAATGATTTCAGTTTTTTAAGGGTGTTTGTAAAGTACCTAAAGGGTACAAAAAAACACAAAGTTCACACTTACCATACACATATGAATGTATTCAATTGACACAATATTTTTTTCATTATTTTGTTTTTTGTTTAACACCACTAGAGTTAGAATTTAAATGGTTTTACAGTGCTTAAATTAAATTAACAAAAAAAAAAAAAAAATAGTAAAAACAGCTCAATGGTGGCATTTATTAAAACAATCGCTATAGAAATCAATGAAGGCACATACATATATGTACGTGTGACACTATCGTGTGATGTGTGAAACAAAGGCCTTTTTTATACGCCACTTTATACCTTCCTACTATAGGATTTTTATATTGTTAAAAGTTTTGAATAGAAAATTGGTTTTTAAAACACTGACATTCGAAAGTGATAAGTTGAGTATATGTATATACGTAAAAGTTGTTTTGTCAAGGCTTGGCAAAACTAATTAAATTTGGGATTTTATTTTTTTTTTAATATTTTTTTTCCAGTTGTGATATAAATATAGGGCAAAATTTTATCTATTATTATAGCCCAGTCATTTTAGACATTAAAACAACCGAATTATGAAAATATCACCGAAAACAGAAATTTTGGTATATAGCCCCCCCTCAATGGTGTTCTGAGGAAACTGTAAAAAGTCCCCATCGCATTTACTGATAAAAGCATCAGAATTTTTCATTTTTGTTACATGGATATGATTAGAAGATAGTAAGTCCTCCTCTTTAGGTGGGAGGGCCAAATTAAAAAATAAATTACATTAAATAGAAAATCAATATTAAAAAAACAACGGCAACACTTACGATATTAAGTTATAACTTTTTTTTAAACAAGGAACTCATTTTTAAATCATGTTTTAAAATGAAGTTATTTTAGTGATTAGTTTATAAATAAACTAAATACAAACTAAAAAATTTAAAAATAAAATTCGAAAAAAAAAAAATTTAAACTGAAGAAATTATTTAAAAAAAAAACCAACAATGCCATGCTATACCTTTTTATAAAGCCAGATATCTCTTTTTTTATTTTTTCTGTAAATAAAGTTGTTTTAGTGAACAGTTTTTAAATACCTAATAAATTTTAAAACTCAAAATTTTGAAAAAAAAATAAAAAATATAAAAAAATAAAATAAAATTAACAAAAAAAAAAATAAACAAAAAAAAATAAAAAATAAAAGAAAATTAAAAACACTTTTTTTTTTGTTAAAATCATTTAAAAAATTCTAAATACCAAAAACTTTTTTTTTGTTAAAATCATTAAAAAAAAATTTAAATACCATTTTATTTGAATTTTTAAGAAGTATTAAATTGGAAAATTATATAACAAAATCGGCCATTAAAAATATGTAAGGTTAATAACTTTAAACTAATACAATTTTTCTCAAAAAACAAAAAACGTTAAAAGCCCAATTTTGGTAGTGAACATTTTTGGCAAAAATCTAAAACGCATTTTTTTATGCAATCACTCTGACCATTACAGGTGCAAAGTTTAATCAAAATCGTAGTAACTTTTTTTTGAGAAAAAAAAAAAAAAAAACGAAATTGTGGTGTGGCAGTTACCCTAAGGAATCACATAAAATTTTTCTGTACCAAATTTGAAACAATTCGGTGTAGCTGCTTAGGCTCTAGCTCAAATTACAGTAGACGCACAGACAAATAGGCGCACAGACCCACTGGCACAAGGACAAGAACACACGGACGCAAGGACGCAGAGACACACAGACCGACGCACGGACCGGACGGTACGATGAAACCAATTTTATTCTGACTTCTCGATCATCGTCGTATTAGTTTTGTTTTCAACCTCGAAATCAAATAGTATAGGTACTCTAATTTGTAGAATTGTTCCGTCGTCGTCAGGCAGGCGCCAATGCCAACAGTTTCCTTAATAAACAGTGCCTTCGTCGGCCTACTTAGCTAATAAATAAGATCATGAACAAATTTTTAACACGTTCACATTTCATAGAAATACAAACAAATTAAAAAACTAATTGTAACGATTGCATTATTATCAAAAATTTTACATTTTTTTTTTTTTTAATTTTTGTCTAAAAAATCCGATCATCTATCGAACCGCATTTCCTGGTTTTTTCAGCGGTAAAATTGGTGGACAAAACTCCATAAATCTTAAGTGTCTCTATAAAAAAAAAACGGTGACTGTACAAATTATTCTTAAAGTTGTACAAACTTGTGCAAACGATGTACAAATGATTTTCATGACCAGTTTTGCTAAACTCAATAGTTGGTGGGCCAACTACCGGCACAACCCGCATTTCAGACATTTTGATGATTTTTATTAAAAAAACTGTCGACCCAAATATTAAAAAGGTTAATTTAAAAAATTTAAATTTTGTTTTTTTTTTTTTAAATCGCATTTTTCAAAATACCTTTACAAACAAAAATAAAATTTTATTTTTCAAAATAATTTTTTGAAAATAGGTAATTCAAAAAAAATTTAAGTAAATAATAGTTTTTGACTTATTTTTAATTTCATTTTTAACTTTATTGTGGACTTTTGGCCCAAATTGGTTCATTATGGATTTTTGGTCACTAAATAAAATTTTATTGAAATATTTTTTGAATATTTTTGAGAATAAATAAGCTCTCACTTATAGGTCAGCCAAAAAGTGTGCCTCATTTTTATAATTTCCGATTTAATTCACACTTGATTATATTAAATGATTATTTTTTTCCAAAATAAAATGAGCTGTTGAGCTACATAAAAATAAATACATATCTGTTGTGCATTTTTGTGCATTGCATTGGGTGAATCAGAGTAATACAATTATTACTATGCAATTTGAGTAGGTACCAAAAATTGAGTCGTTAGTCTGTTATTACAACTACTAGGTGCTAAAAGAGTCCTTCACGCCCATGAGTTTTTTTTTTTTTTTTGAGATTCTGTATGAGCTTTTTCTACATATTATATGTAATACACAAAATGGCAAAATGAAGCAAAAATGAAAAATAACAAAAAGTTCTACAGTCAAAAATATGTATATGAAAATAAAAAAAATCTAAATCTACTCTATTCTTCTGGTTGGTCAAACTAAATGAAATCCACATCACACAGTGGGTTACTTAATAATTGAAGAATGTTAAAACATATTAAACATTCAACAAATTTTCATTTAAAATAGTAGATAAATTAATCGTGGTTGTTTTTCAATTATAATAAATATATATGTAATTTCATTAAGCCTTAAATTCTATTAAGAGACAGATTTTGTATGCTTTTGATTGGTATAAACAAAATAATAACAACGGAATGAAGGACGTTATATTTGATTCAGTTTCCACATTTAACATAAATTTGCATCCATCAATATTCAATATGTTTTCGATGATTGGTATAAAGTGGAATTTAAACAAAATTCAGTTTATACCTATCATCATAAATGTTTATTTTTTATGTAGATGTAGATATTATTCACGCTGCTGGCGACATTTTTTGCTTATTGGTATAAAAACGAATGTAAGGCGATTTTATTGTATTTATTCCAGCTTCCACATTCAACATGTATTTGCATCCATATATTCAATGCTTGGTATAATATGGAATTTAAATACATTCGCTATGCGATTTGAGCATTTTATACCAATCAAGTTTTACCACAATTTAAATCAATGCTTGTTTGGCGATGTTTTTCGCTTATTGGTATAAACTGGAATGTAAGATAATTTCATTTAATTTCTTCAAGATTCCACATTTAACATGAATTTACATCGATGCATTGCATATGTATTCCACGATTGGTATAAATTGTAATACAAAATTAAAATTTAGGTATTCTCTTTGTTGACCAGTTTATACCAATCGTTGAACAAATACAAACTAGTTGTACAATAAATTTAAATGTGTGTTTATGTGTAGATTCGTATACTTCAATCTAGCGATGTTTTATGCTTATTGGTATAAACTCAAATGTATGCCGATTTTATTTAATTTTTTTTTCCATTTTCCACGTTTAACATAAATTTGCATCCATATTTCCAATGATTTGTATAAAATGAAATATAAATAAAATTCAAATCTATTCGCATTGCGGATTTGACCAGTTTATACCAATCAGCGATGAAATATGTACAATGTACAAGCTACCTTTACAATGCACATAAATGTTTTTTTTTTTTTTTTTTTTTTTTTTTTTTGTAAAAATTATCCACGTGGCCATTTTTCAGCTTATTGGTATAAACTGGTCTAATACACATAATACACAGAATTGATGAATTGATTTCATAAAGCATTTATTTTCGAAACTATTTAATAAGCATAGGTATATAGGCGTAATCAGTATGTATAAAATTAAAACAAATTTTTAATTTTATCTCCAAAATTTTAAAATCAAAAATAACCCACTGTGGTGTTATATTTGGTTGCCTTGACGATTGATGGTCAGTATAAATTTATTTAAATTTATTCAACCTGGCATGCTAGTCATCGTATCGCATAGGAATGCCGAAGTCCGTCCAATCAATGGTTCCTCAGTGTATCCGAAAATGTAGAAATTTTAACTTTGTAGCAAATAGCTTTTTTCCGGTCATATACAGGCAGGTATACCTCTCTAGTTTTGAGTGTGGTATAATGTGCGTTGTTGAAGGTACAAAAATTCCCTTCAATGTTCATCAGTTCAGGATATGGACTACTGCAGCTCTATGTTACATAATATGCTTCCTTAATTAATTGTACAGCAGGCGCTATGGTAGGTATACAAAAAAAAAAAAAAAATTGCAAAATTGCATTCTGTATTATTAATGTTTTTTGTATGCCTCATATATGTGCATGCATATAAAAGAACCTATACCTACTCTCATCATATATAACCTGCAATTTTACGGTGCAGATTTTTACTTTGAGGCATATACGCAATGTAACGCGTTGAATCGAATATTATGACGAACAGAATATTTATCTGCAAGGAGAAATTGAATTGCAAAAAAAAAATAAATAAAAACGAGTAAAGAAAAAGAGCTGATCGTTGTGGATGGAAAGAGCTGATGTTCTTTCTGAAATGTTAAATTGAATGTCGATTAAATTTCGTTCCTTTTAATTAATACTTAATTTGTATTTAAAAAGGACTCAAAGGCCTGATTCATTTTGCTGCTATAATGTTGATTTTAAACTTGAATTTTCGAAGAGCAATGAAAATATCTCGAGTGATGAGATGCTGAAAACAGAATTATGAAGATGATGGACGATTTTAATTAATCGAACAAAAAAAAAATTAAAACTTCAATAGACTTCAAGGATTTGTTGTTTGTGATTTAATTGTAGGTACCTACGTTTGTTTTTGATACTTATTTTGATGTGAAGTTATTAATTTTTATCAAAATATATATTTAGGTCAAAATATGGTGTGAAATTTCAAAATTAGAAAAAGAAAATCACTGTCAAAGTCAGAAATTTATACCAAAAAAATATTTTCTAATCCCTTGGGAAAATTTTGCACCATTTTGGACTTCCTTTTTTAAATTTGGTACACATCTGAATTGGCATCACTCAATGTGATATTGAGTTTTAAAATTGTCACAGATTATTTTGAGGTAAGTGCAACAGAAGAGGTTGCACGGCCCTTGTAAAAATTTATTCGCCTAGTGTTGGAATTTTTTCACTCTGTATTATAGTAAATTTATGTTGCCAAAAAACTCTGAATACATATTAACGGATATGAAGTATTAAGTTCTCCGCAAAGAATTTCTTGAAAAATTTGGTTTTATAAAATTAGACACAGTAATACCTACCTACTTTTAAATTTTTAAAATTATTTTGTTAATTTTACTAAGGGTTAATCTGTTTGTCCGGAATAATCTTCGATACGATTGAACTGATTTTAATGGGACTTTACAAACTTTCCAACGAATGATCTAAAAGCTATACTTTTTGGTTCCAAAAGAATTTAATTTAAATTCTTTTGTAAGTAAAATTCTAAGTTAATTATGCAGTGCAGTGCAATAAGACCCGACCCGGGAATAAAGGGTAACTCCGAAACACCTGCTGTGGGTTCTAATTCCTGTTTCTTATTAATTCCAATTAAAAAAAAATTATTGGAAATAAAACGCATTTACTAAATATAATAACAATATTTTTTTTGATATTTTTACAGTCATAAGAATGCTTATAGACTTTGTAAACAGTTTTCTTGAACAATAGTTCCTTGAATATAGGTACCTACTTCAAGACTTCCAAGAATTTTAACTCCCTTTTTGGGTCCTATAAGTGCCGCTTTCAAAACTCCGTTGCCTCCCTTAGGATATATTCGGGCGCCTATACCAACAGTTTTCTTGAAAAAACCCTTAATTTATTTGTCTACTTCATTACATTTCCAAAAAACTAAAGACCAGCTACGTTACTTTCTTCATGGCGTGACAAAGTGTATCAGGGGAGCAAAAGTAATGAATTTATAATTTTATAAGCAAATTTGTTTACTTAAAATTGTAGATTCTTTAAAATTCATGTGACCTAATTTATTATGGTCAGGTTATTATGACGAAAAATACCTAAATAATATTGTTTTTTAAAACATTGGTTTGATGAAAGGTCAACACAAAAACAAATTAAATAAAAATAATATTTTATTAAATTTCAAATTGTTTTGGAATTAACTTTTCAAATAATAAAGAATATATTCTTCTCATCATTATTATTATACGCATCGTATGCACAATATACACAAAATTCTTAGAACACTTAAGTACCAAAAATAAGATGAATGTAAATAAATCGAAAACGTAGGCTAAATCAGTTGAAGTATACAAATAAAAATGGAATACAAGTACAGTAGAATCTCGGAAAGATGAACGGTTCTAAAAGATGAACAGTTCGGAAAGATGAACGAAATATTTTCACTCTTCAGTGCTCAAAAAGATGAACGAGTTGAAATTTTACACTCGAAAAGATGAACGATTTATTCCCAACTCAATATTTTACTTTTTCCTTGCCTTTAGTTCCTCGTATTATATTTATGCAACGTTATTTAGTTTTGTGAATGGTACTTTTAGGCTTGTTTTAACTTGTTATGTAAATTATATTAAATGTTTTTGTTTATAACTATATCTTCTTTC
Source organism: Epistrophe eligans (assembly GCA_951394125.1). Lineage (NCBI taxonomy): Eukaryota > Metazoa > Arthropoda > Insecta > Diptera > Syrphidae > Epistrophe > Epistrophe eligans. The sequence goes on along the minus strand of OX596029.1, from coordinate 33,745,149 downwards.
TCAACGAAATGTTGATGCTCGAAAAGATGAACAATTCGAAAAGATGAACGTGCCCTGTTTTATATCTGTTCATCTTTTCGAGATTCTACTGTATTTTTTTTTATTTAATAAAAAAAAAATAAAAATAAACGTGCAGACAAAATTCCTTGAAAAATCTATATATGTAGGTATAAAGTTTTTCAATAATAATTGATTGAGTTCTTCTTAGAAAAGTAACCAAAACAACAAAGTTTTCGAGAAAATTTTATCTTATATTTATAACCACAAATTCTTTGAATACATGGTTTACCTATGAATCGAAATCTTAAATCAAATTTATATTAATTTTGTTTTAGAAAAGGATCAGCATAAATGAAATTTCTTGTTGTTTAATATGAAAAACGAAAGTTAAACATCCCAATTCTATTCAGAAAAGTTGTATTCAACATATATCGTATTTTCCCAAAAGTAAATATCTTTCAAACAAAATCGATAATTCACTTCACATAGACAACATTGTTAATCCGCAAAAAGACAAATAAACCAAAAGAAAAAAAAAGAACTCCTGAATATAATCCACCAGAATACTAATTATTATGTCCTTAGAAACCAAAAACACACATTTGTTATATGAGATTATAGCAATTGGTTCTATGCCGCATTGTCAAAATAGGTCACTGCCAAAGGCAGAAGTGTAAAGAGCGATAATAGAAATTACAATTTGAAATTTTTTTACCATCACTTTCGTTAAAATTGTAATTAGTTAAAACTCCTGTCATCGCACTTCATACGAAGACACTCTATACCATGTGCGTGAAGTTGGCACCCCCTTTTCTGATTTAAAAAAAAAAAAAAAATAGTTGTACTGTATTATGCTCAACTTGTCTCGGCATATGCCTCAAATATTTTTTTTTTTAAATTCGCAAATTTGCAAAGTTAACGGATGAAATTTTTTGTAAAATTGCGATTTTCATAACAATCAAAGTTGTGTTGTATTATGTTCAAAAAATGATACTAAGAACCGAAGAGATAACAAAAAAAAATCGCATATTTGCAGCTTTTACGACCGAACGCAAATGTTGCGAAGCGCCTCAGCGTAAAGTTAGCGCCACCATTTTCGATTTTCAAAAAAATAAAGTGCTGTATTGTGCTGCGATGTGTCGTAAATATTTTTGAAAACTTCGCAAATTTGCAAATTTTACGAATAACATTTTTTACAAAATTGCGATTTTCAAAACAATCAAAGTTGTGCTGTATTATGCTTAGAAAATGATACTAAGAACCGAAGAGATACATGGAAGAAGCCCGTGGCGTAAGACTTGACTGTTAAGACTGTTACGCTGTGTAGCGACAAATGTGTTAGGTACAATTCACAGTCTATGCCACCTAAAAAAAAAAAAAAAATGTTTTTTACTGCTACTGCCTTTAACAATGAATTGATAAATTCTCCATGAATATCTCTTGTCATGAAAAAATGAGAGAGGTGAGAGGCACCTTAGGCGTTCAGATTGATGAAAAAATGTAGGTTCTTCCATTCCTTATAATTGCAGGCTCTGAGGAATGGTTGAGAGTCGAGTCACCAGGCCCAGATTATTAAATAATTCTTTTTTCTATGAACCCACTATTCTCTCCATCCCATTTAAATTTTGTCTAATATTTCTGTCCGGTTTTATTAGAGGTTCCTTTGATTTTTTCACGAATGTGAATTTTGTATAGAATTGCTTTAGTTTGCCATGAATTAAGTTGATTCACAATAAATTCATTTACGGTTTTAGTATGAATTTTTGTGACCAAAAACTCTTTTTTTTTTATTAACCTTCCGGCGCGGCGGCGTTTAGTAATTTATGTTAATAATTAGTTATGTTTGAACCTTGATTTATGGTGAATTATGTATCTCATTCATCTTTTTTTTCTATTTTTGAATTTCAAAGTGTTATACCTATGTTTGTAAATACTTTAAATTTGTTAGTATAATTTTAACTTTATTATATTTTAAATATTTATTGATTAAAAACAAAATCAAAACTAGTACTTTCCGTTTAGATAATACTTTCCTATTTTACCATATTCCACCTTATTTCACGCGTGTTTTTCTGTAAGCACGAGGAAATTGGACGAAAAACTCGACGTCGCACACAGCTAAATTTTCCCAAGTTTTCAATTTATTATTGCATGGAAACATTAAAAGCAATTAGTTTTGAAGCAAAAAACAATTTTCAACTAAATATAGAACATATTCGAGCAAAAAAATGCAAAAAGGATAAAAATGGTATTTTTGAAATTTGGCGTTTTCTCATAAGGCATAGGATTTCTTGTATTTAACAATTTTTAATACAATATTTATACATACAATTTGTTTAAAAAGAGATAATGAAATACAATATTTATAAATAGTAATAAATAAATAAACATATAAAATATAAATAAACAAATTATATAACCATTATTCAATGACTTTGGAAACTCAAACCAATTATGCTAGCTCAACCTATGGTTCTGAAGATGGAAGGCCCGTTTTTGTTTTTGGGATTAGTTTCCTTAAGTTGCCAATTATTGGATCAGAAGAAACCAAGAAATTATGAAAAACATATTTTGCTGTCTTGAAAACTTTCTTGCGAATGTTTCTCGAAAACGCTTAATGTCTTTGTTTCGGGATTCTAGCGCTTCTTCGCTGACCTGCCCAATTGGAAGACAGCTTCTGATATAATTTCAGGACTGTAAATTAAAATTTTATGCACAGTTGTTGGCATATTACAGTTCAACAAACAACCTATTTGGATGGGAAATCCACTCGATATTGCTAATAGAATAAAGCGAAATCGGCATATGATATCTTCATTTATATTTGTTATTTCCGACGAAGTACCAGAATCTTGGAAAAATCGACGGGCAGTGTTGCCATCGTTCGTAATTCCATAACCAGGTAACATCTTAGATTTGAAGTGGTTTCCGTAATTGTATTACAAACCTTCCTGACAATCATTTTAAGCAGCATTTTATGCTTAACTGGAATGCTTCTGTTTATATGCTCAACCATGAGCTCTACATAAAAATGGAATTTCACTTTGTAGCCAGTTTGAATTTTGCCTAAAAAAGTTATTGTAATTTCTGGAGGCACTCAATCATCTCCTTCTGTGAGCATGAGCAAAATTACTCAAAATTGTAGTTGTTTGCTTTTTGTTTTCACCTTTTCTTCCAAAAAATTGATTTTTTCTGCCATTGCACGAGATGTGCAACTTCTTAAATAATCAGAGAGCTGATTTCTTGAAAGAAAAATGAAACTTGATCGCGATCCTGTGTAAAAGTAAAGTAAAAAGCTCAAATAAAAAAAAAAAAAATAAATAAAATGCCCTTCCTTATCATCTTTAACAACCAATATTAAAAAAAAGTCGCAATACATTTTGACTGTTTCTGATTGAGGGAAAAAATACCTAAATTTTAAGACTATATTCATTACAAAGCGACTCAAATTAACATAACTTTTACATTATTAAAGATATTTTTTTTGTTTTTTTTTGTACTGATCAAATACATTGCATTTAATGGCTACAAAATTAACTATACACTTTAAATATTGCAAAAAAAAAAAAACAATCATCCTTGATATTACATACCACTAGCAACAGAATTCATGTTTAATTATTTTACAAAGCTTAAAAAAATAAGAAAAGAAAAGCAAACGAAAGCAACCTCTTATCAAAGACCAAACTTGCTACTGCACTCGTCTATTTAAAGTTTGCACTTTAAAAGCATCGACTGAATAAACCGTTATAATCTGCATCGTATGATCAATGAGGCTTGAAGCTCACACTATTTGTGAACAACTTTGCATTAAAAAATGGCCTTTTATTAGGCTAATTTACCCTACACTTTTACCCCATTTTACCCTATTCTAATTTATTATTACTTAAAATGAAAATCTCAAAAAACCCGTCTAAATGTGCCTCAATTCAAGACTCATTGAATTTTTTATTTTTTATTATATTATAAGTATTTGCATCCCTATTAATAAACTAAAGTTAAACATGAATTATTTTTAATCATTTAGGAAGTGCGAAATTTTATTAATAAAACAAAATTGAACTTAAATTATTTGAATAATCTAATTCACCCAAGTAGGTTGATTAACGATTAGTAAACTCATTTAACCAAGTAGGTGAATTAATGACTAATTAAGTTCGACATACTTATAAAGATTTTTTTGCCAACTAGGGTACTATAGATACCAAATATTGTAATGTAAAAGCTCGAATGAGAAAGTGTATGTATGTTGCTGTTTATATATTTTTTAGAAAGAGCATATGTGCAGCCTTAAAATAATACTCCTTGGCAACTATAAAGTTCTTGTTTAATTTAATAGATTTTCGTTAAAATTTACTACTTCACCTGAATTAGCTGTCAATTATTGTTTATTAATAAAATATTTTATTTCGTGATTACATTTTCATTTGATTTGTGATACTTATAAGAATTTCTTATAAATAGAGTTGTTACAATAAAAACTGTTCATAAATGAATAACTAATTCAGTGGCCAGTTGTTCCTTATTAATAAAAACTAACTTTAACTATGAATTAATTCCTAACAAACATTGTTTAACGACCTAAGGGTGACATCATTTACTAAATTTCCCAATACCGCGAAAAACTGTTAATCCGCTCCCGTAGAATAACATGAAACTTAATCACAACATTAGAACTTGAGTTTTCTAGCGTAATATAATTTAGAAATAATTCCCTAAGAAGTGACAATGATAAACAGAATCAGAATAGTTTTGGTGGGCGAAAATACTCAACCCTTATAATAATCAGTATAAGAATCATCAACACCAACATGGAAATAAAACCCACTATACTTTACCTTATACTTAGGTGTTTATCTAAGTTTGTCAGCAGATATTACCTTCTATGATGACTGTGAGAAGAATAACAAATTTTAACACCTTTATGTAGATTAAATGAGCAGCTCGTGTTGTAGCCATCTTCTGCCTCTGTCATAGGTCCTTCCAAGATGTTCTTATAATACATGACAACGACGATGACGATGACGATAGATGATTGTGTGGTAAATTTTCAAAAATAAATGTTCAAGTGAAGTGACGACGCGACGACGGAAGCGAAATGAAAGGCAAGCGATGGGATGGATAGAATAAGGTATAATATTATTATTCGTCTTTAATTTCACAGCTATACTTTCTCGTTTTGTTTCTTTCCTTCAAACTTTCATTTTTCACCCTGTTTTCTGTAAATGTTTCTTCGGGTTTTCAATTTTCAAGTGACAATTCGAGAAAATGAAAAAAAAAAAAAAAAGAAACAAAACTTTTCGGCGATGAGTTGTGAATGAATATAAATTTTTGTCTTGACAAAAAAAAAAAAAAAACATGAATGCAGTGGGAAGGTGTTTTGAATGTTTTAAGATGGAAATTTATATATTAACGTAAGGAAAAGACCTCGTTTCTTATTTTTATTTATATTCTCGTGGAAATAAGACTAAAGTATATATTTTTTTTTTTTATTTTTCCATTTTAATTTCTTATTTTGCGATGAATGAAAATGGCTACGATGTGCAAATGAATTTTATTAAAAATTTAATTTTAAATGAATAATATATTTTTTTTTGTATATACCTATCCGTAGGTATACTTGTACAAAAGTAACACATGAGAGCTTAATATATGACAAGCACGAAAAAGGATATATTTAATTTTATTTTGTTTTTGTTTTTCATTCATTTATACCTACATATGTATGTGTATATAAATTTAACAAAAAACCATTTCCGGTTGAATTTATCTCTGGGGAATTAATGAGCGAAGTGTTTTTCGAAAATGGGTTTTCACTCTTCGTTAGGTAGGTAGGTATACATGTTATAGAGTACGCGGGAGTAATTGGCTTTTTGCGTTAAACACCAACGTCGCAACCGCCGCCGATTCGTCGTTGTCGTCGTCGTAGTCTCTTGGCCTGGTTTGGTTATGTGGTAAAATCAGTATATAGTCAGAGTTAGGAACAGAGGTAGAAGCCTGAGAGTATAATGTCGGAAATAGGGAGTTCCTTATTTTTATTGCATTTTTGGAATTAGCATGGAGATTAATGGTTCGAATTTATTGAGGGATTTTGATGTGGCACTTCTCAGAACTGTATATAAAAATTTTATACAGTATACCTACGTCCTATACATACATATATACATATGTATATACACTTGAACAATTTTGTTTAATTGGAAAGTGAGGTGGAAATTTCAAAATATCTTAAAGCTGCCTGCCACACGCAATTAACTTAAACGAAAAAAGAAAAATCTGAATTTCTAAATTCTGTTTTTTACTTGCGATATATATTGAGGTACATACTACATATGTATGTATGTATATAGAAAGTTATGGATTCGTAGAAAAAATCTAACTCGATATTTTGATCAAACTCTATAGTATTTATTTATTTTAGTATTTATTTATAGTTTAAAAAATTCGGTTTCGAAGTTCTGTCCGTCTGCCTTTCCTTTCGGATGCAGCCTAAACGGGTGGGTCGATTTTCTTTAAGCTTGGTACCTAGCGTTTTTTGGGCATTATCCCACATGTTTTTTTTGTCATTTTTTTTACGACCAAAATAACGATACCTGCCGTACCTAAAATTTTGTTTTTAGAAAATTATAAAAATTTTATTTATGTAAATGTGCACACAATTTTAAAAAATTCAGTATTTTTTTTTTTTATAAAAAGGCTACCATTTCATTAAAAAAAAAAATTGGAAAAATTGTTATAAATGGTACCTACCTCCCATAGAACTATTTTTCGATTTTTGATTTCCTCAAAAAGGCTGAACTAATTTCGACCAATTCAAAAGGTTTTAAAGATATTGTATAGAAAAATAATTTTTTTTTATTTTAAAGTGAATATAAAAGAGAACTGATAGATAAGTAGCATTACAATGAAAATGGTGCCATATTTTTTAAATAAGTCGATTTTTGTTTATAAAATTTACCCTCATCCTTAAACTGGGGAATAAGACCTTTCTTATATGATTTTTTTTCTTGTCTCGACCCAACCTATACACGTTTTAGCTTTTTGTGGCATCCTATGCGAATCACACTTTATATGATTTATCTGTAAACCATAGATAATAAAAGCGGATTAAAAATCCTATGGAAAAAAAAAAACATTATTTTAATAAAAGCTCATTCATTTTTCGGTTTCGCAAGTAAATAAAACACAGACATTATAAAGTTTAATCTTTGCCATTAAGTGTGGAAAACAATATCATTCGAATGGCTGCCTCAGGAAGATTCATAGCATGGGATTCTTTTGAGGTAATTTTTAACCACTTTTTTGCACATTTTGGGTGGTATCTAGCCATAACTTGAGTAATGTTGGTGCGTCTAGAGTTCGGGGATTATTGGCGTAGACACGATCTTTTACGTAGCCCCACAAAAAAAAAATCTAACAATGTCAAATAACATGATCTTGATGGCCAATTGACGTCGCCAAAACGTGAAATTACGCGGCCAGGAAACTTCTCAGGCAATAAAGCCATAATTGGTCGTGTTGTTTGGTTTGTTGCCCCGTCTTGTTGGAACCACATATCGTCCATGTCATGATCTTTAATCGCCGGCCAAAAAAAATCGTTCAATTTCTGCGAACGCCGGGAAATCGATAAATTCGTGTCATCAGCAACACTTGCACTTGCAGCAGCAGGCCTTACGACATCAGTAACGCTTCTATCTCTTCAAATTTCTTCACAATTTTACCAACTGCTTGCGTAGTCGGTCGACCATAATCATTGCGCGATGCGCGAAAAGTGGCTACGTTTGAATCATCACTTTTGTAGAAAGTTTTAATAATTTTAACTCATTGTTTCATTGCTAAGCGATCCATTATCGTAAATGGCAAACATTCAACTTATATTATGACACTTAAAATGACAGCTGAGTTTGACAGGTGTCAAATGCCAACTTTAAAGGCATTTCCCCTTCTTTTTTTGGTTAAACTTTTTTTTGATGTTTTTCAAACTACTACAAAAAAAAAGTATAAAACCACAAGAAGGTCAGAGAATGCCACGTTGACACCGTAGAAAATTCTCCTGTGTCAATGTTGACGACTCAATTTTTTTCTGTTTTTTGGATGTGTTGTTCACTGACGTATTAAACTATTAAGTAAGTATTCAGCGCCTTCACCTATACTTCATAAGTGTACGTACATGTACATAAGCGCAACAAAACACCTTACTTGTTTTTTTGGGAACTCATAATTTCAAAAAGCATATCCATAAAATCGAAGTAAAATGATATCAACATCCTGTATATGATAAACTTTTAAAATTGAGTACACAAATTATAAATTTAATGAATGTCAAAATCATACGAAAGCAAATTTAATTCAATAAAGTCGAAAACGAACCCATCTCAAAAATATCACGTGTTTTTCTGTGCTCCCAAATCAATTTAATGTGTATATACCATACGAAATTATACGTAAAATTTTCGAGGAACTTTCAATAACAAATCTATTTTAATCGTTAGTAATTATGTGTCCATATAATATCCTGATACCCACTTAATGGAGAATATATATGTATATACGTAGGTGTAGGTGCATGAATAATAATGAATTATATATATATATATAGATATATATATATACGATCTATTGCTGAGGTTTAACGATTGAGATTTCCGGATACCATTGGTACAAATAATGGGCTTCTCAAAATGGCTGATTGGATTCTGAAGCATTTCCGCATACGCAACGCATTCAAATCGAACAATATCTACGTTAGGTATATATAGAATAGATTGCAATAAATTGCATTTGATTTAAATTCATTTTAAACTAAAATGCACTGAATGTTCTCTTCATATCACTACAGAAATTAAAAAAAAAAAAAAAAAACAAAACAATGCTGTCGAATGTACTATATTAAATAAAATCTAGTACTTTTTTAGTGTTTTTTTTTAATGGTATGGTATAGAACTTTGAAATGGAATAAAACAAAGATGATTTTTTTTTAAATTGACACGAAATTTACTTTATTCGAAAGATAATCTTCTGGCATTATAATTTAAATATGATTTCTGGCATATGACCGCCACGGCTGGTTCGGACGTAGTCTAATTTGGAGGTCCAATTTCCGATGACTTTTTCCAACATTTGTGGCCGTATATCGGCACTAACGGGGCGAATGTTGTCCTCCAAGTGGTCAATCGTTTCGGGCTTATCGGCGTAGACTAGCGACTTCACATATCTCTCCACAGAAAATAGTCAAGCGGCGTTAAATCGAACGATCTTGGAGGCCAATTCACGGGTCCGTAACGTGAAACTATGCGGTTACCAAACGTTTCCTTCAATAAATCAATTGTGGCACGAGCTGTGTGACATGTTGCGCCGTCTTGTTGAAACCACAGCTCCTGCACATGATGGTTGTTCAATTGATGAACGAAAACGTCAGTAATCATGGCTCTATAGCGGTCACCATTGACTGTCACGTTCTGGCCAGCATCGTTTTTAAAAAAGGTACGGACCAATTATTCCACCAACCCATAAAGCACACCAAACAATCAGTTTTTGTGGATGTAACGGCGCGGCGCGTCAACATACACTTGAGAATTATCATCACTCCAAATACGGCAGTTTTGTTTATTGACGTATCCATTCAATCAAAAGTGAGATTCATCGCTACACAAAATTCGCTTATGAAAATTGGGATTAACGGCAATCTTGTTTTGAACCAATTCACCGAATCTACGCCTTGCTAGGTGATCCTGTGGCTTCAATTCTTGAAATATCAAACCAAACTAAAAATAAATCACTTGACAGCTAACAAAATGGCCGCCATTTAAAAAAGTGTTACCAACTTAAAGTTCTATATCTATAAAAAAAAAACACCTTTTACTTAATCGTACGTCAAATTGACGCATGAACTATTAAAAATAAACGATGATGATTAGAAAAGTCTAATAGTAAACATTTTTTATGAGCTGTTTGTCAACGTGTCCCAACCTAACTGCGTTGACAGGATTGTTAATGTTTTACATAATCAAAGAAAATTAATAACGCGTCGAACCTAAAAGTCACGTCAACGCAGCCGTAAATACGTTGACTTCTTGACACCACAGAAAACATCAATTTTATACCAACATTAACTGTGTCAACGCATGCGATCACACGACTCGATCACATCCGATATGAATCATGACATTTTGACATTATGCAGTCAACGCGTTGACAATGTGCGTTGACTATAAATTCGTAACTTTTAAGACGTTTCCCAACAAAAGAGAAAGAGAGAAGTACATTTTCAATTTTGTGTTGGTGAGATTGACGCTGATTATAATTTCCAGGGTTAAACCATGTCGAGTGTTTTCTTAATTTAAATCGTTTTTAATTTCGAAAAAAAAAAATTCATAAAGCCTGATGGTTATTTTTTTTGAAGAGTTGCATATAACGAATAAACTGTCCACTGAAATTCGTCAATCGAAACAATCAAGCAAACGTCCCGATTAGATATGATAGATTTTTTTAGACTCATCATTAACAATGTGATGAGGTCACATTCACATTGGAATTTCGTTTCAGTCGTTTTTTGTGTGTTGGAATTCCCATTCCAACAAAGCCTTGGTTAGGAAGCTTTCTAGTTCCTAAAATAAGTCACTCTTACGATAACGACAGCACTGACAATTGGCAATCGGAAGCAGAATAGGTATCAAGGATGCAGATGCAGAGGTTTTAGCCAGCAATTTAGCCAACAGAAACGCACCATCATCGTCATCCTCATACACACACACATACACAAACAACACAACTAATTGCCAATTTAGTTTAATTGTTTACCGTTGGGTGTTGTTTCCGTTATTGTTTCTGTCACTGCTATATCAATGCAATAACATTGCGGTTATATGTTCAGTTTCACAGGGCGAAACGGACAGAAGTATTTATATACAAAAACAAGGATAATGGATTTCCGGAGCACACGCACACACCATCCACACATAGAGCGACAGAGCCGTCTAGCGAGAGCGAGAATGAATATAACCAAGCAAGACCCATATACCAGATACCTACTACATAATATAGTCTTAATTAATTGCTTGCGTTTATGACTTGTGCGATTATATTGCGCTCGTTGTAATCAGAAAATTTAATTAGCGCAATTGATAACTTGCACATGCACATTGCACGCATCACATTTGGCCTTCGAACCTACTTATAGGTACATGCATATTATACGAACAACAACAATAATTTTGCAACTCCAAAAATAAGCCTATTCGAAACCTGGTGGGATTTTCTGTCTACAAACGGAAACGGATATCAGCTAGGTATTGAACCAAAGTAAGCCCACCGCCGCCGCCGCGCCGCCGGCCGCCCTCTCTGTCGAATGATGTCTGATGACTTCTGATTCTGTGTAAAATTATAATTGCTTACGAAAACAAATCTGCTGAATATTTATTGGCTTTTAAGGAATTTAATTCACAATCCACTTGATATTGCTAATTTAAATTGAAAACTTTTTAAGAGGATTATATGTTGGTTTTTGCTGGCTGTTTGGCGGAATCGTTTAAATACTTCGGCGGCGCGGCGGTGGCGGCTGTGTTTTTCGTTTGGGGTGTGTAAAAGAACTTAATGGTGAAACCGACCGAAGAAGCGACCTTTTCGAAATGAAAGGAATTTTATAAATGTGGTATTAGGAGGGAAGTTAAATTGTTGATCAGAAAAAAAAAATAAATAAATATTTTTGATATTACATTAAATTTTTGAAACTATTATGGTAATTGGGAAAAATAAAGTAGCTTATGGAGGGAGAGTTAACTCTTGAATCTTGATGATGACAATATGGCAATATGGCATCACCAATGATTTTATTTGCTCTTATGGTGCTTGATATTATTAAAAGATTAATAATTTTTGTCATAAACTTCAATATCTGTAATCTCTCCTATACTTATTGCCACTACTTAGAGACCATTAAATGGCGTTATTTTAAATTTTACTCGTTATTAATACAAGGGAAAAGAAATTGCAACAAAGTGGAAAAGTGTGACATTGGAAAAGGGGTATGATACAAGTATGAGTTGAGAAGCAACAGTTTCTATGTCTACAGATAAAAAAAATATACCAAATAAATTTAAAGATCAAATCGATAGTTAAAAATGTTTAACGCCTTTAAGAATATTTTTAATTGTGGAAAAAATAAAAAAAATATTATAAATGGTGTCCCAATGTCACAAAAGATTTGAATCTCACGACATTTGGCGGAAAGGTGTTGCCAAAAGAAAAATGAAGCTGACAGTATGTATATATTAATTTTTTTTAGTATTAATCAATGCGGAATTAATAAATCAACTGAAAGAATATCATCATTTTTAAATATTTTTTTAAACAAAATTTTGAAAACATTGGGTGATATGCATAAAGTATAGTAAATGCTTTTACTAGAGAATTTCAAAGTTATTTACTTTTTTTGATATGCATAAAAATGCAGTAAATACTGAGAATTAAGTATTTACTTTGGCCCATAGCACTTACTTTATTCAGATGAATTTTAGAAGTAAAAACTTTATTCCGTATGCATAATAACTACTAAGTACTTTTTTTCCGTTGGAAATACTTCATTATTTTAAAGTTGCAAAAGAGCAACTTGGAAATTCCATAGTGCATACTTTTTAGCCTTAAACTAAAGAAAAATAGTCTTAATTTTTATTTTTTGTCACTGTATTTATTGAAAGAGGGTTGCAGTTAATATTTAAAAAATTATTAGAACAATTCATTGACAATCGGTTCCAACTAGCCTTTTAAGACTACTTTTTAGCACAAAATTGTTGTTGTTGTTAATTGTTTTCTGTTTTTAGTTATAATTGAAATTGATGTTAATAAAAGTATTATTCTTCAGAAAGAAAAGGTTATTAGTTATTAACATTTATGGGATTTAATTTACTTAGTGATTAAGTTTCAAAACTTTTGAAATAATTGCCCTTTGTTGTTAAATTAAAGTGTTTTATTCGAACATAATTAATATGTCAAGAAAATATAAGAATTTTTGGGAAATTATATTTTTAGAACAGTCAATTTTGTACCAATACTAATAATAGATAAAGCAATTTTATTAAATTTTAACGGAATTATGAAGAACAAGTGAGAGCAAAAAATGATTGTCTCAACAAACACAGCTTCTTATCATATACTACATAGGAACTTGGACTATAACTCATGTTAAAATATTGGAACCACCATTTCATTGAAAAGAATAAATAATTCGGATAGGATATCCGTCCACCAATATCCAAGCAATCCAATTTAATCTTGTATAAGTTTTGATTACCAATTGCAAATCTTTTAAAAAAATTGTGTTTGTAAACACGAAATAATACAAAAAACAAGTATTTACTATCAATTTCCGATGAATTTTAGTATTAACTTGGATGAATTTAGTATCTACTGAAAGTATTTGGCAGCAAGTATGAACTTAGTTTTATGCATATGAAATGAAGTAAATACTATAAATATAATCATCTACTAAAAGTATTAGTTTTTACTTAAACCTTATACTTTCAGTAATTACTTCCGTTTTATGCATATCATTACCCATTATTAAGAAAAAATATTAATATGGAAATTTTTAGTATTTATTAAAAATGCGGAGAAATTGTTAAAAAATCACTATACATAGTTATAAAAAAATTGATTAAACAATTTCTGAAATTGTTTTGATAACAACGCGATGTAGGTACACCATCTTATTTCTTTCACAAATCTCATTTTATTTTATTAAAAATAATTGTTTATTTATTAAAGAAAAAAATTGGTATATCTTTTTTTTGTAAAAAAAAAATCAAATTACTCATTTTTGAAATATTTTTTTTTTTTGAAATTTTTTGGTATGCAATATTATTAAAACTAATTATAAGCTCTTATGTAAAAAATATCATTAAAATTGGTGCAACTGATAATGAAATAGTCGAAAAATAAAAGAATGGCTCGGTTCTATGAGAGATACCATTTTTAATCGATAGGTAACATTTTTTTCCAATAATATGGTACATCGTACAGATATTACCTCATACAAAATTTTATTCAATACCGTAGGAGCCGTTTTCGAGAAAAATGAGATCTTTGTTACCGGTTTTCAAACCTATGGAATGTGCCTACATTTATTTTCAGTCATAGGAATAATTTGTACTTCAAATCTGATAGATAATGTTAAAAAACTGCTAAATGCCAAGTTTAATAAAAATCGATTAAGTCGTTCTCGAATACTTAAGTATGAAAAGAATATACAGGAGTGAATTTCTCGCTTTAAAAAAAAAAAAAAAACATTTTATTTTAAATGTTGACGTGTTTTTTTTTTTAATTTTTACTTGTGATAAATGTAAGTACTCTGTGGCAAGTTTTGAATTCGAAGAAAATCGAGGTTTACATTATATGTATTTGAAATTATGACGATATGGTAGAGAATGTCTGTCCATCTACAGTCTGAACGGGTGAGTCAATTTTCTTTAAAATTTGTTCTTAGCATTTTTTGGATATTACCCCGGCACGTTTTTTCTTTTCTTTTTTAGGACCAAAAATAACGATACCTGTCATAAGAATTTTTTTCAACATTTTTGAAAAATCTTATTTTTTCCAAAAATGACTCCAAAGTTTAAAAAAAAATCAGTAAATCCATTTAATAATGGTATATTTATCATAGAACTATTTTTCTGAATTTAGAATTTCTCAAAAACAGTTCTACTGATTTTGGTCAATTTTCCTATGGCACATTATTTAAAAAGTTTTAATAGTATTTAACATATATGTATATACAATACATATGTATGTACATTCATAATTGTGTGAAAAATTTCATTTTTTTTTTTTTTTTATGAAAAGTCAATAATTCGAAATATATACATATATCAAACTTAGCAGCCATAAGTTATTTAAAATTATTTAGATTATTCTTATGATCGAAAATAACAGTAGGCACTGGCACCTATGTATGTATGTTTTTAAAAACTGTTTATGAAAATCTTATTTCTCTCAAAAACGACTCCTACGATTTTGATAATTTTT
The DNA here is from genome assembly GCA_951394125.1 of Epistrophe eligans. Lineage (NCBI taxonomy): Eukaryota > Metazoa > Arthropoda > Insecta > Diptera > Syrphidae > Epistrophe > Epistrophe eligans. The sequence goes on along the minus strand of OX596029.1, from coordinate 33,730,131 downwards.
TTTTTAAGTTTTTATCATGATCAAGTGTTATTGGAACTAATTTAACATTATTAAAGCTATCTCTCATAGAACGATTTCTTTGGTTTTCGACTATCTCATTATCTGTTCAACCGATTTTAATTAAAAATTTGTATGCAAGACATCTTATAAGTTTTAATAATATTGAAGTACAAAAATATTCAAAAAAAAACAACATTTTTTTTTTGTAAATTCGATATTTCGAAAATGGGTAGATGATTTTCTTTTTCAATGTTAATACAGTAGTTCCTCTATAATGTGAATTACTGATAATGCGAATTTCTCTAAAATGTGAATCGCCTAAAATTTACATTATTAATTCTATAATGTGAATTTCTTTTGCAAAAGTTTTTATCTTTTTCTTATTCGTGCATACAATTTATTGGTACCGGCTAACTGTATTTGTCTTGACAAATCTTAAGAAATGTTGAATGCAGCTGCAGGCTGGAGAGTTATGTGGATTGTGGGTATATTGTACATTTTTGGGCTTTTTTTATCAGTTCCGGGTTATCATTTTTCGTTGAGTTGTGTTTTACTTGGTCTGGGTTTGTTTATTTTTGCTCTGGGTCCTAAAATTGTAATTGCATGTGGCAATGGCACCTAAACAAAAAGCGCATCGGTCTTTATCTATAAAAGATAAGTGTCAAATTTTACGTGATTACGGGAATAAAATTGAATTCCAAAAAGCTGTTGCCCATTACAAAAACAATGAACCAGGACCAGGGAAGATAAAGACGCTTAGGAAATCCGAAATGCCTAAAATGGAAAATGCATTATTCCAGTGGCTAAAAAAACAAAGAGAGAACCACGTTCTAGTTTCAACAGATCTTCTCTGCCGAAAAGCAAATCAGTTTACTATACGAGAAGCCCGGAATTTTCAAGCTAGTCAAGGTTGGGTAGACAAATTTAAGCAAAGGCATGGTGTTCGAACATTAAAAATATGCGGCGAAAAGTTGTCATGTACTAAAGGTGCAGTTAATCCTTTTTTAGAAAAACTGCATGAAACGATTCAATAAATGTTGAAACTGTGCTTTAAAAAAATATTTTATGTTGTATTCAATTATTATTATTTTAATCAGTTTAATGAAAATTGAAAAAAAAAAGTTCCAGTAATGTGAATCCCTCTAAAATCCGAAAACGCCTTGTTTTAATTAGTTCACATTATCGAGGTACTACTGTAACTCCACATTAATAAATACCAAAAATGGCGTTCCAATTTTCTTTTCTTAAAAATGTTTAATTTTAAATATATATTTTTTTTTTTTTTAAACCAGCTCTAACGATTTAAAAAATAAATTAATTGGGATCTGTTCAAGAAATCAGATGGTGTACCTACCTACATTTTGAGTCGCTGGCAAAACAATTTCAGAGGTTTTATAATTTAATGTGTTTATAAATACATATACATAACATAATACAGTTTCATGCATGCATCACGCAACACAGTTCTATATTGTTTATATTTATATATGTATGTACTCAAATAGTACCTTACACTAAGTTACGTTTTTGGAAGGTGGCATAAAATATAAAATATTAAGGCTTTTAAAACAGTGCGTACACAGGGTGATTGGGATAAGGTACACCAAAAAGATAGAGCGAGTGGGTTGGGTTAGGACAAGAAAGAAAATCGCATGAGAGGGGAAGACTATTTCCCGCCGTTTAGGCGGGAGGGGCAATTTTCTAAAAAAATTGACTTAAAACAGAAAAAAAAATTACATATTTAAAAACAACGGTAAAACTTACAATTTTCCATGATATACCTTTTAAGAAAGCCAGAAATCTCTTCTTTAATTTTCACTTAAAATTAAGTTGAGCTAGAGTATAGTTTTTGAAAAACTAATTTTCAAACTCAAAATTTTGAAGAAAAAATAAAAAAAAAAAAAAAAAATTAAAACTAATTTTTTTTTTTAAATTTTATGTAATTAAGTATAATTTTTGTTTTCAAAATTCAATGCTCTTATTAATTTTCAATAAAAAAAAGAAAACCGGATGCTATCGTATCTTAGTTTTTCAGAAATAAAAAAAAATGAAAAGTACCTACTTTTGGTAAAATCTTGTTAATCCAGTTTATTTTTTTTATTATTTGCTAAAAGCTGGATGGAATGCAATAAAAAATAAAAAAGGGATAATCGGCTAATTTAATAATTGACCTGAGCTGATCAAACTTGGGACAACCAAAAAAAAAAGTGTTTTTCTTGGACAAAAAGTATTTTTCATTTTTTTTTATTTCTCAAAAACTAAGATACATTTCAACATCCGGTTTTCTGTTTTTTTTATTGAAAATTAATAAGAACATTGAATTTTGAAAACAAAATTTATACATACAATTTTGAAACAAAAATTAGTTTTAAATTTTTAAAAAAAAATTTGTTTTCATATTTTGGGTTTGAAAATTTATTTTTCAAAAACTGTTCACTAACACAACTTAATTTAAAATGAAAATTAAAGAGATTTCTGGCTTTCTAAAAAGGTATAGCATGGAATTGTAAGTTTTACCGTTATTTTTAAATAATTTTTTTTTCTGCTTTAAGTCAATTTTATCGAAAATTGCCCCTCCTGCCTAAACGGGGGGAAATAGACCTTCCCTCCCATACGATATTTTTCTTGTCCCAACCCAACCCACTCGCTCTAGCTTTTTGGTGCACCTTATACCAAACATTCTGTATAAAAGCAAGTTCGTGTGACCCATGTCTTACATTTTATTTTTCTCAGTGTAGTACAGAAAAAAAATCATTGCATCAGGAAACTTCCAATGATATATAGTTTACGTACCTATAGGCATTTTAAATAAAATAATTGCAGTATTTAAAATGCCTACTGCGTATTATGTGTATCGATATTACGTATTTCTACATTCGTAAACATTCGTAAACTAACACCCCCATATAAGTAGCCCTATTCTGACTGCATTAACAAAGAAGCATTGGTATTATATAGGTATAGCTTTAAAGAAGAAAATAATATTATATAAAATACTCGTAGGAGAGCTTGTACTAGTTTAAATTATCTGGTCCGTTAAACATCGCAGCCATGCTCTTTCCGGAATCTGAACAGCACAATTGGAAATGAATAATGATATATCGGAGAGAGTGAAAGAGACAGAGATTTAAATTAAAAGCCTTACCGCTCCATGGTGATCAGGTGTGCATTGCGAGTATTACATTATTGTCTAGGCCATGATTTTCATGTAATCCGAGAAAACAATCTGAAAAGGGCTTCTGCTGCTTGTATTAAATACCTATATAGTATACAATCCACATTGCCTCTTAAAAGGGAAGTGCGCTTTTGAGGAATGAGAATGGAAGAGTAGCATACCTACAAACATACTCCTATATGTATTTATGTATATAGATGGAAGAATTACATATTGATTTTTGTATAAACAGCTACATAAAATATCTACAGTTACAAGATTATACAGAATTTAATTTTGTCGATTGCTGCCATTGAATTACTGTTTGTCATTTAATGACAGAGCCCTTAAATATATAACATTAACGCATACCTATACAATATTCAATTTATTGAAGTTTTTCTTGTAGTACCTACCTCCGAGTAAATTATATGGTATATGGTATAAGCACATATATTATATAAGTTTGAATTAAGCGAAACCTGTGAAGTCTTTATAAGTTGTGAGATTTAAATAGGTATCTTCATATGCATATAGATATAAGATACCTTAAGGGTGATTGAAATTGCAATTTGATTAAATGTTCAAAGTGAAGGGATTAAGAAAGAATTTACCGAAACATAATACTACTCGACAATAATCTGAATTCCATAAATCCCTCTAAGGGCTTTTAATGTGTACATATATAGTAGGTAGATACACCCAATACCCTTTAAAGTAGTTGACATTTTTTGTTAAAAAAAATCAAATTTATCAAATTAAATTTAACTTTTTATTTTTTATATACCTATGTAGATTGATAAAATACAACCAAAATACGCCTACTCAGAAAGAATATATCGATTAAAAATAAATATATATGAAGAAAGAATTACATATAATGCGCACTAGATACAAATAACCTTTAACGAATTCACCCAAAATTTTCTAGCTTGAGCTAGCAATATAAGAAGTTAATTTCAATGTATTCGACTTCTAAATTACCTACTTCTGATCAAGCATAGATAAACCTGTCCCTAGACAACATAGGTCCTTAAGTTACCGAGAGGGCACCTATTGACCAAAAGACTAGATAATGTATAATTCAAAATATTTTTTTTTTTTATATGGCAGCATGCATGAAAGCTTTGTGAAAGTAATTTGCTACAATGGCCTTCATTAGACTTGTCATGATTACCGGCCATTCATTGTGGTTGAAAGTTTCTCGCCCATTTAAAATGAAGGTTTTTGAGACAGATATTATTTTAGAAGCTGCCTAGATTATTAATATAATTAAACAGTTTACCAGTGTTGGATTGGAATACTCTCGTGGCCACGAGACAGTTTTTTTTTTTTTTTAACTTATGTACATTAACAAGGGCTCGGTACATTTTTAAAATTATTAAATTGATTTTAAAATACATATTGAGTCTACTGATATATAATTTAATATAAAAAAAAAGCGATACAGAGACGAGACCTAATTAGAAAAACGAATAATGTTACTGAAATAATAACAATAATTTTTCGAAACTACCCGAATGTCAAATTTTAAATAAATACAATCATGGTATTTACATAGTTTAAAAAATTGCTTTAACACCAACTCGATAAATCTCATTGGAACTAAATTTTAAAAACCGTTGGAGCACTTTTTTAAAAACAAATTACATACGTACTTAAAATATAAATTTTTGACAACATTTTTAAAAAAATTAGTAATGCTGAGAAACAGCGAATTTTCAAAAAATAGTTTTCTATTTTTTTAATAAATTTTTTTTTTATGAAAATTTTGAAATGGAATATTATTTATTTAAACTTATTAGCTTCTTATGTATGTACAATTTACATATGTACTAAATTTCATTTACATCGGTTTATGAGCTAAAGAAATAGACGAAAACCAACAAAAATAGTTCTATATACCTTCGATCTTTATTTCGGAGAGTTCGTTCGAAAGGTCGACGAAGAATGGTTTACCAAATGACTGTAATCTTATTCTGGCTAGAGCGGTGTATTTACAAAGGAATTGACCGACTGTTTCCTTTTCCTACTGGTCCCCACAACTACCCAGTGTGTCCAGAACAGGTTGCAATGATCCTGGCTATGTTTTACCTGGGTCTGCAAATTAATTAATTTGTTTGGGATCTGTTATAGGTGGGCCAAATCTTTCCATAGAAATAATGCAGTTTGTTAAACTGCCACACCTGTGGTTTTATTCGTTAAGGAAACTTGAGAACATACATATATTGCCCCCTAGAGAGGAATGTTGACTCTTTCCGCAACTGAGCTATGAAGGGCTGATTCTTGCCTGGCCAGTTCATCCGCGTACTTGTTTCCCTCAATGCCACAGTGACCTTCTCCTGGAACCCAGATAAAAATGACATTGAGGTTAACATTCAACATGCTTTTGAGCTCATCACGACATTGCTGAACCAATCTGATGCTGATACAAACGGATCAATGGCTTTCACGGCTGCTGACTATCTGTCAAGATAGCAGTATTTCGATTTTAGTTAGGGTCTTGTTTGAGCATTTTGCATGCTTCCTTAATTTCCATTAGTTTACATATATTCAGTAACTTGGGATATACTCCTGAACCAACTCCACACTCCATCTTTGATCAATGAGTAAAAAAAAGTCGTGTCTCTTATATATTTAGAACCATTTTTTTTTTTCTCTAATATTGCATTAATACAAAATTTGTTTCAATTGTACCTACCTACTAGATGGTACCGATATAAATTTTTTGATCAAAATCGTAGGAGTCGTTTGAATGTTTGAATGTAACGATGGAAATTTTCCTTAACGGTTTTGTGGTAATTTTTGGTTATAAGAATAATTTTTGTTTATAATCTGCTTGATAATGTTAAAAAACTGCTGGGTACAAGGTTTAATAAAATCAACCGACCTGTTTAGGCTGAAGCCGAATGGACACACAGACAGATGGACAGAATTTTGATCCCCACATTTTTCGGCTTCGCCATCATTTTAACGTCAAGTTTGATTAAAATCTCGAGTTCGAATTTTTTTTAGGAATCCATAACTTGCCATATTATGTACATATGTATGTAACGGGTGGTTAAATTTTAAGGGCAGATGTTGAATGTGAACCACACCTAAACGTCAAGTTTTTTTTTGCATTTCATTTGACATTTGACTAACTCAATTTGAACCTTGACCATTTCAAGCGTCGTCAATGGTCAGAATGGTGGCAAGAAATGGCAACAGTGGATGATCAATTTTCGAAGAAAATCATCTTCAGTGATGAGGCACATTTTCACCTCAGTGGATTCGTCAATAAGCAGAATTGCCGCATTTGGGCGAATGATAATCCAAGAGTGATTGTCGAAAAACCAATGCACCCACAAAGAGTGACTGTTTGGTGCGGTTTATGGGCTGGCGGCATCATCGGACCGTATTTTTTCCAAAATGAGGCCGGTCAGGCAGTTACTGTGAATGGTGTTCGCTATCGTGAGATGATAACGAACTTTTTATGGCCCGAATTGGAAGATATGGATGTGGATGATATGTGGTTTCAACAGGACGGTGCCACTTGCCGAACAGCTAACGAAACTATGGCTCTTTTTTTCGCCACAAATTCAAAGTGGTGGCGATGTCAATTGGCGGCCAAGATCATGTAATTTAATACCGTTGGACTTCTTTCTTTGGGGTTATTTGACAGAAAAGGTGTACGTCGATAAGCCAGCAATCATTCAAGAGCTAAAGGATGAGATAATTCGGCACATTAACGGCATAGAACCTCAATTATGCCTCAGCGCTATCGAAAATTTGGACCATCGGATGGAGGTGTGCCGCCGAGGTCGCGGAGGCCATTTGGCCGATATTTTGTTCCATACATAATTGAACCATACCAATATTATCATAACAAAAAGAAATGACAGTAATTTCCTAAATAATTTGTGTTTTATTCAAAATCAACATCGGCCCTTAAAATTTAACCACCCTTTACATACATTTATAATACCTACCTTACCTATGTATGTATTTACCATACATATGTATGTACATATATCGAAAGTAAAAAAAAATACATTTTCTATTGCTTTCGGTCTTCTTATTGTTATAACTACAAATTTTCAGAAAGAAAACAATTTTTTTTTATGTTTTTAAAAACAATTAGGGACTTTTTTTTGAAAATTATCTTCAAAACAAGTTTATAAATTTTTAAATTAGGGTTTTAAATTCTATATTATAAAATATAATAATTCAAGAAATTTTTTTTTTTAAGAAAACTGCTTTAAAACGATTTTTTAGGATTATGTTTGCGTATTATTATATTTATTTTATTTTGAGCTGAAACATTTTTAAAAAGTTTTTTTTTTTTAGTAGTTTAAAGAAAGAGTTCAAGTTTATTTTTTGTTATTTATTGTACAGGGTTTCCCACACTCCCTACCACAGAAGAGTTTACTGAAGTCATTTAAAGATACAAATTGTAATTGGTAATTTTCTAGTTTTGGCTTCCACTGCGAATTATAATGGTATTTATGATTTTTAACAATCTCTACCTACCTATCTATCTTATTCAAACTTCGACTTTTAATTGAACAAAATTTACCAACCTTTCCAAAATGTTTTTTTTTTTTTTTGGATAACAATTTTCTCGAAATTTATTACCAAAGACGATTGAATTTATTTGTGTAAAACTTGGTTTTACTATCAAAACAAATCGAAAAAAATCGATTTACAAATAAAGATCAAAATGAGGTTATGTTGGGGCAATTTCGTTTAGTAGTTTATGCCTATACAACTTTAAGGACCAACATAAAAGATTCAGTGTGTTTTTTAAGTAATTATTTTTTTGAAAATTTAACCTCCGGCATTTGGGGTTAAATTGTTTGGGGCCCTTGTTGAAACAAATTAAATTTCATACAAAAATTTTAGCATTTAGCTCTAGTTTATACTTACTTTTCTACATATATTTTTGTAAAGGAATATTAGAACAAAATAATTTTGGCGAGCATTACTTTTAGAAATTGTTTTCTTAACTAGTTTTTTTTTTACCTTTTTCTTTATATTTACCCTAACATAACTATTAACGTAGTTATTCTTATTAATAACTGTGTTCAGTAATCAGTAATTTTTGTTCAGTTTCCAAATGCAGTATTTCTTTTTACAAAAAAAAAATAAAACATGCAAATAAAAACGATGCAACACCAGAAAGTCATTAACTTCGATTTTGGGTACCTAACAAAAAATTGCTTTTCCCAACTACATAAACCATTTAAAACTAAAAACCAAAATACAAAAAGTAAAAATACTCGAGCTTATGATTATTTTGTGTGTTTGTGTGTGTGTGATGGTATTTCTCCATTATTGAAAATGCCCATAAAAGAAATTATTTTCAAGTCCTTCCCAAATATTATCTCACACAAAACTAAATGTGCTTTTAAACGATGACGATGACGATGGCGATGGGGGAAGAGGACGAGGACAACGAGACTGTCCAAAACCAAAAACCCTCTTTATCTGCTTCCGAATGATGCATCATTTGAAACTATTATATACCCATATCGGCATATAGTATAGGTCAGGTCAAGTTGAATGCACCATGCAACGATATCTAATAATACCCCCTTGCCACCAACCATCCCTCCAAAACTTAACACTTAAGTGCTTAGTCCATAAAATCCTTTATGCTTGGAGCGAGATTCAATGGTCTCCAGTCTTTAGGTACATACCTACTTTTAGACGACTATATCGATTACTTGAATCAGCCCTTTCTTGTTCTAAACGAACTACATACATATACATATGTACGGGTTGATCCATTAAGGACAGAAACACAAACCTTTTACCCTTTACTTTTCAACTTACCATACTACAGGTATGTATGTACTTGTGTTAGTTAAACTACCTATAGATATGCAAAACTATATATTCTAAAAATTTTGAAAACATGAAACTTACCCCGTCCACAGGACGAATTCAACGTTGTCACCTTGTCTTGATTTCATTGCACGAGCCGCTGACTCGATTAGGCTCCATGGGCTATCGCAAAGGTAATCACCAAAACGACCCGGTGTTCGACCTGATGAACTCGTTTGTCGGTCCATCCGCCAACAACCTGAAATTATATTTAAAAAAAAAAAACTGTCAAAGGAAGTCAACCACACCGAGTTCAAATTCAGATTCAGAGTTAAGCTAATAAAATTCAGCAAAAATGTAGGTATACCTATGGCCCACCAAAAAAGGCGGAACAAAAATCAAATTAAAAAAAAAAAAAAAAAAAACTAAAGCACATTTTAATGAATGGAATGAAGAATATTAAATTCAGAGGGAGAGATTCTAACGTGATTCTGCTTTTAATTGGTTTTAATAAATATGAGAGCGGAATTTTGTGGGACTTCGAAATTATAATATGCCAAACCGAAATTTTTGGTATCAAAGGTCGACCACCACTGTTGCTTTTGAAAAAGATAGGTAGGTTAGGTTAGTCGTTTAAAATGTGTATATACAGGGTGGGCGAAATACAAGTTTCTTTTTAAAAATGCAATAAATGGAACAAAAATTAATTTTTTTCACGTATTATGGCTTTATTAGTAAGAGCAAACATTCCTATTAATTATGGAATACAACGTGTCGCTCAAGTGGTTGGCTTCACAGTAGCGCATTCTGTCACTCCAATATTCCAAGACCTTGTTGATGGTTTCGGGCTGTAGCTCACGGAGTGCTTGGATGATATTGGCCTTTAGTGCTTGAATCGTTTCCGTTGGCATAACATCGGTCCTTCATGGTTCCCCACAAAAAAAAGTCCAAAGGGGTCAAATCGCAGCTCCGAGGCAGCCAATTGATATTATTCAAGGCGGCTGATAACACGATTTGGGAATATGGTACGCAAAAGCTGGATTGTGGCATGGGCTGAACCAGAGTTCGTCCAAATCCATGTCTTTAATTTCAGTAAAAAAAAGTAGGTTAACATGGCTCTGTAACGTCCACCATTGAACGAAAGTTTTCCAAGAAAAATGGTCCAATGATGCCACCTCTCCACATGCAGCACCAAACTGTCAAGGGTTTCCGAACCCGAGATGCGGCAATTTAACGTAGTCGCCGAGATGCAAATGCACCTCTTTTCATCCAGAAACGCACTGTTTGGGGTACACAGCACTCACTTTGGAAATAAGTTTTCAATATTTACCAACGTTGCTCAAGCGTAAAGCGGCTCATTTTATTCCTCGGAGGTATGATACTGACTTTCTGTCAAGATTTCGAGTGGGAAACAGCTGTCAGTGTCAAAATAACCTATGATTTAAAAATAAACCATTAGATGACCCACCCGTTATAACAAATAAAAAATAAAGTTCTCGTCTGGGTCGTATGAAGTTACGTTTGAACGAAAAGTTACTAAGTTTTAGATCTTAGATGAGTGATATGAGCCATATTTTGAGTGTTCAGCATGATAATGGCTTCTTGGCCTTTTTTTCATCTTGGCATAGAAATGTGTGTTTTTTTTATATCCCTCGAGTTAGCAGACCAAAGTGAGCAGAACAAATTGAACTAACTTGATTTCAAGTTAGCAGACCAAAAAGTTTGTATCTAGTATTTAGCAGCTATTTAGGTGCAAGTCCAAAAAAAATTTCAAAAAAATTGGTTTTTCAAAAAAAAAAAAATAAAAATATTTTTATAATTTCACATATATACATACATGAATGTTCTGCTAACTTTATTTCGATTTTTTCGAACATTTCAAATTTTTTCGACCCAAATCATTTTTATTTATTAAAAGCTCGCCTAGCTCGAATTAAGTAGGTACCTACCTCATTTTCAGAAAAACATTCAAAGATTTTAAACTACTTTTAACTACTGTTAACAAAACGTTTCATATATTTAGTTATTTTTACAAATATTTAACTTATGACCTTATCCTGGTTTTGAAGGTGTCTTTATCTGAAATTCCATTTGGTTCTAAAGAATGACAAACATTACGGAATTGACAATTAGATAATTTTGTCGATCATGAAAATGGTATACACAACAGATGACATTACGCTCCCAGACTGCTACATTTTGTGACATACAAATTATTAGGTCCGTCAAGCTGGAAACACCACAACTGATTTTCGAAATTCTAATGATGCAGGAATTAAGTGCTAATTTGGTGCTAATTTAGTGCCGCAATCCTAGCTTGGCACTAAAATTCCTTACCCCTCAAAATTGTGGTGTTCCCAGCTTGACGTCAAGCTAGGAACACCACCAAACGCAATATTTCAAAAAAACTAATGATGGGGGAATTAAGTGCTGTTTTGGTGCTCTTAATTTTAATTTTTTCGAAAATCCAAATTATATATTCCACGATTTGACCTTGAAATTTTGTACCGAAAATAAAAAGTCATGGAGACTTTCTATACTAAATCATTAAAAAAATTCAAAAAATACAAATTAGATGAAGAATGAGTTAATTAGAAAAAATAAACAGTTTCGCCTTTCTCCTCCCACTGGTTTGGTTTTAAATGCTCCTGCACTAACCCCCTTATCTGTGGTGTTCCTAGCTTGACGAAATTCCGTGCGAAGCCGATTGGTCTAGCTATTTAATTATATTATGCCTCATAGGATATAAAAAATTTATTGAATGAAATTAGATTTCATAAATATAACTTGAAAAAAAAAAATATTAAGTTTTCAGTTTTCTTAATGTCTCTTCAAGTTACAAAATTAGCTGCTGTTTCAAATTTCATTCTTCTTGAGCGAAGTATTGATTTAGCAGTATATTAACTTATGTATATCAAATTAAATAACCAGACAATCTTGTTGATTTAACATGACCAAAATTAAAAAAATTGGTAGGTACCCTTAAATGGTTTATTTTACTTGTCTCCTAAGTGTATTTTTTTCCTTATTCTGATATTCATTCATGAATTTAGGAGAATTTTGTGTTTGAATCATATACTTAGGTTTAATATATATTTCATATATTGGGAAAATCATTGATCAACCAAATCATCGACTCACCAATAAGATAGTTTTGTTTCTAAAAGACAGAAATCTTCAATTATTTACGGAATGGACGAGATTGAGTGAGATCCATGATGTTCAACTTCACCAAAATAATGGAAGAACTCTCGGTGGCACCCTTCAGATGCTCTTAGTAAAAATTGAAGAATCAATAAGGAATGCGTTTAAAGAACAAAGTCAGCAAAGCCAAGCAAGAAGTACCTATAGATTACTGAGTCATGATCTAGGTGATAAAAATTATTTCGATGACCGAAACAATCTGGATTTTATATCAACGATCTTCAAAGCCAGGGGAGAACTCATCAACCTTAACTACTTGCCATATAGAGACGACAGAGATCCAGAATGCACTTTGTGCAACCTGCGATGCAGAGAAGATATATATCACTTCATTGGTATCTGCCCCATCCTGAACTCGATCCGAAGGTTATCTTGGGGAAAAAATACTCTTTCATCAAATGAAATTATAAACATATTAAATGGTGAAAATTGGAAAATCCTCTACAACTACCTGAAATCTGCTCTAAAATATCGACAATAAATTATTAACGAATCGTTTTGATATTGTACTTTTGTATATGTATTTATGTATTTTTAATTCGCGATAAATTAATCAACAAAGAACTTTATTGCTTTATAAAATAACTCCTTTTTCGGCTGACGGCATAAGCCAATGTCTTTTTGTGAAAATTGTAAACTAAACTTGTAAACTATGTAATTATTAATTTATTTGTTATTTATGTCTCAATAAAATCACACTTTACTACTACTACTACTACTACTTAGGTTTAATTAAAATATGTATATTTAATAATAAAAAAAAAACTCTTCCTTATTCCCCTCAAATTCCGATACAATCAATGGCCTATAAGGAAAAAACCAATTATATCTGGCTATTCTTTAAAACAAAATCTGTGTGCAAAAACTTAGCTTAACAAAAAAAAAAAAAAAATGCGAAAGTAATTTTAATAACTTATCAATCATTTCTTTTAAAAAACATTTTGAAACAAAGAATCAAGTTCTTCATTGTATATTTTTGGATCAATCATTCAACACTTATACTACTCGTATTGTTCAATTTATTGACTTTGAATATTTTTTTTTTTCATAAATATTTAAATCCAATTTAAATTATGATATCAACCTGATGAACATTATAATTTCTTTACCAACTCTTAACCAAACCCTACAATATCCGCAGTTAAGATGTTAAAACCTTTTAAACGGTTTTATCATTGACAACAATTTAGGAGTTCGTAAACAAAAAAACAAAACAAAAAAACAAGGACTTAAATGCGTAGGTACCCCGAACAAAAAAAAAAACCATATTTCATTAACTGTGAGTGTCGTGCCTTTTATCCTTTTTAGGCCTTTCCTTTGTACGTGTTTTTCTTTGTTAACCAAAAAAGAAAGAAAAAAAATTGTTTTCAAAACAAAAATCATTATCACATCCATTGTTCAACACCGCGGTGTGAATCCTTTTCGGATTCATTCATTCGTTCATTAATTGATGGAAGCGTTGCTCGTAGTGTCTGATGGTTTAAATTTTGTAAACCAAATTTTCAGATTGAGTAGGTACATACAGATATAGAAGGCTGGAGTAGGTTGTGTTAAATACTCCAGTTATGGGCTTATATGCTACACCGCATCCGAGATTTGTATCAGAAAGCGAAGGTGGGGGGGGGGGGTAAATAATTTTGTTTCTAATGCTTCTGTCATCGTCATTCTAGTCGTCGTAGTCCTTAAACACCAACAGAACATGGATCAGTGTTTTTCTCGTCGTGAATTTCATGCGTTATATTTGTCTAGAAGCTGTCACAGCAGCATATTGATTGAAGACCGTGTGGCGCGCTATGCTGGTAATGTTATAGTGTTTTAGCGAATGATAGCGTTGTCGTCAAAATGTATCTATATCGTAGCTGGTGGAAAATCTTGATCAATTTTCCAAATCTATATTGTTTCTCAATATGCCTTTGACTTTATTCATGCTGAAAATTTTGTTTTTGATGTGAACAGGAATCGAATGGAAGAGTTGCAATTATATGGATGAGTAAAATTTGATTGCTGAACATCATTTCGCACATTTATACGAGCAGCACCGCGTCCATCGTCGTCGCACTCTCAAAAACTTAAAACCGAAAATCATTTTTTGAAAAAGGATCTAAAGTGTATTTTCGCAGTCAATCAATGAATGTAGTTGATATATGTACATATACGGATGAACAAGGACGAAGAATGACGACGACGCATGATGTTGGTTTGTGTTTCTCTGGCTGTTGCATCATTGATTCATTAATGTGCGCAGAGTTCGTCCTTTTTAATTAAATGTAAGTAAAAAAAAAAAAAGAAAACAGATTTTTCGTCCTAGAAACATAATTTCAGAAAAAATTCAGTGTTGTTTGACCGAAACGAGGTCAACATACCGCATCGCGCTGATATAATATGCAATTTCTGTTGACTTGTGTATATGAACCTAGTTGTTGGTGCAGCAGCAACAGCAGCAACAGCAGCAGGCAGCAGCTGATAGTGGTTCGGTTAGGTTTCGTTGGTTGCAAATAAATGATGCAGCATTGCAATCGATGCTCACTATACATACATAGGTAGCTACTATAAGTATAGTACTATATATGAGTCAGATCGTCCTGCCTGATGCTTTTCTGTGCGACATCATCCATCGGCCCGATGTAATTTATTCTGATTGTCATCGCATCTAAATCATTTTTCTGACAGCGACATCGCATTTGACCTAGTTTAGTAGATGTATGTATATGTATGTATAGATATAATGCAGAAAATGCAGGCTGGGTTAGTGGCGAAAGTAATAGTGGCTGCTTTGTTGGGCCTGATGATGGAAGTTCAATTGAAATAATGTTGATTCGTATATAAAAGCATCAGCTGATTGTTTTCTGTATGCTGCGATGAGTCTGTCTTGTCGTGTCTTGTCTTACATCATTGTCATAAGATGAAATGCTGAGTATTATTTAAGGGAGATTGAGAACATCCAACCATCAAATCATATCGTTTGCAAGGGTTGTGATATTATTATGGTCTAAATTTTAAAATTGATTTAAAAAAACATAAAAATAGAATAAGAAAAATAAATTAAAGAATGAGAAATGAAGTAAGTAGTAGATAGTAGTAGATGGTAGTAAATAGTAGTAGATAGTAGTAGAAAAAAAAATAAGTTAGGGGTAAAAATAATCAGTTAATAATAAAACGAATATAAAGATAGGAACTACATACATATTGATTCCATTATTACGACTATCTTCTGTTGCTTAAGGTTCTAGCAAGTACCTACAGCTTTTTGGGTTGGGAATTGTGATTATAATTTTTACACTCCTGACTATTATTTATTACATGCATGTCCCAAGTTTTTATGGTAATTGTAAGTGGCAAAGGAGGAATTAATGTTTTTCGTTTTAAATACGTGGTATATTTAAACTTAAATTCAATTTCTCTGATGAAATTTTTATCATTGATTTTAAGCTTGATGAGGTGCTGAGCTAAAGTTCGGAAACTTGAAACACATGTATTGTTTTCCACTTATGTTCTCTGTTTAAAATTTCAAATCTTAAGCTTATCAGAAAATTGATTAAGAATCGATTACAAAATGCGTACCAAACATACAAACATCACACAGGCAGACGGACAAAATTAGAATAAAGATTGTAGTGCACCATTACCTTACAAAGGACATAATATGGGCAAAATATTTCTTGTTTAAATTAATTTTGTCAATACTGTCGTGTCCCCTATCTACCATGTGCTTTATTTGGGCCAACCCCTCGTACTCCCCCCCCCCCTTTTTTTGGTAAAATTTTGGTGACATACCTTTTTTGGCCACGTTTAGACCACGTCCTCTTTTAGAGACACACCTGTTTTTTTTTTTGTCGAGCCTCTTTTTTCAATGAGATCCCTTATGGAATTGTCCCTTTTTTAGTCACATACTTTTTATCCGCAACTGCTTTGAGCACGCCCAATTTGGACACGATCCATTTTTGGCCACACTCCTTTTTCACTACGCACTTTTTTCCAGGGGTTAGCCCATAACTTTTTTTTTGGTTAAAAAATCAGTGAAATATTTTTTGTGAAAATTTGAATCTTTTACATTAATGTATGTACATAAATGTCTGTTAATTTTCTCTTCTGCTCTAAAAATGGCAACCTCTTAAGACGATTACTTGTGGAGGAATTGCCGTTCAAACACTTTTTAAAAATTTTATAGAAATGTGAAGTCACTTAGGTATAGAATGAAAATATCGCGATAAACATACCATGTACATATTTCTGGTTTTTATATGCGAATAGAGTTTGATTGATTTAGTTTCGAAACATAGTTTCAAAAATCTTTGCGTGAAGTCCACGATTTTTTCCAAAAATATTTGAAACAAATTTGTTTAAATTTGGGAATTGGGTTTTTAGGTTATTTGAAAGAATTTCATTATTTTTGTATTATTCTCGAATATTTACAATTTCGTTAATGACTAAATCAATATTCATATAATATTGCAATCGCATACTCCAAATAGAGAATTTGAAAATCTTATAAAGCAATAATATATTTATGAATAATGTTTTTTGTTTTTTTATATTTTTTGGACTTTTGTGGAAATCGTTCGTTCTTTTAAACATCCAATTAGGCATTTGATTGAAATATGCTTTTGATTTAAATTAACATTTCTCAAATTTTTTGTAAGAGTGAATATTTATTTTACTTAAAACTTACTTCGAAGAACATCTCCTTGTGTTGAGTAAATTGTATCCAAATGCAGGTCTGTTATGTGCCAGAAATATCCTGAAAAAAAAAGAAATAAAAACAATTTGTTAATGATAAATATTATAAAATTTGTATGTCTTAAATAAAACTGACAAAACGCCAAAAAATAAGGAAAAATAGATGAAAAATATGGTCCTAAAAAAATTTTTAAATTAAATCCTTTTGAATGGTGAATTTTCAAACAAATATATTTTTTTGCTTTTTGAAAAAAAAATTGATTATTTCATTTTTTCCATCTTTTTTTAATTTCATACGCTAAAATTTTAAATAATGTATTCATTAAACTTCAAAAAATATTTTTTGATATCAGTAAGAGCAATTTTAAGCGATGTTCATTTTAGATGATTCGAGTATTTTTTTTTTTTCTACAATATTCATCTTTTAAGATTTAGAACAAATATTTTTTGAAAGTGGTGTTCATTTTAGGTTATTGTATTTTCATACAATTATAGTTATATTTCATATTGTTAAAAAAGAGAAAAAAAAAATTTAAAAAAAAAATTTTAATTTATTTGTTTTTGTGTTTTTATAGATCTTTCAAATTCATACAAAAGCTATTGATTCAAAAAGAGAAACAAAATTGTATGGGGAGTAATAAAAACCAGGGTTTGAGCCGAAAAAATTACTGATAACGGCTTAGTAAAATTGTTTTAAAATACTGGAGGTTATTTTCATTTTTTTTGTACTTATTTATCTTTTGGAATAATATTTTGTGTAGTTTTTTTTTTTTTGAGATATATGATATATGAGTATACGAAAATTTTCATTTTTTGATTTTTTTTGATTTTTAAAATAAGTTAAAAAAGTTTTTGTGAATTTAATAATATAATCGAAAATGACTCCGTCGATTTTTATTAAACTTGGCATTCAATCTAGCAGACTTTAAATAAAAATTATTCTTCTGGCCAAAAATAACGGTTACGATGTTCAAAAACTGGAATGGAAAAAATAAATTTCTTAAAAACGGATCCTACGATTTTGATTAAAATTTTTATGTGAACTAATATTAGTACGATCTACTATATTATTAGAAAAAAAGTATCTATCGTTTAAAAGTGGTATCTCGCATAGAACCATTTTTTTTAGTAGTTGTTAGTGTAAGTAACATGTATGTATAGGTACTTTAAAACCGCAATGCGATTGCATATAAAAGCAAGTTCATGCGACCCAGTCGTGCATTTTATTGCTAAAAAACCTGTTTGTGTAGCTGAGCTTGCTGACAGCCCATTAGATGTCGCTTTCTAAAAATGATATAAAAAATGCGCGTATTTAAATGCAACGTTGGGTACAAAATTTCGATTACACAACGTAACGTACATAACTGGTCAGTGCATTGATTCAGTGTCGTCACCAATTGTTTCTTTTAAGTTTCAATTCAGACAATGTATGAAACGTTGACGATCACAAGGGTGACATCAGTTGGGGTCATAGTTATCGGAAAATGTGTGTTATCTGTGTGAACGCGTTTTTTGTACCTATGATTTTAACGCGTTGACATCTTAAACTATTACGATCAATTAATGTGAACACATCCGATGACTTTGAACTTTGACGCCGAATTGACGAGATCAAAAATCTGCCATTTTTTGGCGTTGCGTTGACGATCCCACGACGACGTTAAAATGTTATCAATGTGACTTAAATTCCGTTAAAGGAAAACAATATCGGAAATTTTCAGATTAAATTCTATGCACTGGAAAAATTACGTTTTTTTTGGATGACATTTAAATTGAAATATTCAATATATACGTCAAAATATAATTTGTCAAGCATTAAACTGTCAGATACGATTGAGGGATGGCGATGTCGTTGTATTTAAAAAAAAAAAAACCTCCACAAAGTCAGAATTCTTTTAAAATTAAAATGAATGTCAACGCAGGCTGCTACGTTGACGCGGTAAAAATGTTGCTTCGTCAGCATTTGTATACAGTCCATGTGCTGACCAGCCGTGTGTCAATGTGTCCCAACTGCGCAGACAAATGATTACACAAAATAAACAACGCTTTAAATCTAAAATTCGTGTCAACGCTAGTATCAGGACAGCCTTCAACGCTTTCACAGTATTTTGCGTTGAAGATCACACACCTTGGGACTGATAGACAACAATTTGACAATTTGAGTTGACCGTTTCATCGTAACCACCAACGGTAAATTAAGTAGAACTTAAACATATAAAAGTCCTACCTAACAAAAGTCATTTAACGCATAGGAATATTGTTCCCTTTCTTCTCCTTATTTACCGGTTTATTCAACAGACTGTATAAGCAATTAATTTAATTAGGTAATCAGTTATGAAAATAAAATTACCTCAATTAGAAATCATTGCTTCATCGCAATCACGTATTAAAAATATTTCAGTGCAAAGTGTTAAGTCTTATTTGAATGTTTTACATATATTTTACACTTTTATTGTATTGCCACGTGTTATGATAATTCAAGAACTCATATTCATATTATATTCTTAAAACTCTACCACACATAAACAGAGCTTAATTATAAATTCAAAAATTCCTTCGGGTACACTTTAAAGCTTTCCATGTCACATGCACTGCACATCACACCATCGAATTGCAAACAAATGGCCAAATCCAACTCTCAAACGACGACGCCCTCTATATTTCTCTATTCCTATAGTATAGTTATACCCTTCGTAGGGTCGCGTCGTCAGTCGTCCTCTTGCCATCATATGTGTATCTACTTTGGTGTGTCCTTGCATTTGAAATCAGCATATTATAAAGGAAAATATGCGCATAAAATTACTCCAATTCCCCAGCTGTTTGCTCTTTTTCAAGCTCTATCGCTACCGCACCACCCACTCCGCCTTTCTGCACTCTAATGCTTTGTTTCAAGGGTTGCACTTTGCACATTATATGGGGGGGTAGTTTTCATGCGAATATATTACAAAAAATGTGTAGATTCTAGATTATAGAATCTGTGATATGTGTAATGGTACCTATACTCTTTTGCAGCAGCAGCAACATCAGCTCTTTGGTTGATATATATACAAATATAATATTTATGAAAAAGGACCTTCGAAAACCTAATAAAACAGACAATGATTCGAGATGAACTAATGCGAAATTTACACAACAAAATACCCACACAACTCATTCATATATACCTACCCCTTGGGAGCGATGTTAAATGCAGATAAGTTTAATATTTTTGATAAATGTTCAATGAATTTTTGAAAATAAATTATAACTGCCGTTACCTACATTCTGCTTATTTTTTAGCCGGAAGTAAAACCATAGAATTATTTGGCATTGATTTTTTAAAATTCGATTTATTATTTACAATAAAAAAAAAAAACAAATTTGTATTAATAACTTGATGATGATTGTGTGTTTTATTCAGCGATGGAATCGAGTCGACATGGACTCATACGCTGGCTGATGCAAAATGTGCGAGTGCAGTGGATGTTTTACCTGCGTGTGATCTAATTAAAATGCATTACGGAAACACAATATTCCGTTGTTGCCGGATACCTTATGCAGCTTTACCATTTAATCTCGAAGGCAATTATTTCGTTTTTGCAATTTTATTCTATACATATGTACAATGCATTTGGCATTTAATTTCGAATTTAGTTCGACGAAATATAACAGCTTATATCAAAACGGATTTCCGTTTTATAATTATTATGGAATTGTGATATATTGAATGATGGAAAAGCAATTTATTATTTTTTGTTATATGAACTCAATTTTTATTAATTTATAATCATCTGATATTGCATCTTAATTTAAATATGTTTCTTAACATTAATAATATTGTGCATAATTTTTTTTTTTTTAATTATGAAAATTTTAAAGCATTTGCGTCCAATTTCCTGGACATTCAACGAAATATAAAAATTCCTGCTTGAGTCCTTCCTCATTTTTTTTTTCGTCAATTTTGTGTCTAGTCAGGAAGCTTATAAAGGGTGTTCGAAAAAATTTGAATTAAACGCTATTTGTGCGGCAAGGTGGCAACCCCTTGACAACTGAAAATTGAGGGTTATTAAGAATGGATTGCTATACATAGTTTGGCAGTGATTTTTCGAACAAAATCATTTTCCGGCAGTGAGGCCATTTTTATCTTGACGGCTTCGCTTCGTTAATCTTCAAAATTCTCGCATTTAGGTTCAGAAAATATACACAAGTGATTTTTGAGAAATAAATGCATCGACAACGTGTATCTGTTTGGTGCGTATTTCGGTCTGAATGAGAAAATTTAGCGCACCAAATATATAACACTGTATCACATGTACATAGGTACATATTTTGAACTTACAGTTTAGACTGAAAAATTGTTAAAAAGCCAATATAATTAAAATATTTTTTAATATATTTATTTTATTATTTAACATTTATTATTTAATTATGTATTTAATATTTTCACATACATAACATATGTATGTATATATGTACTTGCATAGATATATGTATATATTCATATATAGAAAATTAATTTTGGAAAAGAAAATCATCTATGTACATATTTATTTTCGAAATATCGAATTTTCAAAAAAAAAACTCAAAAAATTCTGGTACAAAAAATTTCATTAAAATCGGTTTAATAGATAATAAGGTAGTCGAAAACCAAAAAATGGTTCTATGACAGATACCTACAGTTAATAATGAATTAACCATTTTTCGGATTTTTTTTTCAACATAATGTTAGCCTTTTTTTAAAAAAATTACTGTTTTCTTTTTATTTTAAGTTGTGAGGAAGTTTTTTAGAAAAAATAAGTTTTTCATTAATTGCTAAACAAAATTTTACGGCAGGTACCTTCAGTGTTGTTCTTAATAAAAAATGTAAAAAACGTGTGGGAGGTATGCCAAAAAAAAAAAAAAAAACGCTAGGTAGGTAGGGCCGAGAGTGGGGCACCTTTGAATACTTTTTTGTTTAGAGTCTCCAAAAACCCAATGTGATGGAATTATTGACCTGTAAGTTATCAGCACTTCGAGAAAGTTTAATTTTAATTTAAAACCCTTTTTTTATTAAATTTAATAAAAATCTATATTTTATTTTTATTAAACAACAAAATAAGTCCTTATGTTCAAAGGATATAAAATATGTTTAAAGTATACTTTTGAAAATAAAAAGATTAAAACAACATTTTTGAAGCAAAGAGTCTCTTAGAAGCTTTAATTTTAATGCCCTTAACATTCCATCTTCCTGACGAAAAAAAAATTAAAGAAAATTTTTAATAACTTATTTTTAAACCTGTTCGTTCAAAACTTCCCCAACATTATAAACAACATAAAACTCGGCCTTAGTTATTATACCTAACATATTTTTCAAAATTAAGGTGTGAATTTATTAAAAAAAATTAAACGAAAACCTTAGCAACTAAATTTTAAACTCTTACAAAAAAAAAATATAACAAATTATTAGCCATGTCCAAAAGTAACCCGCGATCAAACGTGCCCCCCTTTCCCCTAATAAGTTTAAAGAAAATCGACCCACTCGTTTGGAGTGCAGCCTAACAGATATACATACAAAATTGCGAGAACCACTTTATTCGGCTTCGCTTTCATCGTAATGTCAAGTTTAATCAAAATCTCGAGTTCGATTTACGTACCGAGCATTATAAAACATATAAAATAAAATTCAGTAACTTAAAAATTGTAATACATAGGTACATACAAATAAAAAAAAATATTTTATTGCATAGGGTAAAAGCAGGGAAATTTTGCACTCTAGAAGTTGAAATTGGGGTGGTGGATTTTCTTAATACTTTTTTTTATTTTATTAATTAAAAATAAAAATTTACAGATTTCACTCATAGAGTAACTATGGGGACATTGAAAATGACTTGTATTACGTCGATAAAGCAAAATCATGCCAAATCTTAGAGATTTTTATTTTGTATACTATTGTTGCATTATAACTTCACAAACTGTCTTAGAAACCATTCTACAGCCAGTACCAATTTGTATATTTAATGTCACTTCCCAGTTGGTGGTTAAATTAATTTGTTAATTTTTTTAATAAGGTGAATCTTAGTCTTAATTGTAGCTTAAAACGCATTTAAACAATCATACTCATTTTCATCCGCACCGGCACAGCACTTATACACGAAATTAAAAATACATATACCATCTATCTTAAAGTATATCTAGGTATTTGACATTTTTGCATCACTGCTAATTGTTTTTATTCTATAATATTTTATTTTAAAATATTTTGAACTCATCTTTAAATCAATTTAACAATATCGAGTCGCGTAATTTACCCAAACGTTGTCTAGCATATTCTAGGTTCTTTAGGTTGATTTAGAAAAAAATCAACTTTTGTCATATTTTACCTTAATTTTGAGACTTTAACCTCAAACATCCGATTATTAGAATAGAAGTTAGAAGCTAACCAAGACCTTAACCTTGATGATTTCGCCCTTAGAACTTAAGTTATAATTTTGTATGAGAGGTTCAAGTAGGTAGCTATGCATATTCTAGGTTAAACAATCAAACTGATTCAGAAGTAAGTCAAGTTTTGTCAAAAGCATTTTCTAGTCTGACATTTTACCTTCATTTTCAGACCGTAACCTCAAAACATCCGATGATTAGAACAGAATATATCAGCTTACAAAATCGACCCTTTTCGATTATAATATTTTATTTTTTTTTTAGTTAAATTAATTCTACCTCTTGCCTGATCTCAAATCGAGCATTTTCGAATTTTATACAATCCTCCACTGAATCTCGTCCGTTGGCGATGATCAAAATTTATGTACGCTGGCTGAAATTCATCACTTGTGTTTTTTTCTTCATTTTATTTATTCATTTTGGTAGTTTCTTTGGTAACACCAACCAAAAATTCAATCATTCTCCCCCTATACGCTAGAGTTCATTCTATATCTTTGTTCATTTTGGTAACACCATACTTTTATCAAAACGACCCTATAAACATTTTCAATGTTAAAATAATATTTTCAAAACTTGAAAATTAAAATTACATAATTAATTCAATAAATAATATCGTCGCTGTAGATCGAATACCTCGTAACGTAACCTAGAAAAGTACACTTTTTGGGTAATGATGCACTTTTATAGTAAACAACTTTCCGGATCTAATGAAAAAACCTTGTAAGCCTAGGAACAATAGTTTCAAAGCTAAACGCATAAATAGCAATACATCGTATCGCCCCATGCGTTTTTGTTGCTTAAATATCTCGTATACCAGGGCAATTCATGATCCGCAGATGGTTCGTACATAACGAGTACAGGCTTGTTCGTAAGACACTTTTTTTTAGATGGTCATAAGCACTTTGTTCTTGAACGCCCCATTGAAATTTAGAATATACTTTTATGTCAAGTTTTTTGTTTCTCCTTTCACTTTTCTGGGTTACAAGGTATTCGATCTACAGCGACGATATAAAAGTCGTGTCAAAATAATTTAGTGTTTTTTATTTTCGAAAATATTGACAAAACAGAAAAGGTATGCCATCTCATCTCACTACATTTTATCTTATAGCTAAATACATAGTTATATTTCAAAAAAAAAATATCCTCTAAAACAAATTATTCCTACACTATTAGTTGACCTATTTTTGGTTTCATAAAATATGTCAAACTTATTTAAATTCTTTTCAAAGAAAAAACTTCAATATAAATTATTAATTTAAGGCAACAAACGATTTTTTATAAAAACATTTATCGCACACAACAATTTCCTTTGTTTTGTCACAGCGAAAGGAATATTTTATTTAATAAAAAAAAATTATTCTTCGAATACCTACTACAAAAATTCATTTATAAAACATCACCAAACTAAAAAAAAAAAAACAGATTTCTATTTCACGACCATCAAGAAATGAAAAGTAATTGGTAAGCGTTTACTGCAGAAAATTATATTTATTTTTTTTTTTGTCATTCTTCCTCTTGTCTCCTTCCACTACCAAATTTTTATGTTTTCACTTTAGAAAGCCCAAACTATAGGTATTCAAGGACTTAAGAGGTAGAAAAAACTCTCTTAAATGGCTTGGATTTTTTTATAGATTTAAAAATACTTACCCAAAAAAAACACAAAAGAAAAAAGTAAAAGTTAAAAAAAAAGAAGAAAAAGGAAAAGTTACGAAAACACTAGAACAGTTTTTAAACTTTAGGAATTTTTTTTTTGTATATATAAATACTTGTGTGTGAACATTATGCAGGTACCTGGCAACCTACCTATACAACAATATTCTCAAATTCCTAAGTAATAATGACCTTCTCTCTGTGCTCTAGTTTCATGGCAGTTTTATTATTTTTTTTTTTAATGCAGTAGAGCTGTACCTTCTACAAAATACCTATACCAACTGTTGGTGTTTTAAAACAACCCTTAACCCTGTTTTGAGAGTGTTTGAAATATAAAAAAAAAAAAAAAAACCCTTGACGTGTTCTCAACACCATTTTTCATTTGGTGCTTATATAGGCTCACAAAGCCTTTACGAGTGCCTATTTGAATTGAAAATGCTTGAATATAGACTTCAAGCCAAAATAGTTTTATCCCAGTCTTTAGCCAAAAACATCCCCTCTGAGTGACGAGTTAAAGTTCCTCAACACTTTTCAGTTTTAACATAGCTTTTTATATCTACCTATAGCTACCTATACAAGTTTTTCATTCTTCTGCGGACTGCAGGGTGTATATGATATGACTTCCACTACCAGTTTCTATTACTTTTAAGAATCACTACTTAGAGTTAAGAGAAACAAAACTTCTTAAATATGTTTCAAAATTTAATAAAAATAAAAAAAATACAAAACAAGATTTTCTTCTTTTTTTTTTTTAAGCAAAACTTAAAGAAAACGCTTAACGAGAAAAGTTTTTTAATAGGATACCAAAGTAGGTGGAAGGAAGAAAATAAAAAAAAAAAACTAAAGAATGAAAGCTTTTCTTGTTCGCTTTGGTCCACAACTTTGCAAACGCAATTAAACTCGCATCAAGCTATACACAAACATATACCATACCAGATATACAATACACACACTTATGTATATATATGACGAGCTTCAGCTTCAACAATAAGGATGTTGGAGGAGCTGGGATGAAAATATCATCACACTAACAAACATTCTAAGATCCATTCCCATCATCATCATCAACAACCCTTCTTCACTGCTCTACTCTGTACCTTTTCTGATATGGCGACACGGTGTGAAGGAGAGTGTAAAAGTGCAACATGATTGCAGCTAAATGGAAGGGAAAATGCGGCAAGAAAAGCAATTTATAATCAACAAATCCCATTTCTTTGCATCTTTTGTTTTTTTTTTTATTGCATGTGGTTCTTATCTAGGGTGACCATAATTTTTGTTTACAGAAAAAGAAAAGAAAAAATTGGTATTGATTTCGACTAAAAACGGGGAAAACTGAGTTGTCGAAGTGAAATATACTTTGTTATCGATACTTGGAAACGAACATTTTTTTTCTGTTATGGAATCGCTACTCTATTTGGGCTTGCAATCCCAGAAAAATATTTGGACCTAATAGAAAAAATTTTTTCATCAAAATGCATTACTTTGTTATCGATAAATTATATGAGATCGTTATGTCATTATGTGTGAATGTCAAAATTTTTCCATAATGTCGCTAAATTTTAAATTCGTTTTTTAGTCAAATTTCATTCCTTATTGTGAGCCAAGAGAATTTTTTAAGATTATCTCTTATAACTGGGGTAACCTGTACCCAACGAAGAAAATTACTTTGTCATCGATAATTTGTATGGAAACGTCAATTTTTTGGCGTTGCAACTATATTCGTGTGTGCAATCGCTAAAGCTCGTATTACAATACAAATTGTTTTATTCAAACTAATTTCTTTGTTATCGATAGTTTGTTTGCAGAAACGTAGATTTTTTTGTGATTATATCGCTGGGTTTTTTTTTTCAATTCCATTCGGACTTGCAAGCCTGGAATATTTTTTGAGCTGATCTCTTATTTCAGGGCAAAATATGTTATCGATTCTTATCGATTGTTTGAATAGAAACGAATATTTTTTTTTTTCATAAAGTCTCCATACACAGGGGTAGTTTTTTCATCCAATTTTGTTTGGACTTGCAAGCATAGAGCATTTTCGGGGCTTAGCCTTATCCCGTAAAAAAAATTGATTTACTTTGTTATCGATAACTAGCATGGAAATGTCAATCTCTGTCTGTGATGGCGCTGCTAACACTCTACCCTCTATTTCGTTTTATAGTTCAATTTCATTCGTTCTTGGAAACACAGAGAACTTTCGGTTAAGCACTTATGCCGTAAAAAAAAACTGAGTTGCCAAAGTGAATTATGTACTTTGTTATCGATTATAAGCATGAATATGAAATGTTTTATCTATGATGACGTCGCTAAAGCTAACATAGTTTATTAACACACTCACATCATTGTTAAAAATGTCACAATAAAAAAAAAAATTAACAACTCATCTACATACCTATGATGAAATGTTAAAATTTGTTTTTTTCTCATAATAAAAGAAAAATTTAATCCAATTACAAAACTTAACATAAATCCCAAACAAAGTAAAATTTTAAATATGCGACCAACCCATCCTTATAATTAAGTACACATCATATGGTAACACCATAATATACGATCACACCAATATTAGAGTACTCCTATTTCTTAAGCATAATCAATCTTTAACATTTCAGATATTTTTAAAACTGCTGATATTGGTTTACTACATATCGTCTCCTATCTCACGAACTAACGTTACTGTTTTTTCACATTTTCAAAAAACGGTTTTAAAAGGTGTTGGCCGTTGTTAAAACTATTTTGTTCCTATATTGTTTTTGTAAACTACCGGATTTCTTTTTTTTTTAATAAATCAGTTCCATCAGTTCGTGAGATGAGGGACGATATGTGTGCCAAATAGAATGAAGTGTGAAAAATTACAAAATAAAAAAAAAGGACGAATGGCAACCCTATTTATACTACTCATAGTTGTGCACTTCAACGCAGGAAACTGTATTCAGTCCTACTATACACATTTATTGTACCAAAAAGTACAAAAAAGAACGAGTATAGTTGGCAGTGCTGACGACGAAGACGACGGAGCTTAGGGCGGGTGAGGCATGAAAATGGTGACATCCGTAATTAGCAAAAAACTTTTCTCCTTCTGACACACGCCAAGTGTTGGAAATTATATGAAAAAAAAAAGAACTAATAAGAGAAAAAATGAAAAAAAAGTTTAAGAAAAAAAAAAATGGAATTAAATTTAACCGAGCTTAAGAAAAAACAAGCGAGAAAATGTGGGGTAAACTAAATTAAGGAAACGCAAAAGGCAAAATAAAAAAAAAAAAAAACTGAGCAACACAAACGTTAGGAACGGAACATTTAAAAAAAAAAACTATAAACGAATCCAGTTAATGATTAATGAAAATTGCAACAAGAAATTACAAGTTTCATTGTAATAATCCTGCTCTTGCGAGATACCAAGAGAGAAGTTGTCTGGATTAGATGGAGGTTTGTTGAAAATGAGGTGTAGTGTAGAAGGTATAAAGCTAAAAGGATCCAGGATGTGATTATGACACAGAAAGAAAGGTGGGGACAATTCTTAATGATTTTCCTTTTTCTTCCTTATTATTATTTTTTTTGTTTTGTTAAAAAATCTTATAAGTGCGTTGAAACAAAAATTAAAGTGAGCTTGTGGGTGTGCTGTGTGCATAAAGATAATGTTTTTCATTTCTTGTTTTTTTTTTTTTTAAACATTCAAGATAATTGAGCGGATTTTCCGAGATGTTAAGGCTAGACTAAGTTATATTATTGAGGGTTTAGGTGTAATTAAAAAAAAAAAAAATTAAAAACAAATGTATTTTTTCCAACAAAAAGACCTTTGTTAATTTTGATAAGGAAGCAAGCCTATTATAATGGAACACCCTCCACAAGGAATGTCAGTTTTTATGTGTCAGTGGTGTTGAAGAAATGCGTAGGAATATAGATATAGAACCTATATAGTTACTAACCATGGTGCTAATGTGGTGCTTTGCTATTTTCAGTCTTATACAAAACACAAGTAGGTTTTGAGGTTAAAATTAAAATTTACATTTCTAAATTAGACACATATAAAATGTAGGTATATGTAGAACTTCCTATTTCGTTAGTGTCTTCTGTATAAGGAAACAATTTTTTTGTTTTTTTTTTTTTTCTATTTTTAATTATTGAAAAACAGTTGGGGGGGAGTAACTTATTTCCACCTTAAAGAAACAATATTAAAAAATATAAAAAAACGTTGTTTGATGATGAAAAAAACGCGTAGGTTTTTTGTTGATATAATTTTGAGCAGAATGAATGCTACATTTGTTTCATCTATTTATGATAAAAATAACGGTGTATAAGCTACCATTGAGTTAGCAAAAATATTCTGGAAAATAGTTATAAGCCTCACCTCTTTTTTTTTTTTTTAAATTAAAATTAAATAAAATTTTTAATTTCGCTTTTCTTGAAAACGGTTCAACTTATTTTGATAACTTTTTGTTTGTTTAAAGAAAATCTTTTAAAAAGTTTGCATTAAATAAATAAAAAAATAATTCTTTCTTATTTCTTTTTATGTAGACATTGTTGGAATTTTCTGCAAATTAAATTATTGTTTTAGTTAGGGGAAAAGCGGGGGAGATGTCGTACCTTTAATATCTTATATTTATTAATCAATAAACACATTTAAACACTTTTTGTATTAATTTTCTCATTTCAAATCGAAGTAGTGGACACATTTTTTGCACTTTTTTTCTTATCAGTTTTATATAAAAATCGATGGCTGCTCGGATGCCTATTTTGCCTCAATACATACAAAAAGGTATTGGCTACAACTTGTCTATGAGAAGTTTTTTCAATTAAAATCGAATTTTTTGTCGGTTTAAAATTAAGTCAAAATGCCAAAAGGGGGAGATGGCGAAATTTTTTGAAGGTGAGATGGTGCATTCCACAGCACGATTTTTCACTTTGGTATGCTATGGCCCTATACCATCTCACCCGGATAATCATTATTTCCACTATACATAATTTTATATAATCCTTGTGTTATATGATATTTTGTTATGTAAAAAAATAAGTTTTATGGAACTTAGGAAACAAAGTTGGGAAATAATGATTACTTTTTGTAATTTATTTTAACTTTCATTTCAATTAAAAGTAATTAGTTATAGAAATGTTTCCATTACAATTACACTTAATTGTAATTGAAAAAAACATACATTTCCATTACTTGTAATTGTAATTGAAAAAATTTAATTACAAATTACATGTAATTGAAAATAGTAATGGGTTTTTGCAAGTTCTTGAAGGAAAACACTGTGTTAATTACATTAAAGGTAATTAATTTCATTGAATGTAATTCATTACAAGTTTTTATTAATTAATAGTAATAATAAAAGGAAATAAAAGGTATTTTAAGAAAAAAACTAAACCAATATTCGATTCAGAATAGATTTTAACGGCCTTTAGTCCACAAAAATTGGCGCTTTGTCCTGGTAGTCCCCAATTGAATATTATTTTTTTTTTAACAGGGCTTATTCAAATAACGAAATGCAAATTTTAAAACTTGATAAAAACGAATAAAATATATGTTTATTAATGAAAAACAACTATTTGTGCAATATCTCGTAAAATGTAATTGAAAAAAAAAAAAAAATACTTTAATTACATTTTTGTGTAATGATTACTGAAAAAGGAACCATTACTGCTTTTTTTATGATTACTTGTGTTTTCAATTACATTAATGTAATTGAATTACATGTAATTTACGATTTTCAATTACATGTAATTAGTAAATTGAAATTCTTCAATTACATTTAAAATTAATTGAAAAAATGTTTGAAGATTTCAATTACAGGTAATTGTAGTTAAAATTTTTGTACATCATTTTTTCCTAACTCTGTTAGGAAACGTTTGGATCGATGTGATTTTTATTAATACGCTGACGCCCATATACAAAATCGTTTTATTTAAAACAAATTAAAACAAAATAGAATATGGGCAACAGTTTATAAAAAAAAAAGTTATAACGGGGGTTAGCCATAAAATTCTCTCAAAGCAGCAGTTAATAAGGTCAGTAAAAATCTGTGTCCACAAACTTTTAGCAACCAAAATTGTTAAGAATGTTACAGTCTATAAACCTTAAATACAGACTGCAACATTAAACATTCGCACATTAAAAATTCGCAAGATATATTCAGATCTTAGTATTTTATTTAATTGCGTGAAGTTAGCACCGTCATTTTTAAATTTTGTAAAAAAATGGTTGTGCTGAAGTTAGCACCGCCATTTTCGATTTTTTTTAAAAATGTAGGTATGCTGTGTTGTGCCCTATACTTGTGCTGTCATGTTCCGTAAATATTTTTTATATTCGCAAATTTGCAAAAAAATTTTACAAACTCCAGAAATAGAAAGCACAATACATAGTTACAGCATATATTTTTTTTTTTTGAAAACCGAAAGGCGTTGCTAGCTTCACGCTAGCCTCTAAGAACCATATGCTTTATACGATTTTTTTTTTGAATACGGCACAGACAGCAGAAGTTGTGCACATCGCAGCACAGCCATTTTTTTTTTTTTTTTTTTTTTTTTTTAATATACAAAAATCAGAAAATGGCGCCGCTAACTTCACGCCCATATTTTATTTATTTAATGTAGAAATTGAGTTCTTTCTCAATATGAATTTCTCCAACCTAATTAATAAAAAAAAACCCAATTAGAAAAAAGTGCCCAATTTTTTATTGTTGTTGTTACTTTATCTAAATTTTTGGAGCATTGTTTCATGTTTGGTCTTAGGTTTTTTTTTTTTATATTTAGAATTAGTTTTTGAGCTTTTTTATTTCATTTGGGTGAGTCTAATTTCCATTTTTAATAAAATTGGCGGAATTTTTGAAAAAAGTACGTAAATCTGGCCTTGACAAAATCTCAATATCAGTGTAAAAAATATACCTAAAATTAATCTTGCTATTTAAGTGTTTCACTCACATTTAATATTTAAATATACCTACCTATACATACATTTTCAACATTTAATTTTTCTCTAAAAAAAATCATCATATTTTCTATTCTACCCACATACTGAGTAATTTCCCAAGAAAACTGTTTCTGACATCCCATTGTATAAATATTCCTCATATCACAAAATGTATTACTCTATTTTCCAGGTCAGGGTGATAAAGAAAAAAAAAATCTGAACCTATTTACACGACAAAATTTATCAAACATGATGCCCAACACCTTGTCAATTACAATACAATTTTCCTAAGTCATGACCGTCCAGAGAGGATCTTATTTTTTTTTTTTTTCATCGTATATCTACCTTAATCAAAAAATCCTGATAATGATGATGAGCTCAACAAAAATAAAATATAATCACACTATAGAGACTCAGCATAATTTTTTTTGCATCTTCCGTCCAGAAGAAAAAATAAAAAAACTAAAAGATGAAAAAAAAAAAAAAAAAACAAACAAACTTAATGACAAAAAGACACATTTAGACGATTTGCAGGATTACTTTTTTTTTTTTTTTTTCATTTGTGCAGATATTTTTTTTTTTTTGTAATTTGCTTTGAGGATTTCTTCAAAGTGACTTTAATTTCCTATTGTAAATGATGTCCTCAACATTCATTTTCTGGATGATTTTTTTTTTGTCTGTCGTTTCCCTTACGCCCTGATAGTCATTATGTCTAAGTTCTATGTCCAGTCAAATACGATTTGGGATGGTATGAAATGAGAATAAGGCAAGGTTTTTATTTTTCTTGGACAAGGTTTAAACAGCAAAAATGTCCTTTCACAAAACGAACTACGAAATGAAGATTAAGTACTTTTGGTTGGCTGCCATTGCTGCTGGCTTGCTTGCTTTCTTGCTTGGCAGCATGCTGCGTTTCCTGCCAACTGCATACTTTCACGCCCTCAACTTATACCTATTCTTATAAACCTATTCCCAAAGAACGAATGGCGTACATTTAAACCTGAAATGAGAAGAACGACCGACGAAAACGACGCGACGACCGACACGACGACGCACGTTAAAGAACAATTTAACGTCATGCCACACTGAAAATGTTAGCGGAATTTATCCTTGTTTTTGAATTTATGGGATATTGGCTGTTCTCGATATTTTATTAAAGATTCGATTCCATGACTATAATGTTTGTATAAGGTATGGTATATGTACATATATATGAACAAAACTCAATCTTAAGTTAGCCTTGTTTAAAAGCTAATTTACTCAGGTCCTCGAAAGGTCTGAAGGTATTTTTAAGAAGTCGTGGACTGAGAGTAAATTAAATTGCATTCTTCATTCTTGGTGACAGCAACTGGAACTTGGCCATTTCTCTGGAAATTAAATAAACTTATAAGTATATATATCCTTGTGCATCACATATAAGGATATAATTATGTAGGTCTTTGTTCGGTAGATGACTTTTTTCGTCCTTGTCAAGACTGTCTAAAAGATGAATGCTATGGAATTTTCTTCAACTAATTGTTTGTAGTTGGTCAAATAAAATGCATATACCTACATCTACACATACATATGAAGAGCGTAATGGGTATATATTATATTAAAGGGAAGATTTTCTTTGGAAATATTCCAAAGGACCTCTTAGTAGTTAGGTAACTACCAACAATTCAGTCTGGCAAATCTATATAATGCTGTGCGTTAATTTCTTACATCCTTATTGATTCACTTCATTGTCCTGCTGCTGAATGCTGATGTTCTTGTGATAAAATAACAGAGCATTGTAAACTATGCACCTCATCATCAGGATCAAAAAAAAAAAAAAAAAGAAGAAAAAGAAGGATTCAGTTTAAGCATTATAGAGACATCCAAAGGCTAACTGCTGCGCACAAAGGGAAAATGGACAAATATGCACATTCAGAGTATAATACACATCCAGGACCATTCCATTATGTCAAAGCTCGTTTAAGGTATAGGTAATATGTATAAGGACCACACAGAATAATATGTAAATGTCGAAGGATAATGACATTGTTTGACATGCTGTTCTTCATCCACTCTGGCAACTACTACTGGAATTTACAATATAATGATCTATGTGATGTTGCCTTTTGCGTCATTTCTGTCATGCACTTTGGTCGACATCGACACATCATAGGCTCCCAGGCATGCATCCTATCCATGTACATATATATAGACCGAAAGTCCTCAAAGGTGTATTGTGTATTTATGTAGGTAACGACCAAACGGTATAGGTGCCTACCTTGTATGCAGAATGTGAATGTTCTTAAATATTTACCATACACACATTTGGCATAGGCTTAGAGCCTTTTTAGAATTTTTAATTTCTTGATGTATTTAACTCTAAAGAATAGCTTTGGACACTCATACACAAATAAATTTACCTTCTATACTTTATGTGAGCAACATTAATTGCTAAACACAGGAAACACAAATATTTGACAATTAAGAGAGTCAAATCCTTTTGGCATATGAAGTATTATATATATAGAGAGGCCACAAATAGAAATGTGCTTTGCGTAGGTTTATACCCATACCTATACTCATATACAATAGAAAAACAATGTGTGTTTGGTTTTACTCTTCAGAGAGTCTGAATCAAAAGGCTGCATACTTAATTGCCAAAGGGACCTCTATATAGACCTTTGAGTGCAGAATAAAAAAATCTGTTTTTTTTTTTTTTTTTTTAATTTTATTTTGATAAAGAAGTCCTTTAAGAATATTTAAGAGTGAAGTCATGGCCAAACATTTTCTTAGAGCATTGAATTGGAATGTAATATATATATATATCTATACATATATGTACATATGTATGTATGTATCTGAAGGAAGAAGGAGGTTGTTTAAATTTCAGCTTTGGTTATGTTGGGAAAGTTGGTTTGCTTTGTTGGATTTCTGGAAAAGGTTGCAAAAAAATTAAATCAGATTAAAGTTAAAAAATCAGCTTCAGTAAATCTAAAACATTGAAATGTGTATCTAACTTTTAAGTGAAATTTCTTGAGAATTTCTTGATCCTAAGAAAACAGAATTGGTTTATATAGTTGAGTTTTTTTTTTGGAATAAAACTTATGAACAAGAGCAACAGTTTTCTAAAGTATTTTCAAGAATCTGTATTTTATGGAAAAACGTGTTTACTATCATGCTGGTATCTATCTTTTTTATAGTAGGATTAAATCGTTTTCTAGCTTCCGAAAAACTATCTCATGAACGTATCTCAAATTCTGCATTATCCTTTTAAACAACTTCTTTTGAGTCATAGAACTTTTCTAGGGCACATTTGATGCAGAACATTGCTATGAACAAGAGAAAGAATGAGGAAAATATTGTAAGATTATTTTTACACATATTTTTCGTCGATTTTTTTTTTCAATTCAATAAAAATTAGTCCATTCATTTAAACATAAAAACAGCGGAATTATGACAAAAAATCGCCGGAAAGCTGGATTTATGTTATATAGCCTCCTCATGGTATTTTTAACCCTAGAACCCTACCCATATTTGGAGTAGACTTTTCCTACCCTGGGTGCCAGGGCACCCTGGTTTTTATTTCAAGATATTTTATTAAATAAAATTCTTTTTACATTTTTAATATTTAATTTATTCACTTTTATTAATATTTGAATAGAAAAACACAAAAGTTTTATTAAAACGTCGATTTAACACATTTGGCACACATTTTAATTTGATGGTCCCCGCAGATGGGTGTTTTGCACTTGTTACAAAAAGTCTTACTTTTTCTGTCTTTCGAGTACGGACAAAACCTGCATCTTCCTTGTTTTGGAACGTCAGGTTCCCGTGTTTCTGGGATATCAGGTCTCTTCAAAATTCCATTGATCATTTCGCGGATATTAGTGTGTAAATTGGGCCAATTTTTTCGTTCCTCAAGCCACGGTGTTATAAGTTCCATTGCTAATGTCTTCAAGTAAGTTCTTCTGTTATGAATTTTGTCTTTGTTTTCAGCTGGACTTAGCTTCAGCAATATCATAGAGTTTATACCCACTGTATTCAGTAGGCCATAAAACATACATAATGGCCAGCGTCGAGTTTTTCGGGATACTGAGTACCTGTGGCAAAGTTGGTCAAATGTATCGACACCGCTTTTTGTTTTATTATAGAAATCCACCATCTCTGGCAAAGTTACAGTTCTATCCTTATCAGGTGAAATGTGCATTGTTGATAATATATTTACTATCTTTTTTTTAGTGCCTTTAGGTGGACAGTATGAGAGTAAAGTCAGGGGTCCACTAAAAGCAAACATAGCAGAGTTTTTTTCAAAATTGGATTTGTTTTTGAATAGCTCCGGTATTTCTTTTTTGTTTTGTCTCAGGGTTCCAACAACAGTTATACTTTTTTCTTGTAGAAGAGTAGTTGTCGATGGTATGGATGTGAACCAGTTGTCACAGGTAAGGTTTCTGTTTGATCCGTGAATAGGTTGAGTTAAGGTCTGAAGATAATAATCTGCAACAGGTTGGTTCCTAGGCGTTGATTCTTTTCCCAAATACACTTCACCATTGATCATGTAAGATGTTTTAGCGTCACAAAGTAAAACTATCTTTATACCGTATTTGTCGGGCTTATTTGGAATGTACATACGAAATGGACAACGCCCACGAAACCCGAGCAGCTGTTCATCCATGGTACAGCAATCGGTCGGAGAGTAAAATTCTTTAGACTTTTGGATTACATGATCAAAAAGTTCTCTAACTGGAGCAAGTCGGTCATTTTTGCGACGATCTTCTCTTGTATTTCTATCGTCAAATCGTAAGCAATTTGTTAGGAACTCAAATCTTGAACCAGACATTGTGGCCCTAAAGTAGCCTACCCCGGTTTCTTTGTCAAACAATTCTTTTGTTGTTACACCATTCATGTTCAAAACACCAGACAAGTAGTACAAACCAAACAAGGCACGTAATTCATTTCCCGTTGTATCACGTGTAAATGATGGTCGAATACTGCCCGGGCCCTCATCCTGGTCAAAATTGTGTCGGTCACCTTTATATTTTTGCCTCTGGACGTTTATTTCTTTGTTAGTATAAGATGCAATACGTTCAATTGTCGTTGTATCAAAAAAGAGTGACCAAGCCTCTATCACCGTACAAATTTTTTTCGCGGCTCCCTTACAACCGGGTGGATGCAATATTATGTTTCTTCTTGGAACCTTCGACGACTGTGGTTGTTTTCCACTCCATTTGTACCTATTTATACCATATATTCTTGCCGGAACTTCCAAGACTTTCAATAAATTCTGAATATTACCACGCAAAGCCGATAAAGGTATGTCATCTTCGGAGTCGGATGATGAATATTCATGAAAATCTTCGATAATTTGATCTAATTCGTTATCAGATATGTCACCTCCAACGAAAAGCTCATTCTCATCATTATCTTCGTGCAGTAAGCGCTCAATAGATTCGTCTTCAATCACTTCACTTCGACTAGTACTCGCCATTTTATCACAGAAATCAGATAACCTAAAAGCATGACATTTCTTTTAAAAAAACCGAATATCCAAACGAATAAACGCTTGTAAATAAACGAGAAACAATTTTCTATTTACTACCGATTTTACTACCCAAGGGTGCTACAGCACCCTGCATTAATTTTTTATATAACTTACCGTTCCGAAAGCCAATTGACAACTAGCACAAAATGGAGGATACAAACTTAAAAGAGAATAGAAAAATCAACGGACCTGTGCTGCCAATAGTTAAGAAAATATTAACAATCAAATAAAGCACAGGGTGATACAGCACCCTGGGTAGGGTTCTAGGGTTAAGAAACTGTAAAAAGTCCCCTCCCCATCGATATGAGCGCCGCTAACTATTTTACAGGGTTTTAAAACCCCCCAAAATGGTGTTTACATAATATCTCCCAATTGGTTAGTTCTACTGAAAAAATGTCAAGTATTAATTTTTAGCCCGGAAAATTCCCTACAAAAAATACTTCAATAGGTACTTATTTTCATGAAAATAACTGTTTTTGAAATAAATCAATCGGAAGAGTTAAGGCTTTTATTTTTCTATATTGTGGGGGCGGTTTAGTTCAATTGTGCATTTTGTGATGAAAGCATCAAATTTGTTTTATTGTTGGTACATTTTATGAACATGAATTTAGGTACAAAGGGCAATTTAATAAAAAAAATTAATATTAAAAAAACAACGGCAACACTTACAATATATTGCTAGAAGCTGTTTTTTCAGCAACTCATTTTTTGATTATGTTTTTAAATGAAGTTATTTAAGTCTAGATTTTGAATTAATTATTTTCAAACATACATATTTGAATATAAAATTCGAAAAAAAACTTTTAAGATTATAAATTGTTAAAAGCAACTTTCTAGACTTTTTTTTATCCTTTTTTTCGATATCCGGCGAAATAGCCACGTTTTTCAGGTTTGTCCTTCTTTTTAGAAAAAAAAAATAATAATATGTAACTAAATAAGTAAACTCTTAAGTTGAAAATTCTTTTAGCTCTCGAATAGTAATGGTAGGAAGATGCAGCTTCTATGGTCTCAAAAAAGACACCAAAATGCTTGCGCAATCGCACGATCGCACAGTGGGACGACCGATAGCAATAAATAAAAAAACTAACTATTTTAGCGGTACTTTTAACTGATTGGTAAGTCATCTTAAATATATATAGGGTCTAACTACATTAAAATTATTTGGAATTGTCATCTCGTGCAACAGGTACAGTCCCGTTAAAAGTGACTAGTGAATATTTTTTCGCAGAGAGTGATATCAAGTGCTTTT
This sequence comes from Epistrophe eligans, assembly GCA_951394125.1. Classification (NCBI taxonomy): domain Eukaryota; kingdom Metazoa; phylum Arthropoda; class Insecta; order Diptera; family Syrphidae; genus Epistrophe; species Epistrophe eligans. The sequence goes on along the minus strand of OX596029.1, from coordinate 33,691,577 downwards.
TTATATAATTCAATTTTTTTTTGCTAATTAAATTGTGTGCATAAATATTAATTATACCATGGATAAAAATAGTGATCAAGGTATGGGAAATCAGATTCTGCTATAAAAAGTTTTGTTTATTTTGTGGTTTTTTTCAATATGAAGTCTGAAGTGCATGCTTGATTAGAATATAAAAAAAAATGTTAACTTCGGAATTAAGTAAGGTTTTCTAAAATACCCCAAAAAACCCCCTTGAGATCTTTCTTGTTTTATGATGATCTATTTATATCTATTGACTAAATCACGAAAGAAACTTTGCGCAAATTTGCGCTTTTTTAATTATTAACATTTTTGTAGGCTTACCTTCATTAATCAAAAATGGTGACCTATTGCAAACATGGATTGAAAGTGAGAAGTCGGTGAAATTAATTGCCGTTGCTGCAAAAATTAATGAATTAATAGGCCTAGAAGAGTCAAGTGAAGATGTTAAGCTTCAAATTCAAAACGCTTCTAAGTATTATTGGCTAAAATTGAGGCAAAAATGGGAACATTGCCAAAGAAAATGGGATAAATTCATGCAAGTTAATGAACGATGGCTTAACCTTAATTTGTCTTTACCAGACGGATTTTCAAATTCCGTAAGTAATAATACAACCCTATGAAGTTAAGATTTGTTTGATAAACCAGTGCTATTTTCGAAGTTCAGTTGAAAAATCATTCCAAACCGCCACAAAGGAAATGTATTTAAAAATGTAAAAAGCGATCCGCACTGTTTCGTGGTACAAAAACTTCTGTCTTTATTTTCCATAAACTACACTAAGATTCTAATTATAATTTCATATACCTAACTTACAACTACATTTACATTTCTTAACCTATCTTATCTCTAGTTTTCTATAAAACTAAACTAACATTAGGGTTGTAAAGTGGATAACGACGATGCGACGCATCCCTTGTTCATAAAACATAATGTTCACAGATGTATGTCATAAAATAACACCATAAACTGTTTCTATGAAAAAGGTCATCGCGGCACAGCGTCGCCGTCCACTTTTATCTTATGAACTAAATAAATCTAAATACCTAAACAAATAAATATTACTAGATAACCTAACACAAATTCTAAAGCAAACTTTTTCTGTTTAGTTAAACCACAATTCACTGGGAACTACCAATGTTGGAAGGCCTCAAAAAAGTTTTGAAGAATGCGGTGAGCGAACTAAAAAACGACGTGTTCAGGAATTAATGTCGCAACACACCCCAGAAGAGCTAATCTATGCTGCTAAAATCGCGACTTTAAAGTCTCCTAAAAAAAGTTATAAGGTCTTGTCTTTGCCACAAAGCTTAGCATTATTTCTTGACTTGGGATTGTCAAAGCGGAAATACACTTTGCTCAGAACTGTCGTCAACAGTGTAAGTAAGGACTGTTTTCCCAGCTACTACCGAATTAAAAAATATAAGTCAGAACTATTGCCTGAAGGGACTTTTGCTGTATCGGAGACGGTTGCTGAAGTGAATGTTCAATCCCTTTTGAATAAGACAGCGGAAAGTATTGTCGAAATATCAAAAGAAAATCAGTGTTCAAATTGGTTAGAAAACTCTGGAAAATAAAATATCCTGGATTTATAAGTTTTAGTGTATCAATTTCTTTGTTTTTAGGTTACAATCATAGATATACATAAGTGCTAAAATACTATTTCCAGCATATTTTGCTAAATTCCTTATTTTATTCACAAGATATTAATTTTGCCGTTTTTCTCATACATTCGTTCCACTGTGGATCGTGTAGAAGGAGATTAACTTTACTACCTACATACTTACAGAATTTATTTCAAACAAAAAAAAGCAAAAAACCCTTATAAATAACACAAAATGGAAGAACAAACGAAAATAAACAATTTAAAACTAAACAGACAGTTTATTTGTTGCAAATCTCATTCAAATAAACTGTTACAAAAAAAAACTATCAATTTCGCTCATGGAGCAGCGTGCCTACAAAAAACAGAACGAAACTTTTTATTTTCGTTGTTTCATTTTTGAATGGAATTTTTAATTTCGCATCAGCAGCGTACAAGTTGAATAGTGCTTTCATGTACCGAAAATTCGAAACATTCGCAAATTTGCAAATTTAACTGATGAAGTTATTTATATTTTCAAATTAAGTTTTTCTTAAAAATCAAACTTGTTCTTTTTTGTACTGCAGGTTTTTTTTTTTAAATCGAAAATTGCGGTACTAACTTTATTCTTCGCAAATCTCATTTAGGTACGGCTGAAAAAGTTTGCAAATATAAGCATACGCAACACAACTTTTTTTTTATAGAAAATCTTTATTTTGAAAAAAATCCGTAAAATGTAAAATATTTGCAAACTTGCGATTTTTCTTTCCAAATATGAAACTAGTAATACACTATACAGTCGCAAAAAATCGAACACATAAGTTTCAATGTACATATGTATGTATGTATATGGCCTGGCTTAAAAGACTGAAATTTGTTTTATTTTTCTGGCGAGGCGATTTTCGCAAGTTCAAACGAATTAATACATTTGATTCATTTTAACAAATTTGCGAATTAAATTTCGACAAAAAAAACGTATACGGTCACAATAAGAAATAAACATGCACGCGGCGATTGTGTTTTTCAATCGCAAGATTTTTAGTCCCAAAGAATAAGATAGATAGTTGTTTTAAATGTGAATGCACATACATATGCGAATAAATCGAAGCGATTAAAACAGTGAAACATATTCTATTTGTTTAAATAATTTTAATTGCAAAATTGAATAGATGAAATATCATCATATGCCAATGGAAGCACTTGCGATTTTTATGAAATTTTATTGTCAAATTGTATTAAATAGCTTAAATAGCTTCTAAGCTATCGTTTCGGTGATAGCGATTTTTACTTGCTGAAGTAAGCTATTAAAAGTGGAAAGTAAGTAAACAGAAAACCCGTAGAACATCAGTTTATGGTGAACATTCATTTTTGTGACATATTGAAATTAAAAACAAATAAAAACGGTTTTCAAAAATTAAAATGCGTCAACTTATTCAGGTATCCTTATATGACAACGGCCGTGTTTTTTTGCAAGCCCAGTGGGAATCGGACAAAAAAAAAAAAAACGATGTCCAGTGCTAAACAATTACCAGGTTGAATGCAACGCAAATAATCTGCTGCGGGCTAAGCTAAACCCAGAGAATTAAGCGGACTTAACTTAAGCGTTCATAAAAACTGTGTTACCGTCGGCTATGACGACGTAATTTATATACTTGTTATCGACAGTTTGTATGAAAACTCCATTTTCTTTATGTGATGATGTCGCTAATCCCCGTGGTTGTTTTTTTTTTTTCGTCCAATTTCCCCTGGCTTGCAAAAAACACACGCCTATAGTCGCCACCAAGCAAAGCCATCACAGCGGTAATTTTAATGAGTCGACGTTATATATGTACATATTCCAAACCTTAGCCATAAAATATTTTTTCAAATAAAAAAAAAATTAGTGGATATTTTACACATAACTTGTGTAAGCGTGTTCTTATTAAAAGACCATATTTGCAAATACAAAAAAAAACTAAACTTCTAAACTAAGCTTCTTTTTAACACAAAAATTTTATCCAATATTTGAAAATTCAATGATTCAGTCACGAATTTCCATATATGAAATGTTAAACTCTTCTGAAACCTTAAAAAAAAAAAAAAAAAGCTTCCTTCTACAAGATTTATCCATTCCCATGAATAAACCTTATTTACTCATCCTGGTGGCACTATTATTTAAAACTATGCATTCGCACCATTTTGCTTACAACTTCAAATTTCCAGTGTATGCACTCATGTATGTATGTAGGTATTTAATAAAATAAAACGAACAATCACACACAAAGAGCATAGAGTAAAAAAAAAAAAAAATCCTCTTCAACCCAACTAATGGTTATATTCTTATATTAATGCCACCAAAATGACGACACATAAGCCGGGTCATTGTGTTAAAAGAAAAAAGAAAAACCAAACTTAAAAAAAATAAAATCACATTCTGACATAAATAAAAAAAAAAAAAAAAAAATAGAAATGTGGTGGCAAATGGGTAAATGGATTTTCTTTTGTTCAGAATTCAATTGTTTAAAGGAACATACGACTACGTCGTCGACGGCAACTGAGCCAGGCCAAAAAGGACTAAAGAAAAAAAGTATGCTGAATACAAAATGTGTGTACGAGAAAGAAGTGAGTACCCAACCTACCACTATCACCACTAGCCCGGATTTCGGAATAAGTGCACTAAATAGCTTCTTAAGGCATTACTTCGTAGGAGGCACCATACTAAAAACTCAAAACCAATTTTAACATTTTTCTTTTCTGGCAAGCTATAGGTATAGGTATAGGTATAGGTATAGGTATAGGTATAGGTATAGGTATAGGTATAGGTATAGGTATAGGTATAGGTATAGGTATAGGTATAGGTATAGGTATAGGTATAGGTATAGGTATAGGTATAGGTATAGGTATAGGTATAGGTATAGGTATAGGTATAGGTATAGGTATAGGTATAGGTATAGGTATAGGTATAGGTATAGGTATAGGTATAGGTATAGGTATAGGTATAGGTATAGGTATAGGTATAGGTATAGGTATAGGTATAGGTATAGGTATAGGTATAGGTATAGGTATAGGTATAGGTATAGGTATAGGTATAGGTATAGGTATAGGTATAGGTATAGGTATAGGAACGTATTTAGGTATAAATATGAAAACAGAAAAATACTTTTATTAAAAAAAAAAACAAAGGTCTCTTCAATCCATTGTTTTTTTTATGGTTCTTAGGGTAATGTCTATGTAGCTTCTGCGAAATTTATTTTCAATGCCTTTAATTCTTAAAATAAACATCTATAGCCCTGATCAGAGCAGCATTTCTATATTATGTCTGTTACAGGGCGACGCACGCACAGCCAAGGTCATGCTATACTAAACTATACTATTTAGGTTTACGTAATTACATCAGCATAGGGCATCAGAATTATTTATAGAACTTCTACCATAATATACAATAAAGTAAAGAAAAGTTTGTAAGATCACCCCTCCCCGCTAGGTACCATTTTCTAAATCAACAACACTGGAAAAGGTCTTAATATTAGTGACTCTAAGGGGACCTATAATTTTTTGCTGATTCCAAATGGCTACGATGAGATGTACTTTATTATGACATAAGGAACTCTTGAAGAGTTTTTCACCACCTAGCGAGAGGCAGTGTTTTTGAAAAGGAAGAAGAGAAGACAGTGTTTCAGCTGGTATATAGGATATAATTTGATTCAAGACTTAAATAAATAAATTACTAATAATAAATTAGTCGGCGCAATAGCTCGTGTAGAACCAGGCCCTACTGACCTACAACTTTAAACCATTCCTGTGTGCTTGTTATTGGCATGAATAGAGGGGACCTACAATTTTCTGCCGAATCCGAACGGCTAGTGTGAGAAACACTTTTTCATGACAAGAGATACTCTTGGAGGATTTGTCAATTCCTCGCAAGAGGCAATAACAGGGAGAAATATTTCTGTTTTTAGGTGGCATAGGCTGGGAATCGAACCCTTCGGCGTAGCAGTCTAATCCACTAACCATTACGCCACGGGCTACTACAAGATTAAAAAGATTAGATGTTTTTTTTTTAAAGATGGCATATATTATGTAGATGCCCTCATTTTAATAAGATCAGGAATTTGACAGAGAAAATAAACGGCTATTTTCATTCTTGCTGTAACCCAGCCAGCTTTTCCGCAAAAAAAAAAAAAAAAAAAAAAAAATACCGTGCCACATTTTCTAAAAAACCGTGCTTTTTTCAGGCCATATAAAAAGTTAAATTCAATTTTGGGATGAAATACGACAAAGAATTAGCTCTATTCGTGTATTGTCAAAATATAAGAGTTTCTGTTCCTTTTTACCCCATTTGGAGCAATTTTCATTTAATTTCGTCAAAATTGTCTTTATTTGTCATCGTGCCATATCTATTATTTTTTTTTGTGCCACCGTGCCACTTTGGAAACGCTGCCCATGACATCATGAAGCGTTGCGTTCCAACTCAGTTTGAAACCAAATCTCTTCAATTTCCATATTCTTAAGTTCTGCCCACAGATATGCATGTGACATGGTTCAATTGTCGTAACTTTTGACGGTTTCGGCTCTTCCTTAGTCTCATTTTTGAAAGATATATAGCATCCGATGAGACTATTTAAGTTTTGAGGATTGTCTTTCCATTTTCGCTTTGAGACTAAAATGCATTTTCGTACAAAGATGGCTATCCCTCCCCTATTTGGCAGAAGGAATGGATTAAAAAAGCTTAACAAATCGGAACTTAAGTCTTCAAAATTAAGAAAAAATTAACTACTATCAAGTTTGATTAATTTACGAATCCATCAGACCCGAACTTCCCCTCTCCTACATAGATCAGAAGTATAAGCATGCATTTGTTTAGCTATTTTGCTAATATACCGTTTTAAAATATTTTCTATAATTTTGAAGAAACTTTTGAAAAATCTCGCAGTATTTTCAGCTGTTTCCCAGAACCGTTCAGATAATGGCAATCCTTACCTGAGAGAGTTGAAGGCCTTTTTTAATTTGGATATCTTCATAAAAGTGATGTAGGTCCTTTTAAAAATATTGATCAAATTGATTTTTTATTTATAAATAAAAACAATTGGGTGACGCAACAGCTGGTGAAATTCTGAAATTCTCTGTGTGTGTTATTGGTAGGAACGGAGGAGACCTACAATTTTCTGTCGAATCCGAACGGATTAGGTGAGAAGCACTTTTTTTATGACAAGAGATTCTCTCGAAAGGTTTGTCAACCTCTTGAAATAATTTTTTTTTTTTTTTTTTTTTTTTGACGAGGCATAGGCTGCGATTAGATCCCGAGATCTTAAGCCAGACAGTCCTACGCACTAACCAGGTCCACTTATGATTATGTAAAACATAAAGACAGACTTGGCCTTTGTGTTCAAAGTCTCTTAAAGAATAATTAAGTTATAAAGAGGGCATCAGAGCTGATCTAAGTCCGGCTCTGGTTGGATATCTTAAAAAAAAAAAGAAATCCTCACTCGCTCGATTGCGGCCGGTGTTGGTGCTGGCGAGAGCAGCAGCAGCGGGTGCTGCTAGGAACTTAAACTTCAGGACCGAAGAACACACACTTACCGTCACCATTCAGATAAATGTATTTCAATTCGTTGTCGTGTGTCCTTATTGTTTGTTCATGCTTTTCATTCACTTTATGTTTATTGTTTTCCCTCTCAACTCCTCAGAGAAATTCCTTTCATTTCTGAGCTTTTGCAGATCGTGTTTTGTTGCTGTTGTTTTTGTTGTTGTTGTTGTTGTTGTTGGTGTTGGATGGATATGAAAAAAGGTCCTTTTTGTTTTATTGTATTGGAGAACTTAAGAAACTAAACGCCATTAGATGGTGTGACTGTGGATTTACAAAAGAAACTCGAAGCCAAAGTTGGAATTGCTATTGTATAACATTGTGTGTGTTTGAAAGAGATTCGAGACGGAAGAGGGGGTGGCCGTTGCTGGTCTGGTTATATATGTACATATACACATATATAAGCGTGAGCGTGAGGTTTACATTTTGATTTCTTAATGAAGGTTCTGTGCAGGAATGGATTTCCTTCGTTCTTCTATTGATACGTACATACGTTATGAGTGTACCAGGTACCTATATAGTTCATCCCTTTATACAAAACTTCTCATGCATTGATATCGGAAATTTAGAAGTCAAAAGGAAAAAAAAAAAAAAACACAAGTCAAGCATTATACTCGTATAGGTGATGTGTTAGTAAAATGTATATACATATGTATGTATTAGGTTTTGACTTTCCTCCTTCATGGTATTTGGTTTACAAAATTGAAATTGAAAAACGGCTATATGTAACGTATACTATGTTGGTATTGTACTGCAGGATATATAGACCTTCATTACTGAGATTGAACTTAGATTTTAAAATTTAAAAAGGATTTCGGTGTAGACAAGAAAGTGGCTGAGTATACCTTACCTACCTACAGGTTTTTTTTTTTTTTTATTACTTTCATATTCAAGTGCATGGCATACCTTTACATTGAATTTAAGATAGGTTTAAATTGAGACAGACGAAAATAAAAGCAAGTTATACCCACGTTCTTAATTTTAAAAGAAGTCGAAAGGCATGGTTATAATTTTATATTTACAAGTGGTCTTGGTATTATTTATACATATGTAGAATGTTAGTATTGAAAAATTGTTGACCCTAATTTAGGAAAGCTATCAAGACAAATTGATGTTTAAGTTGATGAATTATTAAGGTATTGGTATACCTGTAGTAGACCTGGCCGACAGAAGATGATAAATAAAAGTATATTTTTGATTAGAATGGCTTCAATGCGTCTTTTGTATCAATGCGTGTCTCTTGCGTCAATGCGTCTTTTTTACGTCAATACGTCTTTTTTTCGTCAATGCGTCTCTTTTACGTCAATGCGTCTTCTGCGTTAATGTATCTTTTGTATCAATGCGACTTTTGCGTCACTCCGTTTTTTGGTCAAAGAGTCTTCGTCAATGCGTCTTTTCCGCCAATGCGTCTTTTCCGCCAATGCGTCTTTTCCGCCAATGCGTCTTTTCCGCCAATGCGTCTTTTCGTAAATGCTTCTTTTGCGTCAATGCGTCTTGTCATTTGTGTCAATTCGTCTTGTGTTTTGCGTCAATCCGTCTCATGTGTCAATGCGTTAGTGCGTCCACTGTAATCTGAGCTACAACCTTAACTGGTGGGTGGACCAATTTGCTTTGACGGACCAGAGTATTATTATGTGATTTTCTAGAAGTCAAATAAGAATTTCGATTAATTTTTTTTTTTAATTTTTTTAAAAACAACTAAACCGATTTTGATTAATCTTCGTACCGGTAGATCGCATCAAATAAAGGATTTATTCATTTGTTAAAAAAATATGCTGACAAAAACTCGCATAACACAAAAAATTACTTTTTTACACGATTTTCACTTTTTTAACTTTTGTTGGCACATTGAACTTTACAGATATTTGAATTTTTGTGGGCGCATTCAGAACGTAATTGCTAATAATTTTGAATTCAAAAATGAAAGTATTAAAATCTAGTTTTTTGTAAAAATCAAATGTTACAACCAACTCACTGTTACTATCGTACTCACTCTCCCCTAAATATCAAAGTGATTGTAAGAAAAAATGTTGCCTTAAACGATTTTTTTTTATAATAAATGCTGCTTCTAAAAAATTCTGATAGTATTGGATTCAAAAATATTACAGATATTTTTTTTTTTTTTTTTAGAATAAACAATTCAAATATAATTTCCGGCTGAATTTTATCGATAAATTCGTAATGTTGGCTTTATAGTTTGTTAGAACAATTTGTAATTAAAATTCATTAAAGAAAACATTCTTAAGGCATTTAATCGCTTGATCTTGGTGGCCAGTTCAACCGAAATAACCTGCGCAGGGACATTAGTCCCAATAAGATCATAAGTCGCCCAAAGGAAAAAATATTATTTAATTTAAATTAAATCATTTAAATATATTAATTAATGCAAAACTGTGATGAAATCGGTCTTTTAAAGCTGTAGAAAACTTTAAAACTTGATTGTGGAAAATTCATTAACTTGAATAAATTAATCCTAAAGTAATTTTTGTGCCTGTGATATTATCAATTTTTTGTTTCATTTGCAGTTACAACGAAAAAAAAAATTAAATTATAGCTTAATACACAAATTATATGAACATACCTAATACATTTGATCAATTAAAAAACCCTTTAGAAAAAATAAAAAAAAATACCTACGCTATTAAAAAAAAAAAAAAATTTATACAAATTTTTGTCTCGTGCTGTGTTTGTTTAGTAGTTTCGCAGTAAGAATTTCATTTTCTGTTCCTGGGAAAAAAAATGTTGGGGCTATTTTAACATTTTTGGGGCCACTTAATTTTTCCGTATTTGATAAGACTGGTATCGAAATTCGATCAAATGCGCATAAAATATGATTTGACATATGGTTTTTTTTACACAATATAGTTGACCGATTCACAATATTCACATACTCTCTTCTTATGGCAATTCTAATTAATATTAACTTTCAAATGGACCTTTATTTTTATAATTTAATCCATTTTTTTTTATAAAAATCAACATAATAAATTTTTACATAAGTATAGTATAACATAAAATATTTTTAAATTATTTCAATCTATTTTTACATTTTTTTTAATAATTCTGTAGGCGGAATAAAATTTCCACAGGTAACATTTTTTAGATAACCTTTAAAGCTCATAAGAGCAGTAATAACTTCATAGCTGAGTCTAATTCTAAAATTCTAAAACACGTTCTGCACATGCACTGCTATGAGGTAAACTTAAAATATTAATCGCGAAAGAGCAAATGTTATTAACCATATATACAAAAATTTCATTAAAATTTTTATTGCCTTTAATACTGGCCCAGAATTTAACCGAATCTAATTGTTCCTCGGAGAAATCTATTTCTTCTATTATATTCTGAAGCTCTAAAACCAAGACATCCTTAGAACATTCAAATAAACTAGGAAATTTGTTTAATAGAATCTCGTTAAATTGAATTGATATATAGTTTTCAAATCATTTATATTTTTTGTTCAAATAATTTTACTTTAGTTTGTGAATTTGACGATTTTGGGGCCATTTCGTGATGGCCCGGGGCCAAAATAAAAATCTTGGGGCCAAATGGCCCAATTGGGCACTTTAGCACAACGCTGATAAAGAGATTAAACTTAAAAATTCATTTTTTTGCATCTCAATACGATACGACCACTTTTCACAGAGTTACAGGCTCTTCAAAAAAAAAAACTGAAAAAATTGTTGTTAGCTGAAATTTTTAGTGTACACAGATTTCCAAAATTTAATACCTAAGTAGGTACACAAAAATCTAATTCATGATTTCAAGACATTTGTCAGAGCTTTGTTCAGAATATTTCATCAAACCTATAATGCTATTTATATAATCCCTGCATCATTAAGGTGTAGGTACCATCCCAACAAACTCCTTGAAGTCCAACAACATAACACCCACACACACACCCAAACGGCCATACCCTTTGAAGTCCAACAACATCACACACACCCACACACACACACACCCATACCCAACTGACTATTAAAAGTTCATTCCCTGCCTAACTGAATCTGCAACAAAACCAAACCACATTTTGGCAAACAATTTCTAGAAATTAAATTCAAATTGCTGAATATTTTGCCATGCGGGAACAATTTAAATCTACTTATAGGACTTTACAAATTCACTTGGTGTTGATGTGATTCAATGAGATGACATTGATTATGATACCTCTCTGGGCAAACCAAAAGTCCTTAAACCTAGTCTCTTCTCAACTTTAATCATCTCGATAACCTGGTTTAATTCAATGCCTGTTTTTCAATTCTCATTTCCCTCCTCGACACAATCAAAGTCGCAGACATAATCAAAAATCATATATATGTACACCTACCCCCCTATAAACGAAATAAAACTAGAAAATTTCTTAGTGCATCATCAGCTCCTGTGAATGTTTTGAAATATTAAAATGAAATTTTCATTTCCGAAAGCCTTATAAAAAGTGTAGGTACGCTAGAGTAGTTATAGGTAGTGCCCCGAAATAAAACCCTCTGTACCTATACCTATGTACATACCTATAGAAAATTCTTCGTTCTGATCTCATTCTGGATAAAACAGCGCAAATCACCTCTGGGTATAGAGTAGATATTAAGCATAAGCAGCGGCAGTGTACATATTCGAGAAATTTTAAAACTACAAACTAGGACGAATTCAACAAAACTCCACAGGAATCGCTATTCTTATACATATATGTATGTATGTAGTGTGTATGTGGTGATATGATGCTTTGCGGTGATGATGGCGGAACTGTGCTGGGCTAAAGGCATAAAAGAATCCCACTTCAATTCTATAAATCGACCGGAATCAAATCGATTCTCGAGGTTTCCATGCACTCGTTTACACGAATCAAGGTGCAGAATCTCAAAAGGATTTTCATTTTTTCTTTCTTTTTTTTTGGTTTTGTGCCTTTTTTCAATTTTTCTTTTTTTTATACTCATAGTGTTCATCTTTCTTTCATTTATTTACGAAACGATTTATCGAGGGAAAGGATGCGATGGGATTTTCTCTAAAAACGAACGTGGGAAAGACCCTTGAAAAAAAGTTGTACTCCTTTGGAAATAAAAGCGAATTGAGCTGAAAATCTATTTCACACTTTTGGAAATCATAAACAGTGCCTGGAGGTTTTTACAAAAAAAAAATATTTTTTGTTCTATTTTTTTTTTAATCAAATATGTATTTTGGCATCGCGCCGGATGTAGTAGGTACTAGGTACTCTGTTCTGAGTTTAGCCATATTTTCCCATAGCGCCACCATAAGGAGAAAAGTGGAAGCAAGAAAAAAAAAATTAAAACTTGGCATAGAATGTGTTGTGCTGTCAAATGTAAGGTTGATGGGGAGAAGGAGCGTGTTGAGATTGTTGCCGGTTGAGTAAGAGTCTGAGTCAGTGGATATCTAAATTGGAAAACCGTGTGGAAATTTCTTAATTTGTTGAAACTGGTGTGTATTCCTTTTAGATAGGAATCTCTCGATTGGGATCGGGTCCAAGCAGGGGAAATTAACTTTGTGTTTTTTTTTTTTTTTTTTTTGTGTAGGTACTTCTTTTCTTATTTTTCATTTCAATTTTATTTGGAATGTTTCGCTTATATGTATGTAACGGGTGATTTTTAAGCTGGTTTGGTTTTGGCAACACTGGTTTTGACAGCTGACGTGTGTTTAGTACCTTGTGTCACTGTCAAACAGCTTCAGTTTGGTTTGCAATTTAACCATGGATCGTCTTACAAATGAACAACGCTTGCAAATTATTGAATTTTACTATCAAAATTCGTGCTCGGTTCCAAATGTTGTTTATCGAAAAATTGTGTTCAGCGATGAGGCTCATTTTTGGTTGAATGGGTACGTAAATAAGCAAAATTGCCGCATTTGGAGTGAAGATCAGCCAGAAGCATTGCAACAGATACCAATGCATCCCGAAAAAGCCACTGTTTGGTGCGGTTTATGGGCCGGCGGCATTATTGGGCCATATTTCTTCAAAGATGATGCGAATCGCAGCGTTACTGTCAATGGTGAACGCTACCGAGCGATGATAACAAACTTTTTTTTGCCCGAAATGGAAGTTCTTGACTTGCATGATATGTGGTTTCAACAAGACGGTGCCACATGCCACACAGCACGCGAAACAATGGCGCAATTGCGAGGCGAGTTTGGTGAACAGTTAATTTCACGTTTCGGGCCGGTCAATTGGCCGCCTAGATCGTGCGATTTGACACCATTAGATTATTTTTTGTGGGGGTATGTCAAAGCTAATGTCTATAGGGACAAGCCCGCTTCGATTGACGCACTGGAAGCCAACATCCATGCATTCATTCGTGAGATACCGGCCGATATGTGTGAAAGAGTATGCCAAAATTGGACTCAGCGGATGGGCTACCTGAGACGCAGCCGCGGTCAACATTTGCATGAAATTATCTTTAAACATTAAATTGCAAGGTTCAAACTATCGATTCAAATAAATATTTCATTCATTTTTTCGATTTTTTTGTGTTTTTTTTTTTTAAAAGTTCTAAACCTCTTAAAAAATCACCCATTACATACATATTATTTTTTGTTGGTAGCTAGGTAGGTGTTATATAGGCGGAGGCACATAAAATGGCCTTTAGGAGCTTTCTAAAGTGAAGCAATTTTGGTTGAGTGCAAAAATTTCTTATTTTTTTTTTTTGTAAGTTTCCTTTTGTGTTTGGACAATGTCTGGGGCTGATGCTTGGAGGAAAAGTAATTTACATTTTTTTTTTTTGTAGGTAGATACTAAATGGTGATATGTTCCGAGGGGTATTTAACACGGTTTTATGGTGATTTGGACTCGTTTCGTTAATTGGTTTCGATTTTTGTTTTTGTTGTTGCGTTTTTTGTTTTACTTGTGTTGGAAATAATCAAGTTGGAAAATACCTCGAGGTACAAAAGCTCTTCAATCTTTTCCATTTGGTAATATATTTTGATCTAAACTTTTATGGAAAATCAAATTTAAAAAAAAAAAGTCTTAACAGCCTTACTGATGTTTTTTTTTTTTTTTTGTAATAAAATTATAAATTTCGCAATCCCTTTTACGAGTTGCATTTTTGGAACAGAACTCAAAAAATGCTTCCACTATATTATTAAAAGCTTAGCAAAACCGAAGTATGATTCTATGATATATAATATCGATAACAATTAAGAAGCTTCAAAAGTTTCTCTTTATTGGCCACACGCCACACGAATGTGAATTTATTTTCAAGAAATGACCAATATATACACTTTCCCCCTAAGGTCTGGCGAAGTGAGTTTCAGCTTTATTAATAATGTTATAGGCAATCGGTTGGGTTCAAAAATCTGTAGATAATGTATCAAAATTCTGCATGTTGAAATTCAGTTTTTCAAAATTCTGATGGTTATACAAAATAATTTTTTTTTTTAAATAAATTTTATCAAATTCTGTTTGGAAAAATATTGATGTTCTGGGAACAGGTTGTTATTTTGTATTTCAAAATTCTGTATGACCAAAATTGCGTAAATGAATTGAAAATTCTGTATAAACATATAAAATTTATAAAATCTTGAAATACCACAGAATAATGGATTTACAGAATTTACAAAAAAAAATAAATTTAAAATATTAGTATTTTGGTATTTTGGATTGGCAGAACTTTGAAATACAGACTTTTGGAAACAGAATTATATGACCCTTGACACTGATTTCTATATATTCCGCATGTCAAAATTATGTTTTTTAGGCTTTACAAAATTCTGTATTCCCAAAATTTAGTTTTCAATACTCTGTTTGGTCATTGTTATTTTTAATTTAGTATGTTCAAAATATCCAAAATTTTGTAAACGCATTTCTGTTATTTTTTATTATTCTGTAGAACCAAAATTTTGTTTGTTAAATATTATATCCATAATATTTATATTAATGCTATTTTATTTTTTGTTGCAGATTGTCAGTGATCCAAGGTAAGTGATACATTATGTATTTGTATTACAATGAAAATCAGTAGGTACGTGGGATAAAATTTGTTTTTTTTTTTTTTTTTTATTTTTCCGTACTGTACTAATTTTAGAATTTTAATTTCCTTTATATTTAAATAACGTGTCGGTAAAATTTTCACCCTCCAGAATATTCATAAATACTGCCCAAGGTTTTTTTTCGAGATTTTTTTATACCTTCACTCTTTTGGATATAAATAACTGAAATTGCACTAAAGCGTTAAAGTCATTGGTGGTGCGTTATGGGACTAGTTTCACTGAAGAACGCATATTCTGTTTTTTAAAAGATCCACTGAAGTAAAAATGTACCTAGTCGGAGTAAAAGGACGATAAGAACCGATTTAGGGTTACCAGACTATAAAATGTGAAAAGGGGGATTTTTGTAAATATTGGTGGTCAAATGCCGTGGCAAAACCAAAAAATATTTGTTTTTTTTTTTTTGTCAGTTTAACCCTTTCAACCTGGAATGCCGTTATTAACCTAACATCAAATATTTTTTATTGATCCTATCAAATAAATTAATTTAAGAATATTTCCAACAAAAAAGTTTCAAAAATATCCATAGGGGGCGCTGGGTGGGCTGGGACATATGTATCCCATTCGGTTTTTTGAATGGGATATACATATTTGTCCCAATAGGCAATTATAAACGCAGATACAAAAAAAGTAGTTTTCTGATCAATGTATTTTATTAGTTCATTTTTCTAATGGAAATAAAAAAATAGAGTAACAAGACAATATAAAAACAAATATTATAAGTCTCTTTACTTATGATAACTGGCAAAGCAATCTTTGCATAGAGGAATTTGACACTCTTCACAAATGGTTTTAGTGCGCCTCTCTCTCTTATTTGCACTGCAATTAGTGCAACGTCTTCTTGTAGGTCCCTCTACAGGAAGGTGGACTGCAGACATTCGTTTTCTTTTTCTAGATATGCATCCAGATCTAGATGACCGATGAATCTTTGCCGTAAGCTTTCCTTCGGCTATAAGATCTTGACAAGAAAAAAACTATCAAAGGTGTTTTTTTCCGTAAAAGTTGAGAATGAACGATCATGTGCGAATTCACCACACTCATCATCAAAAGCCGATAAAATACTTTTTTCCACCATTTTGTTGATTTCCTGCCCAATTCATACAACCCCGCTAGTTGGTCGGCCCGATC
Source organism: Epistrophe eligans (assembly GCA_951394125.1). Classification (NCBI taxonomy): domain Eukaryota; kingdom Metazoa; phylum Arthropoda; class Insecta; order Diptera; family Syrphidae; genus Epistrophe; species Epistrophe eligans. The sequence goes on along the minus strand of OX596029.1, from coordinate 33,675,305 downwards.
AACGCCACTTATCACTTCTCTATAGAACTTTATTAGTTCAGGACATGGTATGGTCATTTGCTCTCCATTTTTTTGCTTTTTGTTGACTTGAACCACATTTGCAGTATGACAGTTGCTCAGGACGGATACCTCCCTAGTATCGTGCCATTTTGTGAACATTAGTCCTGTATTGCTTGATAATTTTTGGTCAATAATCGGTAAGCCTTTGCGGTTAGTCAAGCAGTTAGTTACCAAGAGCAGCTTGATTTGTACTGCTTCAACGATGAACGGCCTTTGAATTTGGTCATAGACTCGTCAATGCTCTGGAAGGGGCTGTCTTGTCTTGCTCTCAAGAACCGATGCTTCAGGCATTCTACTATATTATCAATGTAATAAGTTTTTCCTGCTCCATCAGGCTTTTCTGGGGGGGCAAAATACTGAAAATGACAACTAAAATCGTTAAATATTACTTTTAACGAAGTCATATCAATCTAGGACTACGCCAAAATAATATACTAGAGTGAAGAATATATTTTGCAGATTCATATCTTAGCATAATTGATTAATAAACAATTACAAAAACCGCAAATAAAACTATCTTTAAGTAAGGCAAATCTGGTCACATAATACATAATGTTGTCTCTGAGAGTACACTACCAAATGAAAATATCTCCGGCCCGCTACTAAAAAATCATTATGGGAAATTCACATTTATAAATCGTATGCAGGTAGGCGCATGTGATAGTGCAGGCATAATTTGATGTGTACCCTTTCTTTCAAAAGCGATCGCACAAAAGGGTTAAAATCAATGTTGTTTGCCTGTTTCCACTAATTGCATGTTTTTTTTTGCAGTTTTTTTATGTAATAGTACGTGTTTCATGTGTGCGTAGAGTGTCCCTACTCATTGTAAGTACATATACTCTGGTTTTTACAATAATTTTATTTTACTGAATACGTCCATCGCTGTCAGCTGTTAGTTGTTCTCTGACTATCGCCAACATAAAACAAATCTACTACTATTACTATTTTGGAAATGAGCACAACAAACCGATCGATCCCGGGAAATAGCATTTTGTATTGCCTCATTTCCTAGTGAAGCAGTTTTTGACCAATAATCTTTGGTAGAAGGCACTCTGTTGAACGACGTATAACTATTTTCATCTCTCCCTCATTACTCTGTTTTATTTTGTTAGCATTGGGTTTCTTCTTTTGCATAATCTGAATGCGCTCATTGGTGCATTTAAGCGATGTAGTTGAAAAGACTTTGACGGAAGATTTTTTTGAAAATTTCCAGTGAGGTGTCAACACGATTGAAGTCGTCATTTATAAATGAATTACCTTCAATCGGGGCTCAAAAGACGGTGCGGGATTCGACCATAAAGTGTTTCCCTGAAAAACACTATTATTGGGAAGATTTTCGTCGTCTTCACTGGATTCTGAAGAAGTGTCATCATCAGTGTTTTCAGAATTAGATTCATCATCTGATGGTTCAAAAACGCTGTCACTGCCACTAAAATCTCCATCATCCTCATCATCGGAAAAAGTTATGTCAGTCACAGATTGATTGAATGCAGCTCTCCTTGCCATTTTATTTGCTGCAGATAATTTTTCGGAAAACACATTTGAAAGAATATGAGCTAGAAAATAACTAAGGGGATTATATATAACCCACATAATATGGTGGAAAAATACTGGTGGGACCTATTTAACCCAAATCTGTATTTTAAATTTCGGAGTAATTTGAACTTTCGTTGGGACATTATGTAGCCCAACAGGATCGAAAGGGTTTTAATGTTTAGGACATCCATATAACAATTTGACTAAAATGTTATAAGTGTCTAAAAAATTTAAATTGATTAGTCGTGTTTATTTGCACAATATCTGAGTTTTTAAGTAATTAAATGCTTATTTATTGCGTAAACCAAATACACGTTTTTTTTTTTTGTGGGTATAACATCTTATTGAAGCGGAAACTTAAATATAAGAAAATATGCCAGCTATACAAATACAGGTTTAGTGATAAATCTAGTTAGAGAAAGTTTCAAATTCTGGAAATTTTTTTCATATTTTCTGTTTTTTTGTTTGTTTTAATTTTAGCAGCTCACATGTTAAACTAACTGTATAGCTATAAATTTATTTTAGCGGAAACATGAATATTGGAAAAATCACTCGATCTACAAAATTAAAAGTTAGTGCAACAAAAACGCATTCAAAAAATTGCAAATTCAGGAATTTGCAACGCGCATTTCTTTCGATTTGAATTTCAAATACAAAATTGTCAACGAAAGCTACAAAATAAATTTTTGCGCAACAAACTAGCATTAAAAAGGCTTTTTAGAATAAAACAGGAAAAACTTTTTAATTGTAGAATTTAGATTTGCTATTTTTCAGACACTGTTAGTGGAAAAGCTAGACAGAAACAAAATTTACTATTTTCATATTTTCGTCCAATAACTTTAGTTTTATATTTATTAAAACCGTTAAAATTATAAATTCGCAGTTTAAGCAAGCTAGAAGCATTTAATAAGTTACCTACAAAATTTTTTTTAATAGACAAGTTTGGAAGTGCATCATACTGTAACTGTATCTACTTATAAAAATCAATACATGTAGATTATTAATATTCAGTAAGAATAATAATTGAGGTCCTAATTGTCTTCCCTCGGGCACACCAGAGTACGAATGAATTTTCTCAAAACAAAATTTACATTCCCTTTTTCAAAAAAAATATGAATAGGTATGTACATATAACTATTACAAACTATTGCCATCAACCACCATAAAAAAGCCTTTTATTCAATTAAGGGAATATTCAAATCAGACAACCTAACCAAAAGTTCTGAAAAAGTCAGTAGGTATAAACAACATCAATTTGCATATATTTTTCCTGGGCCGAAATTAAAAAAAAAAATTGGTCAACTCACTTCTTTACACTACATATGTACCTATGTATATTGTATATATTATGTGGCCCTAAATATACTAATTAAAAACCCATTTTCAGATTCAGAGATATATTTTTTAATTAAACTTATGAACACACAATTTTTTAAAATCCAATTCCTATAACACGGATACCAGGTTTTAAGAAATTCACTTCAGCTGCTTAAGTTAGATGTAGGTACGTCGTGAACTTACATTAAAGCACAATTGCCATACTTTATATTTGATTAAAATCTCGATTTTGTGTTTTTTTTTTTCTAACTTAGGTTACCCTTTATATTTTATAGTGTCTATCTCATTTTATATCGCAAGTAAAAAATAAGTTGGCACTTCCCCCAGACCTATAAAAAAATGTTTTCTGTCTTCGAAAGACGAAGTACTCTTTTTATTCTGCCTTGAAAAGGAAAAAAAAAGGTCAATTATTATCAAAAGAAATAAACCATTCGTTGACATGTCCTCAATTTTATTTCGCTTTATTTATGTGCCCACCCTAGAAACCCCATTTGGTGACTGATTTTTTTTTTTTTTCATCCAGGACCTGCCAATGTAAAAAGGACCTACCAGAGTATATTTATGTAGTGCACAGCGACTAATTGCATAATAAATCATTGACTTGATGTGTGACGCGCTAAAAGAATTACATCCACTCTACATTCGAATTACTTGAGAAAAAGAAAAAGGAGACGTAGAAGGCAACTTTGCCTAAACTAACCTAAATATATGTAGGTGTACATAAAGTACGAAAACTCTTAAAAAAAAATTAAAATTACGTTAAATTTAAAACCACATTTTATATTTAACATTAAAAAAAAAAATGCAAGGACAATAATTATTGTGTTGTCGTTTATGTACCTACCTTAAGGTCCTTTAAGAAACACAAAAATGCAATCACCTTTAAAGTAAGAAAGTCTTATGGTTTTCATATTTTTTTTTTTTAATTATGTTTGCTCACAAAACTTTTTAAGGACAATATTATGATGTTGAAGAAAGAAAAAGGACAAAAAATAAGGAATGAATGGATTCAATAGAAGTCCAAACACCATCATCGTACAAGAAAAAGGTCCCTATCTTGGTGTATACACACATAAATATATTATATTTATAATATATCAGCGACAACAACCTTATAATATTTTAAATGTCCTTTCAGCAGGAGAAATACATACTTACTCTCTTTCATTTCTTCCTAACAACGTCATAAATTGCATTCTATTTTAATAGAGTTTCCTCTGCTGGCGTTGCTACCGTTCGTCGTTGGTCGGCGGCGGCGGCGGCGGCGGCGGCGGCGGCGTCGTTGTACGTATCTTCGCTATAGCTGGCTCCGCTTTCAGCAATTCAATTAAAGCTCTTTTCAGTTTATATATTCGTATACATATGTATAAGATACCTAACCTACTATATTATATGGTTGGCAAGGAAGTTAGAGCTCCTTCTTAGCGCGGTGGTTATCAATGTCGAACGCAAGACTCTATATAACATGCAGTTGCTGCAACAGCAGCAGGCAGATATAACTTTTCCTCTATAGCTAGCTTCTATTATAAGTCTTGGAATGCTTTTGTGGGGTGACAATTTTTTTTCTTTTTTTTTGCAGTTTGTTCTTTATTTGACTTCGGAATTAAAAAAGATTGAAAGAAGTCCTGCCATCGACGACGACACAGATACAGCGGCGGCAAAGGCGGTTGCGTCTCCATCAGCTCCTCTTTCGACAAACTGCTTCATTTATACATCTAGAAGTTATGTTATATGAAGTGCTGCAGCCGGAAAACGTTACCTTGGTTTCAAGTTAATTTCGTTAAATTATGACACTTTATCTTCGATCCAATGATGATGATGATGAGTGCAGCTGGGAAGAGTTAATAAGGTTTCAATGGAAAGAATATCCTTTATATATATATTTTTCATCGTTTCCCTTTTTTTCCATTATTTACTTTCTTCTTTTTCTATTTCAATAAACTGTAATTATATTTGATAAGCCTTCGTCCTAGAACTTCTATACTCTCCTTCTTTTCTCTTGTCGTTGTGGTTTTCAGAACTTTTTTTTTTTAATCTTTTGTCAAAAGAAACAATCTTTAATCACATATCCCCTAAAGAGGTTTTTTTTTTGGGTTTCATTTTAAACAAACCCAGAGCTCAGGGCTGCATGTAGGTCATTCTGTTAAGGCCCATTGAGATTTTTTTAACTAACTATAGTCGCTTAAAATGTGGGTTTAACTTTTAAACATTTTGTGTTCCAGATGTTAAATAAGAAAAGGCGTGACAACTCCTGGAGAACCATGGCCAGGCCACACACTGAAGGGCACCTTCAATTTCCTGAACATCTTATATGTAATAAAATAAATTTCAAGATAGTGAAGCAACATTCGCCGTTTAAAAAGTAGAATTTGTTATTGAATGTTTTTTTATGTTTTTTTTTTGTTTGCAGCTTTCATAAGTTCATATCAAGTTAACGAAAAGCTCCTCCTTAAAAAAGCGGCAAAGACTATAATTAATAGTTTATTACTCAATGATTGATATTTAATTAGTTGCGATAGTTTCAATTTTATTTTGCAATGTTTTCTATGTTTTTTTTTACAGCTTTCCTATGTTCATATCATGTTAGCGAAAAGCTCCTTTTAAAAAAACGGTAAACACTTCTTATAGTAAATGGTTTATTGCTTAATAATTGGTCGTTAATTGGTCTTTAATTAGTTGTGACAGTTTCAATTTTATAGGTAATTTTTTTTGGATTTACATATGTAAATGTATTTTATTAATTTAAATTAGTTAAACAATTTTGTTCAAAAGTTCAATATTTTCTATGTTTTTTTGAGCTTTTTTTGATTAATTTATATGAAGTAATTTAAGCAACACACTCTTCGAAAGAGGTTAAAAATTGTTATATTGAATTGTTAATTGCATCATAATTTGCCATTCATTAGTTGTGGATTAACATAAGTAGATAATAGGGATTTTGTTGTGCAAATTTTTCTATGTTTTTTTTTTCTTTTGCTGATTTGCTAAGGTTAGCACCTACCCCCTTAAAAATGGTAAAAGCCGTTAACTAGTTCTGCCAACTTGTAATTTTGTAATGCTATGTTTTCTATGTTTTTTTCTCTTTTAATTAATTTATAAGAAATACAACAAAGAGTTAAAACAATTAGATATATATATCGAATGATGTATTTCAAAATAATTTTTCGTTCATAAATGGGCAATGAGTTATTTTAGCAACAATTTTGTGACACAATATTTTCTATGTTTTATTTAAATATGAAAATTGCATGGTAAAATTGTTAGTATCGAAAATAATATATAAATAGTTATCGGGAAATTTGTATGCAATAAACAATTCTATAAATGCTTAAATGTTTTACCTATTTTCTAACTTAATGTATTTAAATTGAGCAAAAAATCCTAAAAAAAAACGTAGTAAACACTACACAAAAACATTGAAATTGTAACAACTAATTAAAGACCAATTCACGGCAAGTTATTAAGTAAGTTTTTCTTTTTAATATTAATTTAGAAAATCATTTAAAAAAAAAACATAGAAAAAACATCGCATGACAAAGTTGAAATTGTCAAAATTAATTAAATAATATAGCTAACACCAAATCACCTTTTAATTAACACCTTTACTTTACTTCACATGCGTGTATCTAATCTAGAGGTAAGAATTAAAAGAGCTTTTACTCACATAAAAACTGCATATATGCATCTTTGCATGCAGTATTCGAAACTTTTACGTTTTTCGTTCATAAGCGTTAATTTGTCACATTCGAAAAGTTTTGCCTAAGTAAATAACTATTACCTGCATATTTATTGAGTTGATTATGGTTTTTAAAAGTCTACCTCTCAATCCTCTCAAAGCTACAATCATAGTCCCCTTTTTAAGGCGCACTTGTTAAGAAGTTCGCTACTGTTCAAAACATTCAGAACGACAATTCTTACATATTACTTTACATCATTGTTCGCTCATAATACATTTGTTGACTTTATCCAATTTACCATCATTGAAAGAAGAAAGAGTCTTCAATAACTAAAAATTAATCTTAAAGATCACCCTATATACTATTGTCGAATCTGCTCTTGTTGCCTCCCTTGTCCTTCACCCTGCTCTAATATATAATTCTTCATCTACATATATTTTTGGAGTGTGTTTTCTAGCTTTCTCCAAAGAAAACCGAGCACCACTGGTTGCATATGCTGCTGTTGACGTTCAAATTTGCGGATAAGCCTATAACATTTATCAATTGGTAAAAGGATATTCCGTTTAAAAAAATAAATAAAAATAAGAGTTATTGTGTTTTTTTTTTATATGCATCATGTTGTGTATGTTTGTCGAACACAATATCTAACAAGCAAGTGACATAAGGAAGGAAAAAATCAATGAAATGATTTATCAATGTAATGCAAAAAAAATGGGCGACTGGGGAGGGGGGGAACATGACACTATATACGAGAAGGACACCTATGGAGGAGTCCTACATATATAGAAATTGGTATTGGGATGGTGAAATCAACCTCATCAAACTACAATTTCTTGCCAGACCAAGCAGCAGTCTTCTATACTAACTAGACACAACGACAACATCGTCGAGCATGATAATGATGGTGACGATGTTGATGTCGATGAGTTGGACATCGCATCCGACAATATGTGAAGGAAGACTAATTTTGCTATACCTATATGTACGTAGGTCCTAGTTTCTGAACCTTCCTTCGCTTCGGCATAAATACAAGTCCTTACAACAATGACTGCCGACGAGGACGAATGATGTAACTCTAACCCGGATTCTTGTCGTAATAAATGTTCATCATTTATATGCAATAGTTCATCTTCTAACACTGGTTAGTAGGAGTTGTCCAAATCGGAAGTTGAAGGAAATATGTGTGTTTGGTTGGATTTGAATGGAAAATGGTAGGCGGAAGGATAGCAAACTGTATTATACATATAATGTGGTTGCTGAGTAGCGTATAGATATGTATGTTACACACAAATCGTTGCTTTACCTTTATATACATATATTGGGATCAATAATAAAGGAGATATACGAGTATGTACATTATATCATATGAGGCCATCACTACAGGACGTATACCTACCACATCTTTGGTAAATGACCTTTTGTTTCGAGGCATTCCTCTAACTAAATAATGTTTGGTGTTGTTGGTTGTTTTAATACAAAATGTTATGTAGGTATATATATGTATGTACCTGCATACATATGTACCTACATAAGTTGGGATTAGCAAAATGTAATCACAGTTGGTCATCATTGCGTAGATTTTAATAAAGGCATAGCTAGCATACCTTCAATGAAATGTAACCTACATGAAAATCCCGTTGTCAAATACAATAGCTGTATAAAAGGCTTAAAGGATGATTCAAACGAAAATAAATCGGTTGTAAATATTCACTTACAAGTTAGAAATGAAAATCACCCTTCCAAATAATTATTTAATAAAAAACTAATTCAATTATTTAATAAAATATCGGTTACATAAATACGTTTAATAGTTAACATGTGATTCGAATTAGGTACTATAAGACTTTTGACAAATTGAATATTGCTGAAGAGCTTTATGTGCATGTTGAAGGCTTTTCCTAAAAACAAACTTTGATTTGTGAAGTAAAACAAGCAATAGTTTTTTTTGTAAATTTCCTCAAAAACAAAGAACTCAAATGACAAAACTGTCAGTTTTTTGGATAAATTTCAAAGCAAAATTTTAGCTTATGAAATTCTACGCAAAAAAGATTTTAACCCTTATTTTCTTAAGGGCAACAGATTTTAAACAGAACGTGCTTAACACGGTCCGGCCAGTTTATTCGCAGATGAAGTGGAAAAAGTATAAGTACTTTTAAACAAACAACTGATATTATTTTCGCACGTTCTTCTCAAAATCTTTTGAAGCTACGAAAAAAGTATTAGAACCTTTTTGTGTTGATTATAATTTTTTATTTAAAAATGTTTCCCAAAAAACTTATGAATTATGATTTTCGATATAGGTGGGTATTCTAAAATTTTACAATATATTCATACCTCGTAAATCTTAGGTTCTGGTCCAAATTTAAGTTTTCTTTTTTTTTTTAATTTTTTTTAAGATATAAAAATAAAACCTTCCCCACTAAAATAAAGCTTTTTTTTAAGTTTTTCCAAATTTTGGCTATTTTTTGTTCAATTTTTCTCACACATGCTTATAGTCTAAGATCCCGCCATAGGACGACCTACCCTTATCGAGTTACCGGATAAGTGGCAGTTTTTTAGATAGTGTTTTAACTAACATTTTGCGCAAGGGTTGTCTGGCAAAATATGGTCAAGGCATATGGTTGCCACGCTTTAAAGGTTGGTTTTTGGTTTTTTTTTTCAATTATGTGACCCAGCCCATATGGTCAGTTTTAGTGCTAAAAAAAAATTTCGTATGAAAGAAAATTTTATTTAAAAATTATAAAATACGTGTTTTTTTTTTAATTGGAATTTCAATAGGGTAAAAAAAGAGAAAGGTCTAGATTCTATTTTCTAAACAAAAAGTGATATGAGAGTTTTTTTTGTTTCTTTTATCGATAGATCTTGTAAATACAAGAAAGTCACCTATATAAAAGAAAATTCTAAAAAGTCTAAAACTCTAAAAAAAATAATAAGGAAGGTCCTACTAATATTAGGTGTTTCTCACAAAAATTTGAACCTAAATCGTGGTTACCGTTTAACTTTTGTTTAAAATCGGCAGGATGATGTTAAAAAAAGCAGGGTGCCAAGTTCAATAAAAATCGACGGAGTCATTTTCAAATTATGTATTATGTTTAAAAAAAATATTTACAACTTTTATTAAAAATTAAAAAAAAAACTTTATGAACTTTTAAAACTTTGAAAAGGAAACGAGTCGTTTTCTGTGTTCCAAAATTCTGTAAACACATTTACAGAATAAAATGACCCCAACCCTTTTGAAAAATATTCTCCATACAAAATTGATCAAAATCAGTTGAATCGTTTTTTAAACCGTTTTGTAAACAAAATTAATCATTTAAATACATTACGAACTCGATTTACGCAATCCTCGATTCGTGCAACTCCTCGGTTTCTGCAACACTAAATTTGTAGCACGTCTTGACGTCTTGACATCTGTTTTCTATTTGCATGCTCTTCTTTTGTTTAATTTTTGTATACATTTCGAACATTTCGTTTTTGTATTTAATAAAAATAATTGTTTGGTTTCACTAAAGTTTTTTCATAACATTGTCGTTATTTATAAGAAAAAGAAAATAAGCTATTTCAACTATAATTTGTATCTAAAAAATACAACTTTGGTTATTGCAACTGCCCCAATTTCTATTAGTTGCGTAAATCGAGTTTGTGCTATATCTAAACAAAAAGTTTTTGAAGAAAAAATTTTAATAAACAAATTTAGTAGGTAGGTATGAATATCATTATTTTTGGTTCTAAAACAAAAATGAAAAAAAAAGTGTTGGGAAATGTCAAAAAACGCTAGGTTCGAAGTTTAAAGAAAATTGACGAACTTAGCGTTTTGGCTTGGCGTTTTAGCCGAACGAACATACAGACAGACAATTGCGACTCTCACATTTTTCGTGTTCCCTAGCATATTAATGTCGAGTTTTAACAAAATCTCGAGTTTGTTTTTTTGCCAAACTTAACATATTTGTATGTACATAGCAACTTCAAATATCTATCGCAAGTAAAAATGATATACATATGTTTAATAAAAATAAAAAAACCGTATTTAACAAAAAAATCATTAATAAGTTATCAAGGAGTAGAGGAGGTAATTTGGCGGATTTTTAGCTAATACACTCGGCTATGCACAGAATTTTGAATCACTTTTAAAAAGGGCAAATTACATTTTTAGTGACTTCACACAACCTTTTACAAACGATTAGGTGTTCCATGATATTTATCAATTTTCTTGTAATTCACAACGATCTCTACCTTTCTTAATAACTGAAATTTTTATCAATTGCTTTCTTAAATAGCAATTATTAATGTTTATCAATTAATATTCATTCCATTATCAATCGATAATTAACAATTGACAATAATTCACTAAGGTTTGCACCTTCGTTAATCATCGAAACATTTATCAATTGGGTTGTTAAATATCGATTTTAAAGTATCAATTGATTGATATAAAAATTTTTGAGTGTAATAACGGATGTCTATTTCAATTCTTCTAATACAATTCACTGCGACAGAAAATAGTTGATGGCTTATCAACAAAAACAAAACATTTCGTTCTCAATTATTCTTGACAGGAATAATATGATTGCATTTTTAGGAGTCCCTTCCAGCTTTTTCAGCAAAGAAATATAAACTGGCTTGATTCATATTCTTTGTTAGGTTAAAAGTAGGTTTTAAGTCCGCATAACAGAACTCTTAAAAATAAACAAAACCACCGGTTATACTATTTACTTAATCTATCACATGCCAAGAAGAAAATCCACAGGTGAATAAGTAAAAAAAAAAAAAATAATATTTGTTCCACATTTCATATCCTGTTAGTTCTGCTAAATTTATATACCTATAATGTGTTTCAAATGTCAGCTCTAGATATTTCATCCATCCTTTAAGTTTTATTTACACTTTTGTGGTAGTAATTGCATTCTTCTTTATAGTAACAGGAAGTTTTGATTCATTAAAAATAGAAAAGTCACATTCCTTTCAATTAAAATGTGTGATGACAGATTTTTTTTTTTATCATAGCCATGAGCACTTTATGTAATGAACAAATTATATTATACAGCGCCAAGCAAAGAATTGAAATAGGTACCTATAGAAACGGTTTATGAAGATTATCTATACGTCATGTTTGGTTGGGTAACGACTCATATATGGTGTTGATGACGCGGATGCTATTAGATATACCTGGATATATGTATTTTAGAACATACACTCGAAACCCTTTAAGGGTTCACTAGTATGTCCTAAAGAATTTGTTGAATTTTACACAATTATAGTCAGCTTGCATAATATCTATACACACTCAAATGTTATGGAACACACCATCATACTCTGATGACTCCTATATACTCCTACTCCCTTTTCCCCCATCACACCTTCTCCCTCTTTTCCTATACATGAAATTGTACATTTAATTGGTGAGCATATCCTGAAGAACATCTCCCGAGCTAGAAAATCTACAACTACTCTTACTAAATAACACACTATAAAAAATTGTACTACGTGTCACGAGGAAGTATGTGCAAGATGCCGCAAGTGGTACCTACATTACCTACCTACAAATGTTAACGTACTCGTACATATTATGTACCTACATATATTTGCTGTGGAAGTGACCCTGTTGCTGAAGTGGCAAACGTTGATTTGTCCTGCTAACGTAAATCAGGTCATGTAGGTTTTTGCTGATGGTTGAAGAAACCCCTTGCAATATTAGGGCAAAAAAAAGAAAGATTGTTTTAGGGGTATAGTGTTTACTTCTCCTTTCTCTAATAGCCATTAGTATAGAGTCTTCACTATACTGCAGCCTGGGCTATGATTTAAAATAAGAACAAAAAACATACATTTTTCTCATGGTAATTAGGGATATGTATGTTTGTATGCATGTTTATAAGAATAATGTTGGCAGAATGTGTTCTAATGACTTTCAAATTAAAGAAATATTTTTAAATGTGAATAACTTTCTTTAAGAGAAAATTTTCAACAACAAAAAAATAATGACGAACTAAAGACTTTTTGTAGTGATGTTAATGACTTTTGCTGATCTTTACTTGGTAACTTGTAAGGCTATTGTGGGAATGAAATAAAATAAAAAAAAAAAATATTTTTCGAATTAAGGACAAAATGTTCAAAAGTTTATAAGTTTGGTTTGTAATTTAAGAATGTAGGTAGGTTATCTTTTTGGAAAAATTGGAAATAATAAGATTATGTCAATACCTATGTCCCACAGTGAACCAAGAAGTTCTAATTTGATTAAATTATGTTTTTTTATTATTACATATTTATTTTGAACTGTTTCTATGATTTCTTTTGTTGTGTCTTGAACCTTACAATTTCTTTTGTTCAGCTTAGAAAATGTAAATGAAAGTATTTTATTTATGTTTTTTTCACCTACTCTATATTTGTATTTGTATTGTATGTTTTTTGTTTCCCCTAAGGGTTAAAAGCCTTCGACCACACTCTCCTCTCTTCTCATCCCTTTCTCTTTACTCATTCTCACAACCTCCAGTGCCTTTATCCACTCTTCCCCCTTCCCTCCTTTTTCCATTATGTCCCTCATTTTTTCCCCTATTGATTTTCCTTCATCTCCACCTCACCTGCATCTTTCTATTACATGTTTCCACGTCTCTTGCTCACTTTCACAAACTCTGCACATTCTCTCTTCTTCTTGTTTCCAGTACCATCTTTCTCTAACCTCATTCCCTAGCCTGACTCGCTATTCTCTTTGTTCTGTCTGCCTTCCATCCCGCTTTCAAATATTGCGGGATCCCCTCGGTCATTACATCTTTATACCACCTGCTATATCTGGATTCCTCTATAAGTTCCCGTCTTTCCTTCTCCTGCTCTCTTCTGTCTTCCCATTCTACTCTCTCGTATGTCGTACTATCCTCTCTTCCTTCCCTTCCCCTCGTTCTCTTTCTCCCATTTTCCCACCCTCCTACTCTATATAAGTTGAATACTGATGGTCTTATTTATAAAAGTTGTCTAACTTTAAACAACTGTCCAACTTTGGAAAATGCGTTCAAAAACCTTGTTTATTATAGCTGCCTAACTAAGACCCAAGAGTAAGTTGTCTTAACCGTGAATAATGATATTTATTTTTATTACATATTTCCACCAATTTGAAAATAGTTAGACAGATTCGTATTTATTAGAATTTTATCTACTTAGACACTGTCTAACTATTTTCAAATTGGTGGAAATATTCACAGTTGTCTAAAGTTAGACAACGTTAATAAATAAGTAAGGGGTTTTTGTGTGATAACACAATGTTTTGATGAAAGATAATAAAAACTTTTAACTTTTTGATACAAATTCTTGTTTACTTTTGATATTTCTTTATCCACGAATTTAGTAAATAAACACCATTGATTATTTTGTACCCATTATGTCACTTTTTCTGCCCCTTAGTACACAGCAGTGGCGAGGCGTCCATATAACTCGATTCCTACCGACTTACCTTTTACATTTTCTGCTATACAACAATGTTTACTAAATACGAGCAACATAAAGCCCACGGGATAAACCTAATATGTATCTATACATCATCAACCTGCACACTCCACCACTCAATTGAAAAGCCACACACGAAAACACACACACCTAATTATCATTAGTATGTGTATTCTGTCCACACTCTGTGCATAGCCAAAGCAAAGCAACCCGAAATATGTCGGGTTATAAAATCTGTCGCTAGATAGAACCAATTTATTTCCTTTCTCTTTTCTTCCTTATGATTTTCTGATTTTGACTCAACTCTATTTAACACACGCTCTCTTATGCAAAAGAATAACACGCTTTTTTCCGACTTATTTGGTGATTTTTGTGAGTATCTTCTACCGCTGCGCTGTGCTGTGGTAGATTAATTGAGTAGGTCAGTTCTCTTAGTTACTTAATGAGTTTCAGAGTTTGACTCGTCTCTGTTCCCCTTTCTTATGCAAACAAATAACACGCTTTTCTTCGACTTATTTGGTGAATTCTGTGTGTATCTCTTATCGTTGCGCTGTTGTTTAACAACAGCAAAGGCTGTTAAACAACAGCAGTCTGTGGGTATTAAATGAGCTGATAAAATTTGCTACCGTTTAAAAAATGAAAATTCAGTTGGTTGCTTTTAATGTTCAATATTTTCTATTAATTATGTGTTATTAATTATATATTATTATGGATAAAAATCCAGATAAATAATTATTAATAGAAAAATTTTATTTATTGGCTTAGTTTGTCTTGATCTGCCATATATTATTTAATATTGGCTACATATTAATATGTTTTAGAATGCATTTACGTTTGCAGGTAATTAATTTTTACCTCGACTTACCGTTTGAAATTATTCACGCCTCGCCACTGGTACACAGAGAACCATTTGAGATGCTTATGAAAAAATTCAAAATTTAGTATTTTCAGAATCTAGTTAAAGATGTTTCTTTATAGAAATACAAAATCCATAAACCAAAAATTAATTGACTTTTAACCATTAAACATTTTAAACAATAATTTGAACTACATCGAGTAAAACAAAATTTAAAAGGGAAACATTTCTTACCCTAAATCTTAAATGTCCGTCAAGTAAGCATTACCACCTCAAAATTGGAAGTTTCTAACTATTGTTTTCTTTAAAAATAACCTTTGGCAATGCTAATTTGACGGTCAAGGTCAAGTTAGTATTACCAGCCCTAAGACTCAACGTAAAGAAAACAAAAATGGAGTATCCGAGTAACTGACGTGAATTTTTCGTGAATTTCCTGAAAATTTGTCGTGAAAGAAAAAATTTTTCGCGCTTGTTATTTTTTTAAATATCACTTTCCACCCCAAAAAGGGCTGAAATGAACTCAAGATATAAAAAGGAGTTTGTAAATAACTGTTTTAAATTTGTTATACAATTATCCTATCGCAAGTTTTTTATTTGTTGATTCCTAAAAATTCTTTAAAGTTGTATCAATGAATCCAGCATTTGCACAACTTTGATTTGCTTTATTTTTTTATCGGAGAGATTTATTGATATGGAATGTTTTCAATTGTCGCTCAAACGACATTAAATACCTAAGTTGTGCTAAAAAAAATTATTTGTCGCGCACTTTTTTGTAAAAAAAAACAACTTAAATATGACTAAAAAGTAAATATGTACCATAAAATAGCATTTTTCAAATAAATCCAGTGCTATTAAAAAAACAACATTTACGTACGACAATTTTTTTTCTTTCACACAAATTCACGACATTTATACAATCCAATTATTAGAATCTTAAAATTTTAAAGTGGTAATGCTAGCTTGAATGGCATTACTGTTAAATGTTTTTTTTTAAGAAAATTTTGAAAATACATCAAATATTTTTTTTTACGTAGTAGGTATAGCCCGTGGCGTTATGGCTAGTGCGTTGGAATGTTACGCTGAAGGTCTTGGGTTCGATTTCCAGGCTATGCCACATAAAAAAAAAAATGTTTTTCACGGGTTACTGCCTCTTGCGAGGAATTGACAAATCCTCTAAGAGTATCTCCTGTAATGAAAAAATGCTTCTCATCCTAGCCGTTCTGATTCGTCAGATAATTGTAGGTCCCCTCTATTTTTATTATGACACGCACACAGGATTGGTTGAGAGTTGTAAGTCACTAGGCCCTGGTTCTACACGAGCTGTCGCGTCGAACTTTTTATTTAATTATTTAATTTATTTTAAAGAAAAATCATTCAGCTATAGAGGTAATAAAATTAACCCTGTACACTGGTCTTTAAGCACTTACGAGTAAATCGTTTGGTTTCTAGGACACCTTACTGTATGAAGACATGAATTCAATTAGGTATCCTTTTTTTTTTTTGTTTTTTTTTTTTTTTTTGAAAAAAAGTGAAAACTAACCTATTGAAAATTCCAAAGTGTACTTTTGAGTCATTGCATTTAAAAGCAGTGCCCTATATATGCTCATGCTGAATTCATTCCACTTTTTTTTCTTTTTACATCTAGGTATCTATCTATCAATGTCGGCACTTCGACAGCTGCAATTCACTTAAGAGCTCGTTAAATATTAAATGTTGGACGAGAATTATTTGATTGTCGATTAAGGCAAGATCTTAAAAAGGAAATATACAAACGTATTCGTATGCGAAAGCTTCACATACAACTTGTTTGAATTTTTTTTTCCTCCGTTCGTTCTTCGAGTATTCTATTTTTTTTATCAAGTACTATCTATATTTTTTTTCTTTATATTACAGTATGTTTGACTTTTAAGTCGTGCGTTCGTCGTCGGTGGAAATGTAACCTTTTAGAATACTGATAATGCATAAATGAAATAAGGATTGTAGATGCAGTACGAGATATTTTTTATTTAAAAATCGAATGGTAATACAATTTTTTTTACATAGGAACAGGGTTATTTGGTTGGCATGGTATAGGTATATAAATTACAAAATTCAAAAGATCTATGTAGTTGGTACACATTTTTCAATTTTCTCAATTTTGGACTTCAAATGTCCGTCAAGTCAGATTACCACTTCAAAATTTTAAGATTCTAATAATTGGATTAATTGTCGTGAATTTTGTAGTGAATTTGTCGAGAAAAAAAAATTGTCGCGCTTGTTTTTTTAAAACTAACCCTGGTAGGTAATGCTAACATGACATTTTTATTTCACCCAAAAATTAATTAAATTTATCATTAAAATTGTAGGAAATTTTGTTTTGCATTTCATTGGAAAAATGCAATTTTGAGGTATTTTTAAGTTTTAAACTACGGTATTCGCGGCTTTCTAACATTTTAAAATTAAAGTATTTTTCGGACTTACCGCGACAATTTTATTATATTTCATAAAAGTTTATGAAATCACTCGACGTTTCGACAAGGTTCCACTTGTCGTGGTCACGAGTTGACTGTCAACAGACTGTCCACTTGTCGAAACGTCGAGTGATTTCATAAACATTTATGAAATATAATAAAATTCTCGCGGTAATTCCGAAAAATACTTTAATTTGAGGTATTTTGTCGTAATTAATTGATTTTCTTGACAAAAAAAGGGGGCAAAAAATTATTTTGTGACACAACTTATTTAAAAACGTCAAGCGACAATTGTTTAAACAAATTCCACATCAAAAAATCTTGTAAGAAAAAAATGTAGCCAGTCAAAGCTGTATAGTAATGCTAGATTCATAGATGCAATTTTGATTTTTTGACGACAATTTACATAATCGTTTTTATTTTAAAAAAATGTTTGGGGGGTCGTAACGCTAACTTGACCGTCAAGTTAGTATTACCAGGGGTTATTTTTGTTTTTTTCACGACAAAATTTAAGACAGTTAATCCAATTATTAGAATCTTAAAATTTTGAAATGGTAATGCTATCTTCACGGACATTTGTAATCCAAACAAATTGAGAAAATTAAAAAAATTACAAGTGTTACGGTTTAAGTTTTGGAGTGCCTCAGGGGTCCGTTTTGTTTACAATTCTCTTCCTATTATAGTTATTAATAATCCTTCTGTGGCTTGACTACAGTATATGATGCGGCAAATAACTGTGCAAAGTGTGAAGGCTTCCTTTGCTGATACAAGGAATTTTTTGTCTCCCTTTGATCTAACTGTAATATTCGGAGTAATTTGCATAACTCATTCGATAGGTACAACAAAAAGCTAGAGCGTATAGTTTTGCAGGGTCTGTTTCCTCACAGGGGACATTTATGTACACTATATAAAAAAAATTCATAATATACAAAAATAATAAAAACAAGGGCAACACTTAAAGTACTATTTTATATTTTTTTAGTTTTTTTGTTAATAACACATTTATAGAGCATCTTGTTTTTAGAATCAAACTAAAACTGATAAAACCATTTATTATTAAAAAATAAAACTACTAAACAGTTTGAAAAATATTTTTTTTTCTATTTTATGATTTGTTTCATTATTTATGTTTTTGTTTTTATTTTATATGTAATTTGTTTAACTATTTAATATTATTTTGTTTTATTTTTTTAAATTTTGTTTCTTTAATTTCTTTTTTTATATTCTTATTTTCAATTTTTTTTAATTTTCCAAAAATTAAAATACTTGACTAAAAAATAGAATTAATGAATAGCTTTTGGCTTAAAAAAAACCTAAAGAATGACATTGTAAGTACATATTGCCTTTCTATTTTTTTCTAAGTAATTAATTAATTAAGTAATTTATTTCTAGAAAATTGTCCCTCCTGCCTACACAGGGGAAATAGACAAAGTTTTTTATAAGCAGAAAAACAAATTAATAAATACCTATTTACATTTATGTATGTATGTATGTATGTAGAACGTATGTACTTTTACAATTTTTAAAGCCACATTATAGTTTATGACCCCCAGAAGCAACTTCGTGTTTATTTTAGTCATGCATTTTATTTTTTTTATTTTGCCAAGCCAAAAAGGCAAAACATGTTCTTAAAATATAATTTTCAAAATAATTTGTTAATATAATTTTTGAGGTGTATCTACCTATTAGAAACGTGCTTCAACTAAAAGTTCTCAAAGACTTTTTATATTTTTTACCCAACTCCAAGTTATCCACTTCCAAGAAATTTACTTCAACTTTTTATTGCAAGGATATAATATGTAGGTACATAAATAAAACTTTTCCTTATAGAACTTGTGATTCTCTCGAAATAATTTAAGTTTAAACATTATTTTGGCATATTTCCAATATTTATTCTGGCTGCGAATGTTACCTACTTCCCTGACATATTGTTCTTGCAAAACTTTTACAGTCCCATTTAAATTGTCATCTTGTTTATGATGTATACTTCATATATATGTAGTAGTTTATAGGAAGGTGGAGGGTTAGTTTTGAGGGCACGTCAACGGATTAGGTATGTGATGCACATTTTGAAGGATTTGTCTTGTGTGACATTTCGTAATCTTATCAGTGAGAGAGGAAAGAGAAAGAGATTTCTCTACGTCACTGCTTCCTTTTACACACATCATCATCATCATCACCATCCTTCCCAATGCAATGCAATGCAATCAGTGTGAATGGAATGAGGGTTTTTGCCATCACTGGCGAACTCAAGACATAAAGTATAGGGTGTAGGCTTTATATTAGGTTCTTTGCATGTGTCTTTTTTAAATAATTTTTTTTTATTTAATTTTTCGTCAACTTCTGGGTTCTAGTGCTTATTCCGTTTGCTTTAACTTTTCAACACAGTTCCATCTCTCCATTCCATATTCCTAGTACTTCAATTAATTTAAAGAAACACAAAAAAGGAACTTTAGTCGTATCATATTTTTCCAACCAATATATGCTTTCTTTTTCTCGACATTCCTTTGAATATAGGTTGAGATATATTTATATAGGTAGGTACATTCCAACTTGTACGGAGTTAGGTAAAACTTAAGGAGTGACTTGATGGGAATTCTCAAGGAGTATCGCTCTGACACACATTTTTGTGATGACGACACTTTATGCCTTAAAAATATATTTTACACTCTCTCACTGCTCCTGCTGTAATGTTTGAAAGACAGAAACAGCTTTTGCTTGAGAAATTCTTGAAATACCACACATATAGAGCAATATCCTGGCGCAAAAAAGGAAGTACCTATACCAAACGAGACTTTAGAACAAAGTTGCAGATTTCTGTTGCATAATTCCCGTTTTCTGATTGCATGCAACGCCAATGACTATAACGTCATTCTGGTTCTATATGTGCGCCCCTTTTCCAGCAGTCAACTATTCGTAATGTGGTGTTGGGTGTCGGTATTCGGTGGTGTATGTGTCATCTCGGAGAGACTTAAAGGAAGCCATTTGGGGGTTTCACAGAGGCTTCATTCCCTTTTCAGGGAATTAGGGTGTCGTGTCGTTGAGTTGCTTAAGTTTTGCCTTTTCCTTTATGAAAGTGTAACACGAATTCAGCTGGCATGGCACACTGTGTTTTTCCATACTTTTCAAATTTCAACTCTCCAAGGATCTGAAGCTTAGTTTACAGATGTTATAAAAGCCACACTGACAGCGGATTGATGTGTGCGAATAATCATATGCCAACCAGTGCTGTGTCAGTGTGTGTTTGTCTGGAAAATGGTTGTTGTATAATGTGGGCGTGCGTAATGGCACTTCGCATGAGGAAATCATAAACATTTTACTAGCGATGATAAGGCTTACATAATATAAGTAGTAGCATGAGTTTAGTTTTGTAGACATAAATATCTATATGTATGTACATAGCTAGTTGATATGGTGTTGTTGTATAGTTACATATTTGGCATATATGTCGAGGCCTTGGTGCTTCAGAAGTTGTTAGTGAAGCCACAGGCAGAGAGAGAGAGAGAGAATATAAAAACATTGGCAAGAACCAAAGAATTTGATGGTGTCTTTCGTGTTGACAGGAAGAATATTAATTTGTTGTTTTATTGCCAGCTAATGCTGCGGTTATAGCATGAGCGGCGCTTTGCAATAATTGTGTTTTACGAACATGATTTCAAGTCAAGGGTATACCTAACCTATACCAAACTACATATACTTTCTATTATTGTTGGGTGAATTCATTTCGAAAAAAGTTTTCAGAGGGCGCAATAAAATGTGGTTAAATGTATATAGTATCTATGTTTGTGCCTTAATTCGTATAGATATTATATATATATGGGGGGATAATGACATGGGAAGGATTTTTGTTATTTCGGTTGTTTTCTGGGTTTAATTGATTTAGTCATTAGTGGTTGTGGTAGGTACATACATATATGTATAATATGATGATGACATTATGGGAATTGATGGAGATAATTTTTTTTTTTTGGTCATAAAATGTCTGTGAAGGTTTAACCATTTTCTCGATATATGTAAAAAAGAGGAAAGTCACTTTAATTCAATTAATTCGCAAACAAAGTAAACTTCTTAAGAAAGTTAAAACAAATGACAAAAAAAATGGTTTAATGCCGCACAGTTAATAAGTTTGCAAATGTCTGGAAATCGATAGACAAATTTAAATATTTGATGTTTTTTTTATTGATTTTTGGAATAAACAAGAATATTCAAATCTGCAATCAAAGTATGTAAATGATTTCTTTTCGAAAAATAATTGAAAAAAAAAAAAAAAATTGAAATTTTGCCACAATTAGGATTTAAAGATAAAGTACCTAGGTATAGGGTAATTCATTTTCGGTTTCGAAAGTAAACACACGCAGCGATATACATTTTTGATACAAATTTTATTTCATTATAAAAGTTTGGACTTTGCCATTAAGTGTGAAAAACAATATCATTCAAATGACCGCCTCGGTAAGATTCGCAGCATGCGATTTTTTTTAGGCAATTTTGAACCACTTTTTTACAAATAGACCCCCCCCTCCCATACAATTTTTTTCTTGTCTTAACCCAACCTACTCACTCTGACTTTTTGTTGCACCTTATACCAATCACGCTGTATAATAAGACCTTAAGACTTTTAAATGCAACCCGAATTGCATTTAATGTACTATTTAGATTTAAGAATGAATAAAATAAATACCATGGGTGGCATCCACGTTGTAGTTAATATATAAAAAAGGCTCAACGCCGCACTTCTTAGTTACAACAGTTAACAACTACATCGAATGTTCCGTTGCCACCAAGGACCAACATTCAACGGAATCTTTGTCCTATACCTAAAGTCCTGGAAGAATAAAAGTAACCATCTATCGATTTACTTGTGCTCTACCCGCCAATTAACCCGTATAAATCAAATGTATAGAACTGTACCCCGCTTTGCAATAAAAAATACAAAAATACTTTAAAAAATCCATGAAATAATAATACCTATTTATCTTGTACAGTTTTGCTTAAGCTTATTTATTTTTACTTTCTCAATGAAATCATATTTGGTATTTTTGCTTTGCGTTACCTGGCATCACCCTTTTTTATCCTGTACAGTACACTACAATCTAATCTGTCAATTAGATGGAATCTTTCAAAGCATTTTTTCCCTCATCTCATCTCTTTCAATTTTTTTTTCTTAACGACAACTTTGGTGATATATTTATTTATTGCTTTTGTGTCGAAATGTGGTGTATAGTTTTCTAAGCAAGTTTAAAATATTTTTTTTTTTATCTTATTTATGGTTTCAAATTCTTCATCGCTTTAAAAATTTTAATGTTTTAGATGCACAGATATTGGAGCAGTTATGATTTTATAATATCAATAACGAAGTGTTTTGATTCTATTTATACAGGGTGATTCGCATACGGTGTAACAAAAAACTAGAGCATGTCCCAACCACCGGTTTTGAGGGATAAGGGATTTTAGTTCCAAACGGTACTAAATTAGCACTTAATTCCTGGACCATTAGAATTTTGAGTTTCAGTTGTGGTGTTTCCAACTTGACGGACCTTAGGTTGGGTCGATACAAAAAAAAAAATGGGCAGGGAGCCTATTCCCCATCGTTAAGGGTGGAGGAGAAATTTTCTAAAAAATCGAATTGAAACAGAAAAAAAATATTAAAAAACAACCGTTAAAATTTCAATGTTTTGCCATACCTTTTGGTAAAGCCAAAAATGTTGGTAAAATCAAAAATATTACCTACCTAAATTTCGTACAATTTTAAATTTTCTTTTTTTTAATTTTGAGTTTGAAAATTAATTTTTCAAAAATTGTTCACTAAAACAAATTTATTTACAAAAAGGTATACCTACCATGGAATTGTATTACCCTTCTTTTTTAGTATTTTCTTCCGTTTCAATTCAATTTTTTGTTTAGAAAATTGCCGCTCCCGGCTAAACGTTGGGGAATAGACCCTTCCCTCTTATATAGAATTTTTTTTTGTCTCGACCCAATCTATACGCTCTAATTTTTGTCACACTATATCAGAACCACCCTGTATAGCTCTTAAGTATTTGGGTAATTTAAAGACCCATAAGATATTTACTCTTGCTATCTTTCTCGAAAATGAGTAAAAAGTTGCAGTTTAAACTTAAGTAAATTATTGAAAATTTTCATTAGGGACAATTTTCTATCGAAAACAAAATTTTGAGGGTAAATCTTAAATAGGTAAGTACCTATAGCTAATAGATAAATGATCCTTAAAAACCATTTAACCTGTATATATGCGTACCTAAGTGTTTAATAATACCTAAACTTATTATAACACAACCTTAAACCATAATCTACATATTAATGCATATTTAATCATTGAAGACATCTCAGCCATTTATGGTATATACACACAAGATGACATAAATTATGGTGATACGATGATAACTTAAGAAATTAATTTTTTTTTAATAATATGGCTCCTGTTGATACGTTGTTGTTTATCTGAATAATGCATTGGTATGTAGGTAGGACGTAGGCACGTTGTACATAGTATGTATATCGATAAGACTTTCTACAAGAATCTGCAATGCAAAATAGGTTTATAGGCACAATACTTTTATGTGAGCAGAAATCGAAGGATATAACCTACTTAGAGGTTGTGTTTCCTTAATCAATCTTTTAAATTGTTTATAAATGTTTGGAATACATTAATGAATTTTATACATATATCTATCATGGGTGTTTTGCATAAGATGCGAATAGAGGCGTGTAGGGAGAAAAGAAAAAAAAATCGTAGATGAGGTAAGGCGTTTATTCCCCCACGTTTAAGGGGGGGGGAGGAATTTAAAAAAAAAATCCACTGGAATTAAAAAAATAATTATTAAAAGTCCACGGCAACACTTACAATTTCACGTGTCATAAATTTAGAAACTTAATCAAACTTAAGCCCTTTTCTGCTATCCGACCCCATCGAATTTTTCAATTCATGTGAATTGTTTACTTAATTTGTCACAAACTATTCTTTAAACTCTCTAATTTTTCGAGTTCAAAGCTCTATCAATAATTTGTTTTTGAAGTTCTTTGGAGAACCTAATTGTTAAAATTTGATTTTAATCGCAATTTATATACGTACTTTTTGGAATATTCGTTTTCCTCCGACAGATAGCAGAATACGAAAATTCACGTGAAATTTTAGCAAAATAGCGTTGATAGTTTTATTGAATAGTTTTTGAAAATTAATTTTTAAATTGAAAATTAAAAAAAAATTAATTTTGTTCAAAATTTTACGTTACCTACTACCAAAGTGGAATCTTTTCTTTTAATATTTAATAGGTTTATCAATTTATAGTCAAACACTAAAACCACGATGTTTACATGTTTCCTAGTTTTTGAGAAAATTTAAAATAATTAAATCTACTCTATTACTTAGGGACTTAGTAGTAAAAGAAAAAATTATAAACAACAGATCAAATTCAAATTAAGTGAATTAAGAGAACTTATTTCTGTATATCGAACATAAATAATACAAAAGCAGACAGACGAAAGAGATCAGCTAAAGACTAGAAAATTTAAACAAAACTGGCCACATTCTGAGCTAGGTAGTTTCAATATTATCGCCCATTGAAATCGATTTAAAAATTTGTACCGAACAAACAGACTGTAAAAAAAGCAAGCTTATAAAAATGATTTGGTTTCTTTTTCCTCGCTGGCACTTGACAAGCTCTCCTTATTGAAATGATAACTAGCTTCTCCACAAAAATCTTGTCCTTGCCCAAAAACTCCTTATTAAGAAATATCGCCATACGAATTTTGTTTGAACAATTTTAATTTAATTGGGTTGAAATAAGGAAATATCACTTTGATTGAAGATATTTCGAGAATCAGAGGTCGTAAAATTCGGTGGTTTTCAGTTTTTGAAAGATCTTAAAAAAAAACTAATACACAATTTTAAAATTTTCAGCATCTACGAGTCCCGATTGCAGAAATATCGCGAGAATCACCTTGCGCAAGCTGTTTTTGATAACATATGCCGATACAATTTAAAAAGATCTTTATTTGAAGGTTAATCCTTATGGCTTTCTGCAAAATTGTTACAAAAATAATTGTCTTTGACAGTAAGTAAGTCCATGACGATTATGGAGGAGTTCGAAAAAGTGAATTCTGTCAATCAGTCTGTGCGTCTCTGCGTCCACTGTACTTTAGATTTCCTTCAAATTTGAAACAGATTATTTCTACTCATTTATTTCTTATAGGAGCTTAATAGAAAATTCTATTTTATATTCTAGCGCATCTAAAATAGGTATACCTACACAGATTTGGTATTTTAACGATTTGGTTTTTTTCAAATTTTCTCGAAAACGGCTCTAACTATTTTGATTAAACTATATCAAATCTGTAATTCCAAAAGTGTTAATAACAATGCTGCGTTTAATTTTTTTTTGACAAATATTTTACATAACGGGGAAAATCACAACAAGTTCTTGCTATAGTTAGTCGTGCATTTTATTTCTGGTATTAAAATTAAATTGGTATTTGTCTAAAGCTTTTTAAAATCTGTCAAAGAAAAGCAATAGATTTTTATTTTTGTTAAAATTAATGTAATCAGTTTATTTATTTATTTATTTATTTATTTGATTTTTTTAATATATTTGTTGGTCAGTTTCCGAAGGAATCCTTTTTAAAACTTTATTTTAAAAATCATTAAAAAATGGAAGAGTTTAACAAGAGTCATGCATTTATTATTTAAAA
Organism: Epistrophe eligans; assembly: GCA_951394125.1. NCBI lineage: Eukaryota > Metazoa > Arthropoda > Insecta > Diptera > Syrphidae > Epistrophe > Epistrophe eligans. Next base: position 33,649,248 of record OX596029.1, on the reverse strand, counting down.
TTGATTAAAATTCAACGAACTACAGTTTTGAAAAAATCCGTTAAAAATTGTATATTTATCAAACTTTTACAGTATATAATCTGTGAGAAACATAATTTCACCACTACTTTTTTTCGATTTCTCTAAATAAAATATGTACATAGGTAGGTAAGGTAGGTACGTATACCTTACAGAGCAAATCATATAATTTTGTATATAACTAACCATAAAAAAATTTGTTATTGTACCTAGAGTTAAAAGCTTGGAAAACTTTGTCATAAAATTAGCGTGACTAATACCTATAATCAAAATGTAGGTTCCTTTATACATAGCTACATATATTTAATTATTTATTTTAATGCAGGACAACAAAATATAAATACATATAAAACAAAAAAATTATTTCTCCCCAAACGGTGCAAAATTTTGACATTTCATATAAATTTATGAGGTTTTTATCACGATTATAATCATACCGCATTGCATAATATTGTTACATACATATGTAAGTTCAAAATCGAACTCTATACATACATATACCTACTTACTCTTGCTTACTGCATAAACTGGATACTGGATTGTGAAAAACCAAAACACCAGCAATGTGGTAAACTGTATACTATTCGTAAAATATTCCAGTAGTTACACTCGCTGTGTAGAGCTGTATTAGAGCTCTACACAGCGAGTAAGTATAGTAATTATATTTATTTACATATATACTAGAAAACATAAAACAGAATAAATAATAATAAAACCACTTTAATTCAACAAACAATGAAAATCAATTGCATATAGATGAACGCTTTTGGGCTCGCAATATAAATAAATATTCTAATTTTATATTCAAATATTTACAGAAGTAAAATTAACTCTGGGTATTTGGCTTTCGCTTAAAATAATTTTAATTAATTGTTATTCTTTAAATTAATAATTTTATTAAATTAATGTTATTGATTTAAGAATTCGTTATAAAAGTAAAGTCCAAACATAAACTTTTTCTTTCTATTTTAATAGGAAGTATGTTTATAATTATTAATGTTTCGTTTAATTATTTAATTTGTTTTATTTGTTTTCCCTGGACTCAGGTTACCGTTATTTAAGTATACCTACATGTACAATTGCATATAGATTAGTGTGCACTTTTTTATTTATAAAACAATTTTTTTTTTAAATTTACAGAATTTTGAAAAACAGAATTATAGATTTGCAGAATTATGAAAAACATAATTTTTAATTTACAGAATTTTTGCATACAGAATTTTTGCATACAGAATTTTGGAAACCGAATTTTTGCGCATATAAAATTATGACCCCAACTCAGAAATTAAGGCTGCGAAAAGTTGTTATTTTTTATCAGAAATAATAAAAAAAAAAAATTAAAGCTTTCAATTAATGAATTTATAGCTATAACTGGCATCTTAATTTATTACGACAGAGCCCTTTCAGAGGCCCCAAAGCTCCGAGAATCATACTTTAAATATAGTTAGCGTAAAGCATCAATTCTGTCAACCCAACCTCTGAAAAAAGTTAAGCTTCTGTAGTAAATGGCAAAGCTGTCGAGGTATATTTAAAAGAGCAAACAGTAATTTAGTTAGAATTACGCACCCAATAATTTTTTAAATAATAAAATTGGATGAAGCTATGCAGTATGCACATTGCACAATGCACATACCTGATGAATGGAAAATTGAATTTTTAACCCCAGACCTAAGGAACGATACCCTTCACACTGGACTGTATACAAACGTGTCACCATCCCATCTAAACCTGATTTTCGTGTTGTAAAAAATGCCTGCCTGAAGTCATTCATCAGCGATATGTATTAATTAGTGCGACTTAAGGCTATTTTAGTCTATACCATCAAATATTCACACTATATGCCTAATGAAAATACAGGAAGTTTAATACGGTACCCAACGAACATTCCACTGGGAGCTATTTTATGTTTTTTTTTTTAATTTTGTTGACATATAATTTGGATATGTGTTCGGTGCAAACATACACGCTATTAGTCCGGCAGCTAAAACTATCGGTAATCACTTTTAATAATGCAACAACAAAAATGCGAGTTAAATTTACTCCCATTTTTTGCATTTTGAAATAAAATAAAATAATATAAAAAAAAAAATAAAATAAAATAAAATAAAATAAAATAAAATAAAATAAAAATAAAAATAAAATAAAATAAAATATAATATAATAAAATAAAATAAAATAAAATAAAATAAAATAAAATAAAATAAAATAAAATAAAATAAAATAAAATAAAATAAAATAAAATAAAATAAAATAAAACAAAATAAAATAAAATAAAATAAAATAAAATAAAATAAAATAAAATAAAATGAAATAAAGGTGGTCCTAATTGGGATAGCTGCATTGGACAAATACAATTTTTATGTAATTTTCAAAAAAAAACTTCAATTTTAAAATAAAAATGTATAGATAAAAATTTCATCTATAAATTCCCTTTAATTAAAATCAAATGTGTTTGAAAAAAAAAAAAAAAAAATTATTTACATATAACCGTTTTCATTTTATTAATGTATAGCCATCTTTTACTGATTTTATTATTTTAAGTTGTAAGCTCGTTTTTGAGAAAATAAGATTTTAATTAATTTTTAAAAATATTTATATCTACGTCAAGTTTGGTCGCAAAAAAAATGTTACACAGTGAGGCTACTTTTGCATGTTAATCCCACTAGCAACAAGTTTTAGAGCACATTTGCTTCTCATATTACCTACTTTGCGACTTAGTATTAAAAATTTCATAATTCACACAATATAAGAAGTTCAAGAAAACAGAACATATCTTTAGATAAGTATATAGTTTTTATAACAGGCTTATAAAAAAGCCGAAGAATAAACAATCATCCTTGGAAGAGTTCTAGATTTATATTATGTTTATTCACTCAATAAACAAAGTATATAAAGGACACAATAACATCCTTAAACCCTCCAGCTAACAAATAAAATTACCCTAATTTATTATCAAACAATGGTAATCGATAATATTAACATCCTTTTTTTTTATCAACAAAACAATACCATTAAAATAGACAGTGTTATTTTTGTTGTTGTTATTGTTGTTTTAGTTGTGTGTATGTCTGGTTGTATTTCTGCGTAACTAAATGTGTGTATTTGGGTATCGAACAACAAAACCATGACAATTCAATTTATATTTTCTGCAAAAAGGTTTATAGATTATAATTTTTTCCTTATACCTACAATCTACATGTATGGTATTCCATGGAGACCTCTTCTTGAGTCCTTCGGTTCAGTTCCTCATAATACTTGGCACAGGTTTATAATTCTTCATCTGCTTCTTAGCGACTCCACAATTCAATAAAACGTTTGTATTTTTTTTATTATGTATTTTTTTTTTGTGGGGAATAATTGAATGAGAATCGCTTATGAATTCCAACAGAAGCAATAAAATATTCAAATATTCCGCCACAAATTCACCAAATGTCTCTTCTTCCTTATTTGCGTTATTGAAACGATATCTTCTTTCGTATAGCTTAGGTATATTGATAGCGATAGCTAGAGTCCTGTATAATGCTCTTTCACATCCCAGACTGCACACAGCCAAAGACACAAATACCATTTTATCATATAAATTCACAAAATACATTGCCCCTAAAACTGTCATTCGGTAAGAGGGTATGGGACCGAATTGGGTTGGGGGTCGGTTTGGAGTGGGAAAGTAGCTTTGTTCGCTTCAGAAGGGTATCTAAATTATCCTAACATCTCTCCAGCATTATATGTGCGTAGAGGTGTGTGTGTGTATGTGTGTGTGTGTATGTGTGTGTGTTAAGTGCGTTTTGCTTACAAAAGTGTATAATGCGAGAAAGGACAAAAGTGTATTCCTGTGCTATCGCAACTGCTTTTCAAAGGAGAACTAACTATACCTACATAATATAGAGGACTCCCGAAGCCCCATCATTCCTCAATCCTCTCACCCTCTTCCAACTCATTCAATTCACATTCGAAAAGCCGATTAGACATGACATTAATTTTGTGGCTGTAATCTGGGAACGAACAAAATGTTTCGTAGAAATTTTCCTAAATATAGGCACGCACTCCTATCGTACATACATATATATGTACATAATATTCGGTCGTTCATCACTCGGATTTCGGATGATGCATGGTTGGCATGGTAAACGGGACAGAATGTTGTGCATATCACGTATGAAGGCAATATAATATAATATTATAAGAGAAATGATATATGTATAAGCAGCTATACGCTACACACAGACATCATGAAAAGAGAGTTCTGAAGCGTTGGAAAGTGACATTATGCCAAAAGATTAGCGAGAAATTTTCCAAAGCCACTAATTACAACGAAGATATGTTCGTATTATCTACCTTTTCATTAAGGATTTGCGACTTATCTTTATCTTGAAAAAGACCTTGAAGTTGCGGAATTTAAGGGACTTTAAGGCAACGGAAATTTCTCTTAAAACTTGATTATTTTTAACCAAGTGATTTTTTTTTTATTATTATTAATTTAAACTATTTAAACCAAAACCTTATAGAACCAATAATATTAAAGTTCAATGACTAAGCTCGCTGGGTTATGTAGATTGGATTGATACTACTACTACTAATCTTTTCCGAAAAATATTGAGTCCATTTAAAAAAGAGAAGTCTGCATAACAGGTGTCGTACGCAAGTGTACCGATCTGACTAGAGAGTGGACTTTTGGAATTTACCCCGGATTTTTGTTTAAAAACAAAGGACTAAAAAATTATTTTATAAAATTTTTTTTTCGAATTCCGGCATTCAGCCTTTTTCCAAAACATTTTCAAGAGAAGGTTGTTGATTGAGGCCCAGGCCCACACCAGACAGTAAATTAGGTACACTTAGTAACTTAGCGTGCTAGTGTGGACTTAGTTGATTATGGATAAATATGTGAAGATAATTTGTTTCTATAGAACCATTTTTTTAGTTTTCGAATATCACATTATCTGTTTAATGAATTTTTTACTTGTGATACATACATATATGGCAAGTTATAGATTTGTAAAAAAAATCGAACTCGAGATTTTGATCAAACTTGACATTACGAAAAAAAGTGGGTCTCGCAATTCTGTCTGCCTGTGCCCTGTCTGTCTATCAGTCTGTCCTGTCCTTTTGGCTGCAGCCTAAAAGGGTAGTTTGTTTTTCTTCAAACTTGGTACTCAGCGATTTTTGAGTATTCCCTCTACAAGTCTTTTTTCATTTTATTTTTTAGACCAAAAATAAAGGTACCTGTTGTACAAATTTTTTTTACCCAGTTATGAAAATCTTATTTTCCTCCAAAACGTGCCATGACCCAGTTTTTTTTTTTACAAAAACGCCATCATTTTATAAAACAAAAATTCACAAAAATCGCTAAAAATGGTACCTCTCATAGAACCAATTTTTGATTTCCAATTTTCTCAAAAACGGCTAAACTAATGTTGACCAATTTTTTTTTTTATAGAAAATCGTCCATAAAGTTGTAAAAGTAGGTACTGTATACCAAATTTTTGATTTTTAAAAAAAGTTTCAAATTTTATTTTTTGAGAACTTAATAATTCGAAAACGACTTGGTCGATTTTTATTAAACTTGACACCCAGCAGTTTTTGAACATTATTTAACAGACTTTAAATAAAAAATTATTCTTATGACAAAAATAACGGCACCTCCCATGCAAGTGTTTAAAAGCTGGTAAGGAAAATCTCATTTTTCTCAAAAACGGCTCTTGCGATTTTGATGAAAATGTGTATGTGAACTAATATTAGTACGATCTACTATATTATTCAAAATAAAATTGTATCTATCGATTGAAAATGTTATATATCCCTCATAGAACCATTTTTTTGGTTTTCGACTATCTCATTAGGTATGTGTTGAACCTATTTTTATGAAATTGTGTACACAAGACCATCTGATAAGTTTAAATAATATTACGTATCAAAATTTTCCAAAAAAAAATCGATATTTAAATTTAGAGTAGGTAGATCATTTTTTTTTTTTTAAATATTAATCACTTAATTTTTAATTCGACATAAATAAATACTAAAAAATGCCATACCTAGGGTAAGTTCGGGCATTATGGCGCACCTAACATCAAATCTGAAATAACTTTACTACGAACAACATTTTACAATTCAACAGTTTTTTTAAATTAAATTAGAGACAAAAGTAACATAAATCAATTAAATAAAAATAATAATTCAACGACTTGAACAAAAAATAAAATAATTTAAAAAGAGTTTAAAAAAAACCATATTGCCCTACCTGTGGGCAATATGGCGCAACCCTGAGGGGAATATGGCGGCAAGCTTTTATTTTTGATTTGAACGCCCACATCCATCGTAGGTGTTCTTAAATGCAGTACAGGAATCGTGGGACCACTATCCACAAAGGACACACTGCATCCACTCGTCCTTTTTGGTTGTAGTGGTGTAATCTTCACCGCATTAAGGCTGGTAGGATCATCAAGATATGCTTCTTGAAATAATAATAAATAACTTACATTTAAAGTACTATTTTTACAATGGATAATTATATAATATGCATCACATAACATATATAACTATGTAAAACACAACGCAAAAAACGGGAAGAGACGAAGAGAAATTAGGTAGGTATGAAACTATAATTTACATGAAAACTTCATAAGGGCATTATGGCGCACCGGCACCATAATGCCCTCACAGTGTCTGCGCCATATTACAGAAAAAACACTTTTTCACAAAACATAAAAAAAAACTAAGTTCTCTTTTCGTTTCAAATATTTACCATTACACGACAACACTGAAACTATATTCTATATTTTACTCTTCACACCGAACACCTGCGATGTATACTTACCGAGAAACACGAATCTTAACACAAAGCAATATTATAAAAAAATCACAAGCAACCTGTATATTTTTTTATATACGTTTTTTGTTCAGCGAAACTGGTCGTATCGAATACCGATCTTTACTGAACACATGTGCGGCAGAGACTGAAGTTTTTGCATTGTTTTTAGTTTAATTAGAGTTTTCGAAGTATGACATTTTCGAGGTGCGCCATAATGCCCGCTGCGCCATAATGCCCGAACTTACCCTAACAATTATTTTTCATAAAAGTGTTTTCAAAATTTTGTATACATGTATGTATAAAAAAATATTGTTTTCAAAAACCACTGCAACGATTTTTTAACTTTTTGTCATAAATTGAGATTTTTGTAAGAAATCAGATGGTGTACATTGAGTTGGTGTCAAAACAGTTTCAGAAGTTGTTTAATCAATTTTATTTCTTATTACATAGGCATATCTATTAATTTTTTTAGCAATTTTTTAGTCTAAAGTTTATGTACTGTGCAGTGTGCAGTGTGCAGTGTGCATACTTTAAAACCACAGTGTGGTGGCATATAAGAGCAAGTTCAAGTCGTGCATTTTATTTTTCCAATATCACAGATTCAGGTGGGTCTTGCTGTTGAGGTTTCATTTAAAATTAGTCTTTAGTCTTAAAGGGCAAAATTAGTATAAACATATTGAAAGAAATAAAATCTAGAGGAGGTTTAAAATCAATGGCGCAAAATTTTAAACGATTTAGTAAAATGTTAAAGCCATTTTAGTAAGTTGCTAAGTTAAAAAGAAGATTTAGCTAATTTTAAACGATTTTAGCTACTTACTATCTCTTAACATTTTACTAAAGTTAAAATCGCAAAATGGCTACTTTAACTTTTAGTAACTTGCTAAATCCATATGAAATCTGTCATTTTCTTCGAAAAAAAAAATTTTTGGCAAAGAGTTAAATTGTGTTTTTTTTTTATGATTCGTGTGCTAACTGTTTTTCAAAGTAAATAAAATAAAATAAAATGTTTTCGGAAGACATCAAGTGTTACCGAAGCTAATGGAGGATCTGATTCCAAAAAGGTATCAACCATCCCTGTACGGTTTATGGTTGGTCAGGTACACTCCAAAATGATTTAAATTTTTCTTCATGATGGCCAAAATTAAGAAAATTGAAAAAGGTTTTGGAGTGTACCTGGCCAATGGTAAATCAAATTATTAGGTCCGTTCCCTAGGTTTAGGTATGTTTACTTGGTTTTTCTTTCACGAACTGTCATTGTTTGGACGTGTTTAGATGCACCATTTTTAATAAAAGGGAGTTAGTATTTTACTAGTTAGTAAAACGAAAAAAAGTATTAAAATTTCCGAAGAGCTAGTAAATTACTAAAAATTTAGCAAATTGCTAACTAGTAATATGCTAAGCCCTTAGCAATAGGTTGTTTAAAATTTTGCGCCAATGAATATTTAAAGCACCTTATTTGCAATGATTTTATAGATGAGGTTTCTTTTTTGCCATGGATTATATTATTTCGTATGCAGTTTGACATAGTGTTTGCCTTATAATCTTATAAGAAAAAAGGCAAAGGGGTCTCAGAATATATATAAAGTATATCAATATCAGGGATGTATCGTATTCTTTCACATTATATAAGGGTGAGTTTAATGTAGAATTTTATATGGATAATATATTGCACACAGAATTCACAATAACCTCAATCCACTTTATTTTTTTGCTATTTGTTGTTGGGATTGTTTGTGATTGCGGTTACGTTTGCACCCACATTTGTCTCAAAGCGTATATATGTACATATATTCATCAATCTTATTTAATTTAATGAGTTGATATATTTTTGTGTCATTTATTTCGTTGGCTTGAAAGAAAGATAAATACTTGTGAACTATCATAGTGATACATACCTACAATATTATAGTCATATTATATTGCTGAGCTTTCTCCCACTAAACATACCTATACATATGTATATAGATATATTTAGAAATGGGTGATGTACATTTTATAAAACACCTTCCGTTTCCGTTGCGGCATGTGAACAAATAATAGAAATTGCCCACGCCGCCGCGCCGCTGCCGCCATATAAAATATACACTACACTATACGACATACGAATAAAGGTTTTTGCACTGATTAAGATTTATGCGATGTAATAAAGTATTATATGAGATGTTATAATAATGTCAGTGATGTAAGTATGTTTGTTGATGGTGTGGTCTTTGGGAAGGTTCGAGGTATAGTAAAGTAAACGAGTGTGAATTTGCTTTTAGGATTTTTTTTTTCTTAATGAAACAAATAATATTTATGTATTTTGGGTTATTTTATAGTTTAAGCAATGAAAATACTTTGTTAATAAAAATTTACTATAACAAATCCTATTTCTTTCTTGTGTTATATTAATTAAATTTTTGATTTATTTTTGTTAAACCATCATGATGTGACTTTGGTTCCTGCATCTTATATTTTCCTATTTTATGAAGTTTTAAAGATATTGTAGTTAATTCTTCGCTAAAAAAAAAAACAAAGTAAAATGCAGAAAGAAGTTTGATTTTTAGCATCTTTGTGAAATTCTTGAGAATCGTCATCACTTTAGAAAAATATAAAATATTTTGACTTGTTAACTTGACAAAAAAATGATATTATCAACCAAATACTCGCTAACATGAAAGTGAAATTCAGAACACATTTTTTTAATTCCGTGTGGAAATCAATTCCGTTTATGGATTTGATTCGGAACGGAAATCAGAACGGGGGTGACTAATTTTAAAAATTTTCACCTGTCACATTTGAAATTTTTTATAAAAAAACGCCTGTTCCAAATATCTAGAGTACCTACGTTTAAGAAAATGTTCAACATATATTATAAAAAAGTAAAGCTCGTCCACTGTATCTCGAGAACGAATGTAGATATTGACTTCAAATCAATTTTATTTCACAGATAATAATGTCATGAAGTGCAGAAAGGATATTCAGCAAAATTCAATTAACAGTTATCTTAGTACCTACATCAATTTAAAAAAAAAAGTTTCAGAAAGTCTTTCTTCTCGAATAATTCGAGATCAATAGTTGTCATCGACTTCAGGTTAATTTTATTCTACACAGAATGACGAAATGAAGAATTGAAAAGAAATAAAAATAATGAACGAACAGTTTTTTTTTTTTTTAAATAAAAAAAATATGCTAAAATTAGCTGAAAAACGTTTTTCAGTTCAGGCTAATTTTATTCTATATACGATGTCATATTTGATTACTGATATGGGTTTTAAAAAAATTCAATTGACGGTTTTTTTTTAAGCAAAAAAACTACAAGAAAATACTAAAAATCGTTGAAAAACGCTTTTCGGCTCGAATATTTTGAAAAGAAACAGCAGTTTCAAAACCGGACTAATTTTATTCCATACACAGTGACGTAGTCAATAACTGATAGTTTGTAGAATTATTCAATCGACAGTTTTTTTTTTTAAATCTACAAATTTGTAAATTAAACACAATAAAAAAAAAATCAAAAACGTTTTTTGACTCGAACATCTCGCAAACAAACAAAGCTATTGACTACGGAATAATTTTATTTTACTCACAATGTTGTTACTAAGAATTAATGGGGTTTGTAAAAAAATTCAATAAGTTGTTTTTTAAGCAAATGAATAGTTGAAAAATATAATACGCCCCAACTTTGGTTTTCACTTGATCCCATATTGAACACCTGATAAGGTTTTTCAAGATTTTGATTTAGAAATTTTCTAATAACAAAATAACATCGAGTGTCTAGTTTCCACAGGTACCAATGAGAAGTTACCAGTGTGATTCACATCCAGCTTCTTTTTTAATTTTTTTGTCCTACTTTATTTTTTTCATATTTCATACTGAAAGCATTGAATAATATTTGTTCTTATAGTCTGAGGATAGTTTGAAACTGATTTTAGTTAAATCCGCCCATTGCTCAATAGTCCTATCAATAGTCCTTTATTTTGTCTTGGGAACTACTCGATCGATTTGTATGAAATTGTATGATTTTTTTCTCGTAAGTTTTTGTAAGAAGGAGAAGATTTGCGTACCTACTGAATCTTGCTCAATATTTTCGTAAAATTTTGTCCTTGTTCAATAGCCTTACAAGTTAAAATAATTGTGAAAATAATATCTTAAGCTTAAGTTTTGATGACAGCCGCATATTTTTCCCACCCACTATCAAGTAGGTTTAAGTTAAAGATTTTCACTTTAAACTTATGTTACAGTTAAAATTTAAGAGAGCATAAGTGCAGTTTTTTTTTTTTTTTTTTTTTTTTTGAAAATCCTATTACCTTTCTTTCATCAAAATTGTCTGCTTATTATATCCACCTATTGCCACGCCCAATTTTCTACTATTAGAATACTACCCATATATATCTTCCCTATAAAAAGCTCACATTTTATATAATAAAGCTCTTCTAACCTAAAGCATGACATCGTTATATATGGGTAGTATTCTAAAGCATGACATCGTGCTTAATTATTATAGAAACTCACCTATTGCCACGCCCACTTTTAGTTGAGTAATTTGAATTTTTTCATTTAGAGTTCATATATAAAGTTGAAATTTTGTACTTAATAAGATGTCTTGAACATAAAGACACGCACTAGATATTCATCATCAAATCTATTTATAAATTTAATTTTGCTACTTGAGTTTATATATGTATAGTTAACTGATCAGTATTAGCGAAATCGCCGGACTTATGAAATTCTACCCACTACTACGCCCACTAATTTTAAATGTGATTTTTTTCGCTATTTAAATTTCGTTTAAAAAATTAATATTTAAAAAATCTCTTTTTCGGACATCAAACAAAATAAATGATAGATGTATTTCTTTTGAAATCCGCCTTCTATTAGACTTATCCTTCTTTGAGCTAGTTTCAAATGTAACATCTTAAATATCCTGAGCGACGTTAAAAGTTCGAATAGGCTGAATATTCTTATAAATTTGGGATTGCATTTTTGAACTTACTGTAGAGAGAACAGTTTTTTCCAAAATATCCTAAGATAGGATTTATTTATTTATTTCGTTAAAATCTAACGTTAACAATGTTAAAAAAAAAAATAGTTCTTATAATCTAATATAATCTAATGTCATAATTTACAATTATTATTAAACATTATTAAACATTGGATTATCAGCAAACCAAAGTTCGATAGCCTCTTGCATCTAGAAAAAAATTCTAATTCTACGGCTTCTACAAGAAAGTGAAATCCTCCGAGGCTAATACCTTGCCATAAAAAAGTGCTTACTATATCATGCCCGTTCGGGTTCGATAGAAAATTGTAGGTCTCCTTTATTCCTTATGATCATAATAACACGCACACAAATAGGGTTGAGAGCCTTGGGCCCGTTTTTTACAAACTGTTGTGCCACCAAATTTATATATATTTTTTAAGTCATTTAATATCAATTAAAATTTTATCTTGCTTCCAAATTGATTCCTTAGTTCCTTTGTTTAATGCAAACATGAAAATCCTATTTTATTTCTTTAATGTCTTCTTGCTTGAACAGAGTTTTCAAAAACACATTAAGAGTAATATTTTATTTTATTTTTATATATAATGAGACTCCACTTTCTATCAAAATATATAATAATTTGGTGGATGATGAAATTATGATGGGAAGGTCAAAGCTAATCTCTATTTTCTCGATATTTAAGCTGTGGTTATTTTCTTTTACATATTTTTTTTTATTAAAATCTTACAGGATGTATGTAGGTAAATATATCCATTCACTTCCTTAATTTTATTAAGAAAGTTAAATTGATTTTAATTAACTTTTTGCTTCAAATACGTTTTCTTAATAAAACCTTTCTCATAATTCTTCTAAGAAAATATCCTTTTAATCCTTCAACTTAATATCAATTTCTAAGCACACCACCTTTTACAAGCCCACACCTCAATGTGAAAAAACTTTTAACCTTTTCCAAAAAAAAAAAAATGATATTAAAAAATAAAACGTGAACAAAATAAAATTGTTCGATATGAAAATAAAGGAAAGCGCAGCTACTCTCATTGAAGAAAAAAAAAAAAAAAAAACCTTTTAACGTAGTTACATTATATGCTGAAGCATATTATTAATATATTACCTCAGGCACATATTTTCCATTTAATTATGAAATTCCAATTAATCGCATCGGCACTCTTGTTCATTTGCAAAAGCAAAAAGGATACGAAATAATTTTTGTATACATATTATATGCAGTGTATGTAGGGTACATATTAAGAAAATAATACAAATATATGAAAATCAAGGGTACCTACACCTATACCGTACCAACATATCATGTTCATATGTACAAGTACATATATTTATAAAGTTTTACTTTTCAATTTACCCTTTTGGCATTGCATATTATGACTTCGTAGGTTGGTATTAAAAACTTAAAACAAAACATTATCGAATGAAATCAAAATTACATTATAAATATGTAATTTCATTCCATACAGTGGGGTGAATAATTATTTGTATCAATATTTTCATTTTTCTTAGAAATAATTGCAAAACAACGACTAATTTATATTTATCCCGATTTTGCTGAATTCGTGTAGTGAAAAATTCAATTCATTTTTTTCAAATAATGGGTGATTTTTTAAGAGGTTTAGAACTTTAAAAAAAAAAAAACACAAAAAATTCGAAAAAATGAATGAAATATTTATTTGAATCGATAGTTTGAACCTTGCAATTTAATGTTTAAAGATAATTTCATGCAAATGTTGACCGCGGCTGCGTCTCAGGTAGCCCATCCGCTGAGTCCAATTTTGGCATACTCTTTCACACATATCGGCCGGTATCTCACGAATGAATGCATGGATGTTGGCTTCCAGTGCGTCAATCGAAGCGGGCTTGTCCCTATAGACATTAGCCTTGACATACCCCCACAAAAAATAATCTAATGGTGTCAAATCGCACGATCTAGGCGGCCAATTGACCGGCCCGAAACGTGAAATTAACTGTTCACCAAACTCGCCTCGCAATTGCGCCATTGTTTCGCGTGCTGTGTGGCATGTGGCACCGTCTTGTTGAAACCACATATCATGCAAGTCAAGAACTTCCATTTCGGGCAAAAAAAAGTTTGTTATCATCGCTCGGTAGCGTTCACCATTGACAGTAACGCTGCGATTCGCATCATCTTTGAAGAAATATGGCCCAATAATGCCGCCGGCCCATAAACCGCACCAAACAGTGGCTTTTTCGGGATGCATTGGTAGCTGTTGCAATGCTTCTGGCTGATCTTCACTCCAAATGCGGCAATTTTGCTTATTTACGTACCCATTCAACCAAAAATGAGCCTCATCGCTGAACACAATTTTTCGATAAACAACATTTCGAACCGAGCACGAATTTTGATAGTAAAATTCAATAATTTGCAAGCGTTGTTCATTTGTAAGACGATCCATGGTTAAATTGCAAACCAAACTGAAGCTGTTTGACAGTGACACAAGGTACTAAACACACGTCAGCTGTCAAAACCAGTGTTGCCAAAACCAAACAAGAGTGATTACGAGTTGTAAGTAACTAAGCCATGGTTGTCCACGAGTTGTTGTTTATATAAAAAACTAATATTTTGATAAGTTAAACCTACTAAGTACCAGTTTTTTAATGTTAAGTTAATTTTGAGTTAAACTAGAATCAAAACCTAGTCAATTCAGAAGCTGTTGGTAGATTAACTTTAACTTTTATTAAAAACCTTCAAAATCAAAGTGAGAAATTATAAATACATAAATCGATATTTTATTATTGAAATCGAGATGGCACCTCTATAAAAATTGCCATCGCTCCTTTGTTGTTATTCTTCGATTTCAATAGAATTTTATTAGATTTTTAATCTGTTCAGCAATTTCAAAGTTAAGTCGTAAAATTTGTTGAGTTAACTATCGGGTTTTACCCCGAAAATAAAATTCAATTCACATTTAGATTTAGTTTGCTTAGGATAAGTTTTCATCTGGTTTTTTTCAATCTCTGCGAGTTTTTTTTATTTTGCACGCACAATCTTTTATTTTTAGAGTCGATAAAATTTGATTCTAAGTCTATAAATTCAATTCCAATTTTGAAGGTTCAAGTGGTAAAATTGGTAATTATTATATCTTGATTTATGCAATTTTAATATGTACAATTATTCATATCAAAGAGAGGTGTTTAGGTAATAAACAATTTAACTTTCATTTAAAAAAAAAAAAATAAATTTTCAAAAACAATACTCTACAAAATTATAACCTAACCTTAATCTCTTCTACAAAAACTTCAGCGTTCTTTTAGAAGTCAATGCATCAGGAGCGTCAGTAGTGTAATTGTTCATGTTGTGAAAAAGAAATTTTTTTAAATGAAATTGCATCAACGAAAAGTTTAAATAAGTTTTAAACTTAATCATATAATTTTTAATGAACTAATATTTGGATTTAAGGGTTGGCTTCAAAATTTTCCAAATTGAAATCACGCTTTTAAAACCTAAAAAAAATCGAAAATTTTAATCTGTCAACCCTTTTAGCCCGAAATTCCCGAGATTTTGATTTGGAAGATATTTGCGAGTTTTTTTTTAGGGATATATATAATACGAGATTGCTAAAAGCTTGATTTTGTAATTGCAAGATATCGTTATAAACAGGATTATTATTATTTGCGAGTTTTCATTTTTCGAAATATGTATTTAAAAAAATGCTAGATTTCTTTATCTGGGATTTTGATTTGTGGAATATCAAAGAATTTCTTTCTTTCAGAACTTGAATTTAATACTGGACAAAACATTATTATTTTATATAAACAGAGGGTCAGTGTGAGTGTATAGAATGACTTTTAGGGGTTGAAAGCCGCCCTTTTTGGAAAAGTGAGCGTAAAAAGTTTTCCGCGATATCTTAAGAACCTAAAATCTCATAACCAAAATTTAACATACTTTTATGGAAAACTTAATTTTATACATAAAATTCTACAATTTTGTTAAAGGCATTTTCCTTAAAAAAATGAAATTTTCTGTAGTCTCTAAGTGAAAGATTGTAGATTACTTAAAGCTATCACAAACAAAGATGTATACTGTATATGTACATTAGATTGTTCTTTAAAAGACATCTCTCTCAAAACGTTTATATCAGGCTCTCAGAAATAACTCTCCTTTAAATGCAATAACTGCCTTAAAAATTTTTTGCATTTGAAATAAGTTCCCAAATTCAAAGATAAAATCAATTAAAAAAAAGAAAGTGAAATAAGTAATAAAATCATAGACCTTTCTTTTATTTTATTTTATTTTCTTTTCTTTTTTTTTCTTTCCTTTTCTTTTGATTTCATTTATTTTTGTTTGGAAAAATAGACAAATTAAATAACTCTCCAAATTTGGAGACTTATTGCATTATTAAATAAACCCGAAATTTTGAAATGAAAAAAATTCTTCAAAAACCCATTAAAATGAATCCCCGATTTCGGGGAGTTCTTTATGTGAAAAAAACTCTCCACCTCCATTTAGGTAGGGGGTTATTTATTTTTTTTTATTTCTGGGTCATATCCGTTGGGAGTTTTATCACGGAGCCTGCCTCTTATTATTATTTAGTCTAATGTGCGTCGGCAAACAAAAAAAAAATGCGATTTTTAGGAAAATATTCAAATACCTAAAATAATAAATAATAAGAAGAAAATTTAATTTAAAGAATTCTGTTACCCACTTAAAGTGAATGTTGTAAAAATTAGACACATAAATTATTTTATTATAACATTTTATGCAACCGTTTCCGGTTTCTTATATCCAATCAATGGCGACAAAATTTCGGACACCTGATATTGTAAAAAAAATGTTTGACTCTTTTAAACCAGCTTGTTGTTTCTATAAGTAAATATGTAAAATAAATTCGAAATAAAAATCGTTTAGTTTTAATATTGAACAAGCTAAATAAACATTCCAAAATAAGCCACTGTACACCTACTTAAATAAAAATTGCACGGCACTGTACTACGTGCACATTTTTGAAACTTCCATAATATGTGTTATGGGTGGATATATACCTACCAATTTTAAGGAATCTTCAAAATTGTATTATTTTACTTAAAAATGTTTTTGTTTTGTTGTACCTACGTATATCGTACCTACATAATGCCCGCAGGGTTTATATATTCCCATTTTATTGTCTTAGGTATCATCACCTTTATTTGGTTCTAAAAATTTCATCTCTCACCCCCTTTATGATACGAAATAAATACAAAACAAAAAATCTAAAAACAAAGGGGAGCAAAAACACAATTTATTTGGTACTTACCGATTCTGGCGTGCGTATTTTCCATAAGTAAGAGCATAAGTAGAAATCCCGTGTACAAAAGATTTACCGCTTTTGATATGAAATTGCTCCCCACTGTTCTCAAGGACGATGACGATGGCGATGAATATGAAGACAAAGACGTTCTCGTCGTTGTCGACATCGACGATATCCGAATAGAGCTTCGCATTTTTTTTAATATATTTTTTTTTTGTTTATTTTATATTTATAAATATCTTTGAGTGTGTTTTTGAATTATTTTTTTTTTTTATTTTTCTTAGAGGCAGAGAAAAACGAACCCTTTTATGCGTTGGTTCTATCGTTTTGATTACGTGCCATCCATTTAGTATTTCCGCCTCAAACGAGAACGATTTAGTTCGATACTTTTTTTTTTTTTTTTTTTCCTTTTGTATTTCTTTTTTTTTTTATTTTAGAGACCAGCTCTTTTGACTTTTTCACCTTTTATTGAAGTTATTTAGAACTTTTTTTTTCAAAAAAGAAAAAAAAATATGTACCTATGTAATTTCGCCCTTTTTCTCGTTACATTTGTGCGTTGATGTGTGTATACTCCTCGATCAGTTGCCGATGGTTGTTGCTTTTTTTTCTATGCTTTTCTGTGCCACATATGGGATGAAGCATTCAATATAATAGCAACAGAATGTGAATACATTTTTCGATTTCATTTCCACAAACAGAAAGTTATTCAACAAAAAAAAAAAAAACTTCATTCAAATCACAATTTAAGAAAATCTACCCGCAGGGGTTTTGTGGGCCACCTAGGCGTATGTGGAATATTTTTTTTTTTTTTGGTTTATTGCTTTTGCCAGTGGGTAGTTGATTTTGTTTATTAGGGTTTTATTTATATTTTCTGACTTTGATATTTTTTTGTGAAAGTTATCATTTTCATAAGAAATATTTATGCATACTAATATAGTTTTGTACACGCCCTCAAGTGGCAAATAAATAAAGTTTTTAAATGCTCATTTACTTACTCGACCGAAAAAAATTGAGGTGTTGATTTTATTTTTAAAAAAATTTCTGGTTGTTTTCAAAGTCGAGGAAAAGAAATAAACTGTGAAGAATTCCTTGTAACACCAAAAATGTTTTTGGGGAGGGAGGCTTATAACCGATGGAAAAAAAAAGGAGAGATTTTTCCAAAGCACAAAACTCGCGTAGTTCGTTGCGTTCGAGTAAATCATTCACCGACATTCATGATTGGAATTTAAATGTTTGAATTTCGAAGGAGGGATTTTTTTCAACTAACTTCTTGCTTCTTATTCTTAATATAAACTTTTCAAAGAACATTTTTGTATATTTCTTCGTGTGAACATGTTTTTTTTTTTTTATTGCTTCTTCGTTACTTCGCTTTGAAGTTTTCTAATTTCTTATGCCATAAAGTTGAAATTATTATGAAAAGTGTTGTTTTCGCGTTTTTTTTTATTTTTAGCCAAAGAGAGAAATATATTTGTGTAGTATTGCGAATATGTTTATTGTTTCAAAAGTAACCTAAAGTTTTTTCTTTTATTCTTTGAGAAAGCACTCAATTACTATTTTAGTATATACTTTAACGCACACACATACAAAAAAGTAGTCCTTCAATTTGAATCTTAACAGATTTTCACTTAATGTTCCTTTTGTAGATTTTCTCTGCGAAATGCGACAACCAAGGATGAGGATGAGGGGCAAAAAGATGTATCAATCAGAAATTTATATAACTCACAGAAATGAGGATTGTACAAAGAGAGATTGAGAGAGAGTTTTTCTGATTTAATTTGTATACAATTTGTTCCTGCTTTTGAGCCTTTACGCTGATGATTTATATTCTGAAATGAGAGAGAAAAAAAAGAAATTTATATTTAAAAAAAAGGAAAATATTTTTCATACTTGTTTTAATATTTTTTTTTTTGTTTTTGTAATCATTTTTATTTCTTTGATTCAGTTGAATATTTGATTTTTTTTTTTCTTTCTTATTTGAAAAGAGAATAAGGACGAAATTACAAAGATTAAGTGGTCGCATAAATTAAAGAAATACAAAATAAAAGTTGGAGAGAAATAGAAAGAGAGATGTAGTGAGCTTTGATATCTAGAATGAAATTTGTTTACTTTGGGATTTTATATTTTTAAACGATTTTATTTGTTTTTGGAAGGAATTGATTTAAAAAAGATTATAAATTTGTTGAAGTTAGCTTCTAGCAATCATAAATAATGTGTTCGTTCATACTACATTATGGAATATAAAACCATATAAATAGGAAAAATGTAATCTAAAATTTTGATTGATGTATGTTAATGTATTGTACGTAAATTACATAAATAAAAAATATTAAGAACCGCACAAATAAGGTAATGCAATCTCAATTGCTGTTTTTAATTTTCATTTAAAGGGAAGTGCTGGTTATTCTTTTTACATTTTTCATGATTTTGATTGTGCACTCAGACACAGCTAGATATTTCACACACAAATAAAGTGGCATTATTGCAGTCTCGTTCTTCAGAAAAAAAAAAAAAACAAAATAATAGAAAATATTGTTCTTGTTTTTTGGGCACAAATAAATTTTGCAGCAATAATAGGCTTCTTCGTATACAGTGAAAGCTCTAATAAGCAGATACTCATGGTCCACCAATTTTTGTCCGGTTATGAGAACTGTCCGGTTAAAGGAAAGAAATAGAAAAACTTTTTTTTAACTTTATTTTAAATTTGTATTATTAAAAAATGACATCGCTCAAAATATAACGGAACGCGATGAGAAAAGGAAACCATACATTTTCAAAATTATACAAACTTAGTAACTCGGGGAAAGCCCCTAATAAGGTTTCAACATAACATCGCTCTGTCCGGTTATCAGAGTTTATAAAAAATAATCCCTAAATAAAATTATGTGTCCGCGTAAGGGAGGTTTTCTATCTAAAATGAGGCAGAAAAAATGCCCGCGTCCGTTAATGAGAGTGTCCGTTTATAGGAAAGTAATTTGTATGAAAAATTCAAAAAAGTAGTTTGTTTCCGAAAATGTGTCCGTTTAAGGGAATTTTCCGCTTATTGTATATATATCATGCGTCTTTGAAAGGTACGACAGCATCTAACTGATGAGCCTAAATATCGTGCCTGGGCGAAACGCATATATATGTATACAATGGACAAAGTCGCAAAAAAACTTCCAATTGAATTTCATTCAAAGAAATGCCCTTAATTTACAATTTGAATCAACCTAAAAAACTTTCCAAAATACTAACCCCTCCACTTTCTCAGACGTAAACAAAACTTTGAACAACATCATAACCAAATTTATTCTAGTAAATCCGGTGTAGGCTATTTATTGTAATTTGTAACGAACTTCATTTAAAATAGCCCAGAAAACTTAGATAAAAATGCCAAATCTTGAAAAAAAAAAAATTCCAAATACAGTCGATTTCCTCTAAGTCAAACTTCATCTTAGGTTAAATTTCCATCTAATTTGAATTTTTTCACCATATTTTTGTATTTCTCTCAATTTTGCATTCAAATTAGTGAAATTGAAATTTTAGACTTTTTGCTGACATGTAGATTTTTCCTCTGTAAGGTTGGTTTCTTAACGGTTCGTTATTTATTTGAAAGCAGTAGAAATCTACTTTAAAAAGAAAGAAGAAAACAAAAATCTTCCAACTGGAAATAATTTTGATATCCCGTAAAAATTCAACTTAGAGGGATTCGAATGTATTTTCTTAAAAGTAATCTAAATTTGGACCAGGGCTGATTTTTTTTTTTTGTAAATATCTTTGAAACTATCAGGTGGAGATTAAAATTGTAAACCTAATTTAACACAAAAAATTAATATTGAAACACTTTTTTGATACGAATAATGAATTCCGAGAAAAAATGGCGTAAAATGTACAAATGTTGTTAGTTTTTTGTGTATACAATTTTCAGCACTTCCACCGCTACACTATTACCAAATAGACAAAATAGTCCATGTCAAGAAATATTTTACACGAATTTTGTTATTTTAAAAACCGGTTTGCCGTACAAATTTGATTTTTCTGTGTTCACGAAATATTTTTAATTTTTAATCAAACTTAGATTTTTTATAACTACATAATTATTAATAAATTTATAGAAAAAGTTTGAATTTGAAAAAATAAATGTAGTTTTTGATATTTAGCGACGTCATGTATTTAGAAAACAAAAAGTGGGCGTGACAGTAAGTTTTCCTAATTTGGACAGATTGATTCAGATTTTTCTAACCGCAAATGTCAGAATTAGATTTGATGTTTTTGAAAGTTATTCTGAATTATTTCAAACAAATTAAAAGAAACATTGTTTAGAACCAAAAATATGGTTTTTGATTAAACCCCCTTTTTTCAAAAATTTCAGAGATTGTTCTATAGTTGTTTTGAACATCGTTCCATGTTTTTCAGGTTCTATGTTCTCAATTTCAAAAGCTCACTTTTTAAAAAAAAATGTTCGATATTTAAACATTGTTTAAAAAAAAAAATATTTTTAAATAAACCAAAACAATCCAAGAACTTTCAATTTTTATAAAAAACTGTGAAAGGGTGCTGGTCAAAAACGGCTTATTGGATCCGAAATCAAAAATCAATTTTCGAATATTAAATCAAATATTCAATGATTTTGGGAACAAATCGGGAACAAAATGGAACAATTTTCAAAAATAACAAATTAAAAAAAAAGGGAACTCACTTTTTATTATTATTTGATTTATTTCATTTTAAAATTTTATATCTCTTATAAAAACATCCTTTATGCAGGTAAAACTATAACATAATTTTTGAAATCTTATATAATATTTGATCTCACTTACTCCAAAATACAAAACTGTTATTTTTTTCACATTAGAAATGTTTAAACGGAGGCATACAATGTAAAAAAAATCAACAGAATTTCAAAAATATGAAACGCCTAGTAGGCAAAGGGGGGTGAAACGTGAGGGATATAAACAAAATAAACAAAATAATCAAAATAAACAAAATAAACAAAATTATTTCGTTCATGCTTTGTTCTGAGGAAAGAAAATACGAAGAAGTTGATAAAACAAACAGAAAAAAAGGAGAAATGTTCGTAGAAAAAAAATGGGAATGTTTTTGATGATGATTTTTGCGAAATCTGAAAAATACCCGATTTGCGTTTACTTAAATGCTTATATCTTTCGATCCAATTATCCGATTTTCAATATTAAGGTATATAATTAAAGGAAAAATGACTGGCGTGTTAGAGCAAACAAAAATTTTCAAAATTTTATACTAAAAACATGAAAATAAATATCGGACAGATAATTTAATTCAATGAGGAAGTTGATAAAAACAGAAAAGCATTAAAATACTTTCAACCACCAAGGCGAGAGGAATATAGTATTCTATAGCCGGCGGCGGCGGAGTTTGTGCAATAAAAAACCACAATCGTGGCAAATTTGCTTCGCGTCGGAAAAAAAATGCTAAATGTTCATATGTACCTAAATTTTTAGTCGGTATAATAATTGTAAAGATACATTGTGTTTGGTTTGGCTTGCTTATAACTTCGGTTTAAGGTCTTAAAATTAAGCTAGAATATTGGACTACATTTTTTGTATTATATCATTGCACAGTCACATAAAACTATACTTATATGAAAAACCTTACAAAAATTTAATACAAAACAATAATTTTTTAAACCACATGTATTTGACCCTTTTTAGGAAAGTTATGATGTTGGTACCTATGTTCAGAAAAGTTGCTCAACATTTAAATTTGACATTCAATGTGCATACATAAATACATAAATGCTTTTTTCATTTCTAATGTTCCTCAACTATGCTGGAATGGCAAATCGGGTAAATTTTTCTAGACTTATTTTTTTAAGTAAAAAAATCTAACTCAAAGCCAAAACAAATTAAAGCTAACTCATCATCTACTATAAGTCCTTTCTGTTTTATTTTTGACTACTAAATAATCTTATGATGTAATTCACAATTTCTTTCCTAACCTTAGTTACTCGTTTAGCCTTATTTTAGAATTAATTATGTTCGTGAGGTAAATTTACAAGGAGTCAGAAGTGAGATGGTTGGTTCATTTTTTGACAAAAACAAATAACAAAGTTTTGTGGTTTCCTTGATTTTATTCTTTTTAACTTTATTTTATATTGTTTCTATGGAAATAATTGATCTGAAAATGTTTTTGATGTTGTTGATGTCCATGAAAAGTTTATGAGTAGGTGTCTATAAAATACAAATCAAATGATTTTATACATTTTTCAATTTTGAATTTATTTAAGAATTTTGATTTCATAAATTACTATGATGATACATAAAATTCAACAAAATATGTATAATATTTATGTATTAATATTTTTTTTTTTGTTAAATATTTATTTATCTTTATATGTATGTATGTAATAATAATCAGGTATTCAAAATTACAATCATTGACATCTTGTGAAATTATTACTTTCTACAATATTTTAGAATTTCTGAAGTATAACAAGGTTTAGAACAACACTCATGTGCAATGCCTTCCCTCCTGCGGCGAATCTGAGCAATTCCATTTTTTTCCATATTTGTTAAGAATGGATCCATATCAAAATTCAAAGCAAAATTATTGAAGTCATCTTCAGTGTTTTCGTTGTTTAAGTCTTCTTCATCGATGTTATCTGAGGAATGCATGTTTTTTTTTTGTTGGATTAATTCATAGAAAGAAATATATACATATGTACTTACAGAAGCTCCTTTTTGTATTAGGATGTCCATTTAAACCATTTGTACATATCAATTCTATAACGGCTCGTAGATCATGACCACAAAACTTTTGTTGGCCAACTGAAAGATTTACCACTGCCAGGCAAACAACAAACAAGAGCATACCCCTTATTCCAGAATAGATCTTTGAATTTGTCATTTTGTCTTATAAGGGTTATAAAAGAGCTCCGGTTGTATTGAGATGTTGTAGTTGCTGATACCACAGAGGCTCTAACGTATAATGATACGTTTTGCTTTATTGCAGCTCTTTATAAATAATTCGTAACTGTGAGGCATTTCAATGTTTAAATAAAAAAAATATCACAAAACTATATAGGTAGACAGACGCAGGTTTAACATGTACATATACTATACAAGTGCGATCAAATTTTATTTCATGCTGACAAGTTGTGTGTGCTCATTTGTCCCATTAATTATGCAAATTTAATTTTACCCCTGTCTTTACCTAATTTATGCACAGGTTTTCTCAAACACAATGAATTTCAAAACTCAAGTTTACTTAGTTTGTGTCTGGAGGCTGTGTTGAACGCACCAAAAGTCTTATAGTATTTATACAAAGGGTGCGTTATATCTTTGTTAAATTTTATGTTATTCTAATGTAATCGGTTTACCTTTGAAAAGTGTATTTAAATCTTAGATAGATATATGGTAAAGATAAAACTTGGGGGCTTTTTAAGTTATTTATTATTTAAACATCCAAATTTACAAATTCCAGTGTGATTTTGAATCAAAAAAAAAAAGGATGTCTCAATTTGTGTAGATTTGAAAATTTTGTGGTTTTTGTGGTCCCTTTGATCTATAATTTTATTAATTATTATTTGTGTTGATTGGTTTTAATTTTGGTAGCTTAACATTGTCATAATTTTTTTCTACAAAGATTTGTAATTAAAAAAAAAAATATTTACCTATAAAAAAATTGGTTTGTTACACTAAATGTTTTATGTTATTAATTTTTAAATTTTTTCTTTTGGGAAATATGTACATAATTTATTCATTAAAATTTTTTTTATTATTTGCTTGACACATAAGTTTAAAAAGAGTCATTAGCAATTTTTCGTTAAAAAGAATTGTAAACTTTGTATTTTATATTAAGTACCTATGTTGTTTTTCAGAGCATGTGTTGGTGTGTTTTAGATATATTATATTTGTCACACTCGTAACAATAATATTTAGGTAGGTATATGTTTTATTACTTTTAAAATAAAAACAAAATATGTAATTTGAATTTTAAATTGTAAGTACCTACCTTCAACTGAAAATAAAATATCATGTGTAACATTTTGAAATTTCAAAATACATATATGTATATTTTTTCTCTTTTTCAAGTCATTTTCAACTTCGATGTTTCTAGAGATAAAGATTTTACTGTGCATGGACATAACTCCAAGGGTATCATCTCATTTAATTTATTTTTTACATTTTAATCCACTAACTGAGTCGCATAAACTTGCTCTATATTGTACACCCACTTTGTGGCTTTAGGACCTGAATATTGTAATTCTATATTGATCTGATTCCAAAAAAAAAAAAAAAAATTACTTATGAGAACCTATATTTTATGACACCTGCCAAAATCATAGTTTAGTTGAAGACAGTATTGTAGTGCACAAAAATAAATAATATAAGACCGTATTGGGCATTTACATGAAACGTATAGTTTAGGTATACTGAACAATTGTTAAAAAATCCATATCCAGTGAAAGCTCTAACTGTCCGGTTGGGGGAAAGAAATAGAAAAACTTTACTTTTTTTTTAACTTCATTTAAATTTCTATTATTAAAAAATGACATCACTCAAAATATAACGGAACGCGATGAAAAAAGGGAACCGTACACTCTCAAAATTACACCAACTTAGGTACTTGAGAAATCCCCTAATAAGCATTCAACATAACATCGCTAGTTCCCGTTTTTAGAACTTCGCGTCCGGTTATCGGAAATTTTCTATGGATTTGCTTACGTATTAAAAATAAATCAGAAACTATACTTAGTTGGAAGCTTTTGATTTTTTTTTTTCTGTTTCATTTGTTGATAAAAAATACTCTCTAAATAAAATTGTGTGTCCGCGTATGGGAGGTTTTCTACCTATTGGTTACCTATAAGAATAATTTTTGTTTAAAATCCTAGTAGATATTGTTTTTTTTTTTTTTAATCAACGCTGGATGCCAACTTTATTCAAAATTGACTAAATAGTTTTCGAAATACATACCTACATAATAAGTTTTCAAAAAAATGGAAAAAAATATAGGTATTCTACATAAGAATTCAAAATTAATTGAACCGTTTTTGATAAAATGTAAGATTTAAAACCATTTCCTGGGTCTTTTTTCAAAATGATAACCCTAAAAAAATTTAAAAAAAAAATGTTTTTGAGAAAAATAAGATTTCCATTAAATTACCTACTTTAAAAAATTCTATGGTAGGCACTGTTTTTTTTTTTTTGTGTTCTTAAAGCAATACAAAAAAATGTGTCTGGAAAATGCCGAAAAACTCAAGCTAACGAGTTTTAAGAAACTCGACATACCCGTTTACGATGCATCTGGACAAATGGATGGAATTTTTACACCAAATTTTTTCGACTATCAAATTTGTACATATGTAACTTTCATTGAAATTTTAATTTTAAGTTTTGAGGCAAATAAAAGGCGTAATCCGTGATAATTTTGATGCCAATATAAAGCCGATGACTCAATTATTATTTCTAGTCTAAAAAATATTTCATTTTGGCCCAGCCTTTCACATGAAATCATTTTATGTGAAGAGTTAAGCAAGAGCTTTTTATTGGCGTCAAAATAATCACTGATTATGTGTCTCAAAATAACATTAAAATTTTGAATTATCGTTTTCTATGAAAACTACCTATGTATATGTGGCACCTAAAAAAGAAACACATTTTTATCGTAGTATCAAATTAATTAATTTTCCTTGAAGAAGTATTTTCTATTTTGTGTTCGAATAATTAAAAAAATTGAGTATTATTGTCTGGAACTAGCCTCGTTAAATTTTTAGTTGTTCTATACACTTTGGGGCAAGTATTGGTTTTGTGTACAAAATAATTTCAAGGTTGTAATATAGATTAACACTCAGATGATGAACCCACGAACAAGTAGGTTTCGGCATATACCCTTAGTCGGTATCTGCATCCGTACTACCATAGAGTAGATATCTACGTATATTATCTAGAGCAGGGATTCTCAAAGTGGTCCCTATCGACCCCTTGGGGTCAAAATCGGTTTCCCAGGGGTCAACATAAACGAAAACTGATTTTGGGTATCGATAAAGTCTAAAAATCGACACCTATTAATTAACACAAGTTCTTATTTGAAACGTTAAAGATACTGTATAAGTTGTGTTACGTGTTCCAGTTGTTATAACAATGACTTCTATTTTAGTAGAAAGTATCATTGTTGTACTTTTAAAAAACTCAACAAGTCGATAAGCGTGCAGAAGTTCGAACAAGATAAATAATTCGGCAAGTCAATATGCGTGGACAAGTTTGTGTTCGAGCGTACAAGTCTTTCAGACACGTTTTTACTATTTGACTATATTTACTGAATTTTGATTTTTTTTTTTTTAATTTTGATGAGAAAATAATGTCAAGTTTAGGTACTCACTATACCCACAGCAAAATTTTCAAATTGGTAAGTATTTTGTATCAATAGAAAAAAAAACTAGATATAGGATTTTTAAAGTAATTTCGCTATGGGGGTCTGAGGTTTCAGTTCATTTTGGATAAGGGGTCTTTAGTTTGGGAATCCCTGATCTAGAGAAACTTAAGGTGTTTGTTCTCTTTCATCCTACAAGCTGTTGGTTCACTGATGTGCATTTTAAATGGGCCCCAAACCCACATTATACTTTAAAAAAATATCAGACACGTTTTGTTACCCCTTTGTTGTGCCAGAAGCAACAAAAAATGATATTTATTATAATTTACATGAAAAAGGGTAACAAAGCGTGACTACTATTTTTTAAAGTATATTGTGGGTTTGGCTCCCATTTAAAATGCAATAAGTCAACTATTCACACTGATTCACCAATATGAAATTAAAGAGAGAATTAAGAAAGTTTACGCTTACCAACTTCATATAAAATTTGCGGTTGTTTCAAGCAAGAGGGGTACCAGTCAGTTCTCTAGATAATTAACGTCCTCTATTCGTACTACTGTGCGTTGCTTTTAATAATTTTTAAAAGACATTAAAAAAAAATCAAATAAAAAATTAATTTTTCCAGAATTTCTGACTAACGTTTTTTTGTTAAATTCTTGCTACATTAAATTTTTAAACTCAAAAAAATTTCGTGCGATTGAGTTGTGCCATATTTTATTTTAAGGCAGAAAAAGGCTTCCCTTGTTTTGGTAGGTAGGTAGATTTACAAAATAAAGCTTCTCACAAAAAACTAAGTCAAACATTTTTGAATTAATTAAATTTATAACTTTTGTATATTTATTATTTACATATCTAAGCGTATAAATATAGTTAATCACTCGAACGGTAGGTACAGTCCTTACAGAGAAAAAAAAAAAAAAAAAAACTAAACATTAATTCTATTTTAGATGTAAACTTTTTTGGCATGTCTTATATATTTTAACAAACAAATTGTTTTCCAATTAAGGGAAAACAAATTTAAACTCCGTGCGCATAATTTGTTGTTTTTGTTCTTAACTTTGACTAGGTAGTTCATTTTATTTTGAAGTCACAATATTGCAGTTAAAACAAACAACAAGCCAAAACATTCAAACCAAAGCCTAATAACATAAACATTATATGGAATATACAAACATATTATACATAAGTAGGTATAGGGCAGAAGGGGTTTTGTAGAAGAGTTAGGTCAGTTTTTAGACGAACTTTTGCTGGCAACGAACTAATGTATGTTGTAGGTATGTACCTACTTACTTCTCTTATGTCCGTTGAAAGTTTTGTAAAATTAAATTTATTTCACATCACAATAGCCATAGAAATGGTCCTGTACAAGTTTCATCCCCATATATGTATATGTGTATAAATCTCCTTATTTTGTGATGAGGTCCTGTTTAGTTTTAAAGTAAAAGTAACACGTACATATGCATATACAGACATACATCTATGCTATGTGGAATAAAATTTAAAATACAACACTCCCTCTCTCCAAAGTCCTCATTGTTCTGTATTCTCATTTCAACTCAAAGTCGGACATGGTGTGGTTTTAAACTTTCACACACTCCAACACCAATTCCCATCATATTGTTATATGGAACAGGAAATGCACACACAACAAAACAAAAATAAAAAAAAAAAAACACAAAAAAAACGGGACAGGATACACTTCGGACGAACAGAACATTCGTCTTATGCTAAATACCAAACATAAACCACTTGTGGGTCGTTTGCAATATAGTGAGTGATGGAGCGGCAAACAGAGAAAGAGAGAGAAAAAGAGAGGGAGAGAGAGAAAAAGCGAGGACGGAGGTTGGAAGGAAGGCGGCGAAGGAGGCCATAGGAGAGTGGCAATTTTGCCTCGAGTCCTGAACTGGATAAAACCATAAAAGTACTTCACCAACAATTTCAACAATAAAAGTTAGACTGACTTACTTTTGTTCCAATTTTCTGTAGTTTGCAAAAACGAAATTAATGAATCCACTTTAGTGTGTTGTGTATGTAGATACGACGCGTCTTGTACAGCGTCATAGGTACACGAGTATAGAGAGAGCACTTTAGAAAATGTCCTTGATGGCTAGGATGGAATAATTTGGTTTTATTTGAGAATTTAATGTTTGAGAGATGGTACAAATGTACATATATGTTAATAAAATTCACAACCAGATCGTATGAACTTGCTCTTGTGGTTAAAAAAATATAACATTGTTAAATATACACATTGAAAATGTATGACTGCTTTTAGACGACTGCAATTTTTATCCGCAATTCTCTTTTGGGTTTCATTCCGATTGCAGCATCCATTTAAACGCTGCAAATTTTAATAGCTGCAATTTTTGTTAAATTAGAAGGAAATATATCTCCACACTCTTTACTCCACTTATATGTGTCAAACAATAGGAAAAAGCACAAAGAAGAAAGAGCGACAACTCTGCAATTATTTCAACCTCTGCAACTTTGTCTACCTCGGACACCGCATACGTCCCCCGCCTACGTGCTAAAAAATTGCATTGCAGCGTAATTGCAGCATTTAAAAGCAGTCTATGTTATTAATTGCTATATAGGGTGGTAGTATTTTTAACGAGAAAAAAAAACATTGATTATTTTTATTATTATATATATATTATATATTAATTATATTAAATCATATTTTTGTCAGGCGAACTTTTTCGACAAAACAATAATTGATATGTAGTTCTATTTTAATTATGCTTTGAGAAGTTTAATAAGAGAATTTTATCTTGAGAGCTTTCAAAACTAAATTGAAAAAAATCAACATCGTTGTAATGTAGCTTCTATCTTGAGATGATCTAAAACAGAAATCTGAATTTTCTTAAATTAAAATAGAAGCTGTGAAAAAACATATTTTTTCTGACTTTTCTCATAATCGTTGTGTTATTTTTGATTAAAACCTCGATTTTTGTTTTGTTTTACACGAAACCAATACTTACCCTATAGATCAACTCAAAATAAGTTCAAAATAAAAGTATATTGCTTTAATAATATAAAGAAGGTTCTAAAGGTAAGTGTAAATAAAAAAGTAGGTATACCACGAAGTAACATAATATTCGTTAAGGTGACAATAAGGTAGCTTAGTTTCGGGATTTTTACCTTTTTTTTTTTAAACAACCTGCTTATAAATATTACGATAGTCGTGCTTGCTTTCGAAAAGAGAAAACATATAAGCATTTTTACTTGTGATTAAGCAGGGTGTTTCGCATAAGATACTACAAATGGCTAGAATGTGTAGGTTGGGTCCGTGAAGGCAAGAAACAAAATTTTTAAGGAAGAGATGTTTAAAATAGAAAACAAATTATTAAAACTCAATGGCAAGACTTACAATGTTATTTTATACTTTATTTCATATTTTAATTAAATTGTTTAAGTGAATAGTTTTCGAAAAATTATTTTGATCCAACTGATTTTGTTTAAAATTTTTTTTATAGAAGTTTTGGTTTAAATTTTCATTGCCCTTATTAATTTTAAGTCAAACACTAAAAACCATATGCTCAAATAATTGAGGTCCGTCAAGCTGGATACACCACAACTGAATTTCAAAATTTTAATGATGCAGGAATTAGGTGCTAATTTAGTGCTAATTTAGTACTGCAATCCTGTGGTGTTTCTATCTTGACGTCAAGCTGGGAACACCGCAAGTTTGAAGGGTAAGGGAAGGAATTTATTAATTTGGAGTTTCGCCAGATAAGGAGCACCAAAATAGCACTTAAATCCTTCAATATTAGTTTCTTCAAATTTGAATGTGGTGTTCCTATAGCTTCACGTCAAGCTGGGAACACCAAAGGTAAGGGATTTAAGTTCCAAGCTAGGATTGCGGTACTAAATTAGCACTTAGTTCCTGCATCATTAGAATTTGGAATTCAGTTGTGGTGTTTCCAGCATGACACGTTTTTTTTTTTTCATTTTCAAATTTTTTTTTACAGAAATTGATGAAAATCTTATTTTCGAAACGTTCCCACACCTTAAAATAAAAATATCTGTAATTTTATCACAAATAGGCAACCATTTAATACAAAATATTCAGAAAAATGGTTACAGATGGTAGGTGTAAATAGTAATTATTAATAATAATAGTAATGTTAATAATTCGAAAAAAAGATTAAGTCGATTTTTATTAAATTTGGAAGCCTGCATTTTTTTTAACATTATCTAGCAGATCATTAACCAAAAATAAAAGTATTTCACAGCATACCACTAAGGAAAATCCTATTTTTCTCAATAACGACTCCTACAATTTTAATTAATTAAGGGTGTTTTTTTTAGAGGTATAGAACTTTGAGTTCACAATACTATTTTAACTGGCGGCCATTTTGTCAGCTGACAAGTGATTTATTTTTAGTTTGGTTTGGCATTTCAACATAAATAGACTGACGCCTGAACAACGCATGCAAAATGTTGTGACTGGGCTTTTGGAAAAAGGTTGCTGTTGATCCCGATTTTTACAAAAAAATTTTGTTCAGCGATGATGCTCATTTTTGGTTGAATGGATACGTCAATAAGCAGAACTGCCGGATTTAGAGTGCAGATAATCCTCAAGCTATTGTTGAGACGCTGTTACATTAAGAAAAACTGACAGTTTGGTGTGCTTTATGGGTTGGTGGAATAATTGGTCCGTACTTATTTAAAAAGGATGCTGGCCAGAACGTTACAGTCAATGATGACCGCTATAGAGCCATGATTACTGACTTTTTCGTTCATCAATTGAACAACCATCATGTGCAGGAGCTGTGGTTTCAACAAGACGGCGCAACATGTCACACAGCTCGTGAAACAATTTATTTATTGAAGGAAACGTTTCATAACCGCATAGTTTCACGTTATGGACCCGTGAATTGGCCTCCAAGATCGTGCGATTTAACGCCGCTTGACTATTTTCTGTGGGGATATGTGAAGTCGCTAGTCTACGCCGATAAGCCCGAAACGATTGACCACTTGCAGGACAACATTCGCCGCGTTTTTGCCGATATACGGCCACAAATATTGGAAAAAGTCATCCAAATTTGGACCTTAGACTACGTCCGAGCCAGCCGTGGCAGTCATATGCCAGAAATCATATTTAAATTACTATAATGTCAGAAGAACGAATGTTTTATTAATCCTC
Source organism: Epistrophe eligans (assembly GCA_951394125.1). Lineage (NCBI taxonomy): Eukaryota > Metazoa > Arthropoda > Insecta > Diptera > Syrphidae > Epistrophe > Epistrophe eligans. The sequence goes on along the minus strand of OX596029.1, from coordinate 33,616,708 downwards.
TATTAACGGTTTCTCTTTTTTTTCGACTAGATATATCGTTAATCTATAAAACTAATTTAAATTAAATTTTGTATACAAGTTCTAATAAGTTTAAATAATGTCGGATATCAAAATATTCATAAAAATGAAATTTTGAACTTTTAAGAATTAAATTTTGAATTTTTAAAAATCAAATTTTGAATTTTTAAAAATAAAATTTTGAATTTTTAAAAATTAAATTTTGAATTTTTAAAAATTAAATTTTGAATTTTTAAAAATTAAATTTTGAATTTTTAAAAATCAATTTTTTTTTTGGAAAATTCAATATTTCGAAAATAAATACTAAAAAATTGCGAACAATTTTTTTTTTTCAAATGTTTTTTTTTTTTTTTGAAAAATCATTTATATATTTCCAGTTATTTTTAAAATTTTGTTCTCATAAATAAGATTTTATTGAATAAATCAGATGGTGTACCTACATCACGTTGTTGTCAAACCAATTAGAAGAGATATGTAGGTAGGTATAATAAATTTATTTTTAATAATTTCTACTATACCTATATATGTATATATATGTATACATATATTGATTTTTTAAAAATTTTTTTTAGTTTAAAATTTAAGTTTAACGCATGCATTCCGCGGTGCTATATTTTTCATTTTTGTGTACTCACAAATACTTAAATTTAGCTACGATTATGGCAGGTAGCATAAAATATGGGCTGCCATAAATAATAATTTATTTCTTTTAAAATCAGATGAATATTGTTCAAAAATATTCGGACTTTAAAACCACAATACGATTGTTTAGAGCAAGTTTGTCTAACCCAACTGTGCATTTTATTCATAACGCAACAATGGAGTTGCGGAAGAAGTATCAGCCACACAAAAATTAAACAAAATTTAGTATGTATTTGTAACTAGAACGCAGTCTCCCTTTATTTGTGGTTTACCCACTTTTTCTATTTAACATAAAATCAGCACTTTTTAGTTTAATATTTATTTATTTGAATGTGTATGTTTTTTTTTTGATTATAGCTTAATCCTTTAATAGGTTATCAGATTATTAATTACAAATTTGATATTAATTTAAAAGCTATTTTAAATTCAAAAACTCTTTTCCTCTTCAATGGCAGATTATTAAAACTGTTGATAATAATTAGGCATTATAACATTATTTTTAGGTATCATTTTTGTTTTGTTTTTCTATTTGGTTTGGCGGCGACGACGACGACGCACGGCGAGTGTTATGTGGTAGAATGGCAGTGGTTTTTAACCCGAACATAACAACGGTGGCAATAAAACATGCATACATACAAATATATCTATTGTTCTACCCAATTTACCACCGCACGCACCGCACACATGCTTTTTAAATAATTTTTGTTTTTTTACTCGGTTTATATCGTTTTTAAGGTTTGGAATGGGTTAAAACCATTTAATTGGCGGTTACCCACATGAGAAGAAAAAAAAACACAAATTTTCGCAAATTCTTTATAAAATCCTTGATTATAAATAGGGTGGTTTTGACTTTAAACAGTATTTAAGCTAGAACGTATTCAAAACACCGTTTTAAAGTGTCTTTTTCTACATTGCCAGATTAGTCTAGTCTTTATTCTATCTTCCGACATGGGTTAAATTGAAAAGACGCAAAAAGTCTTATGTAGTTAATTGAAATTAATCATTATTTATGAATTCAGGATTCTATTAAAGTTGTATCTATTTTCTGATAAGCCATCCGTTTAAATAAAATATATTTAATAAAGGACTTGAAAAAAAAGAACACTCTTCTGAAATACCCTGTATCTAGCTAGACATGATTAAAGTAGGTATAAGGTACTTTCCTATTTGTAAATATGTGTATGCAGTAGGTAGGTATAATTAGAAGAAGGATATATGATGATTCTCAAAAGTTGTGAATTCCAAATTTGTACAGATATTTTAATTAAGAGGTTTTAAACAAAAACAGGCAAAAATCATGTAAAATATAATATGATCTCATTTTCATAAAACACAACGCACATACCTACATATATATTTAAGGCAAATGTCACAGGCATAATTTAATATTTCTTCAAGCACGCAAAGGGTTGACATTCAAATTTTGTTATACATTTTGTGTTCATATGATGTGTACCTATGTTTGTAGGTTTTTTTGTTTTTTGTTTTTTTTTTTTTTCACTTTGTGTGTGTTATTTTTATAAATCGTCCTTGTTACCACAAATGATAGACTTTCACAAAAAGCAAACAAAAAAAAAAACACACACACAAGAGATATATATTATGTCACATGTCAAAAGAATAGGGATATTTTTCTCGTACCCTTTTATTTATTATACTCATGTTGGTTTTGATATATAACTTCATTTATACCTAAACGTGTATAAGAAATTCGTTCAAAAAAAATAAAATAATAATAATGAAAAAAAAAAAAAAAAAAAATGAGAAACATATTGATCCTTTGATGCGAGGAATTTTGTGGGTAAACGTATATCACAGATGTGGAATAAAATTATTGAATTTTATTTTGAAATTCTCATAATACCTACATATACATAAAAAAAAATAAAAAAAATATTTGATGTTTCTTATTTTTTTCTTTATATTTTGAATTTTCTTATGAGTAGGTAGATATAGTATTAGGAGTAGGTTAGGTAGGTATAGGTATACTAACATCTGATATGAGAAAAGATAGGTAAATACGCAAGGATTCTTATTATTATTATTATAAAATCTAGGAAATGAATCAAAAATGTCGGTTTTTTTTCCGGCCATCTTTTCAAATAGGCAAACATACACGACAACCACCACGACCGACGACGCACAGCACACATATGGGACATGGATTTAGATTGAAATAGCGAAAAATGTTGTTTTGTTTTTTTTTTTGAGTTAAATTTATGTGTTTTTGTCATGGAACCATTTGTTTTCTGTGTAACGAGTTAATCAAATTTTTGTTATTTCTCTGTTTTTTTTTTTTATTTGATAATATTGGATGATACATTGATTTGAAAACCAACATATTGGCAAATTAATATTGGAGACAAGTTATGTACCTTTTATTGAAGAAAGATAGATGACAATAAATTGTGAATGGTTAGAATCTGGTTAGTCAGAGTAGGATTAGTTCGAAAGTAAATAAGAATGGCCCTTAAGCCTCGTGTAGTGCTGCGTTACTCTTAGCTATGTTTGCTTTAAATGTCACAACCACTTTTATTATATTTGAAATTTGTTCTTATTTAAAAACTATTGATGATTTTTGTTATTTTGATCGCTTTAATATAATTTATGTAACTGATTTGATTGAAAATCCATCCACCGTCACGTAGACTTTTTTTCTAAGTTTATATAAATATTTAAAATTAATAAAATGATAATTGATAAATGATAAACAATGATATTTTGATATTTTTGGAAATCCGCCCTTTGCCACTCCCTCTTTTTTTAAAAGTGTATATCTTTGTAAGTATGTCACATCAATCAATAAATCAGTTATTATTTTTATGTTAAGCACTTTTGAACCTTAGGTACGCATAATATTTTTATGTTTTTTTTTTTCAAAATTCACCCTCCACCACGCCCATTTTTCTATATATGTAACTATGAATTTACTTAACAGCGTCACTAAAAACCTTTAATTTTTATTTTTTTTGTAAATGTGGACGTTCTAAGTAAGGAATAATATGCATATATTTTCCCGCCCATTGCCACGCTCATCAATGCATAAAAAAAACGAAATTCCTTTGGTTGAATCTATATTATTAGTAACCACTTGATCAATTTGTATGAAATTTTCAATTATAAGTTATCTTAAACTTAAGACTTGGGTTATGGGTTATTTTTGTCCACCTACTATCTACCACGCCAAATTTTTATATTTGGCGTCATTAGCAGTCTAAACATTTGAATCTAAGTTAAATTTATCTTAAACTTTGTGCTTTTTAATTCTGCCTACTGCATATTGTAAAGGCGCCCACTGCCACCCCCACTTCTTTTACTTAACAAAATTACTAGAAACATTTAATTGTATATTTTAAAAACTGTACATTTTTAAACTGAACATTGTAGAACCTAAGATACAATATCAACATATTTTCGCGCCCACTGCTATACGCCCATCAATGTATTGCATAATTTTTATATAGGTTTTTAAGTTTTAAAACTAAAAATATCTTGGACCTAAATCTTCAAATGCTTAAATTTGTTTGAAATCCGACCATTTTTTATATGTTCCTTCTTTCCTTTTATGTAACTTTCCTAAGAAATTTAAATTTTTTAGATAAGTTTTCTTTAATGTTAAACATGAGTTAATTATAATTATTCTGGTAATAAGTTAATATCTAGGTATTGCCACGCCCATTTTTTTATGTGAATTTTCAAACATGTCCATCGACTCCAGAAAGTGGACGATGTTCAGGTATATACATACATAACTAAGATATTTATTAAGCTTTTCTATAAAGTTGAAATTTTAAAGTTGAAATATCTTTAGAAATCCACCTTGAATCTTAAATATTATATAAAATTAAACTAAGCCAAAAAATAAAATAAAATTCGACTTTTCTTTGAATTAATGAAAAAATTTATTATTTTTAAATTTTGTACGCATCTTTGTTCAATATTTCGACAAAAAGACAGAAAAACACGAGAAGTCACGATAAGAGACGAAAAGCTGTAGGAAATAACGCCAGAGCAAAAAGTTTTCAAATTGTTATTAGACTAAGAGCCCACACCTACATATAATAGTAGATAATATTTCAGTGCATCTGACAGACAAGCAGCCCCCATGGAAAAAGTCTTGGATTTCCATATTTGTTATTAAAGGGGAAGCTTCTGTCAATGAGAACATATTTCTAAATTATTCCACAATTTATTTAGAAACGGGTTTCATACTCATCTTTAGGTTCGTCTTGGATGCAGAAAGCCCCACCCAAGATGTATTGGACCCCCATTGTTATATCTAGGGCGATCAGATCTTTTATTAAATATTTTGTTTAAGTTGCTACTTATACTTTTTATCTTGCCCTCCAAAACAAAATGCATTTTCAATGTACCGTTGGTTGTTTTTTTTCGATATTAATATCTGTCTTGCGCAGTTTTCATTTTGTCCGTATTTTGTTCTGATTTGAAATTTCGAACAAAAAACAAATCTGACGGTTTTTCCAAAATTAATTTTTGGCCTATTTTCCTCTGACGTTGTTTCCAGGAATTAAAAAACTCTGAACAAATTCTTGTTGTATTTTTATTTCTCATTTTAGGCTTATGTTTCTTGTTTCCCAAAAAAAGAAAAAAAAATGCAAAAAAAAAATTTTACTAAAAAAAAATTTTCTAATGTTATTATGAGTCGAACATAAAATTTTGGTTATTATCTAACTTTTAAATCTTTTACAACAAATTTTAGACTTTATTGAATTCATTTATTTTTGCAAAAATATTTTTGGCAGAGCTGCTGAAGTTTGGACCTGCCTGATGGTGAATTAACATAGGTACAAATTCCATTGAAATATATTTTGGAAATTTTTCTTAAAATATTTCCGTTATAATTTGGAGGCTACATTACCAATGTCTTCTTTGTTTTAAGGGTTTTTCCTTTGGTTTTACCTCCTTACAAAGACGACGCGACGACGAAATGAGACTCAGTTAAATCAGACTAAATTTTTTTGATTTCGACAGGATAAAGGCTTACAAAAGTGTAGTTGAAATCGATGAACATGGTGATGAAGAATATGCCCCAAAGAGATATCTACAAGTCCCACTTTCCCACAAATTTAAGATCAAAGATGACGTGACCTTAATTTTTTTTTTTTTGACATCATGTGATCTTTTTCGAAGACAGCTTAAGGCAAGCTATAGCGACTAAAGATAGTTGGAAGTCCCAGTAAATGAATAGGTTTTCTTTCGAAAATTGAATCAATTTAAACTTATAGCTTCTGTATATTTATTTCCAACCAACAGCACTCAATCTGACATTTTCATGATAGATAACTAAAAAAAAATATGTATAGATACTGCTACAACTCTTAAGAACTTTGTCCAGAAAACTTGTAATATTTTGGAAAGCAAGTCTACATGGATCATTAAATTTCTCCGATTTAGCTATAATATTAAAGCTGCTACAAAAAAAAAAACATTCATAAACTATGCACCTTCATTGTCTCTATTCATCTTGGTTATCCTACAGAATTTTAGTTTGCAAAAAGTTCCTGTAGCTATTTTTTATGAAAACTACCTTTTTTGTTTTCTTCCATAAGGTAATCGATCTTTCGATTTTTTTGGACCTACATATATGTACCTATCTACGTTTAGTGATGCGCACATTTATTGCACATACAAACAAAAAAAAAACTTTGTTCGTATACTTAGAAATAAATAAACTTAAATCAGCACTAAGCAAGGAGGGTAGAAAAGAAAGCAACTTTCTCCAAAGTATGTAATTCACTTCCCCCCCAAAAAAAAAAAAATAGAAAAAGTGTATAAGCTTTTCGAATAAAAAATAGTGCGGTGAACTGCGATGGTTGCAAAACAATGAAGAATATATAAATTCTTTCCCAACAATATACATATATTTATATACCAAGGTGGTTCAGTTCAGTCAGTAATTCAGGTAAGTACCTACAACAAACTTTTGGTAAAATATGATAAATATCTTGTGTTGCCAAGTTATAGTGACTTAAACATCAATGGGTAAACTTTAACAAAAGCATCATAGCTTTTTCCCAAATTAAATACAAAAAAATAAACCTCTGAATTCTTACTTGATTTTTTTCTTGTTTTTTTGTCTTCCTCAGACTCCCTCTCTCTCTGCCCTCTGACAGAATTTGTTTAAGCTTTCGTTAAAACCTCAACCAATTTCGGTCCATCTGAATATAAAGAGAATGCATTAAGGATAAAATTTTATTTCTTCGTAATTTTTTTTTTCTCGACTTGAATATAAAATCCCTCTCTCCCTCTCTATATACAATCAGATATGTTAAAATATTCTTAGGATAGAAAAAGAAAGAAACAGAAAAAAAAAAATAAATTATAATAAAAGCAAAATACACTTTAAAAGACTTTTGAAAAAATAAAAAAAAAAATAGGATATACGGGAAAAAAATTAAAAGGAACCCCAACAAGAGCAAAACTCAGGGCAGGTTTTTAAAAAAATGAAAAAAAAAAAAAAAAAAAAACGCCAACCTAACCAACCGCACCAGGAAAAGAAGGACACTACCACTAACACAAGACGACCGACCATCATATAGCTCCTGGCTCCTGCTCCTGCAACTGCTCGCTCAGGATATAGGAAGAGCAGCTGTTGGCATTAATTCGTTTTTCCCATGACGAAGAAATCTCAAAGAAACAATCCTCGCGGTGATATGAAATTAAATGAAGACAGGTGATGTCAAAGGGGAGAGAGAACCCACCATACCAACTTCAGGAGCAGGATTTCATCTCCGTGTATATCGTTATGCCCTCTCGTTGCTGTGACAGGGTATAAATTAAAGTAGATGATTTAATTTTTTAATATTTTTTTTTTCTGTTTTTTTTTTTTTTTTTTTTTTTTTCTAGGAAAAAGAAAAATAATAAACATGACGTCTAGTTTTTCTCTCTAAAAAAGAAAACATAATTATGGCTAAAATTATGTTGGAATTTATCACAAAGCTTAATTAAATGCAAAAGGATATGATTTGTTAGCTTTTCTGGTGCAGTATCAACGGTATAAAAGAACGACCAGTGGAAGGTATGCGTTGTAAAAGTTTTACACATCAGGTGAGGAGAGAGCTGTTTTTTTTTTTTAGAATTTTAATCGCCACAGTTAAGATAAGTATCCACCGACAGTAGAGCAAAACAATACTGAAATTAACAGGAAAAATAGCCCAGAATTTAATAGTTAAAGTCTAAATGCTGATTTATTTATATGTTTATTTATTTATTAACTTATTATTTATTTATTTATTTTTTCTTGAATTTAATGAAATTATTATTTGCTTTTGATTATTTATATATACAAATAATTGTATACCAACCTGGTAATTCCCTAGTTTTTAAGTTTTTATCTAGTCATTTATTTTTTGTTTTATACTAAATACATTTAAATCCAAATTAAATGAAGGTTTTTTAACATAGTTTTCCTTCGAATGTAATCTTCACTTCCAAATTAATTGTATATTATAAAATTTTTCAGTTGTAAGATATAATTTAAATATCAAATCTCTGAGCAAGCTGCGTATTTTTATATTGTAAAGCCTGTATCTATGAAAAATAAAGTATCTATCTATCTATCTAAGTCTAAATGTTTAAAAAAAATATCAAACTGCGCACAGTGATTTGCCCAAAAATGTGTCTTGTTATACCTAAATGTAATGTCTTTGAAATTAGAAAATCTAGGCTTCATTAAACTTAAGTTAAAATTAGTTAATTAAATACAATTGCATAAATAATGTGTGAAGTAATCCTCAAATAATAATATTTAAAAAGCAAAAAAAAAATTAAAATCGGTGTCATTTTTTTGTTTTTCTCCTATTTACCCTACAAATAGCTAAATTTGACATTCATTTTTTTGTTCAGGAATTTAAAATTTTGCTAAGGAATCCTGTTCATGTAAACTGAGATTGCTGAAAAAGAAAATTTTAAATCGTATGAAATGTTTTTTTAATTTTTTACAGTCGTTTTCACCCAAGTTCACACTATAAATGCTTAATTTTTTTTTAATTATCCTCGAATTCCATTAAATCAACCTTTTTGGGTTTTGTATTTATTTTTTTTATCACCAATAATAAAATCTTTTATATTTTCAATCAGCCAAAATCGTTTTCCTGCTTCACCTTGTCTAATTGGTCACGATCGGACACAGTCCTATACTGAACCGAATGCTCTTTGCACCGCCTAGTGAGTGAGAGGACGTTTAATATTAAAGGAGTCACTTATTATCACTTCTATGTGGCCAACGTTGTTATCGTTAGTTCACTATATATAAGTCTCATTGTTTTAAAGTGAAGGTGAGTTTTGTTCAACTTCTCTTAATAAGATGCCTACTGTTGTGAAAATTATGAAATGAACATTAATTTTTCTTGATTATAAACAATTTTTTTTTCATACTATACTGTAGCTTCCGTAAAATAGATATAACATCATTATTTGAAGAATAAGGTTAGCCACAAGAACTAAATCAACATAATACTCAATTTTAAGATTTAATCTAGGAGATGGATTGCCAAGTCAATTTTATTAAGTTGCCAGTTGTGCAGAGAAGAAATTGATGATATCTACATCACCTCACCTATGTATGACGCTGATTACACGATTCGTTTTTTCGTTCGTTTCGTCTTTCGTCTTTTTGACAGGCACGTATCCTCGTGATTACATGGTTCTTTTTTACATTCGTGAAGACTCTTTCGTTATTTTGACGTTCAGAAACTTTCCGGTGGATTTATTGGAAAATAAACAGAAGTAATAATTAAAAAAGATTTTTAATCACTTCTTATTAATATCTACAGCTTATTTAAGTGTGAAAAATTGTTCTACAGCTCGAAATTAAAAGTTTATAAGTTCTTCGCACAATGATCTGATTTGAGGGATGGGCGATTAAATTTTTCGATTTTAAAATCGGTGGGAAAATTTATCGAACCTGAAACATCGATGTTTTTCAAAATCGATGTATTTCTTTTTTTCTTTTTTTTTTTTTTGATAGCCAAATACGTTATAATATGTAAATTTACATCAAAACGTGGTTTTGATTTAGGGCCGTTTGTTCATAGTAGGTTAAATCTGTAATAAAATTTCCGACTCTGGTTCTGATGATTAAAATTTCAGATTTAGGATTCATTTAATCGATTTTCTCCTCTAAGAAATTCCATTAAAATGATCTGTGGCTACGTTCTGTAACTCACATCGATAAAATTAGTTGATAAATGATGGAAATTGAAACACATTATGAGTTTTAATTTATTTTTTAACGTTTCTCGACCAATGTTGTCGATGTAAAACTTGCACTGTACGATATTTGGAGCAAATCGGTCCACCTGTTGAACCTCTGTCTCAAATGACCTCGTATAGTGCAAAGAGCGTAGAAATCAACGGACGGTATGGTAAAACTACTTTTTTAGACTTCTCCATGTTTAGACGAAACCAATACTTGCCCTATAGAAAATGTAAAAAGAAACAAAAATTTCCACCCTATATATTGTTTTATCAAGTACATTTTTAAATGTACGTGGTGTGAACATTTTATCGGGATTAAATCTTAAATGACTACATGAATTCTTAATTTTAAAAACTAAAATTATACAAAAATAGAATTACTGTTTATAAAATGAGTACAGCAGAAATGAGAAAGGAAAGTAGATATTAACATGTGCCTACGTTCTGTAACTCTCGCATCGTTAAAATCAGTCGAGAAACTATGAAAATGGAAACTTTTCAACGTTTCTCGATCAATTTTATCAATGCGAGAGTTACAGAACGTAGGCAATGATTTAGAATACTTTATTTGTAACTAGTTATTACCCACTACCTTTGCTGAAACCCCGCAAACCCCTTGTGGTATGAAAAGTACTCATGTTCCTTTCCCATGAAATAATCGATTTCTAAAATCCTTCCAGCGAAAAAGCGCAAAAAAATGTACTTTCACATTTAATATATATAAGAATGATGTATTTGACATATTTGAAGTTGCTTTCTTTGCATTTTAGTTACATATACCATTTTATTTGCATTTTTGTAATTTTCTGTAGTCGATGTATTTAATCTTAAAATCGATATCTGAAATCGATGATTTTTCTCTCAACTACGATTTTTGCTGACTATCGCTCATCTCTACCCTGTTGTCAAACCATAAACGTCAATGTTCAACCAGAAAAAATCTTCAAATTTTCATTCCTGCTTTCGTTACTTCATTCCCCCTACATTTCTACGCCCCTCACCCAAGCTGTCAAAAGCACGAAAGACGAAACGAACGAAAAAGAGACTCGTGTAATCAGCGTCTATAATGGCAAGGGATGATCTTTGTTAAACTTCACCCACGAGACACGGATGAATTAAGTTAATACTGATCAGTGATCACCCATCTGGTAAGGGTATATTTACTAAGAATAATTTTGTATAAAGGCAGGCTTAAAGATGAAAATAAAAAATAAATAAATTTGTCGGCGCGACAGCTCTTATTGAACAAGGTCCTAGTGACTTACAATTCTCAACTATTCCTTTGTGGGTGTTCGGAGGAATAGAGGGGACTTACAATTTTCTGAGAAGAAAAGCACTTTTTCATGACAAGAGATACTCTTGGAGGTTTTTGTTAATTCCTCGCAAGAGGCAGTCACCCGTGAAAAACATTTTTGTTTTTAAGTGGCATAGGCTGGGAATCGAACCCAAGACCTTCGGCGTAACAGTCCAACGCACTAACAATTACGCCACGGGCTACTACAAAAAGATGAAAATCATTAAAAATAAAAATTAATAAAACTCAAATAAAAGAATATAATGTAGTTATAAAAAAAAATCTCTCAATAAGTATACACGACAGGATCGCAGGAACTTGATCTTGTGGTTATTACAAGCTATGTTCATATTTAATCCTTAACGGGTTGACCATCCGTTGGTTTATTTTCAATCATATGTTTTTTTTTAACACTGACGCGATACGAAATGCATCGATTTACGCTTAAACAACGCACGTTGGGAAATTTGGCAAAGTTAAATTCAAAGTGTTGCCACAAAACAGTGCTGTATGCAAGTTCATGGAGACGTGAAATAATACCCTCAACAAAAAATTATATTTAAATTTGTATGGCCTTGGAGAGTTTTTATATTTGTTTTTATTTCATTGTTTTTTTTTTGGGAAATTATTTCTTTTTAAATTGGAGAATTATTTCATAACCAATATAAGTGTCCAAATTTTAAGGACTTCTCTAATTCTTGTGTTTTCCAGCGCTTTTTGAGGGTGAATATGGTATGATCTTATTTTTTTGTTTTTAATTTTAGTGAAGTAAAAGAATATGTAATAAGCAACCTTATGTATTTGTATAGGCTCCTAATCTAAGTCTATAGTACGCTGCTGATGCGAAACGAAATTTTTCGCTAGTCACCAACGCGACAGCAAAATGCTTACGAAAAATTACCCACTCAAAGTGTCATTAAGACACCAATTGCAAAAAAAAACAAATACACAACGCATACAAATCACAGAGAGACTGATATGAAAGAGACAACATAGGTATACAAACACGAATATAACTCAAATGTCACTTTTCCGCACACAATAAATGGTCTGGACTCTGGACAATTAATTCTGATCGGAGACTTCTCTAAATAATCTGCTACAATAATCAATGTCGCTCATCGAACTGCGTACTGCAGAACGAAAACTAGAATGAAATTTTTCGTTTATGATTTCGTTGTGTCGTTTTTGTATGGCATTTTTCGTTTCGCATCAGCAGCGTACTAGGCTTTACTAATTATATTTTTTTTCACTCAAAATAAAAAAAAAATATCATAAAAAAAAAAAACACTAAGATATGAGGACTTTATTTTTTTCTTTTTCTGGGAATTATTTTATTCTTTTTTAGGGGATTTATTTAATCTTAGAATTTGGGAAAAAAATATAAATGCAAAGATTCTTAAAAATGCAGTCATTTTACGGTGCCAATAACACTTGTTTGCTGATTCATAAATGAACATATTTCCGTTTTTGTCTTATGCACTCAACGTAGGAACAATATTATATTTAGCAGCTGTCATCTAAATTGTGTGCCTATTGGCAGAGTAGCGGTATTATTTACCTCATTTTTCATCTAACAATATACGACGATGGAAGAAGCGTTAGCAGTCAATAAAGAGTAGATATTAGAGTAATTTCGTCGCCTAATAATGCTTTACCTTTGCAGCATGATTTGGTCAATTGTCAAAAGAACAATTTAGAATTTAATGTTGACAAATGCCAAGCAATCCCATTATCCTGAAAAAGTTTCCCCACACCACCGCGTGACTTACTCTATAAATGATCGGGATCATGGAGTTATTTGCGATTATAAGTTGAACTTCAGACTCCACACTATAACAACATCGTGGCTAGGGCTAATTCTGCTCTTGGCTTCGTCAGGCAATTGTCGAAGGAGTTTTCAGGACCCTTTCGTTACGAAATATCTCTATACAACCTTTGTGCGACCTTTGCTTGAATATGCTAGTCAAATGTGGTCGCCTTATTACAATATTAAATACCTTAAAACCGTGTTCATATGATGTATAAACAATTAAAAAAAAGTATGCTTTAACCACAAAATTCAAAATTTTTGAATTAAATCGCCCAACTACATAGAAAAGTAAAACCCTTTACTCTTCCGATTGGTTTATTTCGAAAACGGTTGTTTTTATGAAAAAAAGTATGTTAATGTTTTTTGTAGGAAATTTTCTAAGCTTCAAATTAGTGCTTGACATTTTTTTTTCTACAACTAACCATTCAGGAGTTATTCCTGAAAAACCATTTTGGGGGGCCTTTAACCCCCATTTTTCCAGTATGGCGCCGGGAGCGGCAAAGATACGAGGTGGCAAAGTTGAAATTCTGAAAGAGCACATTGAAATCTATAAAATTGCCAATTTTCAAAACTCCCGGAAAACTTTCAACGTAAAATTACCAAATGACTGTACTACACACTACAGTAACAAACAAAATTATTGCCCTAAAAATGTTTCAACCAAAAATTATCAAGCGATTCTTCACGCTTTTAAAATACTTTCCTAATTCCTGGAAATAAAATAAGACATCTCTTGAAAGAATCCTTTATAGGCATGCCCTGAAAAAAATCTTTATTATTTTTATTTCTCTCATATACCACAAAAAGCCTTGAATTTTAACAAAATTAAAAAAATAAAAATTAATTGAAAAATGAAAAAGATAGATATCTGAAGTTTCCGCATGTGGGTTATTAATTACAAAGCCCCGGCCGGCCCCTACCTATACCTCAACTTTATCGTCTTGTTTTTTTGTTTTTATATTATAACGATCATTATAAAAAAAATCATTAACTTTTTACTCTTTTGAAATTCTGCACCAAAAAAATATTTATATTTTCTTATTCATCCCAAATGCTCCACAAAATGACCCTCATTATAGTGAAATTATCTTATTTATCTGTTGGGTATATATATGTAAATATATATAACCAAAATAGAATCTGATTATTTTGAAACAAAGGAAATACTATCTATGTGTAATTCCCTTGTTGATAAAAAATCAAAACCTATCACCAACAAACCACAAAAAATTCATTTGATATAGAAACTTCAACATAATTAAACTTATTTTCATGTTATATAAAGAAAATTTCCTAAATAAAAATCCAATGGTGCCTGGAGATATCCTTTTTCTTTACAAAAACAAAAAAAAAAATAATAAAAAAAAATGAAAAAAAAAAAATAAGAAAATAAAACCAAATGATGAAAAAAAACGAGTGTTTTGGGGGTGATTTGTGATCTTAACACCCGCCTAAGCAACAAGAACGACAAACTCTATGCATAGCAACTCAATTGGCAATTAAATGATTTCCATAGTTAAAATGTAAATTTCCAGAACCCAACCCAATAACCAAAACCATCCTTCTTCGTTTTTACGAACAAAACTCTCGGAAAACCAACAGAACAGAACAAAAAAAAAAACAGTACAGTACCATATACCAGTAACGCAGCAACTCTATGGGGAAATAATTGTACGATATAGAAAAGTTTATTTTATATGGGACCTCTAGCAGCCCATCGCCATCATCATCATCATTGGCAGCATTGCCCGACTATATATAGCTTGGCTGGTTATAGGACTGCCCTGACTGCGTTGTCGTTTTCATCTTTCGTTTTTCGTCTTTGCAGCAGCAGCAGCAATAATAGTAAAAATAAGCTCACAAATTCACCTTAAGGGATGGTTTCTTTGGCTTTATGGCTCCCAGTTCTGTCATTTTGATGTCCCGTTCGTTCTTCTCGGCGCGGTGGCGGCGCATATATTGATCCTCATCATACAGCTAAATCTACAACACAACTTTATCTCTAAGCCCAATATTGACATTAATACCATTTTGGATTTTGGATATATTTTTGTGTATAGCCAAGCCTGTGTGTCTGGCTGGCGTTATGCTCAAGGGTGTCAGCTCATTATGCATCCCTTAAAACTCGTTAATATTCCCTTAGTTTGGGATTTTTGTACTATATTTATGTAGATATGGCAAAGATTGTAGCAGAATACACAAGGGGTCATCTATCTTGGATTATTATTGTTCTTTCTTGCCCTAAAAACATTTTAGGTACCTACCTATACAAAAAACAAAAATATATAGTGAGGTATGTATGTATAGATGTTATGTGTTATTAATACTAATATCTCTGATTAACCCAAAGTTTGAGGAACAAAATAACTGAAATTTAATTAATTAACCAATTAATTTTCTTCCTTTTATAGTGGTAAAATATTATTGAGTCTATGAAGGAGGACGGACGGAAGGACACGGAGAGAAAATTAAATGGTTGCAATAGAGAATTTTACAAATAAACGAATTACGAATAAGAGTTTTTTTTAATGGACTTGCTCTATATAGGACAAGTATTAGTATATCGAGTAAAAAAACAATTTGGGACTTTTAATCAAAATTAACACAACGATAATTAGGAAGTGCAAAAAGTAGGTTTCGTCATACTGAACCGATTTTGATGAAAGTTTCAGAAGTGCAATCGAAATCAAACAAATTATTTTCCGCCCACTACCACGCCCACTTTTTTATAAAGTTTTCCATACACAATTTTTTCCACCGCCTACAAATAAAATTACCTATAAAATTACTGAAAAAATGAACACATTTTGATGAAATTTTCAGACATAATCATTTTTGCTTGTTTTATAAAATAAAATAATATAATACAAAATCAAAAAAATAAATATATTAATTAATTTATCTATATCTATGTACATATGTATATGTTTATATAAAAATTAATATTTGTCTCTATCAGGCTTACAGACTCCAGAACTACTGAACCGATTTCACGGCTCGGGGGTCTTAGAACCCCATGTGTGGGATATTCGAAGAAAATATCCCATCAGTAATTTGTCAACTATACTTTCAGAAATAATTCAGCCATGGAAAATTATGTAATCAATGTTAAAAAATATGCAAGGTAATTAGAGATTTTTAACCCCTCATTTATGGGATATTCGCAATAAACTACACCAAATTGCCACAACTAGTTTCAGTAATTTGTCAATATTCAGCCATATGTTTATTTAGTTTTTTTTTTATTTTAAATTTATGTATGAATTTTTTTCAAGGTTTTTAATAGAACCTACTTCATTTTTGTGGGATGTTCGAAATAAACCATCAAAAACAGCTTTATTTATCCTCATAAAAGTTCAAATGATTTATCTACAAACAGAAAATATGACTGTAAAATAATTGAAACTAATTGAACTCTAATGACGTTTTGGTGGCCTTTCAATTATGCATATAAAGTTTTCATTTATAATTAGAAATTTGTCCAGGTAGGACAAAATTATAAAGCTAAGGCTGCGTGAATGGATTAATTTTAATTTTATTAACTAAATACACGCTTCTCACAAAAATATTTAAAAAAAAGTGTAAGCGCCGGGACTCAGGGTTAAGATGTGTAAACATCAAATTTAAATATTCAAGTGCTGGTTTTACATCACAGAACGCGACGAGTTCGAACTGTCAACCAAATTTCAACCCAAACTCAATCTTTCGATTTAGTTTGAAGTACGAACTAACGTACCCAATATTGAACTTATCCAATTTACATTAACGTATCGTAACGTGTAAGATCACAACGTAATGTGTCACAGAAATGTCCATGTTTTTAGTTAACCCTACCGCCGAAATAGGTGTTTATACATCAAAAACAATTATTAATGAAGTCATTTATTCCAAGCTACATTATGCCATTGAATCACAAGGACGTGCGTCCTTGTAGTCCTGAACATTTTTTTTTATCCTTTAAAATTTTTTTTTGCTTTACTTTTTTTAATTTACAATTTTTATAAAACCTTTTATTTAACTCCTAAGCAATCCTTATGAATAAAAAATTACATACCTACATATTAAAAAATAAATAAATAACTCTTACCTAATGAAATTCACCATGATTAAAGAAACTTTAAGAACATATATAAAACAACAACCCCCAATGAAGGCTAAAATTGAAATACCCACGCACATCCTCTGTTTTTTTTTTTTTTTTTGCTGGCCCAACATCAGGACTAAGTCTTAGGTATTGGAGAACCGAGCTGTGTTGTATGTCTATGTGAAGCTACCTATGTGTATTTATTCTATGCGTCCGGTGTATGGTGTCAGGAAATTAAAAGGCAGCGAACAACCAAACAACAACCAAAAAAAAATATATCTAGAACGTTCGCCCGAAACCGAATACCCGTACAGAAAATCGACGTCCTTTGGTTTCGCCTATATACAAGGATCCTAGCACTAACTACATCCCAATGAAAGAGAGAAACCATCGTTAAAAGCCTTCCAAAGCCATACAGAGATGTAGAGAGTAAGGGATGCAGTGCTGATGGGTAACCACCAGCTTACACCACTGAAGCCTGTTCTTACCAATAAGCCTTTTTTGTTTTTTTTTTTTGGTATTCGATAATCGGGTAGCTGGGACTCTTGGACTGACTGAGCATAAAGGTAACATCTGCCAATTAATGAGTTATTCGATGTAATCGAAATCCTTTTGTTATTTCAGTCCATTTTCGGAACTGTGCTAGGTGCTAGCTCATAATATATAAATGGACTCCCAATATCGAAAGATTTTTTTTTTTTTTTGGACCAACACAAAAAAGATGTGAACATGACAACCAGCAAAGGTATTATCAGAGCTGAAGCAAAAGCAAGGGCATCAAGCTGCTGCTGTCCTCCTCCCCAAGAAAAAAGGGTGTGCGGTATATGGTGGTGTGGCCGTGTGTGTGCGCCCGGCCGCCCCGAGGACAAATCGGAAATTTAATGATTTAGCAAATCTTTCAAGAGGATACAAGATTATGTGGGTATCTATTTGGGAGTATATCCGGTACCTTAAAATAGCCAAAGGACATTCCCAAAGATAGTGTGTGCGAGATACTTTGCCATTTGCCAATCGATTGGGCCGATAAGTCGCATAGGGACTTAGTTGTTTTTTTTTTGTGTTGCTGTCTTTTTTATTTTGTTGTTGTTGGTGTTGGAGAGTAAAAAAGGAACAAATAAAAAACAAAACAAAAAAAAACTTTCCTTAAGGGTTTGCTGCTGCGAATATTGAGAAAAAATATAAAAATTGTACACACGTATAAATTTTTTGTTTTCTTGCTTATATGGTGAGAAATAAGATTTTATGTCCCAAAAAAAAAAAAAGACCCAAGAAATTCTCTGTCAAGTCGAGATTTTTTCCAGGCTATAATAATTTATTGAATTGATAAAAAAAAAAATAGAACAAAAATTAATGATAATAAAGGATATCGGTAGGTTATTTGACAAAATAAACATTCTGAATGCCCATTGCCCATCAATACCCACCCAGCAGAACATATCATTTCCGTTAAAGCTTTATGTTTATTTTACAAAAAAAAATGAATGAATTGAAAATATCTGTATACAATATAATAAAAGACTTTAAGAATTGGGCAGAATAAAACCAAACAAAACGGGATGAAAATCTCAGGAAATCAAAGTCGATTTTTGAATAAAAAATATTTTTTTGTTTGTTTGTTTTGATTTAAAGTATTTGCATTGGATTTAAGCTAACGAGCAGATTTATACTTTGAGGAATTATAGTAGATACGAAATAATCGACACAAATACGTAGGAAGATATACATACATACATAATTCAACTTAAACGGAATGTGAAAATGATTCAAGGCAAAGAAAATTGGTCGATACGTGTACTAAGAATCAGAAATGAGTTTTTTTTAAAGATTAATGCATTGTATGCCTGTATGGACATTTGTATACAATTTACTGCATACGAAGCCAAATATTGCTGAATATAACTCGTAAGTGAAAGGTAGTATTTTTTTGGAAATGCAGTGTTTTTTTTTTTTTTTAAATAGAATTTCTCAACATTATGCTTCTTTGAACTGAGTTTAATTATTTAAACTCATACAAAATAAAAGTTTGACTTTTTTTTCATTTTTGTGTTTGTATTTTTTTGTGACCTACACTTACTTTTAAGCATGAATTGAATATCTTTTACAACTTTGTCTGCTAGGTATTTTTTTCTTTTTGTCAAAGGCTACGTAGATAATCAAGCAATTTAATAATTTTTACGATAAAAAATATTAAAAATGTTAAATATTAAAAGAAAAAAAAAATATTAAAAGAAAAATCTGGCTTGGCATCCAGTAAAAGATTAAGGAAAAAAAATTGGTATCTAGATACGAAATGAAATATTTCTTAATGCAAAGTTAAAATCTATTTTAATGTCACAAATTTACCCATTTTTGAAAAAAAAAAAAATTACTTGAAATAATACATTTTAAAGATTTTTTTTTTGTTTTTGTTTGTTCGATAGAAGCGAAAATTTTAGGATTCTATAATAATTTTATTAATTGCTCTGAATTTATTGTAATATTTTGATGAAAGAAAAAACTTCTCGTGCTTATTTGTTTTTAATTGCGATATATACATATACATAGATAGGTACTACGGCAAAATGGATTCGTAAAAAAATCGCATCTACCTACTCAAGACAGCCTAAACGGTTGGGTCGATTTTCTTGAAACTTGGTTAAAAGCGTTTTGTGGGCATTCCCGCGACACGTTTATTTTATTTTTTTTTTTTTTTTAAGAAGCAAAAATGACGGTAACTGCCGTGCATTTTTTTGTTGTTGAAATTAATGAAAATCTTATTCTTTTTAAAAACGTGCCTATATTAATTCAATTCAGTAATTTTATAAAAAAAAAAATTCGGAAAAATTTTTCTAAATGATGCCTCCCATAGAACTAATTTTTATTTCCAATTTTTTTTAAAACTGGTTCAGCTGATGTTGATCAATTTTTTTATAAAAATTATTTTAAAAGTTTTGTATATCAAAATGTTCATTTTTTTTTTTTTTTTGGATTTATAAAAAAATATTTCAATTTTTTTTTTGTTAAAAACTCCATTTTTCGTAAACGACTGTCGATTTATATTAAACTTACCCTACAAGAGGTTTTTAACAATATCTGTCAGATTTTAAAGACAAGAAATCTACCATACAATTAATGTTCAAAACCGGTAAAGAAAATCTTATTGTTCTCAAAAACGATTCTTTCGATTTTGATTACAATTCTTTTTCTGATGTTAAATTAGATACCTAAGTACGATCCACCTTTAGAGACTTTACTCGTCGTAGCTGTATCTCTTATAGAACCATTATTTTTTGTTTTTAATATCTCAAAAATGAATGAAATGCACAATTGCTTCTAAGAAGTTTAAAAATCAATATTTTCATATTTATGTACTCACATACTACTACCTAAGACTAAATTACGTTTTTGGCAGGTGGGATAAGATATAGGCTCCCATAACTCATTTATTTCTTTTATCAAAGTAATTTTTTTTTTAATATGAAGCCTTTAACCTATCTACATAAGAGCAAGTTCGTGCGAACCAGTCGTGCATTCCATTTTAATAACCCCTGGCAACTTCACTATCAAGTCAGCATTACCAACTTGGGGGTGTAATATAAATTCAAAACAGGAAACAAAAATTAAAGAATGTGTAATGAATTTTCTTAAATAAAACAGAAATATCGCCATTTTGCTCTTCCACAAAAATTGTACGAAAAATTTACAGCTATTTATCCAATTATTAGAATTATTACCAGTCTTGAGAGGAGATGAATGCTCAACTGAGCATTTTTGTCGTAACATTACCAATTGACTTCCCTATTAATAGATAAATAATTAACTATGTATGTTTATTTATACATATTATTTCTGCTTTAACTACTTATGATGATACAAACAATGATTTTTCAAAATTAAGTTAACGTTTATAGGCATTTAAATTTATTTTTCAATTACTCAACTTACTTTGAATTTTGATTACAAAAAAAATGTAGGTATGTTTTTAGCTCGTCTACAATTACCTAAAAAAAAAAAAATAAATAAATTTAAATATTCTGAAAGTTATTAGGTAATTACCTAAGATAATAAAAATTGTTTAAAATGTTCTTTAATAATATTTAACATTTACATTTATAAATTTTGTATGATATATAAACATTCAAGCTGTGGTGATGGCAGATGAGAATTTAAAAAATCCCATCGGATTCGAAAAAAAATCCCACTATTTTTGTACTGGAATTAAAAAAGAACCACGATTTTTTTCCTGTCATAACTGTTAAGAATACCTAGGCACCTGCGATTAAAAATAAAAGACGAACAAATTATTTAAAATGAACGGACCTAATAACTAAATTGAACTGACCTAATGCCACATGCTAAAATATTACCAATTGGAAAGTGTAAGTATTCATTTTAGAGTTCATTTTTATTGGAATAATATTTAAAAAACAAATGCAGTTTTTGAAAAAAATTATTAAAAAAATTAGTCAAATTAGAAGGTGATAATTCCGCTTTGTTTGACACCTCATTTGTCAAAACCGGTGTAATATGAAATTTGGAAAAGGGATCCAGACTATTGAAATAATATATATATGTATAACTAAGTATGATAAATAAGACGGGTATGGTATGTTTCACAAGAATTGTCTGACGAACTAACGTTTCGCGGTGTTTCATTTAGCCGTTTTTCGTTTCGCATTTTTTTGTCTAGCATATTTTATTATTTCGCATTCTATGTTTTGCAAATTACGTATCGTTTAGTAAACGATAAGACAAAATTATCATTTCGCATTTTTCATTTAGTTTTTTTTTTTTAATGTCAATTTGTTGTTTCGCTTTTTTATTTGGCATTTAATTGTTTTGCATTTTTTAGCCTTTTATTAAATTACATGTCTTAAAATTCCGCGCGAAATTTGTTTCTTAGATAATATGCAGCGCTCAGTGCCGTAGCCAGGATTTTGTTTCGGGAGGGGCTTGCTTCCAAATTTTACGAGGAATTCTTTAAACAAAAAACCATATATGTATATTCCAATTTATTGATTTTTATTAGTTTTTAAATTGTACGTACTCAAACGAACATATACTCAAATTATTTTTTTATACACACATTTTTTCAAAGCAGACGACGCACGTCTTGATTTTCTTTTTGACATGAGATCAATCACCTTATCTGGATCCACATTAATATTTGAATGAACAGATATCATAGCAAGTGATCTTAATCTTGCATTCCCAAAGTAACATGTTAGCTTTTCCATTTCATTGACTCGCCCAACTGCAGAAAAACCTGGGAGAAGAGCTTGAAACGATTGTAGAACGTCTTCGTTGACCATGAATCTGTCCGTAAGATTTTGTATTAACGAACTTATGCAAGGAATCAACACAGACACTCTAAAATAGTATTAAGGATACCTGGATAGTCTCCTTATTTTTATAGATTTGAATTTTTAAGGATTTGAATTTTTATAGATTTGAATTTTTATAGATTTGAATTTTTATAGATTTGAATTTTTATAGATTTGAATTTTTATAGATTTGAATTGAGTTTTTATTTTAGACTTTCTGGCTACGTGCCTGGCAGCGCTGTATGTACCTATCGATGCTTACAGAAATGCTGCATATTAAAAGGTTGTTTTAGCCATAATTCAATCAATTCTCCCCTAGAGGCTGTGTGAAGTAGTATATTGTATGAAATTTTGTGGAAAAGTTATACCTAGTAGTAGAGATACATATGTAGTTTTGTAGGTTTTTGTGGCTATTTCTAGTTACCTTAATCTTAATGTGTGGCGACCGATTTGATTTAAGTTTTTTTTTTCTGGTACAGAGCTTTTTATGAAATTCCTTAGAAGAGAAATTTGAATTTCAGTTTCAGCTCATCTTGAATGAGTTGCTGTTTTTTTTCTAAAATTTCCCGAAAACGGCTTTGGCTTAATTAAATTGATTAAACTTCGTACTTGTAATTTGTAAAGTATGTTTTAATTCTACTGCATAGGTATCAGGTTTTTGTAAAAAATATTCGCAAAACTGTTAATTCTTTTGTTTTTGAAATTGGGATATGTTCGAATATATTGTTAACGACTTGATCATAATTTCATATAATTTTCCACTAAATTTGTATTATTAAAAAAACCTTTACACAATGCCTGGCCACGGGCAAAAAACAAAAACTTCCAATTTAATGATTAGGAATTCTAGTCTTGTTGGATATAGTTCAAACTAGATATTCGACATAAAATCTATGTAAGATAAACCGAACTTAACAAAAATTGCACATTGACTAGTCAACTGATGAGTCCAAGTGAGATCGTCGGGGCGAAATGTCAAAATTTTTGTGAACTAATGGCTGTTAAAAGCTATTTTGAATTTTCCAGTAATTCTATGAATGAGGAATAATCAAAAAAAAAAAAAATGGTTAACAATATCATAACATTACATTCAACTGCGCCATTATTATACACTTTCAATGTTGGTCTGAACCTCCAGACAAATTTCGTGCTATTTTTTTTACTGAACTTATTCAAATTCCAAGAATGGTGAACACAAACGTCTTGAATAATCAGAATTTGGGCCAATTTTTCAAAAATCGTTTAAACATAAAATAGAACTTACCTACTTATTATTCAGAAGATAAATTTAAAAATCCATTCCTATTTATTTATTTATCTGACAAAGTTAATTGAATGTTTAATTGATGATTGAAAAATTAGCTCTCAAATAGATTTCGGCTTTATAGTAAAAAAGAAATAAGTCTCGACATTAAAGTAATTAACTAAGTCTGTCCCTTATCTATCTACACACCTATCAAAAATCTATGCCTTATCTTTATTTCTCTGGAAATAAAATTCAAAGATTCAATAATTGACTTCAGATGTCTTAACGTCCGTCAAGTTTTATCTATAAGAAACTTTTCCCCATTTAACAAAAAAAAAAAAAAATAGATATAGGTAAAGGTAAAGGAGTTACCAGAACCACTTTTACAGAGTTAATTGAAGGAAAAAAGAAAAAAAATTACCTCTTAGACTTCAATTAATACACTTAGTCTTCTTTCAAAACATCAGTCCACTGTGTTGTTTGTAAATTTAATATTTCTTTATTTCTCTCTTCCTTCAGCTTTCTTTTAAATCCCCAGCGAAAAAAAAAGTTATATAGAAGCAAACTTTCGAGTTTTGATCCCACATCAAATGTCAATTAAATCATGTCCAAATGCCCATTAAACACCTTAATTCCCTGTCACTCAGAATAAATATGTGTATGTAGGTAAAAAGAAAGAGTTAGCGGCTATATTAGCCCTTTTTTTCAAAGGTGTCTAAATACAAGTTCATCCTACAACCTACATAAATAATTTAATATAATTCAAGTAAGTTGGTGTTCACTAAAACGATGGATATAACATCAACCTTAATTTATAAACCATTCGAAGTGGATGCTTAGTACTGTTTCATTTAAAATGCTCCTTCAAATCCTACATATGGATATGGTAAAGGGAATATTTTCTGACAGCAATAACACAAAAAAAAAAAAAAATGTTTACAAAAAAAAAAGCCAAAACATCCTAGGTTTATAGAAGCTTTTTTGAGAATTGAGCAAACATTCAAGGACTTCCAAAGATGCACTCTGAACATAAACTATGAACCTAATCCTTCCAAGGAGGGGGGAATGTGTGTATGAAGATACAAACAAACAAACAAACAAATTACACTAACAATTTAAAAGGGAGCAAAACAAGAACTCTTAAGCCTGATATACAATCCATATGCTGTGCACCGTATCCTTATTGAACTCTCTTTAAGTGCATGTGAACCCAAAAGCCCACCCTCCTTCTCCTCGTCCCCTTTGGTTTTACCCACATGAACAAGTTTTTTTTTCTGATTCAGCGATCCTTGATATCCTTGTATGGGTGTTGTCAGAGGATATACCTACGATGCATGGGGATGGTGCCCAAGCAGCAGCAGCAGATTCCAGCACCTTAATATGCTGAAATATTGAATGGCGGATTTGCACCTGTAAATTACTTGTGTGCCAGTGCATTTAAAGAAGCATCCGCTTGGGTGAGAAAAAATAACTCTCCATTTACATTGCCAGTGTGGAGTCAGTGGCCCGTAGTAGGGTGTCCTTGCATCATCAGGTATACCTATTCAAGTTCTTCAGCTTCATACATTCGCTGGGGAGTGCTACCTTTCTATATACATATACTGATGCAGCTTCTGCTTATGCTGATGCTGCTGCTGCTGCTGCTTTTGGATGGTTAAGAAGAATTCAATTCAAGTGGGATTTTCTTTCATCCAATTTACATCCATAAAACAGGATTAGGTATCCTAGTATTTATTGTACACATAAGGATATCAGAGTAGCGGCTCTGTGCATCATCATACAAGGATTCATTTTATTTTCAATTTTTTTTTTTTTATTTCAATTTTTCTTGTGACTAAATTTCGCAGTTGTGTGACATCTATACTTGTAGAAAGGTATAAGGTAGGTAGCTAAGTGAAATGTTAGGTGACGTGTACACTGTCCGGATTCACATATTATTTCCCCTCAGGATAAGTGTGTGGGAAAACGACCATATAGCAGCTAAATTCCGGTATTGCACATTTGAGTCTGTTTAATGGATAAAAGATAGACTGTGCTCCTGTCAAAAGTGCAAGTGTGAAGGTTATTAAGCTCCAACTTTTTTTGATTTTTTTTGATAAATTAACAAAGTTTCAATTGTATTTAGTCAAATAATAATTTGAATAATTCACTTTACTTACCAATAAGAAAAAAATTTGCATAAATTTCTTACAAGGTAGGCAATTATATTTAAGTTAAAAAAACAAGAAAAAATTGATATTGCCGAATACCGTGACACCTAAATATATGTACCGCAAAAGAGCAGTATCGGAAACATCACCGGAAGCAGATACCAACAACAAAAAATTTTTCTCAAACATGGCTCAGTTGGATGTTGGAAAGCTTTCTGTTCCAGATTTGAAAGAAATTATTAAAGATATTATAAATAATTGTCTGAGTGAGAAAATGAAAGACCTAGCGACTAAAGTCGATATTGCATCGTTAGTATCGGAAATAAATTCACTTAAAATTACAAACTCCAAGCTAAACGAAAAACTAACACTAATGTATGAAAGGTGTGATCTTTTGGAATCACAACTAGAAGCAATTTCACGAAAAGCTAATGAAAATATTGTTGTTGTGCACATTCCATTAGATCAAAAAAACAACGCAACCGATTTTGCCACACAAACATGTAAAGGGTTACTTAAATTAAAAGAAAATGATATTCTGCAAATAAAAAAATCAAGGGAAATTCTAAACACGCGAACACAAAGAGGAACTGTCATCTTGGAGCTCCAATCCGCCGAGCAAGCAGATAAGATTATAGGCGAAACAAGTAAATTGAAGAATTCAGGAATAAGTATCCACCGTGAACAATCGCTTATGTTTAGAAAAAAACGTCAAACTCTTTACACTATACACTTTACACTCATCTGCGAAAATACTAATTAAAGGCGATAAGCTTCAAATAAACCAGAATACGTTTGTTTACAAACTATCACATGGGTTAATTGTCAAATCTGCGAGTGAAATGTCGTTCGTAAGAGAGATGTTTGGTGAAGGTGCATTGGAATTTTTTGACTGCGGCGGGGGATCAAGGGTAGCTACAGCTGATACTGTCACTGCATCAAGCTCCCAATCAGCAGCAACGCCATCTGTGTGGCAAATACAAAACAACGTTTTTAATAGAAAACCATAGGGTAAACTTGCCGTCTGCCAACAAAATATTTTTAACTTTTTTAATTTAAGTATTTTTTCATATAATATAACAGGGCTTAAGAGTAAACTTTTGTTACCTGACTTTTTTAGATTTATATTAAGCTTTGATATAATAATTCTTTTAGAAACTTTTATTGAACAAGAAAATGAACATAATTTTTATAAGTATTTTAACGGATATAAAATAACCTGCATTCCAGCAACTAGAAATAATGTCATTGGGAGAGCAAGTGGGGGCATCTTATGTGCCATTAAAAAAAGTACTGTTGGTAGTTTTGTGGAGTTTAAATGTGTAGACAACAGGGTTGTTATACAAATTACTAATAATCTTATTAAATATTATATTATTCCATTGTACCTTAATTGCAACAACTGGGAGAATGATTTCGATATTCTTTTTAATTTAATTAATGGCAACTCTCTTGGAAATATAATGCTAATTGGTGACCTAAATGCTCGAATTGGTGAATATCAAAATCCCATATACCATTATACAGATGCTGAAACGGTTTTTAATACGGAAAGAAACTCTAAAGATGGTACGGTAAATCGAAATGGGAGAAATCTGATAGAGCTCCTGGAAAACTTTGGGTTTTTTGTGCTTAATGGAGTCTCCAGAAGTGATGCTGATGGTGAACTAACTTTTATAAGCGGCCAAGGGCAGTCCGTTATAGACATATGTGCTGTATCAGGCCAATGGTTGATATCGACTGAAGATTTCGAGGTTCTTGCGGCGTCTTTTTCTGCTCATTTGCCTATAGTAGTGAAAGCTACTTTTTCGAGAGGAACTCGAAATGTCGCAAACAATATGCACAAGTTGAAGTGGATTGATAACAAGGCCCTTCTCTATCAATCTTTGTTGAATAGAAACTGCGATATCCTTCCATCACTACAATCTACGAGGGTAGCTGACCAAGTCGCAGAATGTGTAATGAGAGTAATCAAAAATTCAGCACCATTCGCGCTCAGTAATAACCAAAAGTTTAACGCTGAAAATAAATGGTTTGACAAGGACTGCGTGAATCTACGCGAAAAATCATTTCGTTTTCTAAAGCTATTCAGATCTACCAACGCCGATTTTTTTAAAAACCAGTACTTACTTTTTAATAAGGAATATAAACAGCTTTGTTTCTCAAAAAAGACTGAATATCTTAAAAATATTGCAAAAAAATTAGTGCACTGCAAGGACTCTAAATCATTTTGGAATAATGTGAGAGAACTAGGAGGGCGTGTTCATTGTGTTGCAAACAATAACGCTCTCGGAGCGGATGTTTTGGCTGATTACTTCAAAAGATTGCTATCAGCGGATGAGTCTATTTTATCGTTTAGTTACGCCCTGCCAAACAACCATATTCCTGAACTGGATGAACCGATTTCCTTAAATGAACTGGAAAAAGTTTTGAATACAATGAAAAACAACAAAGCGCCGGGTGCAGATGGAATCCCAACAGAATTTTACAAATATTCTACGGCTCATTTCAAAGATTACTTAGTGAACTGGTTCAACCAACTATATAATGATGCTTGTATACCCTTGTGCTTTAACACAGCTATTATTTACGCTATTTTCAAGAAAGGAGAGAGGAATCTTGCAGAAAACTATAGAGGCATATCTATTCTCAATTCTTTAAGGAAAATCTTTAATTCAATTCTTTACGAGAGACTTTCGAGATGGATAGAGTCAAACAACCGCTTAAGTATCTTTCAAGCTGGGTTTCGATCGGGTTTCTCAACTGTTGATCACATTTTCGCCCTCTCAAGCATAGCAAGAAATCATTTGGACAAAAGGAAAAAACTTTACAGCTGCTTCATTGACTTCAAAGCTGCTTTTGATACGGTTAACAGACAAGCATTAATTTATAAACTATCTTCTCTTGGTCTATCTAGAAAATTTTTACTCTTTTATTCCAACTTTCTGAGTTCAACGAAAGCTTCAGTGTGGGATGGAAATAGCTTATCAGAAAGTTTTGAGACGTCAGCGGGAGTTCCCCAAGGGTGTATTCTTAGTCCGATTTTGTTTGCACTTTATATTGATGCGGTTTGTGAAATTTTACCCGGAGGTGTAGTATTTGGTGAATCTTTGATTAAAGTTCTACTGTATGCAGATGATTTGGTATTACTGGCGGATAATCCATTTTCTTTACAACTGCAAATCAATAGACTTAAAGAGTATTGCGAAACATGGGGCCTACGGATTAATATTCGAAAAACCAAGGTTATGATCTTTGAATCTAGGCGGCATGGACGACGTTCTGAAGAATCATGGAGAATCAACAACGAGTGCATTGAAATAGTGAGTGAGTTTAGGTACCTGGGAGTGTTACTGACTCATAACCTTAACTGGAGTAAACATGCTAAGGAGAAAACTAGGGAGGCCAAGCTGGCCCTAAACTTGATGTGGCCCACTTTTTTTAGCAACCAATATATCGACCTTTCTTCAAAGTACAGAGTGTTCAATGCTACAATAAATACTTGTTTGTGCTATGGTGTTCAGGCTTTTGGGTACGCTCAAATAGAGGAATTTGAAACCATCCAAAGGTACTTTTTTAAAAGACTTTTTCGATTGCCCAACGCTACACCTACGTATGCTATACATGTCGAATCAGGACTAGCACCGATTTACATTCAGAATCTGAAGCGCCATTCGGACTATTTAACTAAGGTTATGAGAAGAGAAAACGGACTCCATAAGCTGATTTTGATAAGACTACTTCGTACAAATGCCTCCCCCTTCAGAGAATGGAACGCGCTTGCTGCAGCACATGACACAGTATTCTCCTTAAGGGAAAATAATATCGATGAATGGGAAAATATGTTCGCTGTCTTGATTGCTAAAATTGATCAAAATGTTTTTATGGAAAACCTGCAAAGAGCATCCTCATCGGCAAGCAGAAACGTATACAAGCGCCTAAACCATCAATTGCCATCAAATGCGAACTATTTTTGTAACGAAATGTCTGCGGAAGCTATCGGTACTATTTTTAGAGCTAGAGTCGAGATCCTTAATCTCAACTTTGTTCCTCATAGATCGGACCTCGCACAAATATGCACTCTCTGTAATAGAAGAGATGTTGAAGATATTATTCATTTTGTAGCAATTTGTCCAATATTGCAAGAAATACGGCGGTTGTATTTCCAAGTGAGTTTTTTGTCTATGAACCAACTTCTTGATATTCTTAACGGGCTGAATGGTTGGATGAATTTATTTAAGTTTTGCAAGCATGCTTTAGCTTACCGAAATAGCTTTTAAACGCTCATGCTTCCAGTTATGGCGATTTAGAATTTAAATTTTTTGTGTTTCAAATCATGGCAAAATTGATTTCATTGTTTCAAATCATTGTTTCTTAAAAAGGGCTATTTATTATTTTTTTTTTTTTTTTTTAATTTTTGTGTTTCAAATCATAGCAAAATTGATTTTTTTAATGTTTCGAATCATTGAAATTGTAAAACAAAAAAAAAAAAAACTGGCTATTTACCTATATTTATTTTTTGTGTTTCAAATCATGGCAAAATTGAAGTTTTTATGGTTCAAATTATTACAATTGGAAAAAAAATGTTTATATGAACTGATCATTAATATTTAAATTTTTTGTGTTTCAAATCACGACAAAATTGTATAACTTTTATGTAAAAAAAACCATACAAAATTGTGTTATTTAGCTTAATTTTTTATAATTCTTTAAGGTTATCAAATATTCAATTATTATACATAGTTGCAATTTGTTAAGTAAAATCATTTGCAAATTTTCAAGTAAAATTATTATAAAATACAAATAGTAATTTTTCCTTATATTAAAAAAAAAAAAAAACTTTCATAGTGTATAAACGTTTAATTAAAATGTCTATCAGGCAGACGGCAACAAAGCCATGTCCTTATATTCTTAGCTTTAAGTTATTGTAAATTTTGCATCGAAATAAAGAATTTTATCTATCTATCTATCTATCTAATGGATAAAAAATAACAGTCAATAAGGGATATGCTAACAACACCTGACCTAACTATTCTACCAAGGACTGTATATGGCATTAAGAACCATTTTAGGGCACATTCTCATTTTGTATTATTTTATTTATTTTTTCTTTCCAAATCCCATTTTTTAAATGAAGTTAGCGCAATGACCATTAAGGTTTTTATTTTTTTTTTTATATGAAGATACATATTTGCTTACTGCTTAAGGCAAAATTTTTATGATATGCTTTTTATGTCATTCGAATGACCGAATGATAAATTTATTTTTATGACCTCATTTTATCGCTAAACAAAATGCAAAGAATTGTGTGCCGTACCTATATCTATATTTTCTGTTAGCCTATACTTATGGATACAGCTTCAGCTACACCTGAATTGTTCTCTTTTAAGGCAAATAAAAATAAAAACTGGACAAAATGAATATATGTATATACCTACCTACTGTGTGAAAGGAGTTATAATTTATATAATCTTTATGAAGAAGAAGAAAAAAAAAATATTATTATTAAGGCACAAAAAACTTTATGATCTTTATCATTTTAGAATTTTTGTGGTTTTCCACGATGGCTTCTTATTATTTACTTACAACAAAAAATTTGTTGTTTATTTTTATTATTTTTGAAAAAAAATGCAGAATGTTTTTTTTTTCGAATCAATAAAAAAAGCGACAACAGATCACGTTACCAAATACATAATTGAAATCGTAAAAAAAACAAAATATTGACTTTTAAGCAAGGGGCTGAATTCTTCTGATGGAGTATAATAGAATGACGAAGAACGAATTTTAAGGAAGCTGCTTCTCATTAAAATTCTTTATATAAATTATTGGAGCTGTATTAAATTGTCCAAGGTTCTTTTTTTTTGGTAGAATTTGACCTCACTTTAAGGTGCAAAAAAAACTAAAGCGTGTAGGGTCAAGCGGGAAGAACGAAACATGTGGAAGAAGAGTTTATCCCCCCCCGTTTAGCCAGGTAAAAATAGAAAAACAAAATATTTAAAAACAACGGTAATATTAAAAATGCCATGCTATATATCAAAATTTTGAAAAAAAAATAAAGGGTTTTCCAATAGGGACGGGTTGATTTTGACAGCTCGTGGCGCCCATATTGTTTCTTTTACTTTCTGTCAAAATATCGTATTTTAATCAGTTACTAAAGACAAATCATCATGCAAGTTACAGTGTCGAGCAACACGTGCAAATGCTGAAAATTTATTATCAGAATGGGTGTTGGAGCAGTTGGAAGTTGATCCCATTTAGCGATGAGGCCAATTTTTAGATGAATGGGTACGTGATTAAGAAAAATTGCCAGATTTGGGACGACACCAATCCACGCGAGATTCACGAGGCGCATGCATCCAAATAAAGTTAATGTTTGGTGTGGATTTTGGGCTGAAAGCGTCATCGATCCGTACTTCTCCGGAAATGATGCTGGCCAGGCCATCACCGTCAATGGCGATCATTATAGGCCTGAATTGGATGATATTGACACTGAAGACATATGGTTTCAACAGGATTGCGCTACGTGCCACACAGCTCAAGACACAATCGATATTCTGCACGAGCGGTTTCATGACATGGTTATCTCGCGCCAAGGTGACGTGAATTGGCTACCAAGATCGTGTTATTTGACCCCTTTGGAATAAGCCGCAAACCACCGCGGCCCTCAAAGACAACATAATCGATGCCATCGGTCAAATTCAGCCTGATTTATGCGCCAAAGTCATCAAATCTGGATCTTTAAAATTTGCGCGAAGCACATAATGTCATTGATAGGGCTCTCAAATAAAGATAAAACCTTATTGATATCTCATATACAACTTCTTTTATTCAATTTTTTTTTAATGGAGAACCCTTTAGAAAAAAAAAGTTAACTTATTTTTTCAAAATTGTACGTAGCTAAGTAGGTACTGTACTCAGAAATCTGAACGTAAATTCCTCAGTGATATTCCTCACTTTTGCTGTCAAAAAGCTGAGACTGATATTTTTTGGATTCGCTTGCTCAATTATTTTTGGTCGCTTTTAATCAAATTATAAAACAGAGATGGAGAGTGCTTTTGACTTCTAGCGGAGAAATCTTGTTCAGGTTTCAGT
Organism: Epistrophe eligans; assembly: GCA_951394125.1. NCBI lineage: Eukaryota > Metazoa > Arthropoda > Insecta > Diptera > Syrphidae > Epistrophe > Epistrophe eligans. The sequence continues at coordinate 33,583,847 of OX596029.1, read as the reverse complement.
TTCTCCTTAATGAAGCTGACAAAAGTTTGCTTAGGGAGATCTCAGAAACTTGAACTGGCTACTTGGATTCTCTTTTGTAAAAAAAATTAATTTAAATGAATCAACAGATAATTGAAATAGTCGAACACCAAAAAACTGGTACTATGACTAATACCGTTATTAATGGATTAATATCAAATTTGTTCCAATAATATGGTGGTAAATCGTAGTACCTACCTAATATTAGCTCACATACAAATTTTAATCAAAATCTCATAGAGAGAGAAACTCGATCTGCAAGTTCACATTAACGAACCTCCTTGACATCCCAACGGATGGTAGGTATGATAAAAGAAATATAACTTCGTGAAAAATTTTGCAACTGGAGTTAAGTAGCAAGAAAAAATGGGTAGGCGAATCGGTGAACTATATTCTTAAAGAAAACACCATCAAGTGGTACACTGATAGATCGAGAACAACAGAGGGGACTGGGCAGGTATCTTTGGGCCTAGAACCAAACTTTCCCTGCCGATGGCTCAGTCCACCACCATTTTCCATTAAAAGCGCTAAATTCATACACTATCAGTTCTAAACTAGTATGGGAGTGTGTTTGACAATTAAACGAACTAGGCAAGAATAATAATGTAACACTTCATTGAGTACCAGGCCACGTTGTTGGTTTCCAACAGGAGCAACAACACCCTTAACGGGTCCAGAGTCCTATTGTGGAATAGGAGAAAACGTGATTAAAAATAAAATACAAAACAATAGAGGAGACCAAAAGACATAAAATTTGGAATGAACTCCCCAAGCTGAGACAAGCCAAACCGTTACTTGGAAATTATAACCAAGAACGTTTAACATCCTGTATCAGTTTAAGTAGGAACAATTTAAGGAAAATATCGGGTCTCCTCACTCGCCATTGCAAACTTAAAAGACACCTCAGCATCCTTGGTTTGGTGAGCAATGCCATTTCCAGATTCTGCAATACTCACGAGGAGACACCAGACCACATCTTAGGTAGTTGTGAAGCACTTGTGGATCAAAGATATAGATATTTGGGGCGTCACCAGATAGAACAGAGCGAATTACCCTCTCTTCAAATACTTCAAATACTGAAGTTCCTCAAAGAACTAATTTGGAGGAAGAGGGAAGAGCTGTAAATGAGCACTCTCATCTAGCTCTAAAAGGGGCGCACAATAGATCTTAAGGTCGCAGTGCAAAAATAATACCCTAAAATATTCATTTATTCATTCATCAAAATCGTATAGAAGCGGTTTTTAAGAAAAATGAGATTTTTCTTAACGGTTTTTCAATTGTACCTATGGTTTGGTTTATAATAAAAATGTTTCTTTAAAATGTGACAGATAATGTTAAAAAACTGATCAATGGCAAGTTTAAAAAAAATCGAACTAATCATTTTCGAAGATTCAATAAAAAAATAAATTGGAAATTTTGGCATACAATAAATATACCTACTCTTAAAACTTTTTTAAAAAATACTCTTTAAAAAATTGACTAAAGTCAGTTTGTTTTTTAAATCGAAAGTAAAAATTTTTTTTTCGACTTCTCTTGCATCGTAATGTCAAGTTTGATCAAAATCTCGAGTTTGATTGTTTTTACCACAACTTATACCTATGTATGTATGTATATATTATAATATCTATAGGTACATACATATATCGGAAGAACAAATTGTAAAAACATAATATATGAATCTTTATTTGCTTAAAGAGTTATGATTTTTACAACCAAAAAAGATAAATATGAGTCATTGTGTGCTGCTGGTTATATAAACTTGCCCTTTAGTACTTAGATTTTAGTTGTTTATTTATCTTTAAACATAAAGAAGACTTCAAAAAGGATACAAATTAAGGATACAAATGTAAATTTTTCAATCCAGCTCTGTATCTGAATTTTTGAAAACGTTTTGTAATCTCCTAAAAAAAAAAACATTTAAACCTGACAAAGCATTTAAAAGTCCTTGAGGTACCTACAGATTATTCTCCATGAAAAAAAAAATGTTCCCATACTTTCTTTTTAGATTCATTCCATCCAAACAAGAGTTAACTCGAGCAAATACATAACCAAGAATTATGATATTCTTTAATTGGCAAAGCAAACAGCGTTATAGCCTCACTCACTCACATACACACATCCATTACATCATGATGGCATCATTCTGCCTGCTCGTCTCGTTGCATGTTCTAGGATGGATGTAGGATACCTCAATTTATTGTGAAATCAGCGAATTGGAAAATGTCATGTTGCCATGATGATGATGATGATGATGATGATGATGATGATTTGTGATGATATTCACTCTTCCCTTTAAATCAGGATGATTTGAAAAGCCAAGATCCACATAACGACGACGACGCACGTTTCTCCGCAGGACCTCATGAACATACATATAGATAAAAAGTGGATATATAGTAAAGTATATAGGAAGGTACTTACAGAATGACATTCAGAGTCAGTCAACCGTTCTTATAATCAACACGCCACAAAAGTCAGATCTCAGATTCGAAAGCAAAATGGAAACACACTACACACTACACTCTTGGCAAGATTATAATCATTGAAGGCAAGTTATACATACATATATCAAAATCAAATAAATTTTCATAAATATGTATATGTAACAGTACTTTGGATGGGTTGAGAGATTATGAATCAAAATTGTAATACAACTTTGGTTTTGTTCGGAAGGGTATATGTATGTCTTTTTATTTCTAAATCCATTTCATAGAATATCACATCTGTGGCACTTGGCTTTTAAACTGGCAACTTTATATTGTTTCGGTTGGAGTTGGAGTTCATTGTTTAGCCTTTCCGTTCTGGTTTTTGGTGAATTTCAACGCCAAAAGTCAAACTGAGTAAAAACTTTTTAACCAAACCAATAACATTTTGCAACAAAACTGTACAACTTAATTTTACACTCTTATGTATTTATTTTCTGACATTCTGCTAAACTTTTAATTTAATTTTAAGCAAAGATTCAGGATTTATAAGATTTATACTCAAAATTACATGGTATAGGTACTTACTTTAAAGTGTATGTTTTTTGTTTGTGTTTAATTTAATAAATAATCATAAATAGTAAATAAATATTTTAAAGAAAAATGAGAGTAATTCGAAGCGTTTTTGACAAATTTGAATATATGGTAGATTCAGAGAAAACGGTGCATTATATGTACCTACTGACAAAGCGAGGATGAAAATCTTAAATCTTAAAATTAACAAAAAGCTCAAAGTTTCGACAAAGCTGAACTTACTTGCATTTGTTTTTATGGGTTTGGTGAGGAGAGGTAGTAGAAGGGAGTTTGGGGGGGGGGGGAGTAAAGAAGGTCCAAAACTATTTATTGAAAAAAATAAAATGCACGACAGTGTCGCACGAACTTGCTCTTATGTACGATCACAGTGGTTTTAAAGTCTTAATAATTAAAAAAAAATTCATATGATAAAAGAAATTTATTAGTTTATTAGTTATTTATTATAGGCTCCAAGCCTATATTTTATGCAACCTGCCGAAATATAGTCTAGTTTAAGGAAATATTTTGTGATATGAACAATATAGCACCGTGCTGTCTTGCACTTCGCACATACCTATGCATGGAATTTACAGTTTAGACTGAAAAAATGTTAAAAAAATCAATAAAAATAAATTGTTTAAAAAAATATCTGAAAATTATTTGACACCAACCAAGTGATTTCTTACGCAAATATCAATTTATAAAAAACAAAATTTAAAAAATTAATTTTTATATAAAATTTTGAATATATTTTTAAGAAAAAAATTGGAAGGTACGCCAATTTTTAGTGCTTATTAATGCGGAGTTTAAAAAATTAATTTTGAAAAAAAATCATCCACTCGCTTTTGAAATATCAAATTTTCCAAAAATAATTTTGAATTTTTTTTTAAATCCAAAATTTGATTTTTTGAAAATTTTGATATACAGTACAACACGCTTATAAGAAAGTCTGAAAATCCCGGACATTTCTTTCTTATATCCGAGTTTTTCTTATATGCAAACAACGGATATAAGAAAAAAATTTCTTATAAAGAACAACGGATTTAAGAAAAAAAACAATGCAAAAAGTTTTTGAAAATGATGACCTCAAAAAAAAAAAACAACTTAAAGTTTTTATTTTCAAACGTGAGAATATTTAATATAACAAAAATAAAATAAATAAAAATAAGTCTTTTCTTCAATAAGTAAAATATTGCATACCTGCACAATCAAATATAAAATCAAAATGTCACATTTTATAGACCACGGAGTATTCACGCTCTTGTCAATCTGACTTTGTCATTTTTATTGGAAAACTAGAAGTTGTTATTAAAGGTGGAAACATATTGGTGCGTATGTGTAAACAAATTTTTATTTCAATCAAAGTAAAGCTGAAGTTAGTTTCTTATATGCGTACTTTTTTGTTCTTGAAAATTTGTATTGTGCATTAAAAGGTATTTCTTATAAACCTGTTTTTCTTATATGCGAGTTTCTTATATACGTTCAATTTCAGAGAGAAATTTAAGAAAAAGACATGGTGTTTTAGGTTGCGTTTCTTATAAGCGAGTTTTTCTTATATGAGTGTTTCTTATATCCGTAAAATACTGTACTTATGCAATATTATTCAAAATTATCAGTAGATTTTATGTAAACATTTTTTATTAAAATTGGTTCAAAAGATAATGAGATAGTCGAAAACCAAAAAAATGGTTCTATTGGATGTACCATTTTTAAACGATATATAAATTTTTCTCAGTAATATGGTAGGTCGTTCTGATATTAAGTTCACACAAAAATTAATCAAAATCTTAGGAGCCGTTTTTGAGAAAAATGTGATTTTCAATACCGATTTTTAAACATTTGTATACCTACCAACTGTTATTTTTGGTTTTAAGAAAACATTTTATTTAAGTCCTTTTCGAATTATTAAGTTCTTGTAAAAAAATAATTAATTAAATATTATATTATATTATATATATGCAATATTATTCTTATTGAGTGAAAAACTTGTGTGCATAGATTTTTTAAAAAGAACATTTTGAAAAGGGTTGTTACAAGGGTTTAAATTAATATTTTAATGAATTGGGAATAAAATATAATTATCGTTAATATTTAATGTAGGTATTCCTTATGATTGAATTCATTAAATCAGTCTAGACTTTAATAACTAAATAGGATACCTTTGCGGTATACCAGTAAAATCTTCGAAAAAGAGTTGTTTTATCGACAAAATATGTATTCCCAAAAACTTTTATTTTATATTTTTTATTTAAGATTTTAAATACAAAGATCCTATGAATTTTTGATTTGTGGCTGTGAATTTTTAGCACTATAAAATGCAAACGATGGTATCGACTTCAGGCTAATTTATTTTTACACAAACCAAAATTATTAAAAATTGAAAGATTTTGTAATTTAAAATTTGTAAAATTCAATAGACTTTTTTCTTAAAAAGCAAAAAACAAAAAAGTTCTTCTGAAGTTTTTTTTTTTTTTTGGTTTAATAATACAAATTCTATATACTACTGAAATACATCAGCCAAGTAGAAGACTTAGCACTATTTAATTGAACTTGTTGAATTATTGATTCAAAATAGCTTTTAGCGGCCTTTAGTCCACAAAAATTTAGGCGTTTCGTCCCGGCGATCTCACTTGGACTCATCAGTTGACTAGTGAGAACATTGTCAATACGCAATTTTTGTTAAGTTCAGTTCATCTAACATAGATTTCATGACGAATATCTAGTGTGAACTAGGTATATCCAACAAGACTAGAATTCGTAGTCATTAAATTGGAAGTTCTTCGTCTCGAATATCTTAACAGAAAAGGCCCCGACTTTGGCCTTGATTTTTTTTTTTTTAATTTTTTAAAATTAAAAATACCGTTGGTTTTCTAATTTTTTTGTATCTTTGTTATTCTCCTATATATAAATGAGGCTCTAAGAAAGGTTTTGGTAACCCTACAAATGTAGCGTTACACGAAGGAACAACATTGCTGAACACTATTTTAAAAACAATGAATGTTTGGCAGCCACAGTTGAAAATTTCGAAAATAAAATATGCTTACAATATTGATTCATATGCTAAAACTACTTAATTTAAAAACTCAGCTGGAGATTGGATCAATTGCTGTGGTGATTATGTAAAGTCAAAGTTTAATGTTAATAAGCCCAAAACCACTCGTTGGAGAAAATTCAACACTGCATAAAGAAATACGGCAACATTTTTATACAAAATGGAAAATTCTGTACAAATTAGTTATACGTACCTACATAGGTATATTGTGACAACAAAGCCGTGGAGGAATTTTTTTGCGATGTGATATTTTATACATAACCTTATGTACTTTAGACTCTGTTTCACTATGCCGGCCGTGATGATATTTTGTGGGTGAAAGCGGTGAGGAGCTCTGTTCCCTTCACCGATTTCACCCAAAAAACCATAGTCATGGCGGGCGTATGAAAAGTCGCAATCTAAACAGGTTCTTATGATTCAATAAAAAAAAAATTAAAAAAAAAAAAAAAAAAAACAACTATAAAATTGTGACTCTTTCTTGCATACCTATAATTTGGGACACACTTTTGTCATTTAAGAAAATTCTATTCTTCTGTAAAAAAAAGCTCAACAGAAACAAAAAATCAGGTAGGTAATTTAAAAATTCATTTGGTGAAGAAACCCGAAAAATTGATTCAAAATAGCTTTTAACGGCTTTTAGTCCACACACATTTTGGCGTTTCGTCCCGGCGATCTCACTTTGAACTCATCAGTTGACTGTGACTGGTGTGCTGAGTCCTCTACTTGGCTGATGTATTTCAGTAGTATACAGAATTTTTAGATTTTGATTTTTTTTTATTGGGAATGTTTAAACAATTTTTTTTGTTTACTTTTAAAAATATTTAAATATTTATTTTTTGAAAACCTACATATGTATGTATCTATGTTATTCGAAAATGAATTCTTTGATTTTTTTTTAACACACTATCAGATCTTTGCCGAAGAGAGCTTAGTACAAGCGACATCTTGCGGCCAAAGATTTGCCAACACAAAATATGTGTTATCCGGCTCATCACTTAGTGCAGTGTTAGTAGTTAGTAAGCAAAAATCAACATACACTTAAAAACAATTAATACAAAACTATTATATACGAATAAATATAAATACATAAAAAAAAATACAATTACAATAAGAAACTAAATTGTAATTATAAACATTTAAGATCGTGGTCCTTAACGTATGTTTTAAACTAATCTTACTAATATTAAAATCAAAGACGTTTGAGTTTAAATTCAAAAGCCTGCACATGCGGGTAAGAGGCTCATGCATGCCATAAATAGTTCGGTGTTGGGATAAATGCATTAATTCCACATTACGAATATTGTAGTTTCCCCCACGGTAATTAAAACCAATACAACTTAGTAAATCAGGTGCATCAATAACGCCAGTTATAAGTTGATGAATAAATATAATATCCATATTAATCCTCCTTTGTGACAAAGGCTGGACCTGAAAAAGTTTAAGCCTATGTTCATAAGGAAAAAGGTTATAAGGATCGGACCACGGTAGCCCTTCATTATAAACTTTACATCCAACATCCAACGTTATCTAGCAGATTTTAGGCAAAAAATATTCTTATATACAAAAATAACAGTAGTACCTAACATACAAGTGTTCAAAACCGTTAGGGAAAAAATTAATTTTTTCCGAAACCAATTTCCACGATTTTAATTAAAATTTGTTTTGTGATCTAAAATCAGTATGATACGATTTACCATTATTTTGTCATAAAATTTACATTAATCCATTATTAACGGTAGGTATCTCTCATAACCATTTTGGTTTTTGACTATCATTATCTGTTCAACCGTTTTTAGTTAGCAAAAAATGCCTCTAATAAGCTTAAAAAATGTTTTTGTCTATATTTTCAAAAAACCAAGTTTGGATTAAAAAAAATTTAAAAAATAATTTTTTGAAAATTAAATATTAAAATTGGGAATTAATTTCCGTATTATTAAATACTTAAAAATATTGGAGCAATTTTTTTCTTAAAAATGTTTTTCAAAATTTTAAATGTAGATATGTATGTACATATGTAGATAGATATATAGGAAATGATTTTTTTTAAATCGTTCCAACGACCGCAAGTTCGTGCAACCCAGTCGTACATTTTATTTTATTTACTGCGGTTCGAAAGCACCCATCCTCCCCATGACTGTATCATGAATTCACCATCACTATTTTCAGTCCAAATATTGATTAATATTATGATGGGCATTGTTCCTTAGTAAATATACAAACAGACCTTAAAGTTAAATAAAAGAATCAATTCAGAAAAACTATTGATTTTGATAAATTCTATTTGAGCTGATTGTATATCTTTAACAAGCTTTTATATTTTACTAAAGAATCATTTCCGTGTACTCCTTTAAAATTCATTTAATTTTCATTTCACATTTTTAAACAATTATCAAAATCTATTTTTCAAATCATGAAATTTTAAATCACATTTTCCAAATCAACGTACACGAGAATTATTTTCTACATGAGTTATTTTAAATACCTACGTTTTATCCAGTCAGTTTAATTACAAATTTTATTTTTTTACAATTTAACTAAAACTACATAGCTAAATGTTTTGATTTTAGCCTAATATTTTCTAAATCCATAAATATTTCTAAAGAGCTATATTAAAATTCGAACATCACAACACACACACACATTTTTAATTCAATTTGTATTCCATTAAATTTATCCACAAAATAAATAGTCTGTTGATGAAAAATCAAAATGTAATTTCCATAATTAACGATTCAATTAATTTAAATCAACTTAGGGATATAAATGTACATATAAACTAGATATAAGGAGGGTATTGGTTTGCAAAATATTTTGTGTTTAATATTTTTTGTTTTTTGTTTTTCGATTTATATTTTTACCGCCAATTTGTTTGCCATTATAATGATCACAGCTTTGCTTATCCTCAACTAAATAGATTACTCATTGCTACACACGTATCATTTGTGAATTTATATAAGGGCTGGCCAAAGACTACGATTAATAATTAATTTAATTGAAAATTAAATAAAATTGCTTATACATATATACCTACTGGTGATGCAAAGGGATTATAATTTGCCAAAGGTAATGTGATTTCTGGGCATTCTATAACAAAGTTGGTATCATTTTCTACGTCCTTGCCCTTTTATAGGTATGTACATGAAAATTAATTGCGAGGACATCGTCGTTAATTAAATTTATTTCACTGAGTAGATTTTTATATCTTTTTTTATGGGCACTTTGCCAAACAGTGATACTGATAACCCATAGCAGAGAAGTTCACTCTCAAATGCTAATATCGTGTGACACTATTATTTGAATTAGCAAAAAATAAAAATATAATAAAAATATAAAAGACGAAAAACATCTGCCATCCCATATATATCTGATCGTAGCGCCGCCGCCGGTGGCCGGACAGACATCAAAGGCCACGTTTTTAATGCTTTGAGGTGTCAACTTTTCTTTGTGCCAGATTTAAGTGGCCATAAAAATGAACACGGTTAACATTTTTTTTTTTTTTTTTTAACAACCCCCGGTCCAGGAGCTCTTTCAAAAACATATATCTACATAATATCCATATGACACACACATTTTCATCACCCTCGAATCGGCAGGCAAAAAAAGGACACCCATCCCATGTATTTATTTATAGGAAGGTACACTTTGTCGTATTTATTTTATTGCCTGTTTTACGGGCCTGAAAATGTTTAAGTGGCCATTTGCGAGAACATTTGAGTTGAAATAAATCGAAAAACACCATAATATTGATCTATGGTGACGGGCAGAGAGAGTGATTGAGCAAACGTTTTTAACGTTTTGGATATGAAAACAAAAACAAAAAAAATTATAGGTAGGCATAGGCACCTAGATATATACGACCTACATAAAAGAGCCTATAGATCCTGATACTGGGCAGTTTTTTTTACTATATTTATATTAAGAGGACAATGACTGCCTTTTGTTCGCTATCCATATATGGTATGTATATAGAAACAAGCAGGCAATCCATTATCGAGGGGCAGGTATTTACCTAGTAATAGTGCTACTTATAACAGAGTATAGAGCTATATATTAGATTAATGCCGTTTATTTTACGCACGTGTAACAAGCTATAATGACACTTAATTGACACTTCTATACTATAGCTATAAATTGAGTTATTCATTACAAATGAACATAAACATCAGCATACAATTGAGTTGAGTGTGTCTTTATACTCGTATTATAGTTGAGTATGGTACACTTATAATTTGATAATTTCCTTCATTTAGTTATCGATATTCAGTTGGTCTTTTATTTTCTATTCAAAATAATTACGGATATTTTGATAAGCATGTTAATAATTATTATAGTATTATTGCTAGGGGGCAGTAGGTATATCTATCTACATAAGTACCTTTAGAATTTTTCAGTTCGATTTACTTGAGTAAATCGATACAAAAAAATAAATATCATTAATGATTTTCTGTTTAGGTTCATCAAAAAAGAAAAGAAGTTAATTTTGAAGTTAATGTTGCATAAAAGTCTTGAGTCAACGGAAAAGGCATTGGCAGAGTTTATTTTTTTTTTTTGTAATTATTTTTGTCTTAACAATAAGTCTTTGCATTTGGAAACAATTTGATGGAGTGACAAGTGACAAAAATGAAAAAGGGTAAACAAGGATAAATGAGCACAAAGGTGGAAAAATTGTTGTTGTTTTTTTTTTTTTTAATGGGGATTGATTTAATATATCGTCAAATACCTATGTTCACTTTTTACGTGTTCTAATATATAAATATATATAAGTTAAGGAAGTATATCGACATTTTCATAGACAAGCCAGGCGGCAATTAAAGCTATTTCCGCAATCATCACAAAGTCCAAACTAATAGAGTGAGATTACTCAACGCAACGAACACAGTTACCCTCAGATAGGTCCCAGGCTCCCAGGACATAGTGACATGTACGAGAACGAAATGGCAGGTGAATTGGCCAAAAGCGGGTCATCTTTATCATTCGAGCCAAACTGAAAACTATGTACTTATGCCACTAGAACAAGAAAAGAAGAGAATTCACCATAATTTCCTTAAAACCGCTAACGACAATTGTCGGGTTTCAAGGAATCTATGGCCGAATATCTCTAAGAAAAAAACATAAAACTTAGTTAAGATAGGCAGACCTCAATTAACAATTCTAGTTGGAATACTAACTGACCACAATACGATGAACACCCACATATGACCAGAATGGTCATTAGCACATCTGACTTATATGCAGAGAATGCCAGTTCCTTTGTGAATGCCCCGGTCTAGCCAGATTTAGAAAAGCTGCCCTCGGAGAATACTTTTTCGACACGATCTCGACGACATCTCAAAATTGCCACTAAAGAATATCGTGAATTTCATTCACAAGTCAGGATGATTCAGGGCCTCTCAAACCTAAACTTCCACTCCCCTCCTCACTTTCACTCATCAAACCTACCTGCCTATCGTATCATCACCCCTTCTAACCTAAGCTAACTTAAGTAAGTATTGATTTAACGTAGAAATAAAATGCATGACTGACTTGCACGAACTTGTACGAACTTATATACGACCATACTGTGGTTTTAAAGTTAAAATATTTTAAACCATACTCAACTGAATTTAAACTAAATAAATAAGTAATTCGAGCTTATATTTTAGGCCACCGCCCAATAAGCCAATTGTTAGTACATATTTATATAATATATCTACTTATTTTTGAAATGTCGAATTTTCGAAAAAAAATTTGTAATAATAAATAGAACTTGTTTTTTTTAAAATAAAATAAATAAAAATGGTTATTCCATAGGTAGGTCTACCTATCGTGATTATTGCTTTAAGAATTAAAAATTGAAACAACGAAATCATGAACGACAAAGTTTGTTCTAATTTTTGTTTTACAGTAGATAGGTACTAATCTGTTCAAAACTAATCTGAGCGAAATTAATAGTATTAGTTTTTTTTTATACTTTTTGTACAATTTGTTTTATATTATTGTAGATCGTTTTAATATTAGCTTCAACAAACAAAAGAGAAGCAAAATAGAATGAGTCGTTTTCGAGAAAAATAAGATTTTCCTTTTTCGGCTTTTCAAGACAGACACAGTTATTTTTGGTTGAAAGAATAATTTTTGTTTTGAGTTTGCTACATAATATTAAAAACATTTTGGTGAAAACTTTGATAAAAATAACGAACAAATTATTAAGTTTTCAAAATCTAAAAAACATTATTTTAAAAATTTTGGCGTACCTAATAAAACTTTTTATGTCATTCTTTATACAAAAATTTATAAAAATCAGTTCAATCATTTTGCAGAAAATAGAAAAAAATGTTTTATTGGGGTTGCCATTAATAACCTTTTTCGGATTTTTTTTTTTTTTTTTAGAAAGGTAGACTGCTTTTGTGTATCTATTAAAATTTGCATTCTCGATTAACGTAACTAATTAAAACAAGGTTGGTTACAATGACCGAGGTTAATGCAATAAGCGAGTAAATATTTGTTTAGGCTCACATATAAAAGATATATTTAATACAACAAATTTGTATTCATTAACACAATAATAATAAGAAATAAAACAAAAATAAGTTAATTCATTAAGATATATAATATAGTACATAAATATAAGGTATGTTTAGTTAATAATTATTATAATTTAGTTAATAATTATTTTCTTTGGAAAAAATTGGACATTTTTGTTTGTATTTTTTGGATGTTTATATTTTTTAAAATCGCCATTGTTCGCAGTTTTTGAAGACTCAACATTTGTTCAATAGGGCCTGAATTCTGTTCTGCCGGGACAAAATGTAACGCAACAGACAAAAACATAGCCAATAACCTGAGTAAATAAAGATATGCATATAAAAACAAAAGTTGCACTTATCGAGTCATTTTTTTTTTTTTAAGAGTTGCGATTACTGCGTCAACAATGATATAAATTCAGCTGTTGCGAAAATCGAGAAGTTGCGTTAATCGAGAACGTACTGTATAGTGATTTTTTTTTTTATAGTTGTGGCCCGTTTTTGAGAAAAATAATTCTAAAATAATAAGACCCTAGGTCTTACTGGTATATATATGTTTGTGTTTGTTTGTTTGTTTTTTTTTTTAATTCATTAATAATATTTTTGGTATTAAAGTATTTTTTTTTCAATTTCAACAAGAACACAATAAGGCATCAGATTTTACTGTGTTACTAAAATTTAATATGTACGAAGATTTAAAAAAAAAAAACTAAAGTTAGTTTAAAAAAAAAAAAAATTATTGAGTTTGAATTTTAATTTCTGAAAAGCTGAAACAGCTTTATAAACCGCTCTAGTATATCGATGCATCTTATGACAAACACCCTTTATCTGTTAATTAATTACACTGTTTATTAAACTAATTGTTAATATTATAAAAATTTGTAAAGGCTTTATTTATTGCTTTATTTTTCACAATGTGGCGACCAGCGGTCGAGTTCGAAAACCAACAAGTCAGAAATACCGGTCTATTGCAAGAGGTTCTCTTCCTACTCTTCCTATGCGAAGTTGAGGTTAATGGACATAAATATTTGTATGATTCGGTTTCGGTTTAAGTCAGACTAGTTATTCCCATCACTATATCACAAAAATATACCCTTAAAAATTATTTGACAGAAACAATAACAGACTTTCTCTATCAAAGAAGATTTAAATATCATGGAATTCATTATCACTTGAGAAATTATATAAATACAAATATAGTAGGTACCTACAGGTAAAAAAAGTACCTGCACTATATCCTTAAAAAAAGTTCGTATTCTATGAAACTAAAAAATTCAAAAGGGGTCTTTAAAAATATCTTAATGAGAAGAGCTTTTAAATAAGTGAGGAGAATGGGAGTTGTGATGTTTCAAATGGAAACAATTTCTTAAGAAATATCTAATCATATGATTATTAATTTAAAAGTTGATTGACACCAAAAACAAGACGATACGATTATAATAGGTACCCTTAAAAAATGTCATTTTTATTCAATTTTTATTATTATTTTTTTAACTTTTTTTTGTATTTTTTTTTAATATTTTCTTCATAAATAAAGGTTAATAAATATAAATATAAATATTTCCGAAAACCTTATAAAAATAATGTCTCATTTATGAAACACAGAATTCTTAGTCATTTGAACTAAAAATACAAAACCTCGTGTAGGTTGGTTCTAGACAGGAAAAAAATCATCTAACCAAGAAGGGTGTTCTATTCCCCAGCGTTTAGCTGGAAGAGGCAATTTTCTAAAAAAAAAATGGCTTAGTACCGAAAGAAAAATTATTAAAAACAAATCATCACTAACAATGTTATGCTATACTTTGTATTAAGTCAATTTTAATGCTATTTGAGCATATCAATCGTATTTTGAGTAATGCTTTATGTATATAATAAAAAACAATCAAGTTCACCTTGAATGTTTATTTTCGGAATTATTTTGAAGAATTTATGCCAGTGTAGAGTTTCTCTTTGTCCACGTAAATAAATTGATTAATCTATGATTTTAGTTTGTTAAAATATTAAGCTAAACATGAATAAAGGTTGTAGTTTGTCTCATCTCTTTTTTATTCCTTTATACGACTTCTCTAGTGATTATAAATGCTATAAACACTGTTTTTCTTAAAAAATGCAAATGCAATGTTCAAATAAATAAAAATCAATTTAGAAAATTTACAAACTCGGGATTTTTTGAAATTTTTATATTTCAGTAGGTAGGATACATTAGGGAGAACGCTAACGTAGAGAAATTGATGATGATGAAAAAAATGATGTTTTTTTTTGATATTTTAAAATACAAGAAAGCTATGAGCTAATAAAATTGCTTATAATATACAATTCGAGGTATGAACATATTATGAAAGTCAAAAATCGAAGTCAAAATAGATATTTGAAAAAAATAGTGTGACATTCCATTGAAGTACGCTGTATCTACCTATGTTGTTGGAAAGCCGATTAGAAAAAAAAAAATGGAAAAAATGGAAAAGATTTTATAGGTTTTGTCAATTCCTCTCAAGATGCAGTAACCCGTGAAAAACCTTTTTTTTTTTTTTTTTTTTTTTTTTTGATGGCTTAGGCTGTAAATTGAACCCAAGACCAATTACACCTCGGCCTAATTGGCTATGGATGAAAAAATAAAATGGAAGAATATTTGTCAAAATTCAATAAATTAAGTGCGTATACGCCCAGGTGAATCATAATTTTTTCAGAGAAAATAAAACCAACAATATATGTACATATTTACATCATAATTTAAGGCTTCTCGTAGGTACCTAAGTCAAATCTAAAAAAAATGTGGTTCGGTTTTACATGAATTTAGAATGGCTGCCATTAAAAAAAAAAAAATTAAATAGCAGCAAATGTTCCCTTTAGGTTTGATCCTTTCACTGGTTTAAATTTTGGACACTTAAAGAACATAAATATCATTATATAATGTACTCGTATATTTATTTAAGTAATTTTGCTCTATAAGTAGGTATATAGAATTTGTTTATAAATCGAACAAAGAGTCACCTATGGGATCATTCTAAATTTTGTGATTTTTTTTGTACACAATAAATCAAGTATGAATATGATTCTTTTTTTGATAAATAAATGTAGAACTTGATTCAAAATAGCTTTTAAAAATTTGTGTGGACCAAAGGCCGTTAAAAGCTATTTTGAATCAATAATTCAAATAATTCAACAAATCCAAATAAATAGTGCTAAGTCTTCTACTTGGCTGATGTATTTCAGTAGTATATAGAATTTGTATTATTAAAAACAACCTTCATTTAAATGTAGAACTTGTTTATTACAAAAATGTTCTTCGTTAAAATATACCTACATGAACACATTTGCCATACTTTCATTGTGATCGGTCAAACGGTGTCGGATACACCAACAGTTACAGTGGTTTCCTTTAATGCAATAAGAAATATAAAAGTATTGACACTTTAAATTGCGGCAACTTTAAGAAAAGCACAGTCGTCGTGCTTACAGTAGAATTACATATATTATGTATATTAATGTTAATTAAATATACCTTTAACATCATCCGATTTGCATAGGAGGATTTATTTGTTGGAATCGTATTGAATTTTTACAAAGTCAAAAATTGATCGGAAAAGTTGGAAAATTATCAAAATTGCATACTTTCAGGGGTGGTTGATAAATCAGAAAATATTGATTCGGAGAAATGACAAATAAATTTTATTTTTACTTTTTAAAATGGTGGACCAGCTAGTTTTCAATAAAAATACAAACTTGTGTAAATTAAAAACAAAAATTGACAAAAAGTCAAAATTATTTTTTTTTTAAATCACCTAGGCCAAAGTAAAGCCTAATGCCTTTATGCACTAAACATTACGCCACGCGCTACTATATCTGCAAATTTTCCATTCATACAAATTTTTGAGCACAATATTTTAAATATATGTTTTTAAAGATCACAATCGAATTTTACAGCCCTGTAAAGCTAATTGGGTGAAGGTCTTACCCTTAATCTTCCTTACTGTATACATATATTTCGTCAGACAGAACGGATTAAATTAAAATGTAGATGGAGATGGACCTATATAAGTAGATTAAAAAAACGCACATGTTTTGTGGATTAAAGAGAAAGACCGTTAAAAGGTAATTTGAATCAATAAATAATTCAACAAGCTCAAATAAAATAGTCAAGTCTTCTACTTGGCTGACGTAGAATTCGTCATTAAAAAAAAACAACGGTAAAATCTTTGGACATTAGGTTTTCTCCTAAGCCTTAACAAAGTTAGATATAACCAAAAAATTCACATAGTTAACAATTTTACAATTTTTTTTTGTTTAAAACTTTTTCCTGATAGCACATTGGCTGTGGAAGACAAAAAATTGTAAACAAAAAAATGAAAGCACTTTTATGATATCGAACTGAATTTCATAACTAGGTAAATCATCGAAAACAATTCGTTGCCTCAATCAATAAAATGTTATAATCAATATTTTACGTAAATTAATAAATTTAATTCCATTTACTAAATGAAAAATTAATATTTAAACAAATAAATTTATTACATTAATTTATGAACGATTATTCATTGAGCCAACGAAATTTATCATTTACTGAATTGAAATTAAAAAAAATTATCAATTAAAAAAAATAATTTTTTCATCCCCATTTTTGTTTCGAATATAACAGTCGTATTCATTAGATTTTTTTCTACTTAGACACTGTCTAATTATTTTCAAAGTGATGGAAATATGCTTTATTTAATAAAAATAAATATCACATTATTAACGGTTAAGACAATCTACTCTTGTGTCTAAGTTAGGAAGCTATAAGACATTAATAAACAAGGTTTTTGAACACATTTTCCAAAGTTGGACAGTTGTATAAAGTTAGACAACGTTTATTAATAACACCATAGTTTTTTACATTTAGCCCATATTTACCATAATGATATTTGGAATTTAAAAAAAAATTCTGTACCTATTGATAAATTTTCTAAATTAAATTTCTTTAAATATTACATATTTTTTTTTTATTATATCTTTGAAGCTTACTAAATTTATTTTTAAGGTGTGATAACAGTTTGCCTAGAAAACCTGATAGCACAGTTGTGGTTGTGGAAGCCAAAAAATTGCAAAAAAAAAAAAAAATGAAAGCATTATATGATTTTTAAATGTAAAACATATAACTTGGTAAATCACCGAACACAATTCGTTGCCTCAATGAATAAATCTATATAATCAATAAATGTATTTTACATAAATTAATAAAAAGTAATTCCATTTACTAAATGAAAAATTAATATTTTAACATACAAATTTATTACATTAATTTATGAACAATTATTCATTAAGCCAACGAAATTTATAATTGACTGAATTTCAATTAAAAAAAATAATTACTCTTTACTAAGTTGTCTTGACGTAAGTATTTGTTTCAGTGTATACACTTAAAAAATTAATCCTGTTTATGGAAATATTTAATTTATGTTATGAAGGACCATAATCTGCCTAATAACACACCTCTACTTCCAGTACATACCTACTTGTATTTGATTTTTTTTATATTTGACTTAACTTAGGGATCTATGTATGTGTTTCCAATAGAAGAAGATACAAATTTCTTTTTATTAAAAAAAGAAAGATATACCTAATTAAATTTATAAAAAAAAAATAACCTATCAATATATGATATATTTTTTAAATTCTCTGACAAAAAAACCCTGTTCTTGTTTTCCATTTTTTTTTTTCAAGGACCGAATTTTTTACTGCTTAAAAATCTCTTTATTAATTATTCTGAACAAAATTCCAATCTCTATTCAAATTCGTATACATGTATAAATAGGTATAACGTAATCCTTGAAATTATCCAGAACCATAATAAAATTTTTACTTTGTGTTGAAAATTTAATTTTTTTTTTTAATTAACTTAAATCTTTTGATTTCATAATATTCTCTCATAAATAGTTTCAAGGACAATGATTTCATTAATTTACCTAATTGAGTTTCTTAAGCAAATCTCCAAACAAAATAAATATAATCTGTCAAAAGCAGGAAATATATACATACCTATGAATATATATATCTAACAACTACCTAACCTAATTTCTTAGTAAAAAATACTCAAAGGACGAAAAAAAAAAAAATTTAATGAAAAAAAAGTCTACGAAATATACACTCCAAACTACCTATACCTACCTACAAATCAACGCCTTAAAGAACTTCGATATAAATATATATGTATGTAGTAGTTGCTCTTCTTGGCAGATAAATATACAAAAAAGTCTATAGGCCCAGACATTTCTGGTACCTACCTACCTTTAATACATTTCAAATATACTTTTTGTGTACATATGTACGATACGTATAACTCTATAGATATTTGTACAACTCTGAACCTAATAATCATCAATCTTTTAGAGACCAACAAACAAGAAAAATTGGCAAAAAAAAAACTGCGACCTTTACGATGTACATACATATATATAAATATAGAGAGTACAGACCAAAACCATTATCTACCGCACCCCCTCAAGCTTAAATAAAGGTTCATATTCTTACATACCTAGTAACCTATACCTACCTATACCAACCCAAAAACATTGGAAGAAATATAATTTATATAAGTCACATAAATTCCTTCCATTCCGCAGGACAAAAGGAATTTCTTTCGCTTTCTGAGTTTATTTATTTTTTTTGTTTTGTTGTTGTTTGTTTCATTATCCGAATCGACACACCAAACAAGGATATCATATATTATTATGTGAAAGAAAAAAAAAGTAGCTTTACACAAACTATGGTAGGTACCCACCTGCTCTTCCTTTTGCAGCTGACATGGTCCAATATCATGTTATATGGATAAGTAGGTACACACACTTTCCTTTTTATAATATGCTGTTGTGTGTAGTTTAAATCCTTGAACATAAAAATGCAGGTTAAAATGCATGCATCCTTTTTTTTTCTCTTAACTTTTTAGCGTATCGCAACTCGACCTTCACACGGTTTTTGCAGAAAGGACACACATAGAATTAGCATAATCTCTACTATAGGTAGGTGTAGCGAAACCGAGCCCCTGAGTTCTTATTCAAGCCTTTTTCATGCCAATCAGAACACGTAACTTAGGTGGGGTAGGTATAGTACCAACTTTTATAATTCCAGAAGCATATTTTATTTATCAAACACACAAGAAAATCAAGCCTTCTTGAATAACGCTGGAGCTGGAGAGCCTTGAATTAATTCATGAGATGGAGATCTCTATATATATGTACATATATGCCACACAGGAGGGATCAGTGGGTCGGTCGTGTGTATAAGCTAATATACTAGGTACACGCAAAATTCCAATGCTTATTCACACACAGGTATGTTATAGGAGTAGGTGTTGTATAGCCATACAAAAGAACACATTCCTTTAACAATAGGTAGGTAGGTAAGTAAGGTACACTATACCACTTTATATCGCAATTGTCCTGCCAGCCAAAACGTCCACGAAACTAACCCGAAACCGAAGAATTGAAATTATTATGCTGGAGTAAGTTAAACCACATAAAATGCCAGCTTACTTTCTTTCTCACCGCTTGTGTATATCCTTTTTGACCGACAAAAAAAAAAAAATAAAGGACACGGAACCAACACTCCCGACTACCGGAGTACAGAAACGAAAAAGTGACTTTTTACGACGAAGTCACAATATACACCGAAGACCGACCTTACGACAACGACAAATGAATACTACAACGACGACAACGACAAGGACTAAAGGACGAAAAACTGTGACACAGATTTTGTTGTATTGTAAGCAGGATATCAGGCCAGGCAGGATATAAAGTAAGAGTGGGTTTTGTGGGTTGGTTTTGTTAAATTTTTCCCAAAGGTATGCAATTATAGCTGCTTTCTTTTTTTTTGCCCAACAAAAGGACCTCACATTGGAACAAACAAAAAAAATCAACAACTCGATGATGGAGAGAAAAAAAATATCGAAACAATTCCAAGGACAAACAGGATAAAATAAATATTTCAGCTATTCACAAGGATCAGCACTAAATTTCCTTTTTCTTTCTTTTTTTTCTATTTCTTATTTAATTTTTTATTTTATTTTTTTATTGGTTATTGTAGCAGCGTGTGTGCAAGTTTTTTTTTTTTTTTTCTTGCTTTTAGGATTCTTTTACTTTACAAACTCTTTGCTAAGCGTTTAACTGAACGACCATAAGAATACGCACCACTATACTAACTTAACCGACGACGACACATCGAGGTCAAAATACAAAAATCAGATACAGTTAAGTTACTATAATATACTTTCACATGTGTAAAGTAACTTTGCACAAAATAATTATCTATTATTTCTGCGGTTAAAACTTTACAAACTGACAAATTTGACTTTTTGGTTATTTTAGAAAGAAAAACATGCGACGCTTAAATAATGCCGTCCGTCCGTTTAACGGTTACGAAATAGACTGACTTTTGAACTCACCTTGCAGAATAGTAGTAGACATTTTTGTTGGTTTCTTTGCAAGGAGTGAAGGGGTTTGTGTGTCAGCTTACTGGGGCTGTTTTGTCCTAGGTTATATATATTTTGGTGGTTATGTCAAAAAAGTTTGTGTTAAGGATGGTTGATGCGAAAGAGCTTTTTTTAGGCATTTGAGTGAAATTTTTGAGTGCATGGTGAATTTTTTATGACGCATGATTGTGCTCCTGAGAGATGCTCCAAAGAGAGAGAGAGAGAGAGAGAGAGAGAGAGGGAGAGAGCCAGAAACAAAAACATCGCACGAGTATAAAATCTGAATCATCACTCCGAATTTATGGCTTTTGATGGGAACTTTATTCTTTTTCGAAATAGTATCTATAGTTACTTTTTGGAATTTGGGAAGATAGGTTGTGGTTTTGTTAAGCTTACTTACTTTTATGTCAGTCGCGTTTTGACAAAAAAAGGTCACTGATTATTAATATAAAAAAAAGACAGGGTACATGCATAGTAGGCTTCTGTATCTGGTATGATGAGTCTTGCCAAAACAGGAATCAAGTGGAAGGATACATTTTTGAGTGTGTGTGTTGCTTGAACTTTTTTAGTTGCGATATGTACCTAGATATGGTAGGTACTATAGGGTAGTTTATGGATTCTTAAAAGAATTTGATCCATCTTGACAATACGATGATAGCGAAGTCGAAGAAAGTGGGTCTCGCAATTCTGTCTGTCTTTCTGTTTGTCTGTCTTTTCCAAATTCATTTGATTTCAACATCAGCATTCAGCACCTACAACCTCAAACTCCTTTTGACCCATCCCCACTCATATTTATAAGTTTAGATTTAAGTTAGTTTTTTAAGTTATACTTGTAGCTTGAATTTAGCGTAATAAATGGGGGTTAAGCCCCCACTAAAATTTGGGCATTCCCCAAAAGATTTTTTTAATTTATTTTTAGGACCATAAAAAAGATATCTGCGGTTTTTTTTTTTAATTAATTAAAATCTTGTATTTCTAAAAAAACGTGCCCCAACTTTTTTTTTTAAATAAAAATTTTATTTTACAAAAAGGCTATGAAAATTCAGAAAATGGTTATAAATGGGTCATACAACCTTTTTTTTTTATTTTCGATTTTCTCATTAGGAGAGCATGCGGCAAAGCTGGGAATCCCTCACAACACTCACTGTCGTAGTTGTTGGGACCAGCAGGAAAAGGTAATAATCGCTCACTTCCTCTGCAAATGCCTCGCTCTAGCCAGAATTTGGTAAACCATTTTTCGACGACCTCAATAAATTGTCTGAAATAAAGATCAAAGATTTGATCTCTTTTCTCAACATAACTAATTGGCTCTAAGATGAACTTCGACCGCGAGTAAGTGGACAAAGTCATATATAGATTCACTCTGAAATGGAAATTAATTTCGTGTACCTATCTCGGCATACTGTGTTTGTGGGAGTGTATTGACGATTCGACAAATTCGTTTCAACAATTCTTTTTCTTATACAGGTCAAACGAGTTATGGTAACAAAACGGCGCAACCAAGCGCTAATTTGATCAAGGAGCTAGGCGCTCTTAGCCGCCATTTCTACCTACCTTCTCATTAGATACATTGAATGTTTCAAAAACTTTTAAAAGTATTGTAAACACAAATTTTTATTTATTTCTTATTTTTAAGAAAATTTAACAATTTTTTAGAGAACTTTAAATACATTATTCAAAAACGACGAGTCTCTTAACATTATCTACCAGATCTTAAACCAGAATTATTCTTATAACCGAAAACAACGGTACCTTTCCCTCATAAAAATATTTAAAACCCGTTAAGGAAAATCACATTTTTCCCATAAACCACTCCTACGATATTGAATAAAATGTACAGTAGGTACCTTCGATCTATAATATTATTGGAAATAATGTGGTATTAAAATCCATTAGGTACTAAAGGCATTTCTCAAAGAACTATTTTTTTGGTTTTTTGTTAAACTGATTTTAATGAATTTCCTTACACAAGAGCTTACCAAAATTAAAAAAAAAAATAACAGTTTTGAATTAAAAAAAAAAAATATTTTTTGTAAATTCGATAATTCGAAAATGGGTACCTAGATGATTTTTTTCAAAATAATTGTTTTTAACTCTTCATTAACCAAAACAAAAAATGGTGTATCAATTTTTTTCCTAAAATATATTTCCATATTTTAGGACATATTTTTTTACATATAAAAAAATATAAAAAAAACGACCCACCGACTTTTTAAATTTTTTTCTCATAAATTGAGTTTTTTTTTTAAAGAAATCAGATGGTTTACATGGCATTTATGGCTAAACAAATTCGGTGGTTGTTTAATCAATTTATTTCTAATTATACCTTTGATTTTTCAAAAATATCGCTCGCGAATCATAAAATACGGATCTTTATCATTCTTTATCGACCTTCTCACGAACCATAAAAAATATAGTTCGCGAACGATAAAATTCTCGATCTATAAAAATTTATGGTTCTCTCACGAACTATATATCCATTTTTTTTTCTGTATCTCTCATTCGTGAGAGATCGGAAAAATAAAATTCAGGTAGAATATGGTTCGCTCGCGATAAGGAAAAAGAATCATTCGTCATCAAGTATTCATTCAGTGCGGATGTGTGATTTATTTTTTAAATGATTTGTTGAAATGGGATGGGAAAAGTAAAAAAATTTGAGTTAGATAAATATGTTTCTTGTAATGAAGAAGTATTTGGCGAATCAACTTGTTTAATTTGTAAAAAAAAAAAAAAATGAAAGAAAAAGTGGCGGGAAACATAGAAAGGCACTATACAACAATACATAGTGTTATTATTAATGATTCGGGGGTTAATGAACAACAATCAAGAACTGGAAGTGTGTCAGTTCGAAAAGAAAAAAGTAAATCGGTCTTAATTGACATGAAGAAGAGTGATTTTTAAATATTATATTATATATAAATATATTTACTGTAATAAATATATATTTATATAAAATCTAAAATGAAATTTTGTTCTTATTCGAACGGTTCGCGAATGGATCTTCAATAGTTCCCACGTGATAAATTCGTGAACGAACCATATTTTACAGATCGCAATAGATATGATTCGTTCGCGAAAACGAATTTTATTTTTAAAGAACCAAAAAATAAGATTCGCGATCGAATCAAAAATAAAATTCCCTTACGAATTTTTCGCGAGAGAACGAATCATATTTTATCGTTTTTCGAACCTTGGATTTTTGTTTACAATTTCTCTGTCTATAAACTGTAATTTTCATGCATATGAATAATATGGTGCTATATTTTGTTCATGTTCTTTTTCTATACATATTTAAAAAAAAAACTAGGTTTTGGTAGGTTGCACAAATTATAGATTCCCATAACTTATTTATTTCCTTTATCAGGTTAATAGATTTTTTTAAATACTAACACAATTTTAATTTAACTTAATGTATTGAGGCATTTAAAAATCAGTACCTTATGATTTATAATTTATTTTTAGTTTTGGCCGAGATGATAATAATATGTCTGACTTACCTAATACAAAATAATAAAATATAAATATAAAATATTAAATATAAATATAAAATATTATAATAATTGAAAGTAACATTAAGTTTTAGTCGCTTGCTTCCGACGAAAAATCACTGTTTCGTTCTATTTTGACAATTTTAATTTGGTGACTAAAACTAAAATAAGACTATAACTTTAAAGATCCACCTTAAATTAAAATAACATAACAATCAGCATTTAACAAATGGTTATGTTAACAAAATATATATGCTTGTAGTTTAAAGGAGGCGTTTTTTGTAAAACAGTACTAAAAAGTTTTCGTTTGAATCTGGTATTAATAGAGAAGCAGGACCCTCACTAAGAAAATTAAGTGATAACAAATAATATTTATCAACAAAATCTAACGTGTTTCTAAATTTTGTACTAAATTTGCATTGAAATTTCTTCAATTTAAAAGAATAACTTTTTACAATTACATATTTTAAGCCATTTCATAAATTAATATCACAAAACTCTGACTTACATTTTGTAGTTTTAATGAATTTTTAATTTTCATATCATATTCCTAATATTCATATCAATATTCGCCTTATAATTGTGAAAATCCCATTTTGAAAGCAATATGCAGTACAAATGAGTTCAGTATCCTTAATTCATTGAGTGTATCCAAACTCACTAATTTTCGTCAAGAAAATGTCGTTGGAAATTGTTTACGTCGTCGTCAAAATTAAAAGAAACCATGACCTCAAATAAATTGACCTCTGTGCACGACACTGCTTTTTTTAATATAAATACCTAGGTACTTACATTTTATTGTTTAATTTTTTCAGATTAATTTTGTTCTTTTTCATTGAACTAAGATAACTGACTTATCAAGTTTTAATTTGCAATGTTCTATCGTTGTCTATTTTTTTGAACATTGATCTCAACAAAAAAAAAAAAATAAAAGTAGCTATAGTCAAGTCCAGTTACCTTGTCGTCTAATGTAGAAGGAAGACCTTGCGTCAAAATGTCATCCTATACATCGTGTAGGCTGGGTAAAAAAAGAGAAAAAATCGTCAGGGAAGGGGTGTTTCGATGGGATGGGCAATGGCAATTTTCAACAAAAAAAATTACTTAAAGTAGAAAAAGAACCATACAAAAATAAATGCACCATCTGTATACTGAAATCCATTCCTCAATTTTCATTTTAAATAAAGTTGTTGAAATCAACAGTTGTTTTTGAAAAATTTACTTTCAAACTCATAATTTTAAAAACAAAATATTGCTTACAATTTGAGAGTTCAAGCAAAATTGATACATTTTGAAAAGCTGTGTTTTGTAAACTATTAACTGTACAGAGAGGGTCAAATTAGAGCATACGTAGTTGCCTTAAAATCGTTAAACAAAGTTAAAATCTAAAACTTAGTCCTTTAGGGTTCAAATCGCCGATAACTGAAAAAAAAACGCGAAAAATTATTTTTTTTTTTTTTTTAATATTTAACCATGATGAGTTTGGCGCTCGTGGTCGAAAACTTGGCTTATTTATTAGGCCAATATATAAAACAACTCAGCAGAAAATCAGAACTACAGAATCTGACGAAATGTCTGATGTCCAAATATAGTTAATGGACTATTATCATGGTTGTAAGTTTTTGAATTAAAAAAAACATTAATAATTACTTTTGGTACATGCTTACAGCCCTATTATTGAGAATTTGTAAAACTAGAAATGAAACTAGTTTTGTTTCAAGTTCTATAAAAATTAATCAAAATTAGTTTAAAAAATCGGCATTATTCGTTTCTGGAGATAAAACTAGTTTATCTCCACTAGTTTAGTTTTGAAACCAGTTTCCTATTTTGACTGTTTTTGTTTTGACAACAACAGTTTATTTGAATAACCTAAATTTCCCGCCATAATGTACCTTTCTAAGCCAAAATGGCCGATGTCGAAATGTAATTTCAAATTGGATGCCGAAAGTATTGTCGAATTAAGGCTTGCACCGGAACATCTTTCGAAAATATTTAAAACTCTCAAATTGGCAGAACAGACATATTTGCACATTTAACAAAAAAAAAATATCCTTTCCGTTGCGAAACGATTCAGCCTGTAAAAAAGCATTGGCATATAATCAAAAACTCTACAATTTGCGTATATAAGTGAAAAAGAATTGGGTACCTGTAAACCTCCTGATGACAATATTTTGACGTGCTTGCAGTCTATAGCACCAGTAGTGCAAGGAAAACCAGCCAGTGTATGAAATGCGAATGTAGACGCTTATCGTTCCGCTTCAGTCTGCAGCATTCGAACAAATGTTGAAACATACTTCTTCAGCAATGCATCGTAAACTTTTAGCAAAAAATTGCTCACAGTTGACTTTAATACTCGCACTTCATCACCAACATTTTGCTTGTTCTCGAGGCCAGGAACCGAATAAAGATCATTACCATCATCGCTGGGTTACCACCATCGCAGGGTTTAGATTTCGAGATCTGTTATTGCAAGACAGTTTTTCCAATTAAATGCCAATGCATACATACGTAGTACATATTGATTGCACTCTAATTTGTGTCTTACCGTCTTTGTGGGGTTAACATTACTATGCGTTTCTATCAAATCAACAACATGTTGAAAAGTGGCACTTCGTCATTCTGAAGTGCTGATAAAAAACCAAATCGTCCCACTCTTCCGCCTCTACATATTTCCGAAATGTGTATAGGTTCCTGCTCTCTTTTTTATCACTGTCGGGAAAATCGGCAATCGTCTTCTTCTTCCAAAAAGTTTTTGACCTTCAATTCGCGGAATATCCTTTTACGCGCCATTGTAAAAATTATTTAATATGCCGAATTATTTGGAGACGTTTCGTAATTAATTTATTTTTGTTGACTTTTCCGATTTTATTTTTTCATGAATAGTAGAAAAAGTCTTCAAATTTCCAATAAGGACTTGACAACTCTTCAATAAATCGATTGTAAGGTGTGGCACCATCCTGTTGAAACCACATGTCGTCCAAGTCTATATCTTCCAATTCGGGCCAAAAATATCGGCAATCATGGCGCAATAATGTTGGCCATTCACAGTAACGTGACGATCATTATCGTCGGCGAAAAAATATGGCCTAATAACGCCGCCGCCGGCATGCAACCCGCACCAAACAGTTATTTTTTGTGGATGAAGTGGTGATTCATGGATCAAGTGTGGGATTTCCACCCGACCTATAACGCACATTTTGCTTATTGACGAACCCATTGATCCAAAAATGAGCTTCGTCGATGAAGATGATTTTGCGATGAAATTCATCATCTTGGTGCATCTTCTCCAGCGCCCAATCGGAGAACATATACGTCGCCTCAAAAGGTCCATGATGAAAATTTTGATTTTACTGAATAAATCGACAACGACAATGACAATGAAAACCCGATATAAGCTTTAAATCTATTTTTAGTAGCTTTGTAAAATTGCAACATTAACATATAAATTTTTAATTCATTCACTTATGAAAAGTTTCCTACACATAATTCAACTATTAGCTTATGAATTAATTTTTTTTAAATTCATAAAAAAGAATTAAGACTTAAAGCCAAGCTTAGGCTAAGAAGTGACTTACGCTTTTGCAACCATGGTAGCTATAAGCCAGTTGCATGAATATGGTGTGAATAATTATATCTAATCAAAATTTGCCTAAATGAACACCTATTATGAATATAATGAAAATAGTAAACTTCTACAAAACCAAGGAAAAAAAAAACAGAAAAACTCCTCAAAACAATAATATCGCGTGTTAACTTAGAGTCAAAATTAATTTTCATTATTTCAGTCTAAAAATTTGGGTTCTGCCTTTTATATACACACCACCATATACCTATTAATTGAAATGGCGTCATTGCACATTGTTTCAAAAAAAAAAAAAAAAACAGGCCTTTGTTTTACAAAAGTATCAAAGAGTCCTCCCACTTCAAGAAGGCGACACCAACAAAATAAACATTCCTAGAAGCAAAAAAAAAAAAAAAATTAAACAATTAGCTACAAAGTTTTGTGTGGTAGGTATGTATATTTATAATAATAGTGACGGAACCTATACAACATTTCACCGGTAAAATGGGGGACAACTAATACTTTTCCAAAGTATGGTGTTTGATTTTTGGTTAATCGATTCTGTATCACACGGACATTTGTAATTATGAACAGTTATTTTCGAAATTATAACCTTCTAAAACAGACTTCTACTATACCTACTCGCATTATACCTGTTTTACCCTTGTCAAATATAGACGACACGGGGCCATACGTGGACCTTTACACTGAACAAAAATAGCGTCATATAGAAAATAGAAAATATATTTTAATATGAAATTTTTGCGATGATAAAAACATACATTTTTTTTTAAACAAACACAAACATATATGCCAGTAAGACCTAGGGTCTTATAAATTAGGCAATGTTAGAAGGAATAGAAAGATAGGATACATTTTGTTGGCACAGTGGAATGAGAAATTAGGTTTTGATTTTCTCATTAAATTCCAGGGGTGGCGTTCAGTTGAGGAAATATAGAAAAGAATGCTGCCTAAGACTGAGGATCGAACCCACACATCCAAGTTAGCAGTCAAGCACTACTTCCACTACGCCGCCGGGGCTACCCCATTTTAAATTGATTTATGATTAATGCCTGTCATATGATCATTGTGAAAGTATGATTAACCTTCTGACATTTTATTAGGAATACTCCGGTAAGTTAGAAGGGATATGAGAAGGCAAATTTAATATAGCCTCAGACTTCACTTGAATCTCAATTCATTGCGACTTAGAATGTAAATTATGGTGAAAAACTGGGAAACATTTATGTATATAATAGAAATTTTAGTTTAAGCTGCTTCCTTGAAAAACCCATCTTATGAATTGTCAATTAATCTAAGGAAGTTTATTTTCGAAATTTATAAACACAGTAGTTTTTAAATATTCAGAAACATATGAATACAAAATTATAACTAAATCGGTAATATTTTTAAAAAGTTATACGTCAATTAGGTATACAAAATAGATATAAGGCAATTTTTATTGAAAAAGTCAAAATACTATTTCCTTAATGTGAATTTTGGTAAAATCTTGAAAAGCAGTTTTCTTACAATCACTTAATGTTTCTATTATGTTCGAATTTTTATCAAAATTATTAGCGCCGTTTTTTTTCTATTCAAACACTTAAAAGCAGATGCTTAAAAATTTTCTAGTTTTTGAAAAAATCAAAAATAACAAAAATGAGTTATCTTAAATTTAACGTCATTCACGTCAAACACTGGATAAGTTTACCATTTGATTAATGAACTGTCAAATTTTGCATGAGAAATGATTTACAAAATTTGGTGAAAATTTCTCAAGGATTTTGCTGCGGAACATTAACAAAATGTTTTTGGTAAACTTAACCAAACGTCATTGTGACTTTTAGAATTAGGCGTGTTCAGAAATATGATAAATATATTAGAAGTCGTATTTATTAGATTTTTGTCTACTTAGACACTGGCTATAACTATTTTCAAACTGGTGGAAATATGCTTTATTTAATAAAAATAAATATAAAAATTATTAAGACAATCTAGCGGGTGGTTAAATTTTATGGGCCTATGTTGAATGTGAACCACACCTAAACGTCAAGTTTTTTTCTGCATTTCATTTGACATTTCTCAATTTCAGACTAACTCAATTAAGCTTCTGGACCATTTCAAGCGTCGTCGCCAATGGTCAGAATGGTGGCAAGAAATGGCAACAGTGGATGATCAATTTTCGAAGAAAATCATCTTCAGTGATG
This sequence comes from Epistrophe eligans, assembly GCA_951394125.1. Taxonomy (NCBI): domain Eukaryota; kingdom Metazoa; phylum Arthropoda; class Insecta; order Diptera; family Syrphidae; genus Epistrophe; species Epistrophe eligans. Next base: position 33,553,581 of record OX596029.1, on the reverse strand, counting down.
AGGCAAATTTTCACCTCAGTGGATTCGTCAATAAGCAGAATTGCCGCATTTGGGCGAATGATAATCCAAGAGTGATTGTCGAAAAACCAATGCACCCACAAAGACAAATTCAATAGCCGTGTTATCTCACGTCGTGGTGGCGATGTCAATTGGCCGCCAAGATCATGTGATTTGACACCGTTGGACTTCTTTCTTTGGGGTTATTTGAAAGAAAAGGTGTACGTCGATAAGCCAGCACCAATTCAAGAGCTAAAGGATGAGATAATTCGCCACATTAACGGCATAGAACCTCAATTATACCTCAGCGTCATCGAAAATTTGGACCATCGTACGGAGGTGTGACGCCGAGGTCGCGGCGGCCATTTGGGGGATATTTTGTTCCATACATAATTGAACCATACCAATATTATCATAATAAAAAGAAATGTGTTTTTTTTTCAAAATCAACATCGGCCCTTAAAATTTAACCACCCTTTACTCTTGTGTCTAAGTAAGGCAGCTATAAGACAACAACACATTTTCCAAAGTTGGACAGTTATCTAAAGTGTGAAAGGTGACTTACATTTTTTTCCGTTCCGAGACATTCGAAATCTGAACACGCTTATTTGTAGGTATACATATTTTGAAAATTAATATTTGACGTATAACAAAAAGCTCATTCAATTGCACAGCATGAATTAAATTAAAAAGGGCGTTCATAATTTTCTTATCATTTTACACTATTTGTAAACTTACGACACGTTGCATGAATACCCTTTTTGACTTTAATCTGTTATTTAGGTTTGTCTTAAGATATCATTTTTCCACTAAGTAGGTAGTAAATTAAATTTATTTATTTTTGGTTTTCTCGAAAACTAGAAAAAATTAAGGCATTTGATTTTTTTTTAGTGCTTGCCTAAAAATTTAATATTAAAAACAAAAATACTACTTAGGGCCTGTTTCACAGTATCTTAGTAAAGTTCTGATTAGTTATCCGACACATAAATATTGACACAGGGTTATAAGGTCACAGGAGACAAATTTACATTTACATTTGTCATTTGACCCACTTGAATGGGTTGGTAGGTACCTAGATCCACAAATATTTTTTGTTTCATCATGGACTTATTACCCTGTGATAATATTTATGTGCCGAATAACTAATCAGAACTTTACTCAGACATTGTAAAACAGGCCCTTAATAACGTAAAATTTTGAACAAAATTAGTTTGAATAAAGATTTTTCATTTTACTCTTTCATAATTTTGAGTTTTAAAATTAATTCTTTTAAAAATATTCACTAAAACAATTTGATACGAAAACAGAATTAAAGTATAGAATGTTGACTTTAAAAAAAGGTAAATATGACATTTTAGATATTTCCGTTGATTTTTATGATTTTTTTTTCCAATTTCAAGTCTTTTTTTTTTAGAAAATTCATCCTACGGAAAATAGATCCCTTCTGCATTACGATTTTTTTCTTGTCTTGAGCCAATCTAAACGCCTTAACCTTTTGTCGCACCTTATGCAAAACACTCCTAATAACAAAACTATCTGCAGCAGCCTAGGTATTCCTTTCGGCAGTGATCCGCAGTAAGCTACAATCTTAAAATCATCGACTTTTAACTAAGAAAAGACCTTAATAGCTCTTAATTTTAATACATTTTTTTCTGAGTGCATATTCTATAGCCTTTTGCTAAATGAGGAAAACTCCGATCCAGTATTTCATTTTCATTGGCTTACCCATAATGTTGTATTGATTTGTTTAGTTAGTGTTTTTTTGTACCTATAGTTGTTGTTTTTCCCTCAAAAAACAAAAAAAAAAAACACTTCAATCTGGTTACTATTTATATGTTCGTTAATAATATACTTAAGGTTTATATGAAGTTTTTGTTGAACGATATTTTGTGGTTGACCAATCATGGACCCCATATTATAATGAGTGAGTTTAGGATGATGGAGGTATATAAAATACATATACCTAGTTTTGCTTTACGATCAAAGGTATGTATTATTATATTAATGGCAATTAGAAGAAATTTCTAACAATTAATGATTGACTGAATTAATTAAACAACTATTTACATACATATATTGACATGAGCCGCATACTCGTTGATATTGTTTGCTTGCTAATGTGAAATTAACATTTTACTTTTGTTTTCAGGTGATGGACAAGTTGGCCACCGGGCCACCTTGCAAAGTGTTTATAATGACAAAATAATTAATTTAATCAACAAGAACAATTAAAATACCCTTTATCATAAAAGTTATGTGGCATAGGTATATTAATTGGCTTATAGATTTTTTTTTTTTTTTTTAAATTAAGAAGAAGGTAATAACGCATTAGAACCAAAGTTTATAATAAAGGGTTTTCCAATAAGAGGTTTCATTTTGAATAGCCAGCTGTTTAGGCAGCTGTCACTTTTGAAGCTGTCATCTTTTTACATTTAAAAAGTAAAACTACGCCATTAATAAAAATGGAACGACTCACGATACACGCTTCAAAACAACGCATTGAAATTATTAAAATTCACTAAAAAAAATGGCGCAACGTGCCACAAAAGCAATGAAACAATCGCAATTTTGCGAGAAAAGTTTCCTGACCGTGTTATTTCTCGAAGAGGTGATCACAATTGGCCACCGAGTGATTTAACACCTTTAGACTTTTTTCTTTGGGGCCATGTGAAAGATAAGGTCTATGATCGATTCAAAACCTAAAAGAATGGAATTATCGAGGACATACCTACAGCCGCATTGTGCGAATTGGCCATAGGAAATTTCATGAAAGGGATATGGTGCTACAACCGTAGCTGTGGCGGCCATTTGGCTAGTTTGTTAATGGCATATACCTTCCTCTTCACAATGAAATAAACATCCACTGATTTCTCTTAAAAAATAAACTTTTTTTTTTAAATATCAAAATGAAATCTCTTATCGGAAAACCCTTTAGTATTATATAATGCTTCGAAACATAGTGTGCGTGGTTGTATGAGCTGAACGATGCGATTTACTAAACTTCAAAATGAATTTAAAGCAGGTCACTCGATAACACCCTTAACTTGTCCTGTCATTTTTCTTTTATTAACACAATATTGTCAACTGCTGTCGTGCAAATATATAGTGCTGTTAATTTTCAGGACTGCCGCATTTTTACATTTTTATGAACTGGACCTTGCATTTAAAAATCGTTTCTTGTACCAAATATATTAAATTTAATTAAATACAGATGCTCTGATTTTAAACGATTATTTTATAATACTTTTCTGACGTTTTTGATATTATATCTTTTTTTTTTTTGTAATACACAATTGATCTGCTTAGATTCTATAGTGCCTCGAAAGCATACAATTTTGCACTTTTCAAAAGAAAACCTAATACTACTTTTTGAACGACATAAAATTGAACAAAGATAACGAACCCTTTGCAAAGGTACTAAGACTCAGTGTTCTCGACACAGCCTCCAGACACAAACTATAGAAGTAGCATTAATTCTTAAATTCTTGTGTCTCAGAAAACCTGTAAATAAATTCGATAACGGCAAGGGTAAAATTGAATTTGCATAATTAATGGGACAAATGAGCACACACAACTTGTCAACAGAAATCACATGCCTATATGTAAAAGCTATACGTCTATATAAATAGTTTTTGATTTTGATGTAAAATACCTTAGGTAGAACTAATTTTGAAATCAAAAACATTGTAAAATATCTAAACGAATTTCATATAAATAGCTGGAACAAAGTAAAAGGTATCATTAGTTAAGAACCTACCGTTGCAACTACAGCATCTCATTTGGTACATATAAATAGTATACAAACGAAACTCTTAAGGCGATGTCTTCTTCAAATAATATCTTTTCCGGAATCCGAGTTATGTTCCTGATGGTTGTGTGCCTTATGGCAATAGTAAATCTTTCAGCTGGTCAAGAAAGGATTTGTGGTCATAAACTACGAGAAGTTATAGAATTGATGTGTCCAGATGGTGTTAAAGGACATCCTAATAACAAAAGAAGTTCATGTAAGTAAATTTTACTATACACAAACACAATCTGTAATATGGGTAGGGTACAAATTAATTAATTTAAAAAATAACAAAAACATCTGCATTCTTCCATCTATAGTTTCCCTCGAAGACAACGAAGACAGTGAAGAGGACTTCGATTTTGGTTCGAATTTTGATATGCTGCCATTTTTTGCAAGCATACAAAATAATGGAATTGCTAAGATGCGTCGCAGAAGACACGGCATTGTACATGAGTGTTGTGTTAATGTTTGTACAACAGCACAAATTAAAAAATACTGTTTATAAAGTAATCTTTATTGACGGGCAACCTGAATGGATACCTGATTAGACTTATTGGTTAGGTATTAAATGTTATTTTTTTTTTTAATTTAATGCATTAATTTGTAAAATCAATGTTAAAATTAAAATAAATATTATTTCGGCAATGACGCAACAATTGAGGAAGATCTTTATTGAATTTATTTTCTTTTGGAAGATCAATTATTAATTACAGCAACAATAAACAATTTGAGCATGTGCTTCTGACATTTTAGCTTGCTTTTCGCAAGTGCTTTGCAAGTATTATTTTGCTTTGCAAATGATGCGTTTAGCCAATTTGGCCAAAGAACTTGGCTCGTTCTTTAGAATTTATGATTTTTCTCTAATTTATTTTACTTGTTTCAAAAACAAGGAATAAAAGGAGAATCAGATGCGATGAAAGAATTTCGCTGGTCAATCGGTCATTTGCCTCGATCGCTAATCGACGGAAACTGACTATCAAAATTCTTCCTTCACCTTTTTAAGTGAATTTATTTAATTTTAAACCACATAAAATAGCATTTCTCTCAATAGAACCTCAGTATTTAAAATTTGGAGCAGATTTGGATAAAAAAAAGTGAATTAAATCAAAAGTTTCCGGAGTAGAAAGAAAAACTCATTTTTTCAAAAACTGTATTTCTAACAAAAAATTTAGTTTAACAAAATAAATATTTTTTGAAGGTTTTGAATGAAACAACAACAATTGGGTGAGCTACCACCAAGATTTTATAGGCTGGAGTTATAGCTATTTCACGACTGCCAGGCCGATCATCAGACTCCTTTAGTGGTGCTTGGTCATTGTTCAATTTTATTTGAAAAACTTTTTGCCCCAGCTGGGGATCGAACCTGGACCGCAGCCGCAACTCAGCCACACCAACTCCAAGTGCGACAGCTCTAAGTATGTACTCACACCGCACCTGACAAAACAAGTAGAAATATTCATATCGATTATGGAATATGCAATTCTGGATCCGCAGTGATTCTCAGTAGAGTGTTCTCTTTTCTTTTTACGACAAATGGGTAAAGAGAAAAGAGAACTCAACACTGCGAATCACTGCGGATCCAGTATTGCGGATTCTATAATCGATGATGATTATTCTGTGATTTGTCTGTCTCTAAGGAGATCAACAGAATTATTACACAAAGAGCAAGCGTGAGAGTGCAGATGAAGTCGATCAGCAACAATTAATTTTTATGTCCAACAAAAACTTCGTTTCTTTATATATGGTTCCGCTCCACGTCCACGAAATTAATAAAAAAAAATATAAAATGAGTATTGATGAATTAATAAATAATAATAAACAATTTGTTATCAAAATTTCGACATTAATTTTATTAAAAATTAAATCCCATGTACCTAAATATGATTTTTAAAAATTTAATTTCAATTGAATTTTCTTCGCTTTTGTCGGCAAAACATTGTGCAATAGTTTTTAAATAGGATTATTTTAATATAAAAAAAGTTTGGGTTTTTCGCTCGGAAAAATATACTTAACGGTTTATAAAAAAAATTATACCTGAATCTTACCAATTTTCATTCTTATTTTCACGAAGTTTTTCTTTCAAAATAAGTTAAGTTTTTTTTTTTTTTTATAAAAAAAATGATTTAATTTGATGGTAGGTAATTAATTAATTTTTTTTTCTTTTTCTTTAAAGGAAATAATTTTTTGCAAATGGTAAGTGATTTTTATATATACTATATTCTTAATAAAAATTAAAAAAATCATTTTATATTGATTTTACTGAAATCTATCCAATACTAAAAACATTTTTGGGTGTCGATTGTTTCACAACCCTGGACCGAAAGAAGTTGCGAAATAAACATATGTTTTCATGAATATTAAGTTAAAGAAAAAAAAAAAAAACATGACAATAAATTTTTATTTGGGTACTACATATCAAAAAATCGAACTAGAAATTTTAAACATTGACATTACGATGACAGCGATGTTAAAAATTGGACTTCAATTCTGTCCGTCTGATGTCTGTCCATCCGACTGCAGCCTTAACGAATGGGTTGATTTTTTTTAAACTTGTTATCTAGCGTCGAGCAATCCCACGACATGTTTATTTCATTTTGTTTCACACCAAAAATAACGATACCGCGTTCCGTAAAATTTTTTTTTAGCATATAATGAAAATCTTATTCTTCTCAAAAAACCGCCCATATTTAAAAAAAATCAATATAATTTTGTACATGAGCTACTTTTATTATTAAAAAAAAAAAAAATTATCCGTGCTAAGATTTACCTAAGTATTTTGTTTTTGTTATTACCTACATATTTAAAAAAAAAATGTTTTAACTTTTTTTTTAAATTTAATAAATCAAAAACGATTTAACCGATTTTTATTAAATGTGACATACAGACGTTTTTTAATTATATCTAGCGGATTTTTGACAAAAATCATTCTTATAACCAAAAATTACGTTACCTACCTACCATAAAAGTGTTTAAAAACCGTTAAGGAAAATTCCATTTTCCTTTCAAAAACGACTCCTACTATTCCTATAATTATTTTTATGTGAGTTAATATAACAGCACGATCTACAATATATTATTGAAACAATTTTTGTATAATTTTTTTGTATGCATTTTAGGCTCTTATACCCGAAAATCACATTTAAATAAATTTTGTGTGTTGTGCTCGAAAGCAGCTTAACAATTTAAACCATATACCACCACCACCTATATTGTATATACTACCAACCAAATTGCCAATGAAATCACATTTATTTTTATTTTACCTAAGCGGATTTAAAAATTCCATTAAGCGGAAATTTAAAGTAAAAATTGAATTTATCAAAATCACAAATTCAAATGTCGGAGGTGAAAAACTAAAAAGAAGTGAAAGCGTTCAGCAAATGTTTTGTTCTGTTCAATTCAATTTTTTTTTCACTTAAGACAGTTTTTTTCAACAAAAATTATAAAATTTAACTGAAAATATGTTTCAGGGTAGGCGGGTTTTTCACTTAAGTGAAAAATGCTCGGGAATGAAAAACAGTTTCAGATAATATATTTTGTTTTCGATCCTCAACACTTTTGTTGCAGATATGAAAAAAAATCTTGGCATTTGTGGATTCAGTTTAGCTCTCAATCGATTATTTTACCGAGTTTTTCGTATTTCTATAAAAATAAAATAAATTTAAAAATTAAAACAAAACAACTCACTATTATTCACCGCAACAAACAACAAACTTTTCATTTTTTTATTACAAATGTCAACTATTATTGTTATGTTTGTGTTTCATGGGATGATTATGTTAAATCAGTCATTGTCCCGAATCAACATGGTTTTACGAAAATTTGATCTACTGTGACCTTTCTTATGCAGTAAACGGAAGTTTGTATTGATGCATTTAAGAAAAAAAAAAATAAGAAGTAGACTGCTTCTTTACAGACTTTAGTAAGGTGTTTGACAAACTATGGATTACGATCTTGCTAAAAAAAAGCTAAGAAAGCTTGGTCTGAGCGAAAATCTTATTTATTGAACAGATCTTACTCAGTGTTATTTAACGGTTGTCCATCAAATTATTTAACTGGAAATTCTGGAATACCACAGGGAAGTCATTTAGGCCCTGTTTTATTTATTTTATTTTTATCAATGACCTACCATCTGTCTTAAAGCTCTCTAATTGTCTCATTTATGCGGACGATGTTACAATCTCTAAAATCATTCCTAGCATTCGTGATTGTGAAATGTTACAATGTGACCTTAATTCATTTTTCGACTGGTGTGTTCGTAACTGTTTGTCTCTTTTATATCAGTAAATGTAATTTTATGAACTTTACAAGAAAACTTTCAGTCACTTCTTTTAATCATTCGTTAAATAGAATTTCCTTGTCATGTGCGGAAAATGTATCTGTCCTTGGTGTCCTATTTGATCGTAAGCTTGAATTCATTCAACACATCAACTCCATATCAAATAGAGCGAATTCACTTCTTGGGTGGATAAAGAGAGAGTCACGCCAATTTACAGACCCCTATATTACAAAACAGCTTTTCTTAACATTTTTTCGACCTATTCTTGAATGTGCTTGTCAGGTTTGGTCACCCTATTATGAGTGCCATATAACAAGACTGGAACGTGTCCAAAAAAAGATTTCTGCGGTTTGCCTTAAGAGGGTTAGGCTGGGAAAATCCCTAGAAGCACAACACGAAACATCAAAAGACTAAAACTTAAAGACTTGCCTAGTCGTTTTTATTGTTAAAATAATTAATGGAAATATAGACTCCTTTTACATTTTGTCCCATTTATATTTTATTCCTCAGAGAAACATTAGAAATATACCCGACTGTGCATATATGTATATTTACTTCAAACTGTCGTACTAATTATAAAAGATTTTCCCTCAAGATTGCTAAAAGTAAGAAATCCATCCTTGGTCTAGGATCATCCAAGGTTCCAACTCGTCCAAAGATTCTAAATTCTCTTCATAAGCTTCAACTTTTTGTTTAAAATAAAACAAGATTATTCATTTAATTTATATTTTAATATTTTTTTTTTTATTTTAAATTGTAATATCCAATTCCAATATAACTTTATTGACATGATTTGTCCCGAAGAGAAAAAACCAACAAAAAAAAATATGAAATTTTGTATTAACGTTTATAGTCCAATTAACTATAGGTATATGAATGTGTATAATAATATCGCTATTAAATAAATGTCATAAAAGTTTACCAATATTTTTTTAGTTTTAGTTTTTTTCTCTAAATTTCCAGCGACTAAAAACTATGACAATTCGTTTTTGATGGTTTCCATCGGAAAATATGCGCAACAATACCTTAGTATTAATTATTTTTAATTAATGATAATTTATATGTAATTTTCTTATTTAATCTTTAGTGTATATTTTTTTTTTCTAAGAAGTGTTGTACACTGAATCACTCGAAAAATATATAATCTACGTATAGTTATGAATTGTTTTCAGTTTATTTATTAAATATGCTTCACTTTTTAAAAGTTCCTTATACAATCGCAATTGTTTAAGTTTTATTCCAGGTCATAAAAATATCGTCTTGGTTTTTTTTCCTTTGTTTTTGGCAAATGATATCTTTTTCGATGAAAAATCAATTTTCTGCTTTTTAAACTGTTTCTCAGTTATTTTTTTATTTTTTAATTTTTATTTTTTAAACTGCTCTAAAGTACCATGCTTTTTTTTTTAATTTTAAATTTAAATAAGTGCATTTTTTCTATATGAACAATGAGTAAAAGTTAGGTAAATATAATTTGATTTTAGTTAATTTCAAGGTACAAAATTATTTATTTTGTTTTTCTAGATGAAATAATTTAATTTATTTGTAAGATTTTTTTTTTTAGATTTTCGAGTAAAAATTTGAATACCAACGAGACTGATTATAGGAATCATTTTAAAAATAGGTAAATTTCTTCTTCAAATGGCTAAAAATAATAATATAAATAAAATAAAAAGTAAAAATAAAAATAAAACATCACTACGCTAGTAAGTAAATATATATATATTATTTATTTTTTGCTAAAGAAATATTTAATCACAAAAATATTTTATTTATTTATGTTTATATAAGCTTTCTTTTTTTTAGAGTAATCCCATAATTTCTTTCTCAGTGATTTTATTTATTTCATTTTAAATCTGTTGCTCCCGCCCATTTATATAAATTATTATTTTTTATAAACTTTATTTTTTTAACAATCTATCTATACACGATGTTTACACAATGCAATCTTTATTTTCTTTACAATCAAAAAAAAATATAATCTATAATTTTTTTTATTTAATTTTTAAACTAACAATTATAATACTTTATTAGACATTACATTCTAGTTGTGGGTTTAAGTATATGTATTTTTTTTTTATTTTATAGTATGTATACATATATTATAAAGTTTGGCTTAGGCCGGTATTGTTGCTTCTTCATAGAAATCTGGTTCGTCTTCTTCTGCATTTGCTTCACTTCCATCCAACTGATTGACAAAAAAAAAAAAAAAAAACAAACAATTAAATTAATTTTATTAGAAACAAAAATTATATAAACAATATTACAGCTTTCATCTGCTCTGCAGTATATAATGCTGCCAATTTCTGCCGCAAAGGAACCATCATTATCAAGAAGAATGGAAAAGCTAAAGAGATTTTGGAAGATTTAACCGCCCAAAGAACAGCCAATAGCAGAACTTGAACAGTAGTGAACATATGCATCTTCCATGTTGGAACTCGTTTGACATAGGGTGTAGGTGGGTAATGTTTCACAGGCATGAAATAAAGTCTCACCCTATTTGTAGAAAATAAAATTAAAAAAAAAAATAGTCTTACAACTTTAAATTAAGAGAATTTCTCGAACTCACCGTTCAAAGAACTGAACACCACTCATTGAAGCTATACCCATGTACAAGAAAACACCAAAAAGTACAGCCATTGGAATTAGCCTTAGGAGTGGAGCCATCGTTACAGATAAGCCAACCATTAAAGCAACACAAAAACCAGAAATTCTTTGTTCTTTAACATCAATGATGCGAGGTGATTCACCAGGTGCGTGAGTTCTAAAAAGAAATTACGAACAATTTACCAATATCTAGAAAAATACACAAAAAAAACTAACTCACCTTGACATCACTGTCAAAGATGAAACATGAGCAACCGAACGCACTGTAGCCGCACAATGCCACGGCATTCCAAAGAATCCGCATATCACATTCATAAAGCATAATAGCACAATATCAAAATGCAATCCAGAACCCTTTTTAAGGCCACGTTCTGGCTTATCAACAATTAATTCAGATATATGTGATTCCATGAAAATCAATATATAAACAAGAATAGCCGGAATGCCTGTTATAAAAGGTATCCAAACAGGTACAGGTCCCAATGGCACAAACCATCCACCACGAGTAGGATCACTAGGTGATATACCCTCAGGTACACTTAATTTTTCAGTATAAACTTCTGGGATGAAATAATCTATGGCAACAAATATGGCAATAGCTATTGGTACACCAAAATCACCCAAAGCTCGACGTGCATTTCTGCCTAAAAAGTGTGAATTACGGAAGAGTTTTAAGTAATAGGCTAATGTGAAAGTTCCGAGTGTGAGAATCGTACAGAAAAGTGCTGTATTTGGCATGTTGATTGGCTTAACAGGCGGTATTATGACTGCAGTGAAATTATCATGAATATCAAGTGAAATGTTCACATTTGATGCTGAAGTATCATTTCCTATTAGGGATTCGACAATTTCTTGTGGTGGTAAATTGTAGTCTGCCAACAATGGATGCCTCTTGTAGACCGAAAAAAGCTTTGTAATCGTCTCGACTATGTAAATTAGTGTTATGAGGGCTGAAAAGATCTCCTGAGTGAATCTTGTAAATAGCCTCACATAGACACTTCCTTCAAAAGCCGATACCGTCAAGGCAATTACAGCCAGCCAGATGCCAATATACGCTCGAACTGTGAGAAAGCTAAAATGATTCTCCTGACAGAATTGATATAGAGCTTCGTCAAAGAGCAGCAATGGTCCCGTAGTTCCGATAATCACTAGAGGCTGTCCAGCCAGTGAATGGAAGACGACTCCGACAACAGAGGCTGCCAAAAGTGTTTCCGAGATCCCGATTAAATTGTGCGTTTTATCAGAGGCTAATCCACCAAAAGTGATTGCTGTCGAAAGGCAAGCAAAATACATAAAGACTGTGGCCGCCAGTGTTTCAGTGTTCAAGCCGTCCAAAATATCACTTTTATACATCGGCAAACGCCTTTTAAGATCATTCCGCAGACCACCCCAAAATGTATGGGTCTTCTCTAGCGGATTCATTTTCTTCTTGTCATCTTCATCGTCTTTCTTCTTTTCAATCATTTTAACATCTTTCAACTGGGATTGAGTTTTGGCCTCTTTAGCTTGTTGACTCTGAGAATAAAAAAGATCGATAGTTATGTCTGAGAAAGTCTAAAAGATAATCTTGAATTTACCTGTAGAGCTTTATTTTTACGTGATCGAATCCAATCTTTCTTAGCTTTAAGCTCGGAAAATGGCAAAAGATCATGACGATCCCAATTACCAGGTGGAAGGACAATAGAATCATCAAGGAATTCATTAATGGCCGATAGAAGATCCTTACGATCATCTGCTTTATATGCAATCGAATGAAAAGTCTCATTGGCCATTAAAGTGGCAATGGAACGACCGACTTCATGATAATCCAGATCGACGGTCTTTGGTCCCAAAAGAATAAACATGAATCGAACAGGTATCGGAACTTCAGTGATGTTTTGCATGAATACACCTTCTGCTAAACGTACAAAGGCAATTGTCGGCGTTTCAAGGAACTCAACAGCCCCAACCTAAAAAAAAAAAAATAACCAATAAGTCTTTAATACTTTGTCTCGATGGATTAGATTCCTAAAACTTACCAAAACGGTTGTAGCTTCAGCGCCAAGAGGAATTCTCTTGAGTATAGTATCATTTTGTAGCTTCTTTAGATCTTCTTGTGATGAATTGTATGTCATGTCGTCTTTCATATCGATTTTTAGGTCATTGTTCTTCTTGCTGCCAGCTATATCATTGGAAGGCATGATCTTTGGCTTTTTATCCTCAGAAAGGTTCTAAGTGATCAAAATGATTTTTTTAAAGAAAATATAGTTTTTTTTTTTTTTAAACTGGTGCGAAACAAATAAAACATCAAACAAAAGGACATTCAAAAAAAACAATCCTGATCCATTTTGAATTTATCTAAATCGGTAACGTAAAGGACACACTCAAGCAAAACATAGAAGCATAATATATTTTTATAAAAAAGAAATATTTTATATTGTTTATGTTGGTATTTTGAAGGGAATTAGGAGAAGCTAATTTAGCAAATAAAAATATAGCCAGTGTTGTAGCAAAAAAGGGCAAAACTTCCTGCTTGTAAAAAGGGTTTTTGTTTTCAAAATCTATGCTTTTGGTAAAGGGTTGAAAATACACTTATTGAACAAAAAATAAAAAAAAAAATTCACAGTAAATCAACTTAATAAGCATTTGTTTTTTGTTTAATCAAAAGTCAACTAGGTAGAGGTATAGTTTTGAAATAGTAAACAAAATCTATAGAAGCAAGCAAAAAAACTTTACGCTTATGTAGGACATTGTTGAATGTCGTCTGTAGGCGCGATCAATGAATTGTGGTGGAGCTAAAGTTGGGGGCGAGTAAACATTTCGTCGAATCGGCAAATCAGTTCGTTGATCATTTCCCATCCAAAGTAACTTTTTTCAAAATATTGAATAACATTTTTTTTGTCACAAAAAAAAATATACAAAGAAAAGGAAAAAGAAAACATATCCATTGGTCTCTCTTGTTATTTCTTATTGAATCAAAATTTTTTAAATATTTCTAAAATTATTTTAATCATTTTCATCATTTTGGTTTTTTTAATGAAAATTTATTTAAAAAAAGTTATCAATGAAATGAAGGATATTTAGAAAAAATATATGAAAGTGTGAATGTGTTTTTTTTTTTGTGTTTCAATTGTTGGAGTTGTGTGAAATGTTTGCAATTAAGAAAATAAAACAAGTTTTTTTTTGTAATAAAACAAAAAAAAGTCGTGTTTATGTTTCTATTTTAGAAAGTTTTAGGAATTTTTATTTTGTCATCTATCGCAAATGTGTAAGATAAAGCCCACGAAGAAAAATTGTGATTTCATTGATTTTGATCTTCTGTCTAAAAAACTAATATTTTTTAGCGTAGTTTCGAATTTTGGAAGATTTTAACAATTCATAAATATTAATTTGAAAAAACAACACTTCTTGCTGTGTTTACCGAAATGAAAAAAAAAAAAAAACTTTTTTTTTTGTTTGGCATACAAAGAAAAAAATAATGATAAACGCTTCGTGCGATCGAAATAAATAGTTTTGGGAGACTTAAGTTTACCAACAGCTGAACTTACCAACACTTTTTTACATTCTGTTTTTTGTATTTGAAAAAGTAAAATAGGAAGTGTTTTTTTTACTATGGGAGATTATTTGACAGTGTTGAATTTTACAAGAACCATTTCGCAATTTCGTTTCTGTTAATGTAATCATTTCGCAATTTTTATTCGGCTTTATGTCATCATATCGCAGAATTATTATTTCGCACCATATTACTTCGCTAATTATTGTTACACATTTCATAATTAATTCCATTAATTCGCTAATTTATTTATATTTTCTTATATCTCGAACTAAATTGAATTTGTTACAATAGCAAAATTGGAGGGTAAGGTTATCTGGAATATTATATGTTGCTGTTTTTTATTTCGTAAAAGATTATTTTGCAATTTCTTGTCTAAAAATTTAATTATTTTGCTTTTAATATGCTTGACAATTTTTATTCAGATATTAATCATCGTTTCGCAAAATCATATTTTCGCATTATATATTTCTTTGTAAATTTTTGTTATCAAATTAATTCGCAAATTTATTTACTTGTTTTTAAATCTTAAACTAAAAGCGGCGAAAAGGGGTCATCTGGATTTTTTGTTGATTATTTTTCATTTCGCAAAACTCTCCAAGATCTTTAAGATCATTTTGCAATTTTTTGTCATATTATTACTTCGCAAATTATTTTTACGTAGTTCATTTTTTTCGCAGATTAATGTTTCGCATTTTGTTACCTATTTTAAATAGCTAGTTCAGTATTAAACATTCAAATTATTTTTAAATATTTTAGGTAAAATTCAAGGAAAGAATGTTTTTACATTAAAAGTTACACCATAGTTCTTTTCTTTGCTTAAACACTCATAAAGTACCTAGTAATTAAAAAGTGTTAACATTAATTTAATTTTTATTTTTTTTTGTGAACTATTTATTTTGTTAAAAAAAATTATTACATAAGGAGAATGCCATTTTTACATTTTGCGGTTGTCAAGATCTTGCAAAATAACTATAGCAAGTCAATTTTAATTTTTTTGCGAAGTTTTGCAAAACTATTTTCATCAAAATATGAGGAAAATTTATCGTTTTGCAGGTTAATTCAAGGACCATAGTAAAATTTGCGAAACAACTACATATTATGTAAGTCGATTAAAATGTATTTAGATAATTATACGAGGTAAGACACACAATTTTTTTTTGCTTTTGCGAAATGATCGGTTTTCGAAATATGTAGTTAATAAACAAAAAAATAGGAGAAGATTAGCGAAATATTTTTATCCAGTTGACCAAAAAAGAAATATGTAGTTTAAAAAAAAAAACTGTTAGGAAATTATCGATTTGTGAGTTTATTCAAAACATAAAAGAAAATTTGCTAAACAACTATTTCGAGTCGATGAGAATATAATTAAACAACTTAAGAAATAAAATGTGATTTTCATCCCAAAGGCCAGCAGCCAAAAGCAGCGTAATGCCCCATGATTGAATAAAATTTAACAAAAAAAATCGTATTTTTGCAAATTTTACGAGCATATTATTTAAATTCTATTTTATATCTTCGGCAAGTCGCATCATAAGTTTTCTTTCATAAAATGTAAAATACGAATTGGCAAACATTTCTGGCCTGTTGTTGTTATTTTAAAAGAAAATATAATGCAATTATTTTTTTTCCGGTGGTTGCAATCAAAATCTAAGCTTGGCCTGATCCCTAAGTGACTACTAATTTAGGTGCGAAAATTAAAAGATAGCGACAAAGAAAAGAAAACAAATTAGCTATAGTGGGAGAATTTTGCAACTGATTTAATAGAATTTTTTTTATTAAAATCTTATAAAATTTGCTATATCTTATATTCTCAAACAAACCATCTAGCTTACAAGAATTATTACAGCGTCAATATTTCGAAGCCTTTTTTTTTTCTTTTATTTCTTAATATACATTTACAAAAAAAACCCACTCACCTCCTGTCAAATATGAAACATCGGCATAAATTCCAAATTGTACACGGTAAAGTGAAGTAAAAATACTTGATTAAAAATGCTTTTCTTTTAACTATGTATACGGTTCCAAGATCTGAGTATCTCATATGTGGGATATTCGAAAAAAAAAGTTCCTTAAAGGTTAGGATGTAATTGGACAAAAAAGGTTAAATATTTTCAGAAATTGGTCCTTCATAGAAAATTTGTAACAAATTAGAGAAGAATTTCAAGGTCATTTAATATTTCTTAGTACTTCAATTGTGGGATATTCGGAAATGAAGTTCAGCATTTGAAAAATCACCAAATCTTCAACTAGTTTTAGTAGATAATTGGTAATTTATAGCTAAAGAAGTTTTTAGTAGTTGCCCTTTTTTTGCGAATATCCCACTTATGAGGTACTAAGATCCCGGAGCCTTTGTATGCTTGGAATTCTGTCATTTATTGATTAAAGAAACATAGATGACAATTAATTATTCTAAATTTTATTTTAAAGAAGCATTTGAATGGCTAGCATTAATATCAACTTAAACTTCATTCCCAGATATTTTGGAAATCCTAGCTACGATTATTTTTTCTTTAAACATCTTACTTTCATTTACATTATGTAGTTTTTGTTTGGTGGTTTTGCAGTAGGTACTCATTTTGTACATCTATTTGTATTCTTTTCATCCAAAAGGTCATAAAGTATTAAACATGGAAGACCTATTATATGTAAAGTGTTTTGTTGGATTACTTACAAAAAAATAAAAATGCTTGAAGAAATCATTTTTGAAAAAATGCGAATTTGGGTATTGTGTGTGTCTTAATTTGAGTAGGTGAATTCTTACATTTTCGATTAGAATCAGAATAGAAAATCCAATCAAAAACAATATGAGTTCGAAGGTGATTAAATCGTAACTCAGGCTGATTACCCATAAAAACGGTAAACGCCCATAGTTTCTAGAAGAAAAATGTCTGCATCAGTTAAACTCTGTAAATGCTGCGACGCGACGGTGAATCAGTAAGTAGTCTTAAAGACCGTTTTCATAACATGGGTATTGGTTAGAAATACACATTATGGTTAGAACCCTGATATCAAATTTAAAAGCCTGGAACGTTTTTATACAACTTTGGTGGGATTTCAAACACGCTATTTTTTATTTTTTATTATATATGAATTTAAATAATTTAGGAATTGAAATAATTTTGGAAACAAGGCTTTCCTAAAGATATTAACTTAAATTTCGGTTAAAAGCTATGCAATAATTGGAAAACGGAAGCTCTTTTCGTAAAAGTGTCTTGAGTATATCTGTATTTCCTGCATCTATCGCTGAGAAAATATTGCTTATTTGCATACATTTTCGTGCCCAGATTATTTGCTAACTCTTTGCAATTACGTATGTATATTATCAGAGTCATAATATTTATACATTTTTGGACTTAAATTTATTCCGAAACTAAATTTTTACTTGTATCATTTTAATGAAAATTTTATTCCATACATAAAGTTCTTATTATTGGACCGACGACGACAGAAACGACATCCCGATAAATAATGCAAATCAGACATTAAAAAGAAAAATTTAATAATTATTGTGTATAGAGTTATAATTATGTACAGTGATAAAATAATAAAAAATAATAAATTTTGCCAGTATAAATATTAAAACATAAAATTAAAATTTAAACAAAAATACATTCAGCACAAAAAAAAAAGAAAAAAAAAAAAACAAAAACAGGACATGAAGACATGAAGACATGATTACATTATTACGATTGATTTTTGATTACATTTTTATATTTAAAGATATAATTTAAAAAAAAAGAAATTACCTGTAGACTCGTATAGCTGTTGTACTTTTTCTTCGTGAATGGAAAATGTGTCATAGAATTTTCATTCACATGTCGATGCCGCAGCAACAATGATCTCATAACAGTGGGCTTGTCATTACTTGATATCAAATCATCGACTACCATCTTAAAATACATATGTATAAGGATTTTGTATAAAACAAAAAAAACAAAACCAAAAATCCTTGTGAACCTTTCATACCTGTTCTACAACTCTGTAAGCAACAGCTGGTAAATCCTTCTCGTCCAAATCTAATAGCACCACACCAGTTTCCAAACATCGTCGCAAATTCAGCAACGAATGGAAGGACAAAGACGCCACATGGGGCTTACCCCATCGGTCTGATCCTTCTTCGAGATCTTCTTCATATTTGATCCAACGAGCTGTTTCTCTCCATTCCCGTTCTTCACCAGCGCCAACCAATTCATCCAATTGAACGAAGATCTTTATAGAAAATGAATATTTTATAGCTCACCTATACATATACAAAAAAATTATTTTCCACTGATGCCAAATCATACCTCATGGGGACTATGGTCGAAAGCCTTCTTTGCTTGCAAAGCTGCCAAGCTAATTTGTGGCAAATCACGGAGTTTAACTGATGAATGACGAGCTTTATAACGTCGCAATCCTCTTGGATCGTCCGATCGATGTGATGTCAGCTCATTGAGATCAGCTTCCTTAAAAAATGAACGGCAACGAATAAAAAAAATAAAAAAAATCACATTAAAATCAAAAATAATTTTTTAAAAATATTGATTAAAAGCTCAAAACAACCTTCTTCGGCTTTTTCTTTTGGCAAAATACACACAGATACAGGGATTGTTAAGCAAAGGGATAAAGATACATAATATTTAAGATTAGAAACATTAATTTTATGGTCTAGAGAGGATTATATTAATTATTCTTACAAAATTCTAAAAAAAAAGCTCCAAATGAAAATTAATGTTTTTTTTTTTTTGTTCTATAATATATTACCTCCAATTCATTATCCTCGGGTTGAACTGATACTTTTCGAGCATTGATATCTCTTGGTTCGGCTCCATTTTCTTGCGGACTTTTGGCAGAATCGGATGTGTCTTGGTGAGAGTGCTTGCGCTGTCGATAATACTGATGGCGACTGAAATAAAAATATTTATTTCGATATATTTTCTGAGAGAATTATAAACTTTTATTTTAAAAACAATATTTAAGACAAGTTACGAGCACGAGTTGCAATAAATTAATTTAATTGAGGTTGAAAGACTTATCAAGGTCTGAATTTTATTTTTAAGGTAATTATTTTTAACAGATTTATTTTTGTTAATATTTCATTTTTATTTGTTGCTAATAAAATTTAAAAGGTATGTAGACTAAAAATAGCCTTTAAAGGCTTTTAGACAGAAATATTTAGGGTTTCATCCACTTGGTGGCGCTCGTACTTGTTCTAGTAGCCGAATGTTAGAATACCTAATTAAATAACAATCTATTTAAAATAAAAAAAAAGCCATTTAATGTTGTACATTTTTCGTGAAAGGCCGTATTTTTTTCAAAGATGTAATATGGCTGAATAATTTATTATTTCTGTCGGGAAAATTTACGACAGTTATTTATATGTATGTATATTCCTTTTTCTGATGCTTTGAGTGGATTTTATACCTCATTTCGAGGAGTGGTATGGTAATGCCAAGTCAAGTTAAACGGTAATGCTAATTAAAGGACTTAAAAAAGAGATTTGTGATTTAAAGAATGGATTAGAGATCATAAAAGAGATTTGTGATTTAAGAGATCAATATTTATGGTGAATTTTACAATCTTTGAAAACATGACAAGTGACTCAACCAATTCTTTCGAATGTCAATCAATTTAAATTCCTGCTGGAAGAGTTCGTTCCGAAATGAAATCAATTTCTGCAGAACAGAAGCCTGTGGAAAAATTACAATAAAACAAAAAAAAAAAAAAAACATTTTCATATTTGATTTATTATTTTATTATTTTAGTTTTTTTTTTTTTTTTTTTTTGGTTGGTTGCGTTTTTTAATTTCTTCTCTGAATTTTTTCATATAAAGGAAAAAAACTTAAAAAAAAAATGAATTTACATTTTAAAAATCTAGTTTCACTAATTTTTCGGCGATAGAAATTTGATAATTAATGAATTTTAGGGGGAGACCTATCAGAGGATATATTTGTTTTTTTTTTTTTTAATACTGAACATGATCATGATGTCACTTTATAGATACAGTAAAACCCGCTTATCTGATTAACATTTTTTTAATCCTCGAGTATTTTTCGACTAATTACCTATAAAACACTCCGCTTAAGCGCTTAAGCGAAACTCGCTTAAGTGAAAAACCCGTTTACCTGAAACATTTTCAGTTAAATTTTATATTTTTCATTGAAAAAAACTCTTTAAGTGAAAAAAAAAATTCAATCGAACAGACCAAAAAAATTGCTGAACGTTTTCACTTCTTTTTTATTTTTTTTACCTCCACCATTTTCACCACAAAAATGAAATTTAAATTTCTGATAATGTCACAACCATTTTATTTTATCTGTCAATTATCTATTTTATTTAAATTTTTTCTAGGCAACTCCAAAAGATATATTAAATTTTGTTTATCTTTAAATTTCCGCATGGAATTTTTAAATCCACTTAAGTGACATTTTTTCACTTAAGGGGGGTACGGTTAAGGGAAAAACCCGCTTAAGTGAAATAAATACTTTGACATTTTGCCGCTGCTCTTAAGCGGCTTTTACTGTACATACATTCACATACAAAAGTTGCCAATTATATGGCCTTTCCTTTCGATAATACCAGCATCTTTCAAAAAAATCTATGCATGTGTATAGTCTTCCTAGTCCCCCCTACTCCGACCGTAGATAGTTTTATTTCGACTAAGATTCAGAAATGTCACTTGTCGCTGAATGACTTCACATACTTGGGTTGCAACTGTATACAATACTATGTTTTCTGTCACTCCGGATTTTGTCACTTGTCACTCACTGATGTATGACCAAGCACTTACAACCCCAATAAAGTGGCATCAATAACAATTTACAAGTGGCACAACAATGAAACAGCTGAGTGCATTTATAAAATAAATTAAATTTAGACACGAGCTCTTCTGTGAAGTCAAAAAGCTGAACTCAAAATTACTATAGGTATATGAGGTATACCTATAACATCTCCAAGCACACCTCAACACAAGTCATGGCCTTTTATTCTTAGATGTGATTGTAAACCATGCATCAAATCGAAATAAAGAATTTTATGATTTTGTCCAATCTTAACTATTTATCATTTCGTTTGTCCACCGTTTTGTCCATGTCCCTATACCTGTTAATCATTTGGATTAAAGTCAGAAAAACCGTTTTTTATACCTAACCTACTAAAATGGTAAGATGTAGGCAAACTAACCCAATTAGCTCTAACATCGTAAAATTAAGGGTTTGAGGGATGTGGGGCGAATTTTTTGAAATCTCTAGATATTAGATACACTTACTGTATTCATGTTATGCAGTTTTTTTTTTTTAATAAATACCACTGTATGTATTTCGGGTCTGTTTCAAAATGTCTGAGTTAAGTTCTGATTAGTCCCATAAAAGATTATATTTGTGGATTCCAACCTAACCGTTTTTTTAGTGAAATCGTATATCAACTCAGCAAAATTTGTACACGCAAAAAAAATTATTTTTTTGTACAAACAATAAAAAAGCATTTATAATTATTTTTTTGTTTTTAATTATGGAGGTACGTTTGTGTACAAAATTTTGTTGAGAGCATTTGTCGAGTTGCAGGCATTTATAATAACTATAATATAGATATAATAATAACAAGTGCAAGAAATATGTACTTAGTCTAAGAGAGTCATAATACTTATAGACGTAAATAAATGAAAAAAATTAAAAATTAAACTCACCTCTTCCGTCGCTTTCTTTCGTGTAAATTATCATTTGGCTTTTCTTCTAAACTCGGGGGAGATACAACAACTCTTTTCTTTGCAAACTGTACGTGTTTTTCATCACCTGAATCCTTTAGAAAAAAAATATTTATAAAACAATCACAACGATCTTTATTTATTTATCTATGCAACATTATATAGGCATGCATAATAGTTAGACAATTTTGTTTTCATTTGATTATGTATATAATATTTATTTAGTTTTTTTTATTGTTTTTTCTTTTTTGTTTATTTAAAAAATAAAAATTAAAAAAAAAATATTTTTATTATATTTTTGTTTTTAATTTTTTTATATTTTTTTCTATTATATTTTTGTTTTTAATTTTTTATAGTTTTTTATTTTATTTTCGAATTACATTTTTTACTTTTTTCTTTTTTTTATATTTTTTTTTTTTAATGTTAAAAAAAATCTATAATTCTATAAAAAATATATCTTTGTTAATTTTTATTTTTTTCTAATGCAGAAACATAATTAAAACAAAAGATTAGTCAATTAATAAATTCATTTACCGAATTATGACCATGCTCAGCACGTTGCGATACTAAAGGACAATCTTCTGGAATATCATCATAATTTTGTATTGTAATAGTGCAACTTGGCTCCGTACTATCATTCTCCGAATCTTCTCCAACTATAAATTCTGGGCCACTCTTTTTCCGCTGTTCTACAAAATTGTGTGTGTTTTGATAGAATAAGAATAAAATTTATAAATTTAAATTAAAAAATTTTATTTTTCAATTTATATAAAAAAAATTAATAATAATATCTATCTTTGGAGAATATATATTTTATTTTAAGAAAAATAATTTTATATTTTTTGAAGAATTAAAAATGTTTCATCCCTTTTTTTCATAGGTATGTGAAACAGGAATAGATATGAACTTTTTGTGATATTTAAGAATTTTTGCTTACGTTTCTGTTTGAAGGGTCCAACTGCGGACTTTGGTTCATTTGCATCTAGAAACGATGATACATCAAATTTTTCTTTAAGATTATTGGAACTGGCGAAGACCTTTTCCATTTCCGTATCCAGGAGGACCAAATCTGGGTCTTCATTTCCTCCTGCCTAGAAATAAATAATAATAAAAAAAACATTAATAATAATATAACTAGGTTCTATTAAAATCTAATACATAGGTAGAATTTTCTTTAATCTGATAAAATCCTGATTTTTCATTAGCAATGTTTTTAAAAATATATTTTGTATTAGATACGAAATAACATCATGTTATTGATATTGATGGGCAAATAGGCAAATTTGTTTTTATTTTGGTTAGTTTAGTTTTTTATCAAAAAAACATTGAAAAAATAAAGCCTTATAAATAATAAAAGAATTTTTCGTTAATAATGTTAGAAGAAAATATTATTTCTTAATTGAAAATTTGTTTAGAAGGAGTTGTGCTTGATTTCAAAATAAATTAAAAAAAAAAAATAACCACAAAATTTTGCACCAAAGATTGCAACGAATTATTAATATTATTATTTATTATCAAGTAATTTTAATTACAGGGTAATATTTTGACTATAGAGCCTAGCTGCGATGACTCGATTCCAACGAAATATTTATATGGCCAACGGTTTTTGTTAGAAATCAAAAAATTAATCGTTTTATTTATAAAAATAAGATCTTAAATAATTACTTTATTAAGTAAAAATAAAAAAAGTTGTTTTGATCCATAAATGACATTGGTTGGAAGTTAATAATAATTATTTTAGAAACCTTCAAATTGATCAATATGTAAACAAAACACGCAAATTAATAAATTGATGTTGATCGTTTTAAATTGATGATCAAAACATCGTGTAACTATTTTTATTTTTTTTTTTTACTACGCTTTTCATTTTATTTATGATGGGATGTGTTTTCAATTTGTCAGCTTGATTTGATGAGATAGATGAGATTTTGTAATGAATAACAATGTTTTATATTTTTGAGCTTATTAACAATAATAAAAATATTAAATAACGTTTAAAGCTGTGGAATTAGCTTTTTTTTTTTTTTTGAAGGATATGGAGAAAAGAACCCTCTTTCCTCGTTTTAACACTTTATCATGACTGATTAAAATATTTGTGTAAACTGTCAACTGACCTTGCCAATTCGCAATTCTTTGATAAAAAAATCAAACTTTTTTTTAGAAAGTATTGTTTGTTTGTTCTAGTTAGAAGTAGTAGGAACATTTATTTTAAATTTAATATTTTCCTTTTTTTTATAGAATAAAATAATACCATGAAAATAGTAAGGTTTATGATTACATAAACCTTACTATTTTCATGATATTATTTTTTATTAAAATAAAATGCAATTTTCTTTCAAAAACACTTATAATTTAATAATTATATAAATTATTATAAATAATTAAATGGGAAATAAGAAATAAACAAAAATTTCCTTGAAATTTATTGACCTGGCGATAGAGATCAATAATTGTCATGCTATTGCCATTGCCATAGCATCTCCATTGGCAATATTCCTCGGTAGATGAAAGTATATTATTGATATTCATTGCCGAGGTAAAAAATAATAAAACAAAATGGTTTTTGCTTCGCTTTAAAATTAAAGTTGAAAATATGACAGATTAAGAGAGTTAAAATTTTGAAAGGGTTGGTTATATTTTTGTTTACTTCAAACTTTGAGGAACAATAAAATAAAAATTAAAAAATTGTGTAGAATCGCATATAAATCGCATTTAAAATATATATTTTCATAAAGCTATTTCTGAACACATTTTTTCTAACCCTTTCTAAAAATTTGAGTCTTGGTCAAGAGTTTGGAAATTTTAAAGAAAAAACGCCAAAATTTAGGCAAATTTCTTTGGTCTTAAAGCTGTCATGATCTTTACTTAGTATTTATATATACTGGATTAATTTTAAATTCTGTATAGGTACTGTTAAGAAATTTTTTATTCTTTATCAATTGAATACTACATTTCGATTTCATACATACTTCTCAATATTTTTAATGTATATCTAGGCCGTGTGTGAATTGCTTTAAAATGTTGGTTAAATTTTCTACCATGGTTAAATTTTTGACAATATTGTGGTGAATAAAATGGGTTAAAATTTAATTGTGAAAATCGAACAATGCTCAAAGCGTTTTATTTTTATCGAAAATTTCACAATTTCATTCAACTGTTTTCCTATTATCCCTCCTAGATAAAATGCAGTCAGTTAAATTTATTTTGGTTTCATTTTTATTGCAAATATTTATTTCCTCTTGAACCCCAAAAAAATAATTTAAAAAAAGCGGCTAAGCAATGTTTCACATTAGATCAATACATACTTATTGAACGTCAAAACACTCAATTTTTCTAAAAAGTATTCCAAAAGTCGGTGAAAAAGGAGTGATTCCAAAAATTACTTTTGGAAAAGGGCATCAGAAAAATAAGTAAATTTGAGATTTTGTCACAATTTTGCCGAATTTTTTATTTTTTATATTTCAAGTTGGATTTTGTACAAGAAATTAATTAACTTACATAAAGAAAGGCATTTTTTCAGGCAAATTTCTTAAATCTTTAGGAAATTTTAGTCAAGTTAGGCAATTCACACAGCAAAAGGCTAAATTTCATCCCATCTTAATCCAAACGTCAAAAATTAATCGTGGTAGAAGATTTAACCAAAATTTTAACGAAATTCACACACGGCCTTACTTTTCTTGCCATAATGTTCAAAGCATATTTTCTTAAATTAAAATTAATTCTCCTTTCAAGAAATTCCTGGCGTAATTTTATCAAAATATTGCCCCAAGATGGGTCTACAAGGATTTCAACGGCACTCAGCAAAACAAATTTTATTTATTAATAAATATTTAAATTTCATTAAATAAATTTTTGATTAAAGTCTTACTTTATTTGTGAATTAGAATGTAATTAAACATTTTTTATTAATAAGGGTTTAAGTTGATTTGTAAATTAGCATAAATACCTAAGCTTTTTTTTTATTAATAGGGTTTAATATATATAACGTTTTAGTTGATTAAGTCTATGTTGTTTTTAAGTGAAAATTTAATAAGAATTAAATAAACTACTTTAAAAAAAGTTACGCTATCACTCAATTACTAAACAAGATTGAAGTTAAAGTCAAAAAGCATTTCATTTGAGTGTTTTAGTCAAAATTAAGTCTCATTAATTACTTCTTCTTTGATTAGCATTTTAACTCAATTGAAAAAAATCCCATTCAAAGGATTAATGGATTCCTTTTTTAAGCTTTCTTTTTCAAAAGAAAGCAAATCTTTGACATTTTCAAAATAAACTCAATAGATTTAATACTAAAACACACATCCATAGGTAATTCCATGTTATTTATTATTATTATTTTTTTTCTTTTACAAAGTAAACGGTTTAATAGTGTTGATTGCAATGCTGTCAGATCAAATAGTTCGTAATCAGCACGTAAGAGCATTTTCCTTTATTAACCACTTAATGTCAGTTTTGTGCCAAAGAAAAAAAAAAAACAGCTTATAAACATCACATATATTTATATAGACAATATTAGAGAGATAGAGTAGAGACACGGTGACCGTATATGTATATGTTAAAAGAAGAAAAAGTTATTTTTTTTAGAGAAAAAAAATATAAAAAATAAAAAAATGAAATTAATATGTGGATCAGTGAAAAGTTAAAATATAAATTCTTTCAATTTTTATAAAAAACAAAGTTTTCTTCAAAAAATTACTATGTCGAACAGTGAACCAAATTTTAAAAGTACACCAGTGAACGAAGGAAATCATCTTTAAGTTAGATTCTCTTATTCAGCAAATAAAAAATTTTCAGGAGTAGAAAATTCTGGACATTTCTTCAAAAACTGTATTTACTATAAATAATAAATGAAAACATTTTTAAATTTGCAAGAAATAAAAATTTTAATGATAACAGAAGAGCATATTTAAATAATAAGACAGATGGTCACCATTTTAATGTAAACAGCTATCTAGAATGTAATGTGAAATGATTATTTAATTTCGCATTCAAGTAAATGAAATTCTAAAACAACGACTGTTGATTTCGAATACCTTTAATGTAGTTAGACTTATATAGCCATTCCTAAAACTATATCAACGTTAAAGCTATATAACGACTTACGAGAGTTTACCTAAGAGTACATATATATAAACATGTATGTGTGTATATATATTTTTTTCGACAAAATGTAATACAATTTATCGATTTTCATTCCTTATTCTAACAGAACATGTCAACGTTTGTGTCAGTTGTGGGTGGATAGTTCTTTTGTCTGGTGTTCTATAAATAGAGCAGATATATGTAGGCAAACATCAAATGCATGCAACGCTAACGCCTTAATTATTCGATATTTTTGTACCTCTATAGCCGATTTACAGCATTTTCAAACGCATATATGAATGTATCATACAACTAATGGAATGTTGAATAAGTTAAAAGCTCAAAATTTAATTTACATATTGCATACCTATACATGCAGGTAATGTTTTTGATGATAAAATTATTTTTAAAGGATTATTTTGTACTTACTCTAATGGGAAAGTAGGTAGGTACTAGTTTAGGGTGAAAAAAAACTTGGAGGTTTTTATCAAACTCACGATAGTTAGATGCACTCATATATTTTGAATGTTTTGAAATTTTTCCTCAAATTCACTGTTAGATATGTTTAAAATAAATCGATTGTTATTTGAAAACTCCTTTAATATGACAATTTATGGAATCTTAAAAAAATTTAACTCGATATTTTGATCAAACTTTACATTACGTTGATAGTGAATTTAAAAAAAAGTAGGTCTCACAAATCAGTCCGTTCGCCTACAACCTAAGAGGATTGGTCGATCTTCTTTAATTTTGGTGTCTAGCCGGCTCATCGTCACTTTTTTTTTTTTAATTTTTGTTTGTAGAGCCAAACATTTTAGAAATATTAGAGTTTCGCGTCCGGTTATCAGAGATTTTCTATGGATTTGCTTACGTATTTAAAATATAACAGAAATTATACTGATATCAATTTTTTTTTTTTTAGATTTTTAAAAAAATGTTTCAATTTTTTTTTATTTTTTGAAAACTTTGAATTATCAGACGACTTGGTTGATTAACAAGTCACCTCTCAGTGAAACCCAGTTACAGAAAATGACTAAGCCGCTTACGACGACGTGGACATTGTGTTTTTAAAATACACTGAACAACCTTCCTTGGACGGATGGCGAAACCACATTTTTTATATTTGTAATATTTCTGGGCCCCTTTTAAAATCTAACCTTCGAACGATTCATTTTTAGTGTTCTCTATTTCAAAACTCATATCTTACAAATACGATACATAAGTTCACATCTTTCATCTTTCTCTCTATATTGAAAAATAAACCGCACCGATGCACCAAAAGGATTTTCTTCCCAAATCCATAATTTTCTTTTCGGATAAAAATAAATAGGAGAAAAGGAGAAAAAACTCCAATGGTTCCCGGCCGATTTTATCGATTTTCATACAAAATTCCCATCGATCTACTAGGCGCTCATGTTGATGAGGAGGTACGTATATATAAAAATCTCCATGACACAAAACGTGAGGTATGGGAACACTTAACCAAACATATTTTGTAAAAGTACCGCTGCTAGAAGGAGGATCCGAAATTATCATAGTGGGGCATAGAACAAATTTGTAAGGAAAAATAGCATACAACGCGATTCAGTCAAAACAAAATTTTCTGACAGCACCATCATTAAAACAGTGGGTAAGATGAACTTACCATCTCCATCATCTGTCAATATCATACAAAAAAATTAATTTTTCATACAAAATTCTCTTCGATCTACTAGACACTCATATTGATGGCGGAGTGTATTTTTATTATTTTCTACATCACACAAAACATGAGATATGGTAACACTAAACAAAAATACTTTGTAAAAGTGCCGGTTCTAGAAGGAGGATCCAATATTCTTCATAGTGGGACAAAGAAATAAGTTTTCAGGCGAAAATTTTATATTTTATTTCCCTAAAATTAAATTATAATGAAAAACAAAAATTACAACTTACCGACGTGACATTTGACGTAATATTTCGTACGTCATACGATCAAAGCAGAACCCAGAAAACAAAAATTCAAATCGTGGTACTAGGGGCTCATGTTGCTGAAGAAAGTAATACATTCTTTTCTTATTTTATTAAATTTCTCCTTCACACAGCAGCACTGCAACAAAAAAATTCTATGCTAAAGATCCGTTGTTAGAGGGAGGAGCCAAAATGCCTCATAGTGGAACATAGAAATAAAATTGCCAGCCAAATTGGGCATTTCATTTTTCTTAAATGAAATTTCAAAAAAATACCAACAGACTGACGACAAATTTGATAACAAAAAACTACTTTTTATGACGTCGACGCACGGCGACGCGAGGATGCAAAATTCATAACAAAATTCCCATGATCTACTAGGCTCTCATGTTGCTGAAGAATGTATACATACTTTTCTTATTTTTTCAATTTGTCCTTCACAGCAGCGTTGCAGCAAAAAACTCTTTGCAAAAGTACCGTTGCTAAAGGGAGGACCTTAATAAATGGAACTGGAACAAGGGCTTGATCGGCATTGTTGTTATTCTTCATAGTGGACCTTATTAACAAAATTGGAAGCCAAAAATTCTTTTTATTTCCTTTGAATATGATGAAGTGATAGGATAGGATAGTAGGAATAAATAAGAATTCTATGTTTTCACTAGTTTTCTTAAGCGTTAATTGAGAATTCCATAAATTGAACAGGTACCTTCCACAATATTTGTAAGCTTACATTTGACCTAGAGCTTAAACGGCTAAACCGATTGGCTTCTAATTTGGTACAGAGCATCCCTAGAATGAAAAATTGGATTTTTTGTTTACAGATCTAATAAAACCGGTAGCTGCCATACAAACATTTCGGTTTTTTCAAACTTTCTTGAAAACCAATCTGAGGATTTTTATTAAACTTCGCACCCTTTCTCACCAGGGCCGGACCAACCATTATGTGCAAGATGTGCAAATGAACAGGGCGCAAAATTTTGGGGGCGCTTTACCAGGAGCAAGAGAAATGTAATCTTATCTTGCGCAAAAAATAATTACTGCCATTTGCATTTTAACCACAAAACTTGATCAAATAATCCCAAAATAATTTCCATCACAACTGTGGTAAGTTATTTTTTGCACACTAACTAACATCACCTACCGGGGATACCTCAATAAAAAAACGTATTAGAGGTCTACCTCCTGGTTTTTTTACTCAGCTGATTCTAAATATTTTAAATGATATTGCATTTAAAAAATAAAATAAAATGAAAAACTCAAAACTGGAGAACGATAAAAGTTGAAAAAAAAATCATGAGTTCAATTTCTTTCCTTCTTCGGCCGATTTTATCGATGCGGATATAAATTTTTCATACAAAATTCCCATCTATCTACTAGGCGCTCATGTTGATGAGGAGGTATGTACAAATACCTATATACATATTTATTCTGTCATATCTCCATGACATAAAACGTGAGGTATGAGAACACTTAACCAAACATATTTTGTAAAAGTACCGCTGCTAGAAGGAGGATCCGAAACTATCATAGTGGGGCATAGAACAAATTTGTAAGGAAAAATAGGATGAACAACGCGATTCAGTCAAAACAAAATTTTCTGACAGCACCATCATTAAAAGAGTGGGTAAGATGAACTTACCATCTCCATCATCTGTCAATATCATACGAACAAATGGGGAGAGTACGATAAGTTGGGCGCCGAAAATCGATAACGAATTTTTGTAGAGGGGTCAAATACAAGCATTTTTTACTATGGGAGGGGGGGTCTTTCACGCCCCGTCTAGGGGGTAGGCGCGATTTTCGAAGGAAACGACATAAATGGAAAAACAAATATTAAAAAACAACGGCAATACTTAAAATGCAAAGCAATAACTGTTTTAAAAGCCAAAAGTCTGTTCTTTAATTCTACATTTAAATTATATTATTTGTGTCAATAGTTTTCAAAAAATTTGCATTCAAACTCAAAATTTTGATAAAAAAACGCAAAAAAAAATGTTTGGATCAATTTTTCTCAAAATTGTGAAAAGAAAAACTAAATTTTCTTTGTGTGGTCCATGCTCATATTGATTCTGAATCGAACACAAGAAACCGAAAGCTTTTATGTCTTCTAGTTTTCGAGAAAATTGAAAATTACTAGAACTACTTTTTTATGAGATTTTTGTGTTTTGATATGTAATGTGATCTTTTTTTGATAAAAATTAATGTTGGTGTTAGGTTGATCTCTGTTAGTTATATAAAGAACAGCAATTCATTTGGCGTTACCCAGAATGCACCAAGAAGAGGTAGAATTGCGTCCTAGTCAGTCAGTTTGTGGTTAAGTCAGGAGTTTGTCAAAAATAGTCACGTCAATTTTCAATATATGTATCTATATATTAAAAGTTAATGCGAATTTTTCATAATGCATTACATTTTATGTGCGAAAATTTTAAATGTGTATTCTGTATATATTATAATATGTAGCATTTTAGCTGTTGACATTAGTAGCTATTGACATGGGAAACAGAGAATACTTTAAAAGTTCTTTAAATGCAAACGAAATTTGGCATACATCGAACCTCGCACATACCCCAAATCCTATAGTGTGCCCAAGCAGGGGGTTTGCAGGGGGGCAGCATGCCCCCTTATACATATCTCACTTTTAATACGCAGCCGTAATGCTGGGTACTAGCACTTTATTTAAACATAAAATTTTGCATACACCGAACCTCGCACATACCCCAAATCCTATAGTGAGCCCAAACAGGGGGGTTGCAGGAGGGCAGCATGTCCCCTCATACATATCTCACCTTTAAAACTTAGCCGTAGTGCTGGCAATGCAAGCAAATTGAAAATATCTCAAAAAAATAGTATCAGCAATTTTCAATTTTCTCGAAAACTAGAAGACATAAAAGCTTTCGGTTTTTGTGTTCGATTCAGAATTGATATGATCACAAAAAGAAAATTAAGTTTTTCTTTTCACAATTTTGAGAAAAATTGATCCAAACATTTTTTTTTGCGTTTTCTTATCAAAATTTTGAGTTTGAATGCAAATTTTTTGAAAACTATTGACACAAATAATATAATTTAAATGTAGAATTAAAGAACAGACATCTGGCTTTTAAAACCGTTATTGTTTTGCATTTTAAGTATTTCCGTTGTTTTTTAATATTTGTTTTTCCATTTACATATGTCATTTCCTTCGAAAATCGCCCCTACCCCCTAAACGGGGCGAGATAGACCCCCCCCCTCCTATAGTAAAAAGTGCTTGTATTTGACCCCTCTACAAAAATCCGTTATCAATTTTCGGCGCCCAAGTTATCGTACTCGTGCCGAACAAATTAATTTTTCATACAAAATTCTCTTCGATCTACTAGACACTCATATTGATGGAGGAGTGTATTTTTATTATTTTCTACATCACACAAAACATGGGATATGGTAACACTAAACCAAAATACTTTGTAAAAGTTCCGGTTCTAGAAGGAGGATCCAATATTTTTCATAGTGGGGCAAAGAAATAAGTGTTCAAGCGAAAATTGTATATAACCCTTAAATTAAATTAGAATGAAAAACAAAAATTACTTAACTAACCGACGACGACGACGTGTCGTTTGACGTACCATTTTCGTACTTCATACGATCAAAGCAGAACCCAGAAAACAAAAATTCCAATCGTGGTACTAGGGGCTCATGTTGCTGAAGAAAGTAATACATACTTTTCTTATTTTATTAAATTCTTCACACAGCAGCACTGCAGCAAAATATTCTATGCTAAATAGTAGCATGTGTCATATAGAATAGAGAATAGACGCAAATTTAAAACGTCCGTAGTCAGCATTCTTTTATACAGTATTTCACTAACATAAATACTTAAGCGCGCGAATTTGAATTATCTACGTTAATAGCTAACCAATAATATACGAATATCGCCACAATAACCAGTGAATAACAAAGATTTTAGTGATTAAAATTTCTAAACAAAATCCAATCGAATAAATGTCACATCTTTCCTCTACAAATACGATGTCAACACGTTCCAAAACACAGCAACAAACACCTCTTTTAACACCACCACCGTCAAACATCGATTCTCCAGCAGCAACTGTTCCAAAACGGAATAAATTAAAAACAACGCAGCCACAATTACCCCTTTCTACACCACCACCATCGCGGATCAATTCTCCAGGAGTAACGGCCCTAAAAGCGAATAAATTCAGCGGAGATAGTGAAACATTTCTCACACTCGCCACACTGGAAGAGCGCTTAAATAAACATGCTGACATGATCATTGATCGCATCACAAATGAGCTCTCCAAAATTCGGTGTGAACTAGTGATGGACGATATATCGATAACTGTTACCAGTAACCGGTTATTCGTTCGTAACTGTTATAACCGGTTACTCAATATCAAAGTTACCAGTTATTGAAATAACCGGTAACAAATAACTTTTTAGGTTTTTATATTGACCAGTTACCAGTTAACTGTCAGTTATTACAATAACCGGTAAAGTAAATATGTCTTAGCTCATGCGGTTAATCTATTAAAGTTACCATTTATTTAAATTATTGAATAACACTTTACTAGATTAGAGAGAATTTATTGAAAATTTTAAACTAGTTCTGAAAATAAGCATATTATCTAAAGGGACAAGAAGAATAAAAACTGTTTGGATTTTTGCAAAGATAATATAAAATTTATTTCCCTTGCTTGTTTTTATTCGTTCTATTTGAACGAAATATGTACTCTATATGCTTCAAAATATAATTTGTCCCCTATCTGTCAAATTCCATCACAGGATGGCCACCAACTGGATGGATTAAAAAAACTCAAAAAAAACGAAAACTTTAGAATTTTTTTCTGCTCTGGAAAAATGCTTTTTTTAGAGCAATCTGTTGACATTTGTAACGAAATATTTTCTGTACCTTAAAATATAGGTTGTCCCCTATCTGTCAAGCCATCAACTGTCAAATTCCATCGAAGGATTTCTACGATGACGATGGATTAAAAAACCTCCAAAAAAACGAAAAATTTAGATTTTTTTTTTCTGCTCTGGAAAAATGCTTTTTTAGGGCAATCTGTTGACATTTGGAACGAAATATTCTCTATACCTCAAAATATAAGTTGTCCCCTATCAGTCAAGCCATCAACTGTCAAATTCCATCGAAGGATGGCTACGATGACGATGGATTAAAAAACCTCAAAAAAAACGAAAAATTTAGATTTTTTTTTTCTGCTTCGGAAAAATGCTTTTTTAGGGCAATCTGTTGACATTTGGAACGAAATATTCTCTATACCTCAAAATATAAGTTGTCCCCTATCTGTCAAGCCATCAACTGTCAAATTCCATCGAAGGATGGCTACGATGACGATGGATTAAAAATACCTCCGAAAAATCAAAAAAAAAGTTCACTATGGAAGAGATATTGATATCTTACAACAACTTGCAAACCCTTAAATAATAACCCTTTCAAAATAACTGCGAAACAAAATATTTTATCTCAATCCCCGAGATCATATTGTGTCGTTACCAGTTCTTATTTTAACCAAGAACTCAAGAAAAAAATTCTACTTTAACCAGTTATTATAGTAACTGGAGACATTTTCTTATACCAGTAACTGCCAACAGCAACTGCTAACAGCAACTGCCAACAACCAGCAACTGCCAACAGCAACTGGGAACAGTAACTGGGAACAGCAACTGGGAACAGTAACTGGGAACAGCAACTGGAAACAGTAACTGGGAACAGCAACTGGGAACAGCAACTGGGAACAGCAACTGGGAACAATAACTGGTTGCTGGTTGTTGGCAGTTGCTGGTTGTTGCCGTTGTTGGCAGTTGCTGGTTACTGGCAGTTGCTGGTTGTTGGCAGTTGCTGTTGCTATAAGTTATAAGTTATTATAGTAACTGGTACTGGAGAAAGTTTCTGTTACCAGTTATAAATGTATTTTAACTGGATATTGAAAAGAAGCAACGCAACAGGCGACGATTTTTCATTCTCATTAATTTTTCTGTATTCTGCTTCTGTGGTTTTTAAGTGTTTTTTTTTTTAATTATTTCTTGTTCATGATGGTCTTCCTCTTCGTAGTTTTTTGACGTCCATCAAGAAGTTTGCTTGCTTCTGTTGTTTTTACAGTTTTAGAGTTTTTATATAACTTACTAAGTGAAATAGACCTATTAGGTATGTATGTGAAGTGAAGTGAAATATTTATGTTATATAAAACTAATTTGTTGTCGTTGCTTTATTGCAAAAATTTTACAATTCACATATGTATCTATTAATTAAAGGTAGAATATTAAATGTTTTTATTTTCTTCCAAGTTAATCCTAAAGTGATGGACATATTTGTCAAAATTTGGGTAGGTAAATACAATGTAAAAAGTATATTTTTATGTAAGGAGCTGTTTTTTTTTTAATGCCAATCAACGTTACAGAATCACAACAAGGATAGGCTTGTACGATTCACTCATTTTATTTCATGTTGCAAAATTAAAAAATTGAATTTTTCTCAAGCTGTTAGTTTTAATTTTTAGAAGTACTCGAGCTGTCCATTTTCTTTTAATATTCTGTCATACTAAATGGGTCTTACCAATTTAAATTTAAAGATGACTTCAATATTAAAGTGAAATTAACCATATCCCATTGCTTGTTTGTTTTGTTTATGACGCAAAAAAATTACCATTCATAATTAAACCCTTTCTTTTAGTTTTTTTAAGGAAAGAGTACTTTCCTTTTTTTTAATTTCTAGAAAACTAAAATGCTGTTACATCCGTTTTTCGATAATTGACTAAGAATTGATAAAAGTATTTTAAAGACAAGAATATCAATTTAACAAAACTGTTTAAAAAACCAAATTCTCAATTTGTTCAAAAATGTTGACTTTGAAATTTACATAATTTCTCAAAAACTATTCACATAAACAACTCGATTTAGTAAGTAAATAAATAACAAAATGAAATATTAGCTTTCAGAAAACTAAGATTTGATAAATATTTAAAAATACAATATTTTGGTACAGGTCTTTTTTTAAGGAATTGAAAATTTGAAACAGTTATTCCAGTTCTGATTTTCGTACCGCATCGAATCTGGGTTCAAAGTTAATTTTTGTACGGAGAAGAGAGTTTACAAAAATAAATTTAAAAGAACAAAAAATATTTTCTCTCCCGTCCCGTGGCTTTCGTGAGTTTCATTTAGGGTATAAAAAAAATTCAAAATAATTCCACACTTCAAATTCAAAGCAAGGTTAAGGATTAAAAGAGAATTGAAAATTGAATTGAAAAATGAAAACGGAAATATTTTACGAACGACTGAAATTTGAAGAATTTTTTCATTTTAATAATCAAAGTAACCGTTACCCAATAACTGCTAAGAATAACTGTTACTATAAAAGAACGGTAACGGTTATAACTGTTATCCAAAAATAACTGTTTAGGCCATCACTAGTGTGAACTCTTCGCAAGGCTAGAGCAAACTGAACACAATTGGTCTCAGAAGCTAAACAAAGTAAACAACACAATAGCAGAAATTGTAAATCGGGTTGAATGCATTGAAGCTAAATCTGCTGATACGCTCACCTTTGACAGCAAGTTGGTCATTGCAAACAACACGATTGCAGATGTTGTGCGGAGAGTGGATATTATCGAAGAAAACTCTGTTGGTATGCGTGAACTTAATTCTAAGCTTTTGTCATTGCAACAACATATCGATGAAGCCGAAAAAAAAGATATTGCAGCGGACGCTGTCTTGTTTGGAGTTCCTTGTTTGTCAGAGGAAAATTTAACTATGCTGTTCAATCGTCTGTGTTTAACAGCCAAATGCAAACCTCCTACACTGAGAAATATTTTTCGCTCACGCTCTCGAAATACTAAGAGTCCAGTTTCACCACCTGTGATAATTAAATTTATTAACGTACAAGAGAGGAACTCAATGCTGAAGTGCATAACCCTCTACCGAAAACAACAACAACATCAACAACTCTCACTGCGTGACCTGGGTATAGAGTCCGACAACGCTTGTTTTCTGAATGAAAGCTTATCCAAAAATACTCGAACTCTTCTCCACCATGCCATCCGCATGAGGAATAATCACCAACTGTTCAGTGCGTACACAAAACATGGCTCTGTTTTCATCACACTAACAGCTGATGGAGAAAGCTTTGCTGTTAACAACGTTGAAGGTTTAGAAGCTGCAGTAGTGACGTCAACCTATTTGCCGTAAGCAATGATCAGCATCTACACAACATATTATTTTGAAATGTACAGTAGCAGCCTGTTTTATATGCCTTTTTTAATTCTATTATATTTTATTTTTTCATTATTTAATATTCTTTATTTTGCTATCCTACTTTACTTTAATATTTTACTGTTATATTTTTTATTTTCTTTATTTAATATTCTTTATTTTGCTATCCTATTTTATTTTATTATTTTACTCTATTTTACTATTCTCTATAATGTAACAATATTTTGCCAAATATTTTTTTTGTTTTCAAATATTCTTTGCATGTATTTTTCTGCTTCCTTTGCTTCGAGTTACTTCTCATTCTCCTATGAGTACTACAATGTTTGCGAGCGCAAGCGCAGCTAACGACACCAGGGGGTTCACTGGCCGTAGCATGAATACGAATTTGTACAGTATGATTCGAATTTTAAAGGCTCAAAATAATGGATTAAAGATATGTCATTTAAACGCGCAGAGTCTGACCAACAAATTAGGGGAGTTTAGATACCTGTTTGTGGAGTCCAATATAGATATCGTTTCTGTGTCTGAAACCTGGTTTCAACCAGACATATGTGACGATTTCTATAGTTTGAAAGGTTTCAAGCTTTTTCGAGCCGATAGAAAGCATACTTCTGGTGGTGGCGCTGCCCTGTATGTGCGTGAGGGGATTAGTTGTAGGTTGATATGTAAATCTGATGACGATTGTCCTTTGGAATATGTTTTCGCGATTATCATATGTAACACTGACAATATTTTGGTTGGATCAATCTACAGGCCATATAACCACATCAGTACATTACCATTGGTTACGACTTTGGAGTCGATTTCTTGTTGTTACTCGTATACTTTACTGTGTGGCGATTTTAACTGCAATCTGTTAGATGAACGTTTAGCTGATAACTTTCTAGGTCCTTTTAAGGCACTCAATCTGAGTCCCGTTAACAACTCTACCCCTACCCACTACACGCAGCTTTTAGCACCTGGTTTCTCCAAGCATGATTTAATTTTTGTATGTTTGGATATAGCTTGTCAGGTTGATCAACAAAGTATTCAGTATCGAGACTATAAAAATTTAAATACATCCCAATTGTTACGCGACTTTGACTGCATAGACTGGAATTCTATATACCTCATGGAAAATGTAAATGAACAACTCTGTTTTCTACGGCATAACGTCAATCAACTTTTTGATGTTCATGTCCCTTTAAAAACCCACATTATTAAACACACGTCTCCACCTTGGCTGAATGGCGACATCTCTGCTCTGATGCTGAAACGAGATGCCGCTTACAGTCAATGGAGGCGGTACAAATTGGAGTACTTTCACAAACATTACTGCAGGCTTCGCAATCAAGTCGTCGTAATGGTGAGAATGGCAAAAAGACTTTACTACGAACAAAAAATTGGTCCATTAGTTTCTGGCAAAAAGTTATGGAAAAACTTGCGTGAGATCGGTATTGGGAAACAACCTACGAAGTTTGCTGATGACATCGATTGTGATTCTCTCAACATAAAGTTCTCCTCCACGCCCCAAGCCTTAAACGTTGCTACACCTATTGATTCCTCTATTGAAGAGGAATTAACTGGTGTCAACAGCACGCTCTGCTTCATAAGAATACGAGAGGAAGACATAGTTGAGGCAATAATATCAATAAAGTCGAATGCTACAGGCCTTGACCTAATGGAACCTAAGTTTGTTAAGTTACTGCTTCCCTATATATTGCCTTTTATAACTCACATATTTAATAGCATATTAACCACATCCGAATTTCCTTCAGAATGGAAGAAGGCTAAAATTATTCCCATTCCTAAAAAGCGAACGGGTTTTACTACAGAGTTCCGGCCAATCGCCATTCTCCCATTTCTTTCAAAGGTATTTGAAAAAACCATTCTAAAGCAAATACAAAAATATCAGTCAGTCAACAACCTGTTAACTACCTGTCAGTCTGGTTTTAGACCAAAGCGCAGCTGCAAATCCGCCTTACTCTTTGTTACTGAAGAAATAAGAGCCGCAATGGACAATGATAACATCACACTTCTAACGC
Source organism: Epistrophe eligans (assembly GCA_951394125.1). NCBI lineage: Eukaryota > Metazoa > Arthropoda > Insecta > Diptera > Syrphidae > Epistrophe > Epistrophe eligans. The sequence goes on along the minus strand of OX596029.1, from coordinate 33,514,419 downwards.
TCTTAGACTTTTCAAAGGCTTTTGACACTGTTAACCACTCAATTTTATGTAAAAAACTTCGAAATTTCTTTCGGTTTTCTTCAGAGTCCTGTAAGTTGATTCTTTCGTACCTTAGCGGAAGGCAACAGTGCGTGGTGGCAAATGGTCGGTCATCAACCTTTCTCAATGTTTTAACTGGAGTGCCACAGGGATCCATCCTTGGCCCAATTCTCTTCTCACTTTACATAAATGAGCTTCCAAAAGTTGTTAAGCACTGTCTGATACATCTTTACGCTGATGATGTACAGCTCCTGATAAGTAGACCTTTTCCGGAGAAAAATGATGCTGTTGCATTAATGAATGAGGATCTTCTTTATATTTCACGCTGGTCTAAGAAAAACCATCTTTGCCTAAACCCTATCAAATCAACAGCCCTTCCCATCTACCGCAAAATGTTTGATTTATCGGTCTTAAGCCAATTGAAGCTTGAAAACGAAAGCATCGAATATGTTAGCAGTGCTAGAAACCTAGGAATGGTTTTCAATCGTTCCCTTACATGGAACGACCACCTAATTGAGCAATTGGTAAAGTCTATGGTAGTCTCCGCGCTCTCCAGGTCACCCGAAGTTTCGTCCCTACAAAAACCAAACTACTTCTTGCCAAAACGCTTTTACTACCTATTGTGTTATATGGATGTGAAATTTTCTGCAACTTGGACTCAGCCACTAACCGCAAATTAAATGTCGCATATATCAATATTGCCCGCTATGTCTTTAATCTACGACGCTATGACCACGTTTCTTCTTTTGCAGCTCGTATTTCTGGTTGTAGCCTCGACAATTTAATAAAATTTCGCTCACTTAGCTATCTACATGAAATCATTCAAACAAAACAGCCTGAATACTTACACGGTAAACTAAATTTCCCTCATTCAACAAGGTCATTTGCTCTTATACTACCTCGATACAATTTTGTAATTACTGAGCGTCAATTTTTCGTCCATGTTATACGCCTTTGGAACTCCCTGCCCGTAACTATGAGAAGTGTACGAAGCACAAGAAGATTTAAATTTTTACTATTCAACTATTTGGCAAATCATTGATATTTTCTATTTAGTCAATATTATTATTTATTATTTTATTTTTTTTTTCTCACTCTTCATATTTTATAATAAATAAATATGTAAATAATTTTCTTAAATATTTAAATCAAAATTTTAAATTAATTTAAAGGCTTTCAACAATTTATAAGACTCTTGTCCTACCTTGTAAGCGATTTGAAATAAATAAATACAAATGCAAATACAAAGCTCCGTTGTTAGAGGGAGGAGTCAAAATTCTTCATAGTGGAACATAGAAATAAAATTGCCAGCCAAATTGGGCATTTTATTTTTCTCTAAATAAAATTTTAAAAAAATACCAACAGACTGACGACAAATTTGATAACAAAAAACTACTTTTTTTGGAAAATAGACGTATGACGTCGACGCACGGCGACGCGAGGATGCAAAATTCATAACAAAATTCCCATGATCTACTAGGCTCTCATGTTGCTGAAGAATGTATACATACTTTTCTTATTTTTTCAATTTGTCCTTCACAGCAGCGTTGCAGCAAAAAACTCTTTGCAAAAGTACCGTTGCTAAAGGGAGGAGCTTAATAAATGGAACTGGAACAAGGGCTTGATCGGCATTGTTGTTATTCTTCATAGTGGACCTTATTAACAAAATTGGAAGCCAAAAATTCATTTTATTTCCTTTGAATATGATGAAGTAATGTAAAAGTAGGAATAAATAAGAATTCTATGTTTTCACTAGTTTTCTTAAGCGTTAATTGAGAATTCCATAAATTGAATAGGTACCTTGCACAATATTTGTCAGCTTACATTTGCGATTGTGACTTATCAAAAATTAATTTTTATTTTATTAATTTAGCATTGTATGAAAATTGAAGCTGTGGGATGTGAATATGTAATTACAGTAGCCAGTACAGTTGAGACTATGGGATTTTATATGAAATGTTCACTGCAAGATTTTATTACTTCTTATTAAATAAAATAAAGTGTGCATTTTTTGCTCGCAAAATTTTTTCTAGATCGCACTATGAGGAATAAAAAAGAAAGCGGATCGAGCGTTGCACTGTACCAAGTTCCTAATAGGTAGGTAGGTACCTACATACCTATGTGTTCTTAATTTTAATTTTTTTATTCTAACTCCATAAACATTCAATGTGTGACTTTCAGGCTTCGGGCTTAAAAATGGAATTTGAACTTGGTATATCTCTGAGTCAAAAAGCACTTGTTACTTGCTCTAAGGCCAAGTATAGGTTTCGTGTTAAAAAATCGAGATTGTAGGTAATCAAATTTAACAAAAAACAAACCGTTCGTCTTTGCGTCCACTATAATTTGACCTAGAGCTTAAACTGCTAAACCGATTGGCTTCAAATTTGGTACAGAGCATCCCTAGAATAAAAAATTGGATTTTTTGTTTACAGATCCATTTGCATTTTAACCACAAAACTTGATCAAATAATCCCAAAATAATATCCATCACAACTGTTGTACCTAAGTTTTTTCTTGCACACTAACTAACATCACCTACCGGGGATACCTCAATAAAAAACGTATTATTCTAAATATTTTAAATAATATTGCACTTAAAAAATAAAATAAAATGAAAAAACCCAAGGAGTTACTTCAATTTCATAACTAAGGTACCTACCTAGGTACGATTTTCAACAGAAGAAATTCACAGAATCTGAATGAAAAAATCTATATATACAGCAGGACGACATATTATAAAAAATACACATACATAGCTGTGGGCTATACCTATGTCTATTGTTAATATTATAATAGTATAGGCTATGCTCGCATCGACAAAATTAGTCAAAACTCGAGAACGATAAAAGTTGAAAAAAAAATCATAGTCAATTTCTTCCAAGTTTCTCGGCCGATTCGATGCGTAAATTTTCATACAAAATTCCCACCGATCTACTAGGCGCTCATGTTAATGAGGAGGTATGTACAGTACATATATTTATACATATTTTTTCTGTCATATTTCCATGACATAAAACATATGGGAACACTAAACCAAACATATTTTGTAAAAGTACCTCTGCTAGAAGGAGGATCCAAAATTATCATAGTGTGGCATAGAACAAATTTGTAAGGAAAAATAGGATGAACAACGCGATTTAGTCAAAACAAAATATTCTGACAGCACCATCATTAAAACAGATGAACTTACCATCTCCATCATCTGTCAATATCATACGAACAAATTAATTTTTCATACAAAATTCTCTTCGATCTACTAGACACTCATATTGATGGAGGAGTGTATTTTTATTATTTTCTACATCACACAAAACATGAGATATGGTAACACTAAACCAAAATACTTTGTAAAAGTGCCGGTTCTAGAAGGAGGATCCAATATTCTTCATAGTGGGACAAAGAAATAAGTTTTCAAGCGAAAATTTTATATTTTATTTCCCTTAAATTAAATTATAATGAAAAACAAAAATTACAACTTACCGACGACGACGTGACATTTGACGTAATATTTCGTACGCCATACGATCAAAGCAGAACCCAGAAAACAAAAATTCAAATCGTGTTACTAGGGGCTCATGTTGCTGAAGAAAGTAATACATACTTTTCTTATTTTATTAAATTTCTCCTTCACACAGCAGCACTGCAGCAAACAATTCTATGCTAAAGCTCCGTTGTTAGAGGGAGGAGTCAAAATTCTTCATAGTGGAACATAGAAATAAAATTGCCAGCCAAATTGGGCATTTTATTTTTCTCTAAATAAAATTTTAAAAAAATACCAACAGACTGACGACAAATTTGATAACAAAAAACTACTTTTTTTGGAAAATAGACGTATGACGTCGACGCACGGCGACGCGAGGATGCAAAATTCATAACAAAATTCCCATGATCTACTAGGCTCTCATGTTGCTGAAGAATGTATACATACTTTTCTTATTTTTTCAATTTGTCCTTCACAGCAGCGTTGCAGCAAAAAACTCTTTGGAAAAGTACCGTTGCTAAAGGGAGGAGCTAAATAGAATGGAACTCGAACAAGCGCTTGTTCGGCATTGTTGTTATTCTTCATAGTGGACATTATTAACAAAATTGCAAGCCAAAAATTAATTTTATTTCCTTTGAATATGATGAAGTGATGTAAAAGTAGGAATAAATAAGAATTCTATGTTTTCACTAGTTTTCTTAAGCGTTAATTGAGAATTCCATAAATTGAATGGGTAGGTACCTTCCGCAATATTTATCAGCTTACATTTGACCTAGAGCTTAAACGGCTAAACCGATTGGCTTCTAATTTGGTACAGAGCATCCCTAGAATGAAAAATTTGATTTTTTGTTAACAGCTTCAATAAAACCGGTAGCTGCCGTTATAACCAAAGTGGATTATACGTAAACATGTGTTTCAAGTTTTTGCCAACAAAATTCGCATTGTGAAAATAAGACTTTGGCGTTTTCTGTGGAAAATGCCTTTTTTTTAAGTTATTCACGTAGCCAAGCAAGTGGTGAGGTTCTTCGACCTAAGGTTTGTGTTCTTTATAACATCTTGCTTTAGCATATGTCTCAGTGTAGCGTAGTTATAACAATAAGCTTGAATAAAAAAAATTACCTATACTGGCTTTTCTACAAATAGAGATTTTCTACGCAAATTTTTTCAATCAAAATTTTGTTTCTATATTTTGTATGTACATACATACATAATTACATATGTATATGTATACAAAATAGAATTGATTAAAACCAAAATACTGCAAAATTAAAAGTTAATCACAAGGAAAATTAATCGATTTTAAATAAATTAATGTAGGTATGTTAAAAAATGGTATAAGTCCGAAAAAATGTAGGTATATCACTATAATTAATAAATAAATAATAAGAAGTTAATTTTCCAGTATAAATAAGTTTATGTTGAGAACTACATATGTTGTAATAACTTGGTCCCATTTTTGGCCACCCACTATTTTTTTTTTACCATCTACCAGTTACAAATGAAATTCATTTTGAAAAATGGGAAGCCAAAAGAACGCTTCCTCCAAAAATTGAATTTCAAGTTTAAATAACCCTTTCCGACACTGTTGAACATAGTGTAACTCTTTTTTACTTTCTTTTAATTTTTTTTTTTTTTTTATTTTTGAAGAAAAATGTTTCTTTTAATATGTCGCTTTTTTTAGTTTTAAAATTTAAAAGATGACCATTCAAAATAACACAATTTATTATCTTAAATGACCACCCTTTAAAAATAGAATAATAATTCTTACTCAAAAAAAAAAAAAATAATAAAATATAAAGAAATAGACACTTCTTGAGGACGGGTTAACAAATGCTTAAGATCTATCAGAGAGTTTATTTCGTCAAGTCAAATCTTTTTTTGGTGTAGCAGTAGGTTTAACGTTTAAGCAAGTTTATTCAACTGTATTTTTAAATTTAAGTGGACAAAAAAATTATAGAAATTTATTTTTCGTTGAATTTAGACCTGGGACTGAAAGAGTTTATTTTCAATTCAAATAAAAGTAGGTAAGGAAAATTCGTCCAAAAAACATTGATTTAAGCAATTAAAAAAATCGTATTTTTTTGAAGAAAAATCGTATTTTCTTAAAGAAAAATCAGATATATTGGAAAAAGAATAAAACAGAAAAAAATAGTTTTGCTTTACAAAACAACAATCTATAATGTACAAAGTTTAATGAATTAACAAATGTTTGGATCATAAGAAAAAAATCCACTATTTGACTTTTAATCTAACATTTTTGATTTTTTGTTCACTATACTTAATTTGTAATATTTCTTAATGTCAAAAAAGGACAATAAAAAAATAATAATAAAAATGTATTTATAAAATAGTTTATTCTCTTTTTTCCCCACTCTTTTAGTCAAATTAGCTTTGAAACGCTCTACTATTACTCTAAGGGCCAGTTTGTTCACAGCTGATTATCTTTAATCAAAGATTATTGCAACTGGTAAATCATCGAAATATGCATGATAACCTAATATTTTATAAAAGAATCCATTTTTTAACAGAAAATTCTGGAACACCCTGTATAGTTTAATTTTGAAAAAATCATCAGTTTGATAGTCTTATAGTAATTCCCTCAAAGAAAAAAAAATTTAACGATGTCTTTATTCTTTTAAGAGTTATAATTTTAGCAACCGAAAAAGACGAAACGCCCCACTGCGCACCGCTACCACTGTCTTAGTTTTTGAAAAATATAGATTTAAAAAAAAAAAAAAATCCATTGTATAACAGGTACTTTTATTATCGACCGAATCGGATTGGAAGGCTCTTGTATTTGTAATTGACCGCTATTGCCTACACTTTTCTGTGACCAAAGGTTTCATTTCCAAGCTCATTTAAAAAAAAAAAACATTGAAGGCGGTAAAAAAAAAAAAATAATAAATGAACAAATATATCACATAAGGATGTTTCTCTAGAAAAAAAATAATAATTATTAAGATAAAATGTTTCTAAAGTATAAAGAGGTTGAATAAAAAAGCTTTCTTAAAAAACCGTTTACAAAGGGTCATAAAATAAGGATTTATTTCTAATTACCTATCCCCACAGAGATAATTGCCTACAATTATATGTAGGTATAAGAATAAAGAAAAAGAAAAGAAGATACCTATTTACACCTACATTAATTTTTACTGTCACTTATCCTTATTTTGTCGCATGATTTCAAATACCCATACTCTTTACACAACTTACCATTCTAGATTTAAAAATGACTTGCCCAACTGTCCTTAAAAGCTTAACTTAAAAAAAAAAAAACACGTCAATCTGCAGTTTTATTTTGAAGGAAAAACCTCCATCAAAAGGATTACCTATTTCTTTAGAGGTAATTTTTATTACTAAAAATAGAAAAACACCAGTTGCAAATTATTATCTAAACCTAACTATACATAAATGTATCTCTAGCTCTTCTATACGTTGGAGGTTGATTTTTTTTTTTCATTTTACATGGAAACAGACTTCGTGCTCAAAGCAAAGGAAGTAGCATCAGATTGGGTTTACAATACGAGTCTCTTAGTTTTTAAGGGACAAACCTACACAAATAAGAAATATATATAAAAGAAATCCACTTCATAAATATTTTCTTGGTCAGATGCGATTCTATTGTCATTGGTTTTTTTTAGTGGCACAGTCTAAGCACATCCCTGACCTACTTTCTTGCTTTACAATAATGAAGAAGAAAATTCATTTCTTCTGAATAATAAGTTCATTATTAATAGTAGAGCTGCGTTCAAAACAGATAATTAGATATGCAATATGCATATCAAAATGTTGTATCTAATGTGTAGGAATATTTTGAAATTTAATAGAATTTAAGATTTACCGATACCTATGTCCTGAACTTTGTCCTTTATATTTTTAATTTCATCATCATTGTCAGATATTTTTTTTTTTAAGTCTGGAACAGATATTACAACAAAGGATCCTTTGACAAAAAATAAAAATACACGTCATAGAACTTTTTTAATAAAATTATGTTTTCACACACGAAACCATGTATAGGGTGGCCCGGTCGATAAAAATACAAAAATTCTAGAAAAATCAAATTTTACGTTTTTAATTACTAACTCAGTATCTATTTGTTTAATAATATAATCAAGTTTTAGACTAGTTCTAAAACCAAGTTTAAATTGTTTTAGATTTTGGGAAAATTAAAAATAACGAAAATTACTTTTTTCTTGAAAAAATTATATTATTTTTTTATTTAGTTGGAACATAATTTTTTATTTATAAATGCCTAAGGTATATAAAACCTATTTACCGTATCAGAAATAAAAAAAAAAAACTAAATAATACTATCCACAAACAAATACATATTTTTTAATAAACATAAATAGATGTAGCCATCTACCTAATTCTAAGATTAATTAAAAAAACAATTTGGGTTTTATTATTTCAATTACTGATAAGAGCATTGAATGATAAAATCAGCAATTTTTTTTTTTAATTTCTATTAATTTTTAATATGAAAATAATTATTTAAAATATAACTCATGTGAAAAATTTAAAAATTATAAAAAAATAATTGGGATTAAAAATAATTATTGAGTAGTGGCTTGTCCTTGTTTTTTTATATTTTTCTTTTTTTTGTTAGATTTATGTATGTATATAAAACAGATACTCCAACCTTAGTAGGGAAAAAAAACCCTTTCTTATTCCAAACTGTTCCTATGCATACCTACTCTAAAGGTTTTGATATAACTTAATGCACATTTTGTGAACAAAATATCTTAACATAATAATTTATTGAATTGAAATAAAAACAGGAAAAAGGTTAGATTTTGGTTATAAAAAAACTTATTTTTAAAAAAGGTTAGATTTTGGTCACGAAAAAGCCTCATTTATGGTACAATTTTAAGTATGCACCTTCTAACCAAAAGTAGGCATTATCATGAATTAAATCTCTGAAAAGAATTTTTAAACAAAATTTGGACGACTTAACTCAATAATTTTCATCAATTTTTTTTCCAAAATCTTTTGTTATAATTTTTATCAAGAATTTTAAAACGCAGTTGAAAAATAAATACATAGTTTAAAACTTAAAAGTAATAGTAAAACAATTTTATTTTAAGATTGATTAAGTATATCATCATCATAGTCATAGGTTATAAAAGCTTAATTGGTTTCAATAATTGGTAATTTATAAAAAACTTAGTTATGAAAAAAAAAAAAAAAATTGAAGGTCACATTAGATAATGTGGATAGTCATAAAATTTGTGGAACTAAAAAGTAAGACAAAATTTAAATATTTTTGAAAGATTACCAAATGGTCATAAAAGCTGATTTTTGTTCATTAGTTTTAAACAACCTCTTGAAATAAATTGAAAAATTTATACAAACAAAATTTTTAGATTATCATCTGTGGAATTAAAAACAAAACATGAAAAAGTGTATAAATTGTTTATAAAAAAAATTGGTTTCAATAATTGTTCAGCCATAAAAATTAAAGTTATGAAATTAAAAAAAAATCGCATTAAGGAACTAAAATTTAAAAAAAAAATAATACATTTTTGGAAAAGTCATAGAATGGTTATAAAAAGGTCAGATTTTTGTGATAAGTTTTAAACAACCTCTAATAACATTAAAATAAATTTAAAAACTGATACAAACATTTTTTTAGAACCTCAGGAAAAAGGTTAAAAATTATTCATAAAAGGTCAATTAGTTTCAATGTTCAGCCATAGAAAATTATATTATGAAATTAATGTCACGGTTACTGGCACCATATTTGCAAAACTAAAAACAAAAATTAAAGTACATAGGTACTTGAAAAGTTACAAAATGGTTTTGAAAAGGTCAGTTTTTTGTTAATTAGTTTCTAACAACCTCTACTAAATATAAATTGATACAAGAAATTTTTAAAGGTAGCTGACAAATTACTAAAACTAGTAAATCTTTTATAACCATTTTATGACCTTTTCAAATAATATACTTAAACGTTCTCATTATGAAATGATGATGATTTTACTTAAATACTTGTTATTTATTTCATTAATTTTTTTGATAAAATAATAACTAGATATTATTTTGTACAAATTTTTAAAAAACATTCATGAATTAGCCCAAATTTGTTTTCCAGCCAACAATTTTGAAAATTTTGTCACAAAATATAGTTTTTTTTTTTTTTTAAATAAATTTACATAAATAAAGGTAGGTAGGTACTGTCTCCCTAGATGGATGGATTAACAATTTTCAAACCTTGCCTATTCGTTATTTTTTTTCTGAGACTTACGTCAAGATAGTAGCTACTTTTCGTTAAATGGTGCGTGCGCAACTTCCGCTGCTTTAAATTTTTATAAATTTGTACTCTGAATAAAGAAAGCTAAAATGTAATTTTTTTTTTAAATACCTAACATTTATTTTTTTTTTTTAAATACCTAACATTTATTTTTTTAATTAGTTCTGACTTTGTTACACATTTTTCCATTATCCTTGAACCAAATGAACAAGTAGGTATGTATAAACGTATGTCGATGTTGTATGTAGGTATATTTAATTTTGAATCATTTAATTTTAAATTCCCTGGGTTACATATGATTTCATTGCACTATATTATCCCCTATTCGCTTAAATGAAGGACGAATTTAGTTGTTACACTCCTTTAACCTTCACCAATGTTTTCACTTATAAATTATGTACCTTAATATTTGAACTCTATATTGAACCACCCTGTAAATTTTACTCTTAACTGATGTACGAAAGAATCACCTTGATCAGGTGTGTACTTATATGCCGCATTGAATGTTTTCAACCCCATCATTAATTTTCCCAAGGACATCATGTGTGCCAACATCACAACAGAGATAATATAGAAAAGCATGTTACCAAATTTTGTCGCACACTTTAACAAAGAGATATGTATGTTAAATGTATACATATCTACTAATTGGTACAACTCACCTACATAACTCGCATCCATAAATTACTCAGGATGATGTGCGATGTCCAACAAATTGAAGAGCATCTCTAATTTCATCGTCACAGTTTATTACAACAACAAAAAAAAAAAGAAACACTTTCACACTGATTTAAAATTAACAATGTCCTGCACAACGCATCTATCTGTACATATATAAAAATAGAATTATGTACCTACTCCTTTTTGGATGTCCTTACAATCAAAACGATGCAAACTCCGGAGATGTGAAAAATAATATTTTCTCGAACAAGATAAAAAATCACTTCAAACACCATCGAGTGAAAAACAAAAAAAAATAAAGGATGCGATTTATTTTTTATTGTCCAAGGTCCTTGCCAGAGAAAAAAAAAAAGCACTCGATAAACTTTCGATTCTTTTTATTCCAGGATATTATTTTTTTTTATCTACATATACATGTAAAAATATATATAAATATGTGTATGTATGTAGGCGCTTGTTTGAATTTAACTATATCCTGGAATCATTGTCATCGTCGTTGGAGCAGAAAGGACGAAATAATTTCACCGATAAGTAAAACACTTTTGACCTGGACGACGGACGTCTTTCGATTGTAGTATGTAGCAGTAAAAAGGATTCGGTACGTGAATAACAACAAAACTACTACTCATCATTTTTTTTTTTTTTATATTATATTTGGTCCTTCGGTTTGGTTGTTCGAATGATGAGAGGGGAAATGCATGCGTGAGAGCTTTGTTGTTTAACTTACATTAAGTTTAATATAGAACAATATTTCTTATTTATGTAGGTATGTATATCCTTTTTTGCCGAAGTAATTCCGTACACGTGTGTATCTACATAACGAGCAAATACACCTGTCACTGTATTTCGAATACAATAAAAATATCCTTTTTTCTTCGTTGACGAAGGAGATTATTATTATTTTTTTACAAAACAATTCAAACGCACTTCAACCTCACAGCGTTACGTTAAGTACTTGTCACGGCCACTTACGAAGATTATAGAGTGTGTCTAAATAAATAATTATATACTGGAGGCGGTGGCGGCAGGTCATCCACGACTATTTTTATTGCGAACACAAAAATGCCAAGACACACTATTTCGTATCCGGGCCCGAATTGAAGAGCTCCTTATTGCCGAAACAAACACAGACTCTTGCTGGATAGCTATGGTACGGTTCTTAATTTTTTTTTTTTATTGGAAACAATGTCAAACGAAATAGAAAGTGGCGCGCACACTCGTCCTAAAAAGAGTATAGAGTGTACTATTGGACGAGAAAACAGAACACACGTTTATTGCTACGTTATACGGTTATATATAAATTTATTTTTTATTTTGCATTTTAAAATTAGTTAGTTGTAGGTACTAGCTGTTGGTTGCTGTTTTTCCATTCGTTTTCGTGGTTGTTTTGTTGGAATTAAAAATTATGACGTAGGTAGATGAACTACCATCGCTTACCATATACCTATCTATCTATAGAGAGAGGCACAAGAGAGGAGCAAGCAAAAAAAAAAATAAAAAAATGTGTAACAGTTGTAGATACTCGTATAATGTATATATGTAGTCTGCCAAAGACTTTAATGCACTAACATTTTCATTTTCCAGGCGCAAATGATTGTGTGAAAATTTAGCTGAGCTCCGGTCAAGGCCAAGCAAGGCCAAAACTGATGCGAAAGCTTTTTCTGTTCAATTTTATGTGATTTTAAAGCTTTTGTGTTCGGGCTTTGGAAGCTTTTTTTATCCTATACTGACAGGAATATAAACAAAATATACCTAACCTAACTTATACCACATTGTTTTTGTGCTTGAAAAGACTGAAACACCAGCTGCTATGGTTGCCTCGTACGGTATAACGTTGACAAATTAGTAAATGTTTAAAATTTCATTTATGTTTTTTATTATTGTGTCGTTCTCCGTGGCGTAATGGTAAAGGGGTGCCTCCTGTCTCTTGCGATGAATGAACAAAAAATTTTTAACCTGGACTGATGGAACAGTGTTTTTTATTTTGTTTCTATTTTGCAATCAATCAAATATATATGTATTTCGTGTAATTGCATGTACTGGTACTGTGAAGTTTAATTGACAGCACCTTTCTCCAGTAACCATATAAGCTATGAACTTGAAAAAGGTTCCAAATTTTGTAGTTAAAGAAAAGACTCCCAAATTTCGAAGTCCTCATTAAAAAAAAATAACATAAAACAGCATGACAGTCCTTTTCTCAGCTTAGCAAACTAGGAATTCCCCAGCAAGGGTATTTCTTTGCATCTTTTTTATGCAGTTTCAGAAAAACGTCAAACAAAATTTTGAAGTCACAATTAAAAAAAAAAATCATAATTTAACGATAACGATTAGGAGCTTTTGTGTTAAAAAAGTTCATTAAAATCGGTTCAACAGATAGATAACCTAAAAAAAAAACGTTCTACGAGAGGTACCTACCATTTTTAAACGATAGATGGTTTTTGTTTCCAATAATATGCGATACATCGTTCTGATATAAGTTCTTAAAAAAATTTTAATTAAAATCGTAGTATCCGTTTTTGAGAAAAATTAGATTTTCAATACCGGTTTTTAAACATTTGTATAGGAGGTATAGTAGCCCGTGGCGTAATGATTAGTGCATTGGACTGTTACGCCGAAGGTATTGGGTTCGATTCCCAGCCTATGCCACCTAAAAACAAAAAATGTTTTTCACGGGTTACTGCCTCTTGCGAGGAATTGACAAATCCTCCAAGTGCTTCTCACCCTAGCCGTTCGGATTCGGCAGAAAATTGTAGGTCCCCTCTATATTCCTACCAATAACACGCAAACAGGAATGGTTGAGAGTTGTATGTCACTAAACCCTGGTTCTACATGAGCTTTCGGGCCGACAAATCTATTTATTTTTTATGGGAGGTACCGTTATTTTTTTTATAAGAAAAAAAATTATCTTAAATCTGCTAGATAATGTCAAAAAACTTCTGGGTTCTAAGTTTAATAAAAATCGACCAGGTCATTTTCGAATTATTTTCTCAAAAAAAAAAATTGATTTTTTTTTTAAATCTAAAACAATTTTTTTTGAAAATTTTGGTACACATTATTTTTAAAATTATTGTAAAAATTATCTTAAAAAAAATTGATTAATATCAGTTTAACCGTTTTTGAAAAAACAAATTAATTTTAAAAAAATGTTCTATGAGAGTTACCATTTAAAACCATTTTTCTGAACATTGAAGTTAGCATACCTAATATTCCTTTTAAGTCCTTTTAACACAAGAAAAAGCTCAATTAAAATTTTGAATTCGCTGTTAAAAAAAAAAAATAATCAAACTTCAATACTTACTTCATTAGTTGATGACTTCACAGTGAAGTTGGTGATGCAATATAGATTTGTTTTCTCTTATTAGAGTTCGCTTCAAAATTTGGCTCCTGGAAGTTTATAGTTTACGTGATTGTTGGAAAAAAGCACTTTCATGCTTTTTTCGCAATGAAGTTAAAAGACTTAAGACTTCCGAGAAGATAGTCCAGGATTTTCAAGAATACACGCTCTTACACGATCGATGTTTTTGGGATCTCTTGATGTTCTAGGTCGGCCGGATCGTGGTTGATTCATTGTTGAACCTGTCTCTTCGAACTTCTGTACCCATTTTCTAATCAATTCAATCGGTGGAGCTTCATTTTTACGCCGTATGTTTTAAAGAGCGCAAAATTTTCGTTGCGCTACAGTAAAAGAATCGTTGCGGTAAAATACTCGCGTAGAACGCATGTTGTTTATTGCTGAACGACGCCATGATACTGATTTCCCATTGGCCGCTCTTGCGCTTCGTAACCCCTCTAACCCACCTCGCCGCGCCGTCGTCGCTGCTCGTCGCAAATTTAAACGGACTTTTGGTCCACCCTTTTTCTGTTTGCAGACCGCAAAAGATATACCTACTAAAAGACCATTTGTATTTTTTAAGTAACTAAAAACTGAGATTCTCAAAAGAATCTTTAAGAAAATTTATTCATGTTTTCAAAGTTTTCCATTAAAAAAATTAAATTTCTCTGCAAAACCTACTTTTGGTTTGATACAAATGAAATTTTCCATTGTCATCACATCACTGAATATTTCACACTTAAAGCGCTAATTTAAATTTTTAAAGAATTGACCAACAGTTCTCAAACAAACAACCTTCTCATAGAAGGAGTAGGAATAGGACTTAAACTGAAAATACTGGTTTACTAATGAAAAGACCACAACATTGTAACATATTAAACGTAGTTGGCAATCATATTTCAACTAGATGTGCTTCCAAAAGTACGTCACAAATTGAACGGAAAAGAATATATAGGATAGGTTATGGGATCTAATAAAACTTACGATAGCGAAAAAAAAAAAAATTCCTTCAGGCAAATTAAAAAAAAAAAGCTTTTCACTTTAGTAAAATCGGTATATGTATGTAGGTACCTTCCCTACATTAAGAGGATATTATTGTGTTGAATCTTCTTCATACGTTAACGTTAGATATTATAAAGACATGAAGACTTAAAGACTTAAAGACTGTTGACCATAATATACGTATATAGACATTGCTATCATACCTTCATCATCACTGTTGTCATTAACACTTGGCTGCAAAATTAAATGAAAATAATGTCTGGAGGAAAAAATAATGATAATAGCATTATGACTTTTTGGCCAATATTATGAATGACAAAGGTAAAGTCTGATGTATATTTATTGTTGTTGTTTTTATTTTTGTTCTTGGTAAATAAACTATACCACGGAGAAAATGACACTTGAAGTATGAAAAAGCTTTAAGGGAAAACAATGTCCCGCATACAAAAGTGATTCAAAAATGATGCGGTAGAATAAGGTATTTGAACTTTGACTTATCTTAAAATCTACATACCTTTTTATATTGCGTGATGTTTTGTTATTTTAACATTTTGTGTTAACTCCCTTAAAATATAGGAAGGAACTTGTGCGAGATTGAAGTGGGGTTAAATATAAATTTTCGAGTTATATAAGTACTAATTTAAAAGTTGTTATTTTCTCTCGAGGATGTGTTATGTATAGATATTTTGCATAATAATGATGTAGGTATAGATAGATACCTGGATACAAACTAGGTTGTTGATGAATCAGGTCATAAAAGTACTGAACACGTATGTCTATGTATATAACCACCCTTAAAGCTCCTTAAATATATGACGCACTTGTCATTTCAATATGGTAATCAGACAACACTCTCAAATATAAGCTATAGTGATGGATAAAAGGGTGAACTTTAATTTTATTGACTTATGATGACACGATTTAGGTAAAAGGTCGTTTACTAGAAAAAGATTTTTTTTTAACAAAATTTACTATTTAAATGAAGTCTTACGAACTTGAGCTTTAATGAATTCAACTTGCAGGGCATAGTATTAGTTTTGTGTATGCTAAAGGCGAAAATAAATTATAATGAACGACTGAGTCGCACATACTTGTACTGAATTTATTCCTTTTATGCAGCGAGAAAGAAAGTGGTTTAAATAAAATGCCCCTACTGCTAGGCCCAATTTTTATCATATTTTAATTAATTAATTATCCAACGTTCTTAGAAGATCAAATTTTTTAAATGCACTGGCTTCAATTTAAAACATGATATTTGTTATTTGTCCCGCCCAATACCACGCCCACTTTTATTATAAATAATAGTTTTTGTATGCTTATTATAAAACCCTTTGAAAGCTGAAAATGTAAAATAAATCTCTATTCAGCTTATTTTTTTTGGAAATCCACCTACTACCACGCCTACTTTTATTCCCCCTTATTTTACGGCTCCTAAAAAATTGAAATTTTGTAATTAAAATATTTTGAACCTAAAGCATAATAATTGTAATTATTTTTTTAAATTCGCCTATTGCCACACCCATTTTTTTATATTTCCAGTTTTTTCCTTTCACATTATGTATAAAGTTTTCTTTGAAAGTAGTTGAATCCTAATTTTGTGGGCTTCAGAATTCAACTATATATTTTGAAATAAAAAAGGTTACGAAAAAGAAATTATTAGTTTTCTTTGAAAGTTCAAATTTAATAGTATTGCTACCACTAATAATTTGTATTTTACTAAACTAAATATTTGTATTTTTCAGTTTTAACACCCTATCCTATACAGCAGGAAGCATCAATTCATTAAATTGTCAAGGGATTAAATAAAAGTAATTATCGATGAAGAAAATTATATGCTCAAATCAAATCGAACAAAAGAATTACCTCCTTAAGTATACCTATGTATGTACATCAGTGTTGCCGAAAGTACTCCCATAGGAGTATTGTACTCCTTTCAACACCTCCGTACTCCTGTACTCCTCCTTTTACATTCGTACTCCTATTTTTTTTAAAGACCTAAAATATCTTACACTTGCAGCAAAGTGTAATGTTAATCTTAATAAATTTAATTCCCTTCAAATTTAAATCAAATTTGGCAGCACTTTAATCTTTAAAACTGTCGTCAAAAATGGAATTTCCCTCTTTCTTGTTTGTTTTTGTTGGCGTGGACGTCTACGTTCAATTTCCATCTGTCAGTTCGGTACTTATTTTATGGTTACCTCATACCTGAAATTTTGGTTTGGTGGTTGTTTTTTTTTTTTTTTTAAACTCCGAAAATTTTTATGTATAGTTCAATAAAATTAAAAGGTTTGTTAATTAATGTTTGAAATATTGTAATTCCTGTTAGAAAAATTCAAAGTAAACTTTTATTGTATAGATATTTAGTGAAATTGGATTCCTTGGAGCAGGTGAAGGCAAAAAAAGGCAAATATAACTATGCATTACGCTATCTGCCACAAGAAAGATTTTGTGTGATAGAAAAGATATTTACTTATTTTTGTTCTTAGAATTAATAATTTATTTATTTATTTTTTTTTTTTTTGTAACTGATTTTTTTTTCTTGATGATTTTTTTTTAAATAAAGTTTGAAGACTAAAAAATTTCTGTACTACTATTTTTTTCAAAATACTCCTCTTTTTTGGCTTCAGTACTACCTTGAAATATTTCTTCCCGGCAACACTGATGTACATACGACTATCTGTCAATGCGTAAACAAAAATTCTTTTTTATTTGCCTAGCAAACCAAAAAAAGAACATTTTTTGTTTGTTGTAGGGAGAAATGGCAGAGTTTTTATAAGTTATAAGTAATTATGTTAATCATTATAGCCATTCAGATTGATGAGAAGAAACGAAACTAACGGGTGTTTTTTTTTAAAGGTATAGAACTTTAGGTTGGCAACGCTATTTTAACTGGCGGCCATTTTGTCAGCTGTCAAGTGATTTATTTTTAGTTTAGTTTGGCATTTCAAGAATTGAAGCCACAGGATCACCTAACAAGGCGTAGATTCGGCGAATGGGCCCAAAACAATATTGCCGTTGATCCTAATTTTCATAAGCAAATTTTGTTTAGCGATGAAGCTCACTTTTCGTTGAATCATGGTTACGTCAATAAACAAAACTGCCGTGTTTGGAGTTATGATAATCCTCAAGTGTATGTTGAGACACCGTTACATCCACAAAAACTGACTGTTTGGTGTGCTTTATGGGTTGGTGGAATAATAGGTTCGTACTTCTTTAAAAAGGATGCTGGCCAGAACGTTACAGTCAAGGTGACCGCAATAGAGCCATGATTACTGACTTTTTCCATCACCATCACCATCACCATCATGTGCAGGAGTCAGGGATGCCAGATTGAGAGATTTTTCCCGTTTTTCGGGATTTTTCGACCCAAAAGGGAAAAAGGGAAAACCAACACAGAAAACGGGAGAAACATTCAGCCCAAAAACTTTCACGTTTTAAGACCAAAACTTCTTTTTAAAACATTCCAATTCCATCATATAACAAATTCAATAAAAAAAAACACTTATTGAACACATTTCTTGGTCTTCCCATGTGCTTGCACCTTAATATTGAAACTGAAAATCTGGAAGTGGTTGTCTGGTTTCATATATTTTTTGTCTTCCACACAGTGGAGCAAACGCTGAGAGGGCTTTTTCAGCAATAAACTTGAACCAAACTAAGTTATGAAATAAGTTAGAAAACAGGACACTTTGCGGAATTATCCATACTAAATTGTTAATGAAAGATCGCAATTGTGTGGAACTAGAAATAGATAAAGAATGTTTGCGTCTACATACAAGTGTAGTATGTACAAAGATGAAATAGTCATAGATTAAATGAACATACATTTGTGATACAAATATATTGAAGCTAGTCTTATGAAATAAATTAATATGGATATGATAAATTTAGCATTTAAAAATATTTGTATTTATTTTTTTCGAAATAAAAACATGTACATACATATGTATACTACGTTTTACAAAAATTGTTTTTTTTTTCGCGGAAAAAAAGGGAAAAAACGGGGAAAAACTAAAATCAAAAAAGGGGAAAAAAAAATTTTTGGATGAAAAAAAAAAGGAATCGACTTGTCAAAAGTCTGGCAACGCTGGCAGGAGCTGTGGTTTCAACATGCCACAATTGATTTATTGAAGGAAACGTTTGGTAACCGCATAGTTTCACGTTACTGACCCGTGAATTGGCCCCAAGATCGTGCGATTTAACGCCACATGACTATTTTCTGTGGGGATATGTGAAGTCGCTAGTCTACGCCGATAATCCCGAAACGATTGACCACTTGGAGGACAACATTTGCCGCGTTATTGCCGATATACGGCCACAAATGTTGGAAAAAGTCATCGAAATTGGTTATATGCCAAATCATAATGTAAATTTCGTGTCAATTTAAAAAAAAAAAATCATCTTTGTTTAATTCCATTTCAAAGTTCTATAGGTACCTCTGGAACGAACACCCTTTATTAAATATTGATCAAACAAGACCACCTTGTCATTTCAATAACTCACTCACCACCAATACTAACCAATTAATCACATTTTTAACCCAACTTTAAATAGTAATGGGAATATTTACTACCCAAACACATATAATGTAGAGGTCCACAAAAGAAAAGAAATTCTAGAAAAATAACATAAGTAGGGCCAATTCGCCCAAACCCTATTCCGAATTTGACAAAAACAAACATCATTCAACTTTCAACATGTGAGTGTGTGTGCTTTTTTCGCTCTTGCTTGCAGTGTTGCATTTATGTACATGAACATATTTTTTGTTTGTAGTGTTCAGTTCAGTTATGAGAATTTCTCGTTCGGTTTGTTCCGCGATCGTGCGATAAAAAGTATAATTTTTTACATTAAATATTTAATATTCGGTCGTAAATTTATAAAATAATTATTTCTAAACCTGTTTATTTCATTTTTCAAATATAGAATATAATAATTTTTCTTTAATCAAAGTGCCCATTTTTACAAATTAAAATTCGATTGTCATTCTAGATTCTGTAAGTATTTGCTTTAATAACGGGGTCGTCGTTTGTTGACGCGCATCATCGCCGTGCATTGTCGTAAATTTTGTTTGCATTGTGGTATTTTTGTGTTCGGTTCGGCCGTTATAAAATATCGTTAAATTTAAAATTCAAGGTGAAAAAAAGTGAAATGGTTTCATTACTCCATATGTGATTTGTTTTATTACTTAGTCCGTTAGTGTTAAATTATAAAATCTCTTATGTGAGTTTTTATTTAATGCAAAAGTTTAAATGCAAAGTTATGCAGAATTCTTTTTTTTAAAGACGTGTTTAAACGTGCATGCATACCTAACCTACCTTCGTATTTTCCTATAAAGCATATTATGAAAGCATCCTTTGTACATAATGAACAGATTCCATATCGTCATTTAATTAATGCCAAGAAAATACATAGGAACCCAACCTACATACCTATGGTAAGTTATTTTTTAAATATTTGTTTGCCAATCACTGTTTATTTTTTTACATTTTATAAGGATGTGAAAACTTTCTTAAAAATTTGTTAAGGAAATGTACCTATGTATATTTGCTGAGTTGTGAGGCAAATTATTGTGAGGATTTGTACAAAAAAAAGAAGGTATGCAATTAACAATGGAAAAATCAGCTAAATGGCCGCCACCATATCCTTTTCATGAAATTTGCGGCTCGATAACTTTACGAATTCCATCTTTAAGATTTTGAATCTATTGTGAAGCGTTGGCAAAGACCTTATCTTTCACGTGGTCAAAAGAAAATTGTCTAAAGGTGTTAAATCACAAGATCTCCGTAGCCAATTGTGATCACCTCTTCGAGAAATAACACGGTCAGGAAACTTTTCTTGCAAAATTGCGATTGTTTCGTTGCTTGTGTGGCACTACCGCCATTTTTGTACTGAATTTAAACGATTTCAATGTGTTGTTGAAGCGTGTATCGTGTATCCATTTTTAGTAATGGTGTAGTTTTTACTTGTCAAGTGTCAAAAGATGAAAGCTTTATAAGTGACAGCTGCCTAAATAGCTGGTTATTCAAAATGAAACCTCTTATTTGAAAACCCTTTATTTAAAAAATTAGCATGTATGTATATACTGTGCCCTTTGATCCGGTTATTTTGAATCGGAAATATTTGCTTATATTTTTTTTTTAAGTGATGTTTTTTTATATGATCTTCATTATGATATGCATTATAAGGCAAAAACTGAGCTAGGCCATACACGGAAGTGGAATTTAAATACTGGAATTTGTTCAAAGTAAAATTTATCTCTATTCTTCGCGAAAATACTGTAAGGTAACACTACATTGAAAAATGTTTTTTTTTCACCGTCACCTTACTGTGACACACGGATTCTAAGTTCAGAATTCACCATCAGGATGGTTGTTGTTCTACCAGGGTTACCAAGGGAATACACTTGAATTTTATGAAAAGTAATACTTTATTGTATTCAGCCTTATTCTGCTAAATGTTCACGTGAATCTTCGTATTCTGCTATCCGAATGTTCCAAAAATTTTAACAATTGGATTCTCTCAAGAACTTCAAAAATAATTATTGATAGAGCTTTGAACTTAAAAGATTGAAGAGTTTAAAGAATAATTTGTGACAAATTATGTGAACAGTTCACGTGAATCGAAAGATTCGATCGGATCGAATAGCAGAATAGGGGTGATTGTATTACAATATTTGTTTGTATATTGATGAATTAATGTATGTATGTATTTAATTTTTTTTTTTACAATATAAAAAATCTTTGATAATTTATATAATCTTACATTTAAAAAAAAAAATTTGAATATATTTTCAAAAGGCTTAATTTATTTTCACTATTAATAAAGGACTCTTTTTTATTTGGAGGTATTAATAGATAATTTTGGCTTTCAAAACCCAACATTGTCGCAAATGAAAAAAAAAATTATAAGTTAACAATTGCATTAAATTTGCAATCTTTTCGCCGTTAGACCATATAGGTAGGTGTCAGAATGCCAGACGTGATTTTTTATACCTTCTCATCAGATTTCAATAAGTGAAGCCTCCCCCTATTAATAAATTTCAACCAACTTAGACATACACCCCACACCAAAGGTATTTTTTTTTCTTTTTGTCCCCTATTTCTTTCATCTCATATATTCCTATAATTGCTTTATTTTTAAACGTATTAAGTTTTATTTATTTGTATTAAACCCTCTCCCATCCGCTTCTCCACTCCTCCTCACTATAATATTTACCAACAGCCATTTTTATCGGATAAATAAATAACTTTAAATCAACAATGAAATTATTATAGCTTTGCAACATGACATGGCATCAGAGTATAGCTATATATATACATATATTGTATATGAGTATAAGTAGAGTAGCCAACAAATGGATTTTCAAAGTCAAGGCCATTTTTTTATGGGGTGTGGTGGAATTGTTGGGAACTGAATAATGTATAAATCGTCCACACATATACCTACTCATGATGGAAAATGGAAAACTAATGAAGAGTTGTTGCACCAGGAAAGAATTAAAAAACTTGTCTTCGCACATATAACATATAGCCAACTAAATTATTTAATGATACTCAAGCTGTTGCTACAGCATTGCCAGGTTAACAAAAAAAAAATCTTGTATTGGTTCATCAAGCGACATAATTTTCGATGTGTTATCAAATTAACACTTGGTTCTCGACAGAGAGTTTTTGAAATTCATTTTAGGGCCAAAATTAAATGGTATCTGGCATTATATACATTTAACAAAAAAATATGACCGGAAATCATCGAAAACATTCCCTAAGTTTTTGATTTTCTGTCGATTATTGTGAATATAGTTGTTTTTTTTTAAGTCCCACAATTTGTCTTCAATATTTGTCAAAAGTAGACTGCGACATTTTTTAGGGACGATCTAAGGTCGCGGTTTGTTAAACTTATTTTTTTTTAAATAAATAAATGAAATGAACAAAAATACTTTTAAATAAATCAAACATTTTAGGGACGGGGGTCTTTTAGCCTCGATTTGGCAGGAGGGAAGATTTTCTAAAAGAAAAGAAACAAAATATAGAAACATTTGAATAGATTTAAATTAATTAAAAAAAGGAACCAAATAGTTGAAGGAGATGAAGGGAGGGGAGGAAGGGGAGGTTAAGGATCTTTTAAGAAAATTGCCCCTTCCGCCTAAAAAAGAGTGAACTAGCACTTGACCTCCTGAATTTTTCTGTTATAAATTTATATATCTCTCATTTTCGACAAAATAAATTCTGGACTTAAGAAATGGCTGGCGTAGAAAATTTGTCTGGTGAAATTTTAGTTTGAGGCTTAAAAGTCATTCCTTATAGCGAGTTTCATCATTAATACATTGCTAAAAAAAATTCGGGTATGCCTGTCTAAAAATTCAAATTCAAACAATTAAAAAAAAAAATAAAGCCAAATTATCGGGTCATTGCATTTTTTTTGGCGAAATAGAGCAAGTTCAAGAAGTCGTTTTCTTCTCAAATGAAAAACAAAAACTTTTATCTGGCACTTCCGTGACTTTAAAATAAATAAACAAACAAAAGTCTTCTATCTTGAAAGTTTAAAGCCCACATGCAGGCAGGCAACGCACATTCAATAATAATTGCTACCTACTCAAGAGACCAATCTTTCAAACCCATCCATGTCAATAGCTCCACACGGCAAACTGTAATTAATGACTATTTTAATAGTGAAGGTTGCATCAATACCAATATCTATATCACATTCTAAAGAATTTTAGCTACATATAAGTAGGTACTCGTGTGTAGTTAAAGAAAGACAAAATAGAATAAATGCATTAGGTAGATAGGATATCTTTGGGCTCAGCAAAAACAATCTACGAGCAATGTACAGTACTTGTATATTATGTAAATCAATAGTTCGATGTCGTTGGTTTGGGCTGAGGCTTGGGGGTATAAGCCAAAGGGATAATGGGCTTTAGATACTATTTGTATAAGTAGTGTTGGTATGGTGGTGAGAATTATAAATAGTCTTGCAGTGACCAGAAGTCATCATCTATATACGGGGGTGGTTTGGGATTTGGAAGGGTGGTGGTGGCCTTGGGCCAAACGACCTTGGCCAAGACTATTGATTTCCTGTTGCGCTATCTAAATTCCGCAGCATGTATCTATACTATGTCGTAAAAGGTATAGTTGTGTGTTTTTTTTAAGGGTTTAAAAAAGTTCAAAAATTTGGAAGGTTCCTACCTATCACATTCATAATGTATGTAGGTATATAGTGGAAAAAGCTTTTTTTGTTATCTAGAGCTTATACTTCGTCATATTTGTAAAATGTCCCTTCAACGCAGATGGAAGGGGTTTATGCCCGGAAAGCAATAACTTTGCCTTGGAGCTTCTGAGCCAAAGTATAAGCTTTTTACTAGGGTAAATATATTTTCTGGTTTGTTTCTTTTTGTATATGGGACTTAAAAGTATGACATGATATTTACAAAAAAAAATCTAAAAACGATAACAGGACACTACATACCTACGATAGGAATGGGAAGTGTTTCAAGAGGTAAATTTTTATTCTTTTTTGCGAATTAAAATATCAGAAAAATTTAATGTAGGAGAGGAGTCTTGTTATTTTAGATCTAGACTATTTTCTTGTGGTATTTTGTTTGGTCTAGACAGTGGGGAGAGAAACTTATTAATCAAATATTTATTAAGTTTAAAGATTTTTTTTATTAATGTCAAAGTAGGAACGTTATAACTTTTTGAATCTAAAGTATATTAAACATGAACTTGAAATCTGTTATGCTAAATTGAAGTCTTAAACAACTCATATTTAGTGTTAGTATCACCCTGTATACTCTGTTACCAACCTTGGCATAATAATTTCAGTATTATATCAATTACTTAATTTGTATATTGACTTAGTTTTAAGCTTTATATCTCTCTCTTATCTTGACCACGAAGAAGTAAGCATCTTAATAAAAAATTAAGTAATAAATCTGGTCTATTTTTTATTTGTTTTGAAAGCTTTTAAAATAATATTTGACAAAAAAAAACTCCAAAGCACCAAATTCTTTTCATTTAGTGTCTTGGTCTAAAATTATTTTTCAAAATATTTTCCTTCCGGTTTTTATAGTAGGTATGTGCTTTATTGTTCTAAAATTTCCCCTTTTAAGGTGACTTTTCAATTCTAAGTCTGTCATGAAATATGATGTATGAATGTACATGAGTCTCTATAAAAAGAAGCCCTAAAATTTGTTTTACATTTTTAATGTTTGATTTCCTCATAGAGAAAATATTGGTTTAATTTTAAAAAAATCGAGGTTTTATTCAATCTTAACATAACGATGATCGAAATGTCCAAACAAAATTGTTTTTGCAATACCGTCAAACATCTACAGTAAATAATGTGTCGATTTTCGTTTTGTTGAGAGTACCCCTTGGATAAAACTTTTGCTGACAAACATTTTTGACAGTTCTTTTCAAAAAAAAAAGTTTTTTTCGAAAAACTTTTGAAATTTCAAAACCAATGGTTTTTAACGTTCTTGTTCTGAGGCATAAAGTATCCAAAATATATTTTAAATTTCTATATTTCATTTAATATATTATTTTTATTTTATTTTTATTCTTTATTGTACTGTATTGATTCCCCAAGGGTTACAAGTCTCCCACTTCCACCACATTCTCCTCTCCTCCCATCCAATCTCTCTCGCCTTATTCCTTCACGCTTCCTCTAGGGCATTTATCCACTCTTCCTCTTTCGTCTATTATTTCCCTCATTTTTCCCCTCTCGACTCTCCTTCATTTATATTTATTTTTTTGTATATTTGTTTTATTTGTTTTATTTACTTTATTTATGTATTTTAATTAATTTATTTTATTTATTTATTTATTTTTTATTTTATTTTGTTTTATTTTATTTTATTTTATTTTATTTTATTTTATTTTATTTTATTTTATTTTATTTTATTTTATCATATCTTATCTTATTTTATTTTGTTTTATTTTTATTTTATTTTATTTTATTTTATTTTATTTTATTTTATTTTATTTTATTTTATTTTATTTTATTTTATTTTATTTTATTTTATTTTATTTTATTTTAATTTATTTTATTTTATTTTATTTTATTTTATTTTATTTTATTTTATTTTATATTTTATTTACTTTTTTATTTTACTTATAAAGTAAAATATGTTCAAGATAGTTTTTTTTTAAGATGGGTGCGTTCTTCCAACAAAAACGTGGATATAACTCAATCTCATTTCAATGTCTCTACTTATTTTTTATACAAAGTAAATGAATCTTTGAACAAATTGAACAAATATAATAATCTTAAATAATGGAGATCATGTTTTGTGAGCCAAAACTGAGCTAAATCCCTTAATATTCGGTGCAAAAAACTATTGGGAGTAAAATAACATTACCCAGCAAAAAAAAAAAAACAGTACCTATAATTTAATTTTTTGCTAGTTTTCCTGGCGCTAGATAAGTTCTATTAAATAAATTTGTATTTAAGGTTGAATGAACACTGTAAGAAAAGTTTATTTTTTATATTTAAGTTTGCCTCATAAAATCAAAAAGTCAAAGAAAACTTCCCAGTGATTAGATACTATATATGGAATGAGTATGAGGCGAAAACAAGCTTGGCAAAATTATTTAACAAATCAACGAAAATCCTTGATACAAAAAACAAACAAACAAACAAATTAACTTCAAGGTTTTCATTTTCTTTGCTCCATTTTATCGTCGAATCAATTGACAGCAAAAACCATCGAATAAAAAAAAAAATACATCCTACTTACATATACTTCTACATATATAAAAAAAAAAAACAACGTAAAAAAGTTAAATTCAATTCTAATCGAATTATCTGATTGTGATACGGACAAAAAATTGTACTAAATGTATCTACGACGTATATTACGAGTATAAAAAGCAATAAAAATAAAAAAGGAGGAAAAATTGCTTTTGTTTGGATTAAAGTTTTCTGTTTGCTTTCTTTTTTTTTGTCTTCTTATATTTTTTCTCATGTCTGCCGTTTATTGGCTTACGCATTTATTGAAGAAGATTAAGTTTTACAATGCCTATAGTTTGTGAATAAAATATTTTGTTCTCCTTTATAAAATCAAGCCTAAAGCTATGCGAGTTAATATTATAACGATGCTATATTATAAAAGGCAAAAAATAGTCATTGAGTTATGAATAAGCAATGGTCGGATTACATCATCTCCTGATATTATAAATATTATGATTTGTTCCTAATTATATATTTATTGAAAGAGTTTTTTTTTATTGAAATCAATTGCAGGACTGTAATCATTTGTAGCTTAAATGATTTAAATTAATAGTTTAAATTTTAATCTTTTTAAAATATTACAACAAAAAGAAAGTTATTCAAAACACCAAAAATAATTTCGACAAATCCCCAACAATTTTTGTAAGAATTTTCGGAAATATTGATTTTTGGGATTTTTAAAATTCTGCAATTTTGGTTTTTGGGTTTTATGGATGTTGGTTTTTTTAAATTTTAGCATTTTTAATGACGCCATCGCAGAAAAATTTTATTGCAGGTTTTTTGATGGGTATTCAAATCTTAACATCAAACTGTCTAAAAGTCTAAAAAGATTTTTCAAAAGTAATTTTTTTAGTTATGGAAAAAAATTAAGTTTATTTAGAATAGATCAATCAGAAAAGTGTTACTCACAGTGACTTATTTATAGCAGCGTTTTAAAGACGAAATAAGAATCCTTGTTAAAACTTGTTTACTCGAGCAAACCTCGTTAGCCCGTTCGCCGACTGCAAATAATGCAACCGTTTGACTTAGCGAAATAAATATATTTTATTAGAATTCTGAAACAATTAGTATTTTTTTTTTTTTTGTTAAAACTCCGAAGTTATTTTGTTTTTGATGACAAGGATCTTAAAAAGTTCAATAGAAGCTCCATAATTGAAAGGAAACAATGATTGTTGATGAGGTAAAACAATATTGCTTTATGTCCACAAACACATCTATATCTATTTAAACAAAATTGCAGATACCTACATTATGTATATCTGATTTATTTAAAGGCAAAATCTATTTGATTGATAAAAATAACGTAATCAATCAATAAATTTTCTTCGCGGATTAGATACTGATTAAAAAAAAAAAAATAATAATATTGAATTTTACGAAAACGTTTTCATAGTCTTGCTAGTCTATTTGTGATGACTATTAAAACAGTAATGAATGTCAAAGAACTGTCAAAAAAGACAATACCGCTTCGGTGTTATCTCTATTGAAAGATCCACATAAATATATCATTGTTTAAAAGTATAAGCTATATAACAATTAACATTTTATTCTTTTAAGAGGTTCGCATATCGCTTTTCTTTTTAATAGCTCTAGAGGACAGGTATTGTTTCGTTGCAAAAAAAAAAAACTTTTAATCGGGTGGCGCGACAGCTTGTGTAGAACTGGGCCTTGTGACTTACAACTCTCAACAATTCCTGTGTGCGCGTTATTGGCAGGAATGGAGAGGCTCTGTAATTTGCAGACGAATTCAAGCGGCGAAGGTGATAAGTATTTCATGACAAGAGATATTCTTTGCGAATTTGTCAGTTCCTCGTAAGAGGCAGTAGCCCATGAAAAACATTACTGTTTTGAGCTGGCATAAGCTGTGAATCAAACCCGAGACTTTCGGCTTAGCAGTCCGATACGCCCTAAACATTACGCGACGTTTTGTATTTCGCATACTATCAATTTTTTTTTTTTTTTGAAAAAAGTAAAAAAATTCATATTATACCTATCTTAGGTACCTAAGCAATTTCATACACAAACAAATGTACACTTTTTTCGTTGTTTTCTAGAAATAACTTTTTCATACTTAACAAATCAAAAATAAATCAAATTTATGTTTTAACGTACCTGTACTTTTCCACACCAACAACGGTGAGATCAAAACTAAGGCTGGTTTGAATTTTTGGTGTAAGTAAGTTAACTACTTCATTTTTTAAATATTAATAAATATTAACTTTACCTTATTAATGCTTTGTATAAATAAAATTAAAGTCCAGAATTTATAGCAAAAAAAATTTTTTAGAAAGAGCCCAAACCCAACTGACGTAAAGATTAATTTGACATTTTACAACTTAACAATTCTGTTCGTTTTGATTTTTTTTCAATTACCTACTGGTACTGTTCGTTTCTTTAATTTCGGTAGTCCCATTTGGGACTAATTTAATAAAAGTAAACAAGTAGTTTGAGTACATAGGTATGTATTGAAGACAATTTCGTAGATCACAAAGGGAAAAAGGAGTAAATTTTCAAGAAATTGCGGTAAGATGGCAACGCTAACAAAGACATTTTTTTCTGCATATAAGATACCTATTTCTTATAACCTACATAACTGTATATATCGTATTAAATAAACCAATTTTTAACAATTTTTCCAAGTTAAGCCTCTTACTGCGTGAACACAACAGAATTAAGCTGTAGCTTGCAGTTTTAGACGAAGTAAGTAGTTGTTGGTCCAGCCTCTAATATCAAGACATTGCTACATTATGCAGCTTCAAATTGTTCTGTTGAAAATACTTTGACAGTTCAACGAATTTATACGTTTTTTATGTAGGCTCAAGGTCAAAGAAATTCTACGAATTTACAGCTAGATTTTTAATATTTTTTCTTTTATATTTCCGGCTAAAATAGTTTTCAACAACAAGAGCAAGTTCGTGCGATCAAGTTGTGCATTTTATTTATTTTTATTTTTTTGTAGGTTCAAAATCTCAATATGAATTAATAAAATGCGAAATAATGTTTATTGTCAATAAAAACATCAGATAATATTTTGTTATCTCTTATACTAATTAAAGATATACATATACTGATTTATGAATACATAATGCGTACATAATACCTTTACATTATAGATACATACACCTATAGCTATAAAGATAAAAAACAATTTTATTTATTGACATTTTTTCATTATTTTTTTTTTAATTGAAAAAATCAAAGGAAATTACACGCTCTTTTTTTATATTAATAAAATAAAACTCAAATCTTGATTAAAAAAAATATATATATCTATAGTTGTGGGAGGGAATAAAATAATTAAAATTAATGAATCATTAGTTAGAGCTCTTATAACTATATAAAATATAAATCTAAAAAATATAAGGCACCACGCTTTTTCAACAAAAAATAGTAATACATATAATGTTTAGGAACTAGCAGGTCGTTCATATAATAACAATAAAGATGCTCGACTCTTTGAAATGTAAATAAAACAATAAGTTGAGTGTGAAATATCAACTCGTTTTTTTTTGCGATATAATGTATGTAGGCAAGTTTTGAATTCGTAAAAATAAACGGCCTCGGGATTCTAATAAAATATGAGATCACGATGATAGACTAGGGGAAAAAAAGGTTCCTACAATTTTTTCTCTTGGATATACAGCCAAAACGGATAGCTTTCTTGAAACTTGGTATACCTACATAATCTAGCGCGATATTTGGACATTCCTACGACATGGATTTTTGATTATTTTTAAGGACTATAAATAACGGTACTTGGCATATAAAATATTGGCCCCAAGGGCCACTTCACTGCCACAGAAATTTGAGTTATGATCTGTTAGCCATCTATGCATTGCAATTTATTCCAAGATATCAAGCATATTTTATAACATTTAACATTAAGTATATTGATTAAAGTCGGTTAAGTAGTCGGTAATTTTTCGCCAGACAAGTTGAGTTATTTTGTCCACCTATTTATTATAGGTAGCCTTTATTCAATTCGTCTCATAAAATAAGGAGTGTAGTTTCGTTTTCTTTTTTTTTATCAAATCTCTCAGCATTTAAATTTCGTGGAATGTCCCCTGCATATGGTCCGGCACCAAACAGGGGCAAATATTAAACTTTGCCACTTCCGTCATTCCGTGATATAAAATTGAATATTTGGGTCTGTTTGTAGTTAGAATTCGTAGGCTCAGATTCTAGAGATTTAACAGCAGCCTCGCCGTTCGTCAGGGGTAACGGTCGTCCAAAATGTGAATGCTTCTTCATCTATAAAGTTGATATATATAATATTTTATTTTTTTATCACCAAAATTTTCTCCTAAAAAAAGATCTTCAATGAAATGATTGGCATGATAACGGGACGTGAAGACTACGCACGTACGCAAGACAGAAGTTCATAGAATTAGGCTGTTTAAGTAGATGGTACGCGCCTATCAAATGCGTTATTAAATTTTACACAGTGCGCTGCTTTATTTTAAATTACCTATATGACATTCGTTTTTAACCCCCTCCCTCACTCCCTTGCCCCTCTTCTGTTCCCATAATAATATAGCTATTGGAAAGTTTAGAGAAAATGTTTTATTTGGAAAATCATAATAATATTTCAACATGATAGAAATAACTGTTAGGTAACTACATATGTATATGAAACATTTTGCGTAAAATTTTAATTTTTGTAAATATGCACAACTTCGTTCGTATGCGTTGACCATGATGTGGAAAGTGCAAGTACTTAATTAGTGTCAAATGGGGTTATAATTGTGAACGCCTTGCATGCATTTTTTTTTATTAATTTATAGTTTTTCTTTTAACTAAACAGGAATTAATATCTGCAATGCTAAATTTAATAAATGTGAAGCGAAAGCTTTAATTCCTAGTTTCTTTTTTTTTTTTAATTCTATATTTAGCTTCTCATTAATTTTAAAATGTATTAGGTGTAAAACCTACATCTATGTTCATATGTAAATATATCTAAAAATTATATGAATAATAAATATAATGAAGAATTAATACTTTAATACTTTTAAAATATTATTAAAATTTTAAATATGTAATTTGAAAATAAAAAGACTTACTTTCTTTGTATTGAATCCTAAAAAGGAAAGTTTCCTTCTATTGTTATCGTACGGTGGTGGGCCACTCATTTTGACTGGTGGCCTTGGATTTTGATTGTTTTCTTTTTATTTATTTTTTTAAATAATTTATTCTATTTATTTTAAGTTTGGTTCAACTATTGAAGTATTAAGATTATATAAATTGAAGAGGCTTCCAATATTCGTCTTTGAAAAGTCTAGGCATACGGATTATGATCCTATTTCTGGTCTGAAATAAAAAAAAAAAAGTAAAATTAAGTTTAAATAAAGAAAATACAATTTTATTAATAAATATAAATAACGGTATAATGTGAGATTGGTTTAAACAGGCATAGGTATATTATTGGATAAATAAGAAAATAAAAATACAATTTTCAAAAAACCGTAAAGAAAGATCTTATTTTTCTTAACTAATAATAAAACCCATCCGTTTATTCTTCAGCTTAAACTTGATACCTAAGCGGCTTTTTTGGAACCTAAAATAACGGTACCTACCAACCTGTGGTAACAAATTATGAAAATTTTATTTTTCTCAAAAACGTGCCTACAACTTAAAAAAAATTAGTAATTTTTTTTTACAAAAAAGCTATCATTTTATAAAAAAAAAAAAAATCGGAAAAATATAAATGGTGCCTCACATAGAATCATTTTTTTTGATTTTCGATTTTCTTTAAAACGGCTCAACTAATGTTGACCAATTTTTTTTTATACAAAATCTTAGGTTTTCAAAGTATTGTGTACCAAATTTTTTTTTCTTTTTGGATTTAAAAAAAAAAATGTTTTGGTAATTAATAATTATAAAATGACTTGGTCGATTTTTATTAAACTTGGCATTTAGCAGTTTTTTTAACAGTATCTAGCAGATTTCAAATAAAAATTATTCTTATGTTGTTATGACCAAAAATAACGGTAGGTACCTCCCATACAATTGTTTAAAAACCGGTAAGGAAAATCTCATTTTTATCAAAAACGCTTCTTACGGTTGTGATAAAAATTTGTGTACGAAATTATATCAAATTTTTTTGTTTTCGACTTTCTCATTATCTGTTGAACTGGTCTTAATGAAAATTTTCACGCAAGAGCATCTGATGAGTTTGAATAATATTGCGTAACAAAATTTAAAAAAAAAATAATTTTTGATTTAAAAATTATCAACATAATTGTTTTAAAATATTTCGAAAAGGAGTACCTAGATGATTTTTTTTCAAAACTAATTGTATAACTCCGCATTAATAATGGTGTAGTAATTTTTTTTTTCTTAAAACTGTTTTCAAAATTTTATATATGTATATCTACCTATAAAAAAATCCAACGAATTTTAAATTTTTTTTTTCTAATAAATTGAGATTTGTAAAAGAAATCAGATGGTGTTCATCACGTTGGTGTCAAAAAAATTTCAAAAATTGTTTAATCAATTTATTTCTAATTATATTGATTTTTTAACAATTTTTCAGACCAAAGTGTGAGTACCATGCGCAGCGCATACTTTAAAACCACAGTGCGATCGCACATAAGACCAAGTTCTTGTGACCCTGTCATGCATTTTATGTTTATATTATCCTCGTATATCTCATTAATGACTCAACCGATGTTGTTTAAATGTTTTAAACAGATATTCTTACTTTTAAGTAGTATGTATATGTATAGCATCCCAAAATTATATTTAGGTATATGTGCATAATTTTTTAACCAATTTATAACGAATGTTATAGTGATATACTTAATTTTTTTACTTGTAAAGCTTTAACTATCGAGTCCATGGATATGCAACAACATACCTATGTACATACGTTGTTGGTATGAATCCCTTAATTTCAATACCGTACTTATATTAAATTATGCGCAAGCCTTTTATCCAAATGCACACAAATTATTTATCTAAGCTCCACCATCTTTTTTTATGCAACAAAGTAAAATAGGTCTCAAAACTCCATGAAAGAACAATGCACAATATTCTAGAATATTTGTAATAGTAAAGATTTTTTATTGTAGTTCTATATGTATGTATGTATATTTGTCTTTCTCTAATTGAAATCAGCCAGATGGAACATTTATTGTGTTTTCAAATCTTTGGTCCAAATATATCGCTTGTGTGAATAAGGTGTTGTCGGCAAACATCTGATAGTGCTTAATATTAAACAATAAACCAAAACCTATTCCTACCGCTAAATAAATATACAAAAATTTGTTGTGTATTCAAAGCTAATTTGAATAAGTAATTCAACAATTCCTATTAGATAAGGCGCTGTCTTCTACTTGCTAATTTATTTCAGCTGTTTAAACAATTTGTCATCTATATATAAGTTTGCTTAAGTTTGGTTTTGTGTACGTTCGCTAACCAGCCAAAACGGTTGATCGATTTTCTTAATTTTTTGTTTTTAATTAAAGAGGAATTAGAGTAGAAGGTTTAGGACAAAAAAAAATTGTAAAAAATTTCAACACATTCGCTGCAAAACAAATAAAAAAAAAAACTATTTTTTTTAACGCCCTGCGAAGCGGGCGTGGTTTTGCTAGTTATTTATAAGAATATTTTTGAAAAATATTCAAATTTTGAAAACTTTTATTATTTTTTAAGAAAATATTATAGATTTCAAGTTCGTTAATAAATATAGGGAGGTGCAATAAATAAAAAAGGATGACTAGGCATGGTTATCAAAAATGACATAAACAATGACGAAAAGCTAAGTGTTCAATAAACGGTTTCTAAATGCTGCTGAATTCTAATTTTAACATTTTTAACTTCAACCCATGATATTAACAAAAAAAAAAAACTAATAAAACTCAAGAAATACGAAGAGATAACCATCCTCTTAGTCACAAGTTCATAACAAGCAGCAATTCATATCTGCAAGCCTTTTTGTCTACATACATATATACATTTCATCATCATCAATAACAAAACAATACGAAATGATGAAAAAAACCATATAGCAAAACTGATTGGCTATGATTCAAGTATGCGCGAGTGTATATATAAATTAGACCACGAGTTACTGATTCATTTAAATTAAAGATAAAAAGGGATCCAGCGAGCTCACATGACTATATAGTTGATATCAATTTATTTGTCAAAGATTTAACAGATTTATTTTATGCATATTTTATTTTTTTAAATTTGTAAGCATGTGATACCTTCTAGCTGTGAATGTTTGGTTCAATATAATATTAGAGATCAGAAGATCCATCAGGCAAACAACCATCAGGAACATATTTTTTTGCCATCAACCATGTTAAAACTTCTTTTCATCAGGTCCAGTCTTTTCTCGTCGTCGTGGTAAATGGAAAAATCGAATATGTTGCGTTTTTGAATTAAATTTTTTGTTTATATATTTTAAAACATTTTTAACTTAATTTAAAGAATCTTAAAATCTTGTTTTTTACAAGGTAGATAAATCTGTGAATATAAAATTTAAAAAAATGATACAAATTACATGTCGGGAACCTGATTAACCTCGAAATAGTGTAATTGATAGATTTGTATGAAAAATTGATGTTAAAATATTGACACTACGGTGACGATGAGGCTCAAGTTGGGCCTCGTAATTTTTTGGATAATAATGTTTTTTTTATGTAAGTACCTTATGTTAAATTATGAACAAAGGAGAATTATTTTTTTTTATTTAAAAGTAACTCTTTTTTGGAAAACAAACGTTTATCTTTCGAAAATGAATCTAACAATAGCCGTTTTTTATTTGTAATTCTAAAGGCAGCGCAATAAAATTTTACACAGTAAAAAACAACAAAGGAATAGTGCCGATAACTTAATCAGTAAAAATAGTGAATATAATAGGTAGTTTAGGTAAAATTTCGAAGTGTTTGGAAAAAGTTTGCAGAAAAATATTTTTTATTAAAGGTTGACATTTAAGGATGCGTTCATCGATATTTTTCAATGTTTATGTTTTGTTTTCATTTAGAACCAAAATGTTTTGGTTAAAAAAAATTAAGCTGCGGTTAGACGGTCTACGTAAGTAATCAATGCGTTGATTCCTTGAAGTCACAAAAAATCATTAATAAACACAAGATGCGTTGACAAGTAATATGTGTAAACGTATTCGGTTCCTAAATTTAATGTAGATGAATATCGAAAACGCTGTTTGCACTTTCTGGTTACAATTCGCATTAAAAATGTATTGAATAAAAGCAACATTCAGTTCATTCCCTATCTGTCAAGTGAGAGAGTGGTATAATTACTATCGCAGGATGGCTATACGATGTAAATGGAAAACTAAAAAAAATGATGTTTTATGTTTCGCCTCGGAAATTGAGCGCATTGCCGCTGCATTTGGAAAAAAATACTTTATACTTACACGTTAAAAGCTTGTTCTCTACCTATAATCAGTCAATTAAATGTGTCAAATTCGATTGAACAACGGTTACGATGTTCCTCTTCTATTAAATTTCGAAATATCAAAATATAATGTAAGAAATAGTTCAAGCTAAAGCGAAGCTTCCGCCAGAACTGACCAAAATGTCATTCCCAAAGAAAACACAAATGACTGATTTGGACGACTGACAAGTTTTCATAATTTCTTCTTCCTTCATCTTAGTTAATTGTTAAAAATCTGCCATTTTGTTCATCATAAAAATTGGGGCCTAATTCCATTAAAACGAAAACGATTGAACGATATCGTTTTGACAATACCCATCTCTATCAGATCAAAAGAGAAAGATAGAGATAGCTATTGCCAAAACGATATCGTTCGATAGTTTATGGAATCAGGCCCCTGGAAATTGCAACTGGATACCATGACGTTTAATATAAACATAACACAGACCTCAGGTGGCTTAAAATTTGTGAGAATAATTTTCTTCATGCTTTTTTGACTTTGTCTAAACAAATGTCGTTTAATATTTTGTGACAGAAAGAAATTTGGACAGTGGTGTAGATCCAGCATACACGAAAAAAGATCTGTTTACGTTTTGATTTAGTTGTATTTATAATTCAAGCAACGTGAAGTTTTTAAAAATATTATTTTTCACTAGGTACTAGAAGTAAAATTAAGTCTTACTATACATATTGAAAAATGTTAGAAAAACGCCAAGATACATTCTTTTTGTCATTTCAATCTTTCAACAGTTACTCAACGATAATCCAACTCAACCTGCATATAACCATTCCCTCAAAATGAACTCCACATAAAGAGACAATATTTTTCCAACACATCTCTTAACTTTTTAAGTAGATATAGTGAATTAGTTATAGGCAGGCTTGTCAGGTTGTGCGATTTATCGCCAAACAGGCGATTTGAAATTCCATTTGGCGACACGAAAATCGGTTTGGCGATGTACCCCAGAAAATGTGATATTTTAATTTTTGGCGATTTAAGTTTTTTAGTTGAAATTCTAATATTCTAATAATTTTGAACCCTGTGCTGAAAAGCTTCGGCATTTAATGCTTCAATGTATAAAAAAGATAAAATTGATGAAGCAATAAAAACAGTATATTGAACTTATCGAAGAAGACTCGGTAAACAAAGGAGTTTTCTTAAGTTTTAGGTTTTTGTATAAATAATTGTTACTATATACTAAGTTTATCACACTTATGTAATATGTTAATTTTAGTTGTTGGTTTTTTTTAAATAAAAGGTGATGAAAAACTCCAAGTGGCGAAATTCTGTTTCATTTTTAAATTTGATGGATTTTTTGGGTACCTAAACATTTTTTAAATATGACGACTTTTTGGCGATTTAATTTTGCTGTTTGGCGATTCCGCTTTTTCAAACCTGACAACCCTGGTTATAGGTAGGTACTTCTGCACTTTTAAGTGTTGTTTTTTTGTTATAAATTAGTTGTTAAAAAAAATCTG
The DNA here is from genome assembly GCA_951394125.1 of Epistrophe eligans. Lineage (NCBI taxonomy): Eukaryota > Metazoa > Arthropoda > Insecta > Diptera > Syrphidae > Epistrophe > Epistrophe eligans. Next base: position 33,477,015 of record OX596029.1, on the reverse strand, counting down.
TAAGTCTACTAAAAAAGTAGTAGTATGTAACGCTTACTTGATATATAGTTATCATCTTTAAAAATTTAAAATTTAAAATAGTCCTAAATAATAACTCGAGCTACAATTTTATGTAAATCGTAGAAGCCGTTCTGAATAAAAATAAAAATGTCTTTTTTAACAGTTAGGTTATTGAGTAGGTATTGTTATTTGTTTTTTAAGGTCATCTTTTTCATTTCAATATTCCAGATTTTATTGAAAAACCATAACTCCACCAAGTTTAAATATTTGTTTGTTTATTTTATTTTATCTACCAAGTTTAACAAACAAAAATCAATCAAATCATTTTCAAAATATTAAGACTTCAAAAATTTACCCGATTTGCCATTGCAGCATAGTTGAGGAACATTAGAAATGAAAAAAGCATTTATGTATTTATGTACATATGTATGTACATTGAATGTCAGATTTAAATGTTGAGCAACTTTTCTGAACATAGGTACCAACATCATAACTTTCCTAAAAAGGGTCAAATACATGTGGTTTAAAAAATTATTGTTTTGTATTAAATTTTTGTTTCTATTAAATACGCAATTTAATAAGTTTTTTTTATATATAGTTTTATGTGACTGTGCAATGATATAATACAAAAAATGTAGTCCGAAATTCTAGCTAAATTTTAAGACCTTAATGAACGGATTATTAGAACCGAAGTTATAAGCAAGCCAAACCAAACACAATGTATTTTTACAATTATTATACCGACTACAAATGTAGGTACATATGAACATTTAGCATTTTTTTCCGACGGAAAGCAAATTTGCCACGATTGTGGTTTTTTATTGCACAAACTCCTCCGCCGCCGCCGGCTTTAGAATACTATCTCCCTCTCGCCAATTAGTGGTTGAAAGTATTTTAATGCTTTTTTGTTTTTACTTCCTCATTGAATTAAATTGTCCGATATTTATTTTCATGTTTTTAGCATAAAATTTTGAATGATTTTCAAAAATTTATTTGCTCTAACACGCCAATCATTTTTCCTTTAATTATATACCTTAATATTGAAAATCAGATCATTAGATCGAAAGATATAAGCATTTATGTAATGCAAATCGGGTATTTTTCAGATTTCACAAAAATCATCATCAAAAACATACCCATTTTTTTTCTACGAACATTTCTCCTTTTTTTCTGTCCGTTTTAGCATCTTCTTCGTATTTTGTTTTCTCAGACTAGTTAGAACAAAGTATGAACGAAATAATTTTGTTTTTTTGTTTATCTTGTTTATTCCCCTCACGTTTCACCCCCTTTGTCTACTAGGCGTTTCATATTTTTGAAATTCTGTTGATTTTTTTACATTGTATGCCTCCGTTTAAACATTTCTGATGTTAAAAAATTATTTTTTAATTCTCCATAAAAAAATATTTTATTTGAATTCAATAAATGATTTTTAAAGACTGCATTTACAAAAGACTGCATTTTTTTACAAGCCTGAATTAATGGTATACATTTTTTTTTATAAGAAAATAAATATTTTCGTTAACGAATAAAAAAATTGTTTGGAAAGTTATGTTTTTATTTTCGCATCCATACCTTACCATATCTTGCCATATTGAAGTTCCCATAAACTAAATAAAACAAGTAAAATAAGGAAACATAGATTTTTAGAGCATCCAGTTTTCTGCTAACATTTTTCTTGAAACATATGACTCTACATACACTGAGACCGAGCATCCCACAACCTTCAATACCTAGGATACAAATATACAATAGGTAGATTTTTCCAATTATGTTGAAAACGTTATAAAGAATCTGTAGAAATCATTTTGACTTGAAATTTCTTTCGGAAAAGATTAAACTTTTCGTCTATTTCACGGGGTTTAACTTTTTCAATTCACTTTTTAATCAATGATTTAAAACATTTAAAAAATACAAAAACACAATAAAAATAACTAAGCAGTAGATATTTGTCAAAAGTCTCATAGCAATATTATTATCAGAAATATTAATTCAACACTGTCCTTAGATATTACTTAAATTCCAAACTCACATTTAGATTATCATTATTATTTTAATAAAATCAAATAACTTTGACTCGATTATAACACTCCTTATAGATCCAACTTATTTAAACAAGATTATCAATCAAACTAAAAATTAAAATTTTCCTTAAATAAAAAAATTAACCAACTCACGCGCAATATAGGTAATCTGCGATTTAAAATTAATTTTTTTTGTTCGAACCTATTTGTCTGTTTTTGCATCATCCGCCCCCATAAAGTTTCATTAACATAAGTTTAATTATTATTTTGGTCTGTCTTTTATTGTATCTATTATCATTTCAACTGTAATATTATGATCGCCTCAGAAATAAAAACAAAGCGCAATATCACGTGCTGGACCAAATTTAATTGACGACGCAATGTCGTATTTTCTGTTGTTGTTGTTGTCGTCGAAGTCGCGGCTTAAACAAACATATCAATTAGAATGGCCATAAACCTCAAAGTAAGATTTTCTGTGTGTATCATTCGACCTTCGAGCTCTTGTAAAGCTGCACAGAGAGCCACATATGTAGCTAAAGACGTCGCACATAATCTAACATTTTTAGAATGTGATGGCATCTTTTGAAAGTCGCTGCCGCATATACACACACACACACAATATCACAATAACCACCCATCGCGATCGGCCATCAGAAAGAAGGCTCTTCAAAGGAATTAATTAAACGGAAGTCTGCCATTCAATCAGCTTTAATTGGTGTCACGCATCTCGTTTAGCCACACACTGGTAATGCTACCCCTATACTACCATCACTGTAATCATTCACTCACAACATATCACACAGGGGACGGTGATGATGGGGTTGGGGACCACTCTCTAATGTGCGGTATGATGGTGTGATCATTTGATGTATGCACCTCTATGGGTACGGGCACGAAAAAAGTGACATACTGGCAGCAGCACACAGCTTTTAATTAAGTGCCAGAAATATATGAGGCCAATCAATTATACCTCGAGGATCTGTTTTGTTTTGTTGACGTTTTTTTTTATCACATTGATCATTGCTGCGGAATCTTTATTTTTTATATTCTAAAAAAAAAACTCTCGGCGAACTTCAAGTGAATTGTGATGTAAACAAGTCATGACAATACATCAGCGCAACACAAACAATTCACCATTAACTACTCTTAACCGTGATGATGCTCTCAAGAAGAGCGCACGTTTGGCACGTGATTTAATTTATGTTAGTTGAATGCGCGATTTGCTGGCATCAATGATGGGCGCCCCGCTACAATTCTACTGACGGTAAAGGTAAAGTTATAAATTTCAATTCAAATTTTAAAATGAGGAACATTTGTCAATAAAACCTGTCACATTTCAAATTCAAGTATAAATAGTATACCTACAGTAAGTAGAAGGGGGAGGCTTTTGTCCTTAAAAAAATCGTGTAGGTCCAAATGTCGGAGTTTGATAAATTATTACAAAGGTTGATGTATTGATGGAACGTTGCGGGTTAGAGGGGAGGAGACATAGGAATATCTTTACTTTTTTTTTTATTTGACGGTCTTGAAACTTCGAGCTTAAGACATTTATATTGTAACTAAAATAAGTACATTTTTTGTCTACACTTTTTCTGCCCAAAAGTGGTCGGATAATCGGATCGAATTAAGTCGATTTACAAAAAAGGGAAAATTTCATTTTATTTGTTCGCCAAGGAAGATTTAAGACAACTTAATATTTTATGACTTGAATTGACTTTAAGAATCAACAAAATCCAAAAACCCTATGTGATTTTGATCAGTGGGTTTCTTGACAGTTTTAAACTAATATCAATTTTTTATTTCTGTTACTTTTTTTTTGTACTTTTTTACTTTACACCCTAACTGAGAAATAAACTTTAATGCTTTTCTTGTCTTGACCTAACTTACCAGCCTTATACTTTCTGAGGGACTTAAAGCGAATCACGTTGTTTTAGCAACTAATAATATTTTGTTCGTGAAGATTCTATTCATGCGGCCCCTTAGGTCTAGGGCCAGCCGTCAGTGGGCATACTTTTTCACCCAGAGTTTTAGTTTTGCAAGTCCAAAATTTAGACCTGCATAAATAAATTGATCATTTTCTATTAAAATTTCAGATTTTTAAACCAATCCCCTAAAAGTACTGAAAATTAATCAACATCAAATAAATATGTGGTTTCCAAAAAATGTCTCCACAAAACAAAAAAATATAAATCTAAGAAGTTATTAAAACTTTGTTAAAATATTTTTCTATTACCTTTACCAAAATAAAAAAAAATAACAAAAATAATAAATTTTTCGACATTAATACCTTGATTCTTAAATTTTTCTGAATTTTACTAGCTTCAAAGGGCAAGAATGGGTTTCATGAAAAATAAAAAAAAATTACTGAATTTAAGAAAAAAGTTGTGGGTACGTTTTTGAGAAAATTAAGATTTTTATTTTTCGCAAAAAAAAAATTTTACGGCAGGTAGGTACCTAACGATATTTTTGCGAAAAAGCGAGTTTCGTCATTTCGCCCATATCGTCGGTAAAGATCATATCTGTATGTTTGTGCGTTCGTGGATCACTGTAACTTGAGGTAGAGCCTAAAATACATAGGGTAAGTTCGATTATTATGGCGCAGCGGGCATTATGGCGCACCTCGAAAATGTCATACTTCGAAAACTCTTATTAAAATAAAAACAATGCAAAAACTTCAGTCTCTGCCGCACACGTATCCAGTAAAGATCGGTATTCGATACGACTAGTTTCGGTGAACAAAAAACGTACATATATAAAAAATGTACAGGTTGCTTGTGTTTTTTTATAATTTAGCTTTGTGTTAAGATTCGTGTTTCTCGGTAGGTGTTCGATGTGAAGAATAAAATATAGAATATAGTTTCAGTGTTGTTGTGTAACGGTAAATATTTGAAAAGAAAAGAGAACTTAGTTTTTTTTTTAATGTGTTGTGAAAAAGTGTTTTTTTCTGTAATATGGCGCAGACACTGTGAGGGCATTACGGCGCGGAAGTTTTCATGAAAATCATAGTTTTATACCTACCTAATTTCTCTTCGGCCTTTCAAGACTAAAATTGCAAGGCCAAAAAAAAAGTAAGATGAAGCGGCACTCATAGACGTCATCCGATGAAGAAAATTTTGAGATCCAGCTAGCCGACGAGTAGGATGGCCCGAAAATTTTGGAAAACATTTGTGCTGGATGTGGTGAAGATTACACCACTACAACCAAAAAGGATGCGTGTGTCTTTTGTGGACAGTGGTCCCACGATTCCTGTACTGAATTTAAGAACACCTGCGATGGATGTGGGCGTTCAAATCAAAAATAAAAGCTCCCCACCATATTGCCCTCACGGTTGCACCATATTGCCCGCAGGTAGGACAATATGGTTATTGTGCCCACTTAGAATTAACATTTTTTACAAGATGAGAAGTCATTGCACAGTACAGAAATATGATAAGTTATTTTATCTTACAACTGAAAAATACATTTTTTGATTTCAAATTGCTTGATTGATTTTAACATAAAAGTTGGGAGGAAAAATATGGGAAAAAAAAACTTCATATAAATGTTGTTTTTTTTTAACTCTTTTTAAATTAATTTATTTTTTGTTAAAGCCCTTGAATTATTATTTTTTTTTTAATTTATTTTTGTTACTTTCGTCTCTAATTTAATAAAAAAAAAAACTGTTGAATTATAAAATGTTGTTCATAGTAAAGTTATTTCAGATTGATGTTAGGTGCACCATAATGCCCGAACTTACCCTAGACCAATTCAAATTAGGTACAGAAAATTTTTGTATGTGATTTAGGAAAAATGCCATACAAAAGTTTTGTTTTTTCAAATTTTTGCGAAAACAGCTCTTACGATTTTGATTAAACTTAGTACCTACCTACCCGAACCTAATAATGACATTAATTTTAAGAAAACTGCATTTAAAGTTTTTACCAAAAAATTTTGAATTACGGAATTATAATTTTGACGTTTTTTGAGAAAATTGACCTATATTTGAGTTATTCGCGTATAATTTTTTTATGAGCTTCACCAATTTTGTTGCAATTCTTCATTCTAATGCTCTCAAATAATTTAAACAATATATTGTGTTTTAAAATTTTAGACAAAATTAAAATTTGAAATTTTTAAATTTTTTTTTCGTTGAAGATTAAATATTTATAGCTTTTTATTCATTCATTACTAACCACAAAAGCAAGTAAGAGATACAGTCGTGCATTTTTTGTTATGGCTACTCATTGATTTATTAAATTTAAAAATCTATCAATATGAAAAAAAATCTTGTCTTGTCGCGCCGCTAGTGTCCGACCGAAGGTCGATTTTCAGCCGAAGCCGAAGCCGAAGCCGAATTATTAGGCTGAAAGAAAATCTTCGGCCGAAGCCGAAGCCGAAGCCTAAGGTTGAAAAAAGTCAAGAATTCTCTTTTTCAATTGGATAAAAATATTATTTTATAATTTATTGCTTAAAAAACATAAGACAAATAAAATAAAAATAACTAATAACTAATTAGTAATTATAAAGAAAAAAGAAATATATAATTCATTTTTAGTAATAATTTTTATGATGGCACACATGTTTTTTGAAATTTTTGAATACCTACCGAAGAAAAGATTGCAATCTTTTCTTCGTTATTCAAAAATTTCAAAAATTGAAATTTTTTCCGGCGCCTAGTAAGATGCTCGATATAATAAACAGATTCTTCGGCTTCGGCCAAAACTTCGGCCTAAAATGCCGAAGCCGAAGGTTTGGCCGAATGTTGATTTTTTGGCCGAATTCGGCCGAAGCCGAAGCTTCGGTCGGACACTACGCGCCGCCTACACGCCGCTGTTTAAAAAAAAAAAAAAACATGCTCAACTGGATCACACCAACTTGCAGTTAAATCTATAATTAATTATAATATTGAAAATGCATTTTTACAATTCAATATTTTAACTATGTACAGGGTGGGCCAAAAAGAAGTTTCTTTTTAAAAATGCAATAAAATGAATAAAATTAAATTTTGTTCATGTATTCTGGCTTATTTAGTAAGAGCAAACATTCCCATTAATTATGAAACACAACGTGCGTCGTTCAAGTAGCTGTTTTGGCTGACTTCGCAGTAGCGCATTCTGTCACTCCGATTTTCCAAGACCTTGTTGATGGTTTCGGGCTGTAGCTCACGGATTGCTTGGATTATAATGGCCTTAAGTGCTTGAATCGTTTCCGGATTGTTGGCATACCATCGGTCCTTTACGGTTTCCCACAAAAATAAGTCCAAAGAGGTCAAATCGCAGCTCCGAAGGGGCCAATTGACATCGCCATGGTGGCGGCTGATAACACGATTTGGGAATTTGGTGCGCAAAAGATCGATTGTTGCATAGGCTGTGTGGCATGGCGTGTCATCCTCCATGAACCAGAGGTGGTCCAAATCCATGTCTTTTAGTAAAAAAAAATAAAGTCAGTTAAAATGGCTCTGTAACGCCCAACGTTGACCGAAACGTTGTTCCCAGCCTCATTTTCGAAGAAAAATGGTCCAATGATGTCAGTTCCAAATTTGAAGCTATTCGATTCATCTGTGTATGCTCTAGAATCAAGTACAGTAAACGCACCGAAGCAAAGCAAGGACGCTTAGACGCACAGACTGACGGAGGGTATGTAATAACAAAATACCATTTTTCGGACCTCTCCATGACCGTGGTGTTAAATTTGATTACAACCTCTATTTTTTTTTTCAAATGACCCCAATACCTGCCCTAATAGAGCAATTAAATATAACCAAAACCAAATTTACTTTTTAAACAAAACGGCGGAAATCCTGTGAAGAGTTGATGGTCGAAAAGTCGGTACATTAAAAATAACAAAACAAAAGTATCTTCTTCAATAGAATATTAAATAACCATAGAAATCTTGAATAAATATGCTCGCAGAAAATTATTTAAAAAGCGAAGATTATAAACCAATATGTATAATATTTCAATGGTAAATCAGTCCATAGAATTTTAATTAAAATTTAATTTGTAACCCTAATTTCTATCTAGCAAAACTAAAACATTAACAATCCATTTAAAATGTTTTGTTTATTTGTTTTTGATAAACAAATTAAGGCAACACTTTGTCACATTATTTCCCTACCCCACTAGAAATTTTGTTGTCTATGAAGCTTTGATTAAAAAAAAAAAAAAAAAACTTACTCCAAAGAATTCTATGATGTCTACATTCTACAATTAAATTGAAAAAAAAAAAAAATGCTTGGTCATGTGAATTATAAAGCACTAAAACAATTTTTGTTGTTCTGTTGTTGTTCTTCTTTCTTCGAATATAAACATCAAACGTCATCAATTGGATTTGTGTAGATCTTTATGAACGCATGAATGGACTATCATTATATGAATGACATACATGTATACATATGTTATGTATGTATGTAGTGTAGTAGAATATAAATTTTGTTTTAATTAATTTTTAATTTTTATTGATTTCACAATGCACTCGAGGGACCCTTCAATTGTCAGGAATTCTGCAATAACAATATTGCTTGGTTATAGGAATTATAATCTAGGTTTTAAAGTTGCAAAGTTTATCTTATATTTTGATCAAGATTTCACTAAAAGGTTTTTAAGTAGATATTTTATAGTTATTTATGGTTTTGGCAATTTTTGTTGGAATTCTCCATAAAGTGTTAAAAAAAAAGAATTTAAATTTAGAATTTATAAAGCGAATTTAATAAATCTGCTTTGTAGGTATTAAGAGAAATACTCATACCCAACGGAAATTGACGATATTTGAAAAATGTATTATATTTTTGGGTTATTCCTGATTATTTTATTAATACCTACCTATCTCAATAAATGGACTCCTTCAATATTTATGACAACAATTCCTTTTGAAGCGATAGCGCATTATTTCACTTAAAATCGTTCAACTCTACATCGTATACTATAATAAAATGTAAGCACTAATTTGTGAGCTACTAAGTACCTATACTGACTGACTATCGGTTAAAGGAGTCTCTTGCACCAAATTGTGCAATTTTAAACAAATAGCTGTATATAAAGTAGTAGGTATACTTGAACCAAGCAAATATTATATGCATTCACAACTCGTTCTTGGTCAATTAAAAATCAATTATTATTATTCAGTGAATTGATTTTGTTATAATCATTTCATACAAGTATATAAAAATGTGAACGAAAAGTATTATTTAAAAAAAAAGGACGGATAGCAGGGTAGGAACAGGCAAACAAAAAAAAAATCGAAAACAATAAAATGATGATCATCAAAGTGTGATGGAAAGTTTTTGATAATATTTTATAAATACTGTCGTTTGTCGATGTCAAGTCAATTGTTTATTGTACCTATAATTTTTATAACGGGTGGGCCATCTAGTGGTTTCTTTTTAATTCATAGGTTATTTTTACACTGACAGCTGCTGTTGCCCGCTCGAAATCTTGACAGAAAGTCAGTATCGTAACTCCACGGAACGGAATGAGTCGCTTTACGTTTGAACAACGTTGGGAAATATTGAAAACTTATTTTTAAAGTGAATGCTGTGTAGCCCAGCAGTGCGTTTTTTGAAAAGAGGCGCTTTTTCATCTCAGCGGCTACGTTAATAAACAGAATCGCCGCATCTGGGGCTCGGAAAACCCGCACATTATTGTCGAGAAGCCAATCCATCCACTGAGAGTGACAGTTTGTTTCCGATTGTGGAGTGGTGACATCATTGGACCATTTTTCTTCGAAAACGTTTCTGTCAACGGTGGGCGTTACAGAGCCATGTTAACCGACTTTTTTTTTTACTGAAATTGAAGACATGGATTTGGACGACCTGGTTCATGCAGAATGGCGCGCCATGCCGCACAGCCCATGCCAAATCGATCTTTTGCGGACCAAATTCCCAAATCGTGTTATCAGCCGTCTTGGCGAAGATAATTGGCCGCCTCCGAGCTGCGACCGATGTTATGTCAACAGATCTATTATTTTAACTCATCTAAAACAGGTAGCTGTCATACAACTATTTCGGGTTTTTTCATATTTCTATTTTTTCATATTTCTACCTGTTATGAGTCTAAAAAATTCGAATTACGGAAATAGGATTTTGACTTTTTTTTTAAGAAAATTGTCATCTTTTTGTAATGATATTAAAGTCTAGCTTTTTATTGACTTGAACGTTTTTGTTATTATTTCAGAATTGGGGGTTCTAAAAAATTAAAACAAAATTGCCTTAAAAAAATGCGTTTTATTAGTAGGTACATACTTTTGACTTAAAATTTTAGTTTTTGTTAAAATGTAGCTACATTAAAGTTTTTAGACTAAAAAAAGCAAGTTCATATGATCTGAACTTGTGATTATTTTTTAAATGTAAATAGTAGTCGTAAGCATTAAAGTGGCCAAATGTTTCTTTTTGTTTTTTTTTGCGTTAAAAAAAGCAAATGTTTTTCACGGCTTACTGCTTCTTTCGAGGAATTGACAAATCCTCCATGAGTATCTCTTGTTCTATGGAAAAGAATGCTTTTCACCTCAGTCGTTTGAATTCGGCAGAAAATTGTAGATAAGAACCCTCCATTCCGACAACTAGGTACACGCAAAAAAGTTTAAGGGTTTTAAGAGTTGTAAGTCATACAGGCCCTAGCTCTACTCGAGCTTTGCCCAAAAAAATTATTTATTATTTATTTATATATTGAACACGAATAGAATTTAAGCCAATTACAACACTCTTACCTAAATACCTTAGCTGAATTTTTATTGGAGAATGTGGATGCCCACGAAGACTGTTTTATAGTTAAATCTTCTCGATTTTATAGTCTTTTAATGAGAAAACAAAAAAAACAAGATTTGTTACTGATCAAAAATATGTATATCTTTTTATTTCAGATGGTGAGCAAGAGTCAACCGTCTGTGGTGAGTACTTATCTAAGACTTAGTAAGAATATATTTAATGCTCCACTTGAGCTTAAATTTTAAGAAACCATTTGTTTATGTTCCTTTTTTTTAATGACATCGATCGTTGCTCAAACAATGATCGCTGTTAATATGTATTAATATCGAGGGTTGAATGAAATGGGAAGTTTTAAATTTTTAAAGGGATTTTTTTTATTTTGTTTGTTTATATAACATTTCATGACAAATGGAAAGAAATGAATACATATTTTTGTTTAGGTTATCCAAATGGATGACTGATCGCTGAATCAGTGTTTGTCTTGAAATGACTTCAAATTTATTCATCTAACCATTAAGAAAACTGTTAGTAGGGATTCTATTATGATTTTAAGAACCTTTGACAACTTTCTCATTAGCATACCTATATACATATGTCTCTAAGGCGTGCTCCAAACTGAGAGTATTAATTTTATTTAATTTATTTAAATTGAAAAAAAAAAACAAGATAATTAAATCTTATTAAATATTTCAACTACATTACCTATACAGATTATAATAATTTCAATATATTTATTTGCTTTGACATTTAACCTTTAGAAAGTGAAAATAATAGAAATTATAAAGCTAAATTAAATAATAAAATTAATTATTCAAAAACGTAAATAAAAGTTTTTTTTTTTTTAAATAAATTTACTAAATGATCAAGTTTGGTGGGGATGAATGCTTCAGGGAAAGATAAAAAAATCAATCAACCCGACAGATTACTTTTGATGATCTTCTTGGCCCTAGTGCACGAACACGAGCACGTATACATCGTGTGGTGTGTAGTAGCTATTTTTACATACAATACCTGACTCGTAGTTACCTAATATTTTGTTAAAAATCAACTTAATTATAAATTAATTATTTAAAAAATTTCCAAAATTGTTTTGGCACTAACACAATTAAAACCATCTGATTAATTCAATATAATCTTATTAAATGAGAAAACAAAATATTTAAAATCATTGAAGCGACTGTTTCAATTTAATATATTTTAAGTTTTTTAAGAAATAATTTTGTTTGTACATTTTCAAAAAAAAAAAAAAAATGAATTACAAAAATTATTGTTTTGGATTTTTTTGAACTGATACCCATTTTTTTTAAATTAAATTAAAACTTATTTTACGATTCTGTATTAATTGTTGTATACCTACTTGAATAGGTATGCATATTTAGCAGATAAAAAATAAATAAATTGGCTGGCGCGAAAGATCGTGTAGAACCAGGGAATGTTGACTTACAATTACTCTCAACCTTTCCTGTGGTCGTGTTATTGGCAGGAATAGAGGGGACCTACAATTTACAGCCGAATCCGAACGGCTATGGTGAGAAGCACTTTTTCATGACAAGAGATACTCTTGGAGGATTTGTCGATTCCTCGCAAGAGGCAGTAACCTGTGGAAAACATTTCTATTTTTTAGGTGGCATTGGCTGGGAATCGAACCCAAGACCATCGGCGTAACAGTCCAACGCACTAACCATTACGCCAAGGGCTACTACTACAAATATTTAGCAGATACTGAACTAAAGATAAAAAACTATTCTTTGAAAAGAACTGTTAATGATGTTTGAATGTAAAATTTGTAATTAAATCGCTAAATTCGTTCAAAAAATAATTAATTTTTTTTTTTAAATCTAAAAATAGTTTTTTTTTTTTTGTAATTAAAAATAGTTTTTTTTAAATTAATTTTTTTACTTTGATATGCAAACTTGTACAAACTAATTTTTTAATTTTTGTTTAAAATCTGTTAGATTAAATTATCTTAAAAAAAAAATCTGGGTACCAAGTTTAATAAAAATCAACCGAGCAGTTTTCGAATTATTAAGTTCTTAAAAAAAATTGATTTTTTTTTAAATAAAAAAGAAATTTTATAATTTTGGTGTAGGTACAATATTTTGAAAAGTGTTTGAAACATTCTCTTTAAAAAATGATCAAATTCAATTGAATGGTTCTGTGAGAGGCACCATTTCTAACCATTTTGCGGATTTATTTTTACAAAATGGTAGCCTTTTTGAAAAAAGTACTGTTTTTTTTTAAGTTGTTTGTACCTACCTACCTAAATTTTTTTTATAAAAATAAGATTTTTATTAATTGCTAAAAAATTGTTCGACAGTGGTATCTACCGTTATTTTTGGTCTTTAAAAAAAGGTGCCGGGGGAATGCCTAAAAAACGCTAGATGAGTAGATACCAAGTTTAAAGAAAATCGACCCACCCGTTTAGGCTGCAGTCGAAAGAACAGACAGACGGAAAAAAATGCGTTACTCACTTTTTTTTTCAAATTTGCTATAATGATAATGTTAAGTTTGATTAAAATTTAGAGTTTGATTTTTTTTTACGAATCCATAACTTCCCATATATGTACTGTACATTGTACCTATACATTTTATACATTATCTTTAATTATACTAAATTCTTTATAATGCAAAGAAAGTCGAACTTAATTCGTAATTTATTTGTTTTATCAAATCACTGAGCAATGGTACAGAGATATTTCTGCCCCTAGACACAATGATTAAGTCCTGACGCCCACTAGTCCTGGCTTGCTTGCTCTCAACCATAAGGCAAGTTGCCTAATGCCTCACAAGTTGTGAGCAACTTTTTTGAAATTTTATTTTAATTTTTCTTAATAATGTTCGTCTTTTAAAATTGTTTTTAAATTCTCGGTAAAAAGTAATTCGGCTTAAATTGTAAATAATTCAATTCTCTTATTAGAAATCTACACTTTGAAGTTCGACTTATAACAAGTAGTAAAAAAATTGATTTAAAAAAAAAGTGCATTCAAAGTGTCATAAATATTGACATTTCAAAAATCAGAAAATTCTGAAAAAGTACATACCTTTCAAAACCGTAAAGAATTTGTACACTAAAAATAATCAACACTTAACTTTAAAAAATTATTTATACCAAAAAATCGTTTACCGAAATTGGCCAAATAAATAAAACACTATTAAGCAATGCAAAACAAATAGGGAAATAAAATTATTGAAGAAACTGGGAAGAAGTCCTTATGAAGGAAGCAGGGAAACACTACTAGATGGAATTCTTATTTAATTTGGAAATTTAATCACTCTTAAGATTTTTGATTTACACGGCCCGGTGCCACCGCGACAGAGATAAAGCAAAACCCACTTCGAAGAAATCGTAGCACCAACTGATTTCTTTGCACCAAAAATGAGTTATTTATTAGTTAATTTTTCTCAAATTATTTGTTTTATTTTTATATTATATTCATTTTTTAATTAAAAGCCATTTTCAGAATATTATTGATCTTACGATATTATATTATATAGGGTGACGGTGTGAGTCTTATCTGCCATCAAACCAGGCAATTGCCTGTCTCATGCGTTAATTACTGTGATAAAACAATATTCACACATTTTATTGTGCATACATTATAAACCCGGGAAGTAGAAGGTACATACATATAATTATTATTTTAACTATATAAAGTCAATGCTAGCTATCTATTATCACAAAGCACATATATGTACATACCTACACCATGTGCAACAAATTGTTAAAATATCTAATAGACAAATTTGAAAAAATAAATAAATAAAATATTGTAGACATTTTTGAAGTTTTTTTAAGTCCATTTAATCTGCTCTTGAACGACACCGCCACTTCAGGTGACTTTATATCTATCTATGTATTGTTTATATGTATCTAGCTATCTATCGATCTAGCTTAAGAAAAAAATAATATTTTTTTTTTCAACATGAATAATTCAAAAACAAGTGAAAATCTAAAACTAATCCAACCCGCCAGTCTTTTGCTCTTGTGCTTGTTGACAATTGAGCTATCAATTTTATAATGGATTATATATACTGAAAGTTTTGAGTGCCAAAAACTCTCGATGATTTATTGGATTTTTCAGTCATGAATTGTGATTTATCTTCGTTGTTCGTTGGACATTTTTTTTTGTTGTTTTTATTATTTGAATTTTTTTTTTAATATAGGGTGGTTCTAATTTAAAATAATAAAAAATGTTGACAGGTAGGATCATAAATGGAATGATTATAGATATTATTAATAATTTAATAATTTTTTTTTTTGGTATAAAACGTTAATAAAATAAATTAATTATGTATTTTAATTTTGTTTAAAATTAATAAATTTAATGATAGAAATTTCAAAACTCAATACATATTTTGAAAACGACTTGATTTTTTTTTTAAATTCCGTCTAGCGGTTTTTAAAAATTATCCAGAAAATTCTTAGATCGCTTTTTTTAATCAAAAATGTTAACGATAGATGGCAACATACAAATATTTAAAAAAGCATCTTCAGAAAACCTTCTTCAAAAACGTCCACAGTGATTTTTATAAAATTCTTTCTGTTTGCTTATACAATAAAATTACTTTAAAAAAATTTTCAAAATTAATTTAACGTTTGAAAGTAAATATTTCCAAAATTATTCACCAAAATAATTTTATTTAAAAACAGAACTAAAAAATGAATTCTTGTCTTTAAAAGAAATAATAAGTTTATCATAACATTTTAAGTGTTACCGTTGTTGTTATAAAATTGCCCTTCCCACTTTTATCTTGTCTTGACCCTACCTTAACGGCCTAAATTTTTTGTCGTATCTTATGAAAAACATTCTGTATAGAAACCGTCAAGTTTCTGTTACGAAATGTTTTAACTAAAACCGATACTATATAGCAATACCTCAAATAAAAATAAGGCCTCAATTGTCCAAAGCTCAAAAACAGTCTTATATTAAAATTTAAAAAAAGAAGATATTTTATAAATAATTTTTTTTTTTTTAAACAACAAATTGTCTAACATGGCCCCATGTGATACCAGTTCAGAGACAAGATTTAGAATTATTCTTGCCCCCGCTGGCTGGTTCATTGAGCTTAGACTATAAAAATACATCTTAAGCACTCCCAAAGAACAAAGCAGACCATTTATTATTATAGGTACCTTTCTGTGTGAAAGGTCTTATTATATCTTAAATCGAATGGAAATACTATAGTGTTTTTTGTTTTATCGGCTAAAACTGAAAATACCCTGTGTTACAAGAAGTAGGTATCTGATTTAAATGTCGGTGACTTTTAAGGGTTAAATACACAAACACCTACGGTGTGGTGATAACACATTTCTATTTATTCGACAGGTAAATGAGTTAAGGGTTCTACAAAAGAGTGTTCAATCAATTTGTTCCTGTATATACTTAAATTTTTGTTTCGACGTGACTATTTGATTGTAATTAATAGTTTTTCATCACGTTTTATTTTTATCTGACACTTACCCAAAGAAAAATGAAAATACACGATTGGGTTGCACGAACTTACTCTTATGTACGATCACACTGTGATTTTTTTGAAAGGCTAAATATTATAAACGTTTCTATTCATTTAATTTAAAAATAAATAAATTAATTATAGAATTATTTTACTTTATGCCACCTACCAAATATGTAGTTTAGTAAGTTGAAGGTAGTATAAGTATTTTGTATTAACTCAATATAAGTATTATATCTACATATATTTAGTAGAAATAAATATTAATTTTAAAAAATTTTAGAGACCTGAAGAAGTACTTAAACAAGTACGAAACGTCGTCTATCAAAAGGGAAAAATTAGGGAATTAGTTTCTCTTCATTTGGAGTTGATTTAGACCCCCATCCAAGATGCAATTTTTTTGTACCCACACAATAACCACCACCTTAATGTACATACCTAAATGCATAGATCTTATAGCCTAAACTTAACAAAATTTCAAAGCCAACATAATTAGAAAAATATTGGTTAAATAACTTCTGATTTCTGTAACAAATCTTATTTTATGTGACAAAAAAAGGCGTATGGCAATAACGCCCAAGGAAATAACGCCAAAATCAATTTGGAAGCATCGCTCAAATTTTTTTTTATCGCAAAAAAAAAAAATGGAAATATCGCCAAAATTTATGTTTTTCCAAATCTTAAATTGGAAATATCGCCCAAATATTTTCAATGTAAATTTGGGCGTTATTTCCTCAATTTTGGACGATTATAAAATTTGGGCGTTATTTCCTCAATTTTGGATGATATTTCCTATTCGACTTTTAAAATTTTTATTTTAGGCATTCTTTCCTTTAAAATACAATTTAAAAATTGGAAATAACGCCCAAATTGAGAAAAGAAAACAACAACAATTGTTCAGAATTTTTTTGGGCGATATTTCCAAATCGGTTTGGGCGTTATTACCATACGCCACAAAATAATCAAAATCATTATAACGGTTTAAAAAAAAAATATAATAATTTTTTTTAAACATTTTAAATAAAAAAAATGTCTAAAATACTTTTTAGTGAAAAATCAATTTAAAAAAAAACATCTATACCCATTTCTGAAATAATGAATTTTCAATGATAGTTTTCCAATTTTTTCTTTAATTTAAAATTTATTTTTTTTTCCTAATTTTGATATGCAATATTATTCAAACTTATTAGAAGCTCTTTTACACGTAGTTTAATTAAAATCAGATCAACATATACCTACTAATAAAATCGGAAATAAAAAAAAAATGGTTCTATGATGAGGACAACTGTCAATTATGTTATAATGCAAATTTTTTTCCTGTAAAATGATAGATGGTGATGCTAATATCAATTAACCTACATTTTGATAAAAATCCTAGAACTCATTTTCGAGAAAAATAAGATTTTCTTAAATGGTTTTTAAACAGTTGTATACAAGGTAGATACCGTTAATTTTGATAAAACAAAATATTTTTTTTAAGTAGGTAGGTATCTACATATATTATTAAATAAAACCGCTTGGTATTAAGTTTAATAAAAATTTTTCTAACTAGTCGTTTTAATAATAATGCGTTTTCCAAGAATAAAACTTAAAAAAATATTTTTTGAAAAAATTGGCTTTTCCCGAATCGTTATCGAGATAGTTAAAAAAATGGGACGTACCGTCTAGTCCTAGTCTATAATAACTACATATATATTTTTTTATTATTCACCAAAACTTAGTCTTAACCTATTAAGATTAAATAAATTTTTCTTCGGAAAATCTGTGGAGCCATTTTTGAGAAAAATAAGATTATTCAATAATATTAAAAAACTATTTGTATAATGGCAGGTTCCTACCGTTATTTTTGGTCTTAAAAATATTGATAAAAAAAAAATATCGGGGGAATGCCAAAAAACGCAGATACCCACCAAGTTTCGAAAAATTGACCTATCAGTTTAGGTTATAGTCGAACAGACAGACAGAAAATCCTGATTTTAATTAATCTTACAATTTCATATAAGTTGCCATAATATAGGGTGTCTTATAATCAATGATTTAAACTTGAAGAATTGCTGATAGGCCAGGTCATAAGTTATCAGAATTAAGTAACTTGTCAGTACTCATCAATCATTACAATTGGTTTTCGCTTAACGGCTATCTTTTTTTCGAAATTTCCAAAACTCCTACTTTGAACAAGGTTTTGGGCACCTAGTTCTATTATTAGTTTTATTTTTGTTTTGTTTACTTTCCCGAATTAAGACAATCTTTTTGGATTAAAATATTTTTGACTTCCTGCACCGTTTTGCTCGGAATTAAAAAATAATATGATATTTTGATCAAATCTATTTTTTATTTGCGATATATATGTAGATACTATGTAGTTATGAATTCGTAAAAAAAATCGAACTCGAGATTTTGAAAAAAAGTCATTACGAGGAAAGTCAAAAAAGTGGGTCTCGCAAGTCGATTTTCTTCAAACTTGGTACCTAGCGTTTTTTGGGCATTCGCCCACGCGTTTTCTTCATTTTTTTTAAAGATCAAAAATAACGGTAGGTAGGTAGGTACCAGGAGTAGAATTTTTTTTTAGCAAAAAATAAAAATCTTATTTTTCTCAAAAACGTGCCCACAATTTTTTTTTTTAATTTTGATCATTTTTTTATAGAGAATCTACAATAATTTTGATCAATTTTTTTATAGAGAATCTACAATAATTTTGATCAATTTTTTTATAGAGAATCTACAATAATTTTGATCAATTTTTTTATAGACAATCTACAATAATTTTAAAAAATATTGTGTATCAAAATTTTCATTTTTTTTTTTTTTTTTGGATTTTTAAAAAAAGTTTGAAAACTTTTTTTTGAGAACTTAATAATTCGAAAACGACTTGGTCGATTTTTATTAAACTTGAGACCCAGCAGTTTTTGGCATTATGTATCAGATTTTAAATAAATTTTTTTCTTGTAAACAAAAATAACGGTACCTTCTATACAAATGTTTAAAAACCGGCATTGAAAATATAATTTTTCTCGAAAACAGCTCCTACGATTTTGATTAAAATTTTTGTGTGAACTTACATATACCAGAACGATTTACGATATTATTGGAAAAAAAATGTATCTATCGTTTAAAAATGGTACCTTTCATAGAACATTTTTTGTGTTTTCGACTATCTTATTATCTGTTGAACCAATTTGTTGAAATTTTTTACTCAAAAGCTACTAAAAAGTTTGAATAATATTGCATATCAAAATTTCAAAAAATCAAATTTTGAATTTAAAAAAAAAAATTTCAAAATTATTTTTTTGAAAATTCGATATTTCGAAAATGGGTGGATGATTTTTTTCAAGATTAATTTTTTAACTCCGCATTAATAAGTAGGTACCTACATACTAAAAATTGGCTTCCCAATTTTTTTGTTTTCTTAAAAATATACCTACTCAACATTTTATATTTAAAAAATTGATTTTTTAAAAAACCTCTCCAACGATTTTTGAATTTTTTTTTACATAAATTGAGATTTGTGTAAGAAATCACTTGGTGTAAATTTCGTTGGTGTCAAATCAATTTAAGATATTTTTTTAATCAATTCATTTATAATTTTATTGATTTTTGACATTTCTTCAGTCTAAACTGTAAATTCCATGCGAAGTGCAAGACGACGGCTCTATATTGTTCATATTTATTTACTCACATAATACTTCCTTTAACTAGGCTACATTTTGGGCAGGTGGCATAAAATATAGGCTCCAATAATTAATAAATTTCTTTTATCGGGGATGAAAATGTTTTAAAATTATTAAGACTTTAAAACCACAGCGTGATCGCACATAAGAGCAAGTTCGTGCGACCCAGTACTGCATTTTATTTACTTAATCTTTTAAAGAGCATCCTGAAAAATAAATCTCATAAATCAATACTGGGCTTAACATTCAAAAAATTTGCTATGTTTTTAAAGTTTCTTAAAAGGTATAAAATTTATCAAAGCTATCATTAGGTATATCAAAAGTTATAAAAAATTAACAAACTCAATCAGACTGGGTTCTGAAACTAATAAAAATAAACCTTGTTTTTTTTAAATAACAGCGTTTTTTATTTATTTTTATGTTTATTATTGGCACAAAGCTGTTCTTACTTAATTAAAAAAAATTGTTAAAAATGGCCTCTCCTCCTGGTATATAAATACAACCCCGCCAACGCGTCTTAAAAAATAGTGTTTTCACACACATCTGTCCGAAATATCTATTCAGTTAATCCAAAGGTAATTCACAAAACTTTATGAGTTAAGTTAACTAGGGATCTTAATCGAGTTAATATAAGATAGACCTTAGAAGTTGAAATGCTTAACGTTAAAAATCAAAATTAGTTTTTTATTTGACTTTAATCCAAATTAAAAAAAAAAAAAAACTGCTATTACTGAAACCACTTTTTTTTTATTAAACAGCTTTTTTAGATATTTTTCAACTTTAAAAACATTTACTGGAATTTGCTCATTGTAAAAAAAAAACAAAAATAATTAATTAAATGAATGACAAATTAACTAGTTTAAGTTCGTTCATTAGCTTAATTGGTTAGGTATAGTTATCTTTGTTTATTTTAAAGATTTTCTAATGCAAATTAGTAATTTCAAATGTTTCAGAACTAGAATATTTATGTAGACCAACTTATTCTTTTTTTGTTGTATTAAATTTTGTATTATTATAATTAAGCAATTATATATTAATATTATTATAACAAGCTTTATTTATAACAGAGGAGACTCAGTGCAACACTTCTTTTCAAATGGCTATCTAAAAAGAATGTTAATCGGCAGGGATGACTGGGATCGAATATCATTCTAAGAAATATATTTCTTGTTTTTTTTTTTTTGTGGTGAATTGACGAGTTCTTTGGGAAAAATGTAATGTCAGTATTTACTTTATCTATGTATGTATATAAATTAAAGTTTGGTTTTGTGTACGTTCGCTAACCAGCCAAACCGGTTGACCGATTTTCTTAATTTTTGTTTTTAATTAAAGAGGAATAAGGGTAAAAGGTTTAAGACAAAAAAAAAAATTATAAAAAATTTCAACACATTCGCTGCAAAACAAATTCAAAAAAAAAAAAACTATTTTTTCTAACGCCCTGCAAAGCGGGCGGGGGTTTTGCTAGTTCAGTATAAATTTTTCCAGTACCATTATTTCCTTTCTGAGAAATAACATTGTGTTTGGCTGATCAGTTACCATTGTCACCAAAGCTAAAGTCATTTAGAATTATTTGTATGCTTTACTTTAATCGTTAAATATTTAGTTTGATTCGAAATCTTTAATTTGATAATTTACGTTTTCATTTGTATTTATTATGTTTTAAATAGTTGAAATAAAAAAGTCACAAAAAAGGAATACCTAATTATTTATTATGTTTTTTCTAATCATTTATGCATTTAATCATATAGTTTTTTTATATATCTATTTTTTTTTATTATTTCGCAGTCATTTCGCAAAATTAATTTACAATCTATTGTTTACCTTTTTTTTATTAAATTGTTTGTTATTTGGTAAATTTTTGTTTATAAAAACAAGTTTACAAAAAGAGACAATATAGAGAAGAGATAAAAATTATTTTTAGAGAAAAAATAATATATTAAAATTTTAATTAGATTTAGAAAAAAAAAAAAAAAAACATGGTTGTCATTTTAGCAAAGTACACAATACAGTACCTATACCTTAACACCTATTGATGACCGATTAGTCTGAAAATAATTAACCGTTAATTATTCGATAATTAGTTATGACAATTTCTATTTTTAATCGTACAAAGTTTTGTTTGATTCGTTGATTGCTTAGATCTCGGTTGATATCAAATCAAATTATAAAAGTTGATAAAAAAATAATATAATCCATAAAATTGATACAGCTACAGCTAATTGGCGAATAATTAACAATAAATTATCCACCTAATCATTAATCGAGTGAAAAAATTGTTCCCGTAATTCTGTATGTCTTATGTTACTATATTGTCAGAGCTGCCTGAATCACTGAAGTTGATGATTAAAAAATTGTATGACTTGACTATTCTTCTGAGAGAGCTATCTATCTTAGTTTTGAAGAAGTTAAATAAACTGAATTTCGTATCGTAACGTTAGCCAAAATTTTATAAGTAAAGACATCAATACGTTTTATAATATACAAAAAAAATAAAAAAAAATACAAGTTTACACTATGGTTCACTCAACGGATACTTTTTTAAAATTAAATTTAAATACCTCATTGACCGAGACAGAGTGTAAAATTGACTTTTCATTATTGCTTATATGAAATGGGGTATAAAATAAATTAATTAGTCACTAATTCTCCATTTAGACAGACAAGCAATAAATGTTCCTATCTCACAAGGATGGCATTTTGATCAAAGAAAAATTTTTAGCAATAAATATAAAAAAAAAACAATAAAATTACATTGTAGTTCAGTCGATTGGGTATTTGTTTTTAGTTTTGAAATTAATAACGACTTCATTGATCAAACCGAATTCTAAAATTTCTGCCTATTATATCTATTTGATGGCCATCTTTGACCAAAGTTTCATTTTAAGAGAGTAGTAAATTTCTATATTGCTAGGTCTTGGCCAATATTTATAACAAAAGTGGGCGGGGCAGTGGGCGAATTTTAATATAATTAAATATTGAATGAACGTCGCTTACCTATAATATTATATGTAAAAAACAAACTAACGGGTGATTTTTTAGCTGGTTTGGTTTTGGCAACACTGGTTTTGACAGCTGACGTGTGTTTAGTACCTTGTGTCACTGTCAAACAGCTTCAGTTTGGTTTGCAATTTAACCATGGATCGTCTTACAAATGAACAACGCTTGCAAATTATTGAATTTTACTATCAAAATTCGTGCTCGGTTCGAAATGTTCAAAAGCCACTGTTTGGTGCGGTTTATGGGCCGGCGGCATTATTGGGCCATGTTTCTTCAAAGATGATGCGAATCGCAGCGTTACTGTCAATGGTGAACGCTACCGAGCGATGATAACAAACTTTTTTTTGCCCGAAATGGAAGTTCTTGACTTGCATGATATGTGGTTTCAACAAGACGGTGCCACATGCCACACAGCACGCGAAACAATGGCGCAATTACGAGGCGAGTTTGGTGAACAGTTAATTTCACGTTTCGGGCCGGTCAATTGGCCGCCTAGATCGTGCGATTTGACACCATTAGATTATTTTTTGTGGGGGTATGTCAAGGCTAATGTCTATAGGGACAAGCCCGCTTCGATTGACGCACTGGAAGCCAACATCCATGCATTCATTCGTGAGATACCGGCCGATATGTGTGAAAGAGTATGCCAAAATTGGACTCAGCGGATGGGCTACCTGAGACGCAGCTGCGGTCAACATTTGCATGAAATTATCTTTAAACATTAAATTGCAAGGTTCAAACTATCGATTCAAATAAATATTTCATTCATTTTTTCGAATTTTTTGTGTTTTTTTTTATTAAAAAAGTTCTAAACCTCTTAAAAAATCACCCATTATATAATTTTTGGCAAACGCATAGAAGACGAACACAATAAAAAACATATTTGTATTTACATAAAGGGTGTTTCCAATGGTAGTTGAATTTCAATACTTTGGGGATTGATTCTTGCAGATTTAAACAAAAAAATTAGAAAATGTATTTTTTTTAAATATATCTTTAAATGTGATACGAAATTATTGAAAAAAAAACAACGGCAATACTTTAAATAGACTTTAAAAAGCTTGAGACATTGGCGTAAAATTTTGAGCGATTTAGTAAGACTTTAAAACAATTTTAGTATGATGCTAGAACATAAACGGGATTTTTCAAATTAAGAACTAACTAAGGCCGTATTAGTCACTCAGTAATCTAGATTAAAAGTTAAAAACGGATATATTTATATTTGAATTATATTACATCTGGATTAAAGTTTTAAACTGGATTAATCGAGTGAATAGTATGATTAGCTGTCACTTCTTAAGGCGTGTTCAGTTGGAGTTTATTCAAAAAATAGGTTAAGTGTGATACTATTTATAAAAATGTTTAAAAATATAAGAACATTTTAGTAAGGAGCTTTCAAATTTACTTAACTTCGAAATTTAAAAAAAAATTTGTGCCATTTCTTTTATTTCACAAAAAATAAATTTAAAATCAAAATAAAAAAAAATTTAAATAGGAATAAAAAGTCGTATTTGATTGAATTTAAAAAAAATTATCTTATTAATCGTTAAAACTAATTCATATGCAAAAATTTAATTATTTTATAAGAATGGTAGAGAATAAATCGGAGCACTTCTCAAAACTCAACTTTTCGGAGGAGGTTCTCCATTTGGTATGAATAAAACCATCGCTTATAATACTAGCAACTGCTCAGCTTTTTTTATTGAGCACCTACTCTGAGTAAATGCTCAGTTTTATTCATATCACCATATGTCTCTTGCCAAACATAAGCTCGTCGACTTTTCTTTTAATAGATCGGTGTTATACCTTTTAACAAAGCTCCAAATAAAAAAAAAGTGTGACTTCCGGGACTCACAGTTAAGATATGTAAAAATTGAATTCAAATATTCAAGTGCTGGTTTTGCATTACAGAATGCGGTGAGTTTGAACCGTCAACCCAAACTAAACTAAAACTAAACTCGACCTTTCGATTTAGTTTTAGCTACGAAGGAACGTACCCAATATTGGACGTATCGCAATATATGTTATGTTATTATGTACCTCAACGTATCGTAACGTGTAACAGTACAACATAATGTGCTACGGAATTTTCCACGTTTTTTAGTTTAGCCTACCGCCGCGGCCGCGCCGCCGGCATAGATTTTTTACACATCAAAAATAAAAAAAACTTTTGACCACATGTTTGCTCCAATTCTTGTTGCTATGAAATAACTATTGTTAACTAGAGAATTTTAGTGGGGTAGGTACACTTTCAATGATAAAGAAGTGTTTTTTCTTTGTAAAAGTCAAACGACTACTTAAAAGTTTACTTTCTGTCGTTTAAAAACGCTAAAGACTTTAATATTATAAAAATGATTGTGTATCCATTATTTTTTAATTTAAAATTTCAATTTAAAAAAATTTAATTAAATTTGAAATTGTTAAACATAAAAAACTGTAGACATCATCATCTGGCTAACGACTTTTTTTAGCGTGCGTTTTTTAAGTTCATTTATATTTCAAGTAAAATTAAATTTGTGTATATGTAACAAATTCGATGAATAATAATAAAATATCTTTATATAGGTACTACAGTTGGTATCGGGAGATATGTAGGATTGGCTCTAAATATATTTCTGTAAGAAGATATATTTACATAATTTTTTTGATTCAGTTATTGCTTACATAAAATGAAGTAAAATAAAAAAAGAAAATTCTTTGCATTTTTCAAGGGAAGACATATGTACATACCTATATATTTTTTTTATTTTTATTTTTAATCTTTCACCAGCTGTGGCTTTTACTACATACACTAACACGAGACACACGAAAATATTCTTATAACCTTGGCACGTTATTTCTGCAAAATTTAATATTTTGTGATTTCCATAACATAATATTATTTGTTTTGACGGCAAATTGACCTTGACAAGACATTAAGACTGCGAAATAAAAACAAAATAAAACAAAATATCTACATAATACGGGACGACGACTTTTCTTTTCCATTTTTAAAACAGGTACATACATATCTACATATTCGCCATCCATAAATTCTATTTGTTAAAATTTTTCATCTTTAAATTTGGCAACAAAATTAGTCAATACACATCATAATAAATACTAAAGCAACAATAGATTTTTTTTTGTAAAGATCAAGTTTAAAAACTTTGGACAACCACATGAAACCACAACAAAAAAAAAAAAAAATAAACAAGATGAAACATTGAGGTGCCAAAAAAAATATTTTTTTTTTTTTTTCAAAAAAAATCCCGGACAAACTTCCCATCAGGCGAATTTCAGGCATTGTGAAGGTCATATCCGGGCTCAGCCTAGCTCTGCTTTGCATATTTAAATTTCTAATAATAGGACGAAGATTCTTTTCTCGATTTGTACAAGAATAATATTGAGAATTTCAAGAAATTTAAAAAAATACGATTTTTTTCTTCCAAAATGAAGAACCATTTAACAACACTCAGACTTTTAAATTACCCCTCTTCTTCAATGAATTCGAATACCTATAGGTAAAAAAAAAATAAATTTACCTACTTAATGTATGTATGTAAATACATATGTTTTGCCATTTTTATTTAAAGATATAAATTCAACCATTCATTGATCAACAAATAAAGGAGTATGAAAAAAGTTTTTGATTGACAAATGATTACAAATTACTTTAAGTTACTAAAGACAAGTAGCAAGCGAGTTCGAGTAACGAGAAGATATGTATATAATATAGACAAAATAAAGGTAATATTTATCTGAATTTGAATACCTACATATTTATACAAAGCTATCGGTTTGTTGTGGTTCAGTAGAATGTTCTATTTTCAGCGGTCTTCGAGGCATTTAATATGAGTACATAACTAAAATTACACTTAGAGAAAAAATTTGATCGTTCAAAATTCAATATAAACTGTTATTCGCAAATTGAAAGGATAATTTATAAAATAAATACAGGATACAAGAAACTCTTGAAAATACTTAAATACTTAAATAAGATTTTTGGTATAGGTATAATAATTTTTATATTTTTGTAATTTTGGTGCTGCCTGGTCTGGTAAAAATTAATAGTTCAATTAAAATTGTCAATTATTGTTTTTTACTTACGACATAATATATACATATGTATATGTATGTAAAATGTATGTTCGTACTACTATATACATACATAATTTAAATTTTCAAGATAGTGCTTAACCTTTAATAGAACAATTAGAATTTTGCCATGATCATACTATAATAATTTTAGTAATAATTACTGTAATAATAGCCTAAACCTATGTATAATGTATGTTGGTAAAATAATTATATTATTTTTTAATATAGAATGTGTATATGGCAAGATTTTGTAGAAAGAAAATAAATTCGAGATTTCGATCAATCTTGACATTAAGATGATAAGGAAGGCGAAAGAGTGGGTCTTAAAATTCTGTCCGTCCGTTCATAACTGCCATATATTATTTTCACTTGCGATACATATCTACATTACATATACAGTCGAATCTCCCTAAGTCGAACTCCCTCTAAGTCTAACTCTCTCTAACTCGAACACATTCTCTCGATTATTGGTATCTTCTTTCATCCCCTAAGTCGAATTTTGTTAAGCAAAAAACAAAAACATAAAAATTACCCATTCGGAATTCGTACCAACGCACTTCAACACCCTTAAGATCTATGTGTAGCATCGCATGTGTAGCGTCGCATGTGCCATCATCTTCAGCTCTTCGTGTTTCTTCCTATTTATATCCCTGGTATACCTCCATCAAAAAAATACAGTTTTTAAAAACTTGCTACGTAAAAAAAAAAAAAAACATTGTTATCCTTTTTTTGTGTTGTTCGTTGCATTTGTATATAAAAAAGAACTTGCATATGAAAACAACATTTTAGTAAAATTCCAGTTGGATTTTCAAAACCAGTTGATCGTGATCCTAGGCATTCAACAGAGCTGATTCAGTTTTTGTGTGCATATGTTTGTAGCTAAATCCATAAAAAAATGTAAGTATCGTTTTGATGTGACTAAAATGTCTGTACTAAGCAAGAAGCTATATTTTTCTGTTAATTTTTTTGTAAGTACGTATATTAAACTTTTTTTTTTATTAAATAAACCTTTTAAAACAAAAAAAAAATATTTCTCTCTATAACTCGAATTTTACCCAAACTCTCTCTAACTCGAACAAATTTTGGAATCCCATGAAAATTCGACTTAGGGAGAGTCGACTGTATGTACACATGTCTGTTTGTTTGTGCGGGCGATCGGACGCCGCCGAACGCCTGAAGTCTGAACGGGCGTATTTTGGGCGTTTCCCGACCCTTTTTCATTTTTTTAAGATCAAAAATAGCGCTAAATACCTACCAAACAAGTTTTTAAAAACAAATAAGCAAAATCTTATTATTCTCAAAAACGACTCCTACGATTTTTCTTATTTTTTTTTTTTAAATATTGCGAAAAATATTACGGTAGCAATCATAGAACCATTTTTTTTTTTTCGAATATCTTATCATCTGTTGAACCGATTTTAATGAATATTTTTTAGAAATTTACTCCCATCAACTAAATATCCCCTATTCTGCTATCCGATCCCATTTTTCGATTCACGTGAATTGTTCACATAATTTGTCAAAAATTATTCTTTAAACTCTTTCGAGTTCAAAGCTTTATCAATACCTAATGATTTTTAAAGTTCTTGAGAAAATCTAATTGTTGAAATTTTATTTTTATTGCAATTTATTTATATATGCTTTTTGGAACATTCGTTTTCCTCTGACGGATAGCATCAGAATACGAAAATTGACGTGAACTTTTAGCAGAATAAGGCTGAAAATTGCATATCGAAATTATCAAAAAATTAAATTTTGGATTGAAAAAAAAAGAAAATTCAAAAGATTTTTTTAAAAATTCGATATTTCGAAAATGGTTAAATAATGATTTTATTTCAAAATAATTTTTTTAATTCCAAATTAACAAATACTAAAAAATCACGTACCTACCAACTTTTGTTTAAAAACTGCTTAACGATTTTTAAAATTTTATTCTTATAAATTTAGATTTGTTCAAGAATTCAGATGGTATTGGAGTCAAAAAATTTCAGAAATCGTTTTATTATTTTATTTCTAATTATTTAGCTTTTTTAAAATAAAGCTGTAAGTTTCACGCAATATATGTATGTAAAGGGTTTTTCAACAGGGACGCTACAAAAGTAGAGCAACAGGGACAGCAAACGACGCCATATTTCTTGCCGCTCTTTTGACATTTCTCTTCAGTAAGGTTTGCCATTTCATGATGGAAAGATATACGAGCCAACGAGTCGAAATTATTAAAATTTACTACCGAAATTCGGAGTCAGTGGCCTCAACGTTAAGAGCGCTACGTCCAATTTATGGTCGTCATAATCGTCCTAGCAGATCAACACTTGAACGTCTAGTGGAAAAATTTGAATCCACAGGCACAGTACAAAATGTTCCCGTGCCAGTGAGACAAAGAAATACCCGTAGTGTCGGGAATATTGCTGCCGCTGAGGCTTCAGTTGCAGAAAGCCCAATTGTGTCTCTCACACGTCGTTCTCAAGCGTTGGTTTGGTGTGGTTTACGGGCCGGCGGCGTCATTGGGCCGTACTTCTTCCGTGATGATCAAGACCGGCACGTTACTGTGAATGGGGATCGCTACCGTTCAATGATAACTGAATATTTTTGGCCCCAATTCGATGATATGGACTTGGAGGACATGTGGTTCCAACAGGACGGCGCCACAAGCCACACAGCGAATGTCACAATCAATTTATTGGAAACCAAGTTTGGAGAACGTGTCACGAAATGGTCCAGTCGCTTGGCCGCCTCGGTCTTGCGATTTGACGCCGCTAGACTATTTCCTGTGGGGCTACGTCAAGTCTATGGTCTATGGCAACAAGCCAGCGACGATTGATGATCTTCGTACGAATATCGAACGTGAAATTGCAGCAGTATCGGCCGATTTATGCTTGAAAACCGTCGAAAATTGGGTTCAGCGTCTGGACTTCTGCAAGCGTGCCCGTGGTGGCCATGCAAAAGAAATCGAGTTCCATATATGATGACATCGAACGTACTTTCACAGGAATAAAGAATTTCATTGATATCCAAAACCGTTTTTGTTTTATTTAAAAAAAAACTTTTGTAGCGCTCTTATTGAAAAACCCGATATGTGCATCTATATATATATTGTTCATCAATGCATACTTAACTTAAACTAAACTCCATTTGTTGTAGGTGACTAAAGATAAACGACCATATAGCTAGCTTATTTTTTTTTTAAATTAGATGAATACGTAGGTATATAATATTCAGCCTTAAAAACCACAGTGTGATGGTACATAAGAGCAAGTTCATGCGACCCTGTCGTTAATTCGGTTGGGCTTACCTACTTGAAAAGCTTAAAACCAAATTTGAAACATATCTTACCAATGATAATAAATTCCAGGAAAATAAAACTTTCACTTCGAAGAAATTTAAATTTTCGTTTTTGGATTGGGCATTTTCCTAATTAGTAGCAAGGAGAAGGGGTGACTGATGATGGAATTTTGTAATTTCTCTAAAAAAAAAAAAATATTGAAAATTAATTTTGCTAAATTTTTCTCTCAGTGTACAATGTACACGTGAATTTTACAAAATGAAACAAACAAGAATCACGATTACTTAAAAAGTGAAGACAGGGTACGTTGATTTGCGCATTCAAAAGTGAATCAAAATCAATCACTGTCATGAGTTTTTAGCTTTGAAAATCATAAATTTCTTTTGACTTGGTTAGATCGTTTAGTATTTTGATTGAATATATTTTTGTAGGTATATAGCAATAGAAATTGTATGAATTGTCATACTTTTGATTTTGAATGAAAATAATTTGAAATAAAATTATTAATGTTTTATCTTTTTATCAAAACAAAAAAAAATTAATTCAAATTGATTATAGAAATAACTATAACTGAAAATCATAGTATTAACCCATATTGGGGATATGGAAAAAAATCTTTTTATTTCTTCCCATTTTTACTTATGACATAGATAAGTAGATTGTATTCTGACAAAGGTAAATATTCGTGATGTTGATTAAACGTGATACTAGGAGACGAAACAAGTGGGTCTGGTAATTATGTCCGTCTGTCTGCCGGTTTAACTGTACCATTAATAGATTGATTAACTGAAACAATATTAAAAAACGCTTAAATTACAAAAAACGCTTCCATGACACAATTTTATCGAATAAGAGTTTTAGTGTTTTGTTTTATATCCGTTAAACAAAAAACAAATCAGCAGATAAGTTATAGTGAACTTAAAGAGTCAGGGTGACGAAAAATGCAGGTGGGTGGATAATTGTGCCTATGAGAGTATGTATTTTCCATCTCCTAATATTTCCTTAAAAACTTTGAAGTTTTTCCTTAAAACCTAAACGCACACAAAATTTTTCATTTTTCAAAAATTTTTTAATTATATTCAGCTAATTACACTTTTGCATTCTGCAATATCAATATTCATTTTCCGTATACCTTACCTTCTTCCAATTTCTAAAGTCAAAGTACCTACATAAGAAATGTGACAAAAAAAAAATCTCACAGCGGTGACAAACTTATTCAATAAGGAACTTTTTTCTTTTTTATAACTTGCAGGGCTAATTAATATATTAGTCTAAGGGAAAAATGTGTAGTAAGTAATTAAACTAAGAAATTAAAAAAAAAAAGATTGCTAACTAATTTCCTACCGACTATACGTTCACCCAGAACAAACAAATAAGATAATTATTATTCTAATTTAAAAAGCAATAAACTTTAAGTGTAAAATTACATCAAGGTACTGATGGAGGTGAGGTGGTGAATATTATATTAACTTCTTTACTATTTTAGTGGATTTAAAGTGAAAATACTGTTCTATTGTTCCACACGAAACATTATTAAAACAAAGTTGATGACTCATAAAAGCGTTTAAAAATAAATACATGTGTGTAGGTAGCTTGGTAAAATGGTAAAATATAAATTTTTATTTATTCTGAGTATCTTTTGGTCTATATTATGTATGTACATATATCAAGCTAAATGTTTGTTGACAATTTAAAGAGCTTTCTTTGATTTGTAAATCTGAGATGGAGCGTAGTTTTATGAATCAATAAAAATAAGTTTATGTTTTATTTTAATGCTGGATTTTATATTATAGTTTTGCATTTAGAGCTCATTCAGTGGTGTATTGGAATGGAATTACCAAAGTTCATCTGAGGCTAAATTATTTCAAAACCTAATTTTTCATATCATTATATAATTTAACAGTTTTATATCTTCGTATTTTGGCATTTACATACCCCTACTATATTTTTTTTAAATAATTACAATTATTTAATAATCAGATGATAAGAGTCCGAGAACAGTGAAATAGCCATTTTTAACTTCTGACATTTGTATGTTTGACAGCCTGTGCAATATCGTACCTTCGATTTTTGTACTGTGGTTGAGAGCGGGGTATGTGTGAAGTGGAGAGGTGGGCATGGTAATATTTTATTTGAGTTCTACTAAATTTAGTAGAAGCAGACCTTAATTGTCCCTCTTGATTGGAATCTTAACGGGTCACAATTTAGTGAGAACCCACACGAGCACAATGGACATCACCACATCTGACTTATGCAGATAGGGTGTCAGGAGGAAAAGGCGGAAGAGGGCTCCTATCACTACCTCTGCGAGTGCCCCAGCTTAGCAAGAACCAGAAAGACAGATACTTCTTTTATGATCTCGGGGACACCTCGTTTTTGTCACCGAGATCTTTAAATTCATGCAGAATTCAGGAAGGTTCCAAACATAAAATCTACTAGTTTCATTACCCACTCTTCCCCTAATCCTCGTTACCTAGATTCTGGGGAGCACAATTGATCGACTGATATCTGAGTTAGGTAATATGGCCTGCCGTATTATAACCCCTCTTAACCTAACCTAAACCTACTAAATTTGGTATTGAAGTTTATTGATTAATTTGTGTTGTCAAATCAAGACCACTTTAGATGTTGACAAACTTTATCGCTCACTATTTTTAGGACACCTTCATTACAATGATACAAGCTAACAACTTTTTTCTTAATAAGATGGGTATTTTTAGGCCTATTTACGGGGCAAATAAGCTTGCAATTTTAAACTCGGCCGCTATTACCATTTTTCATGGAATTTACATCTGCAAAAAATTTGCAGAATTTCTGATTTTTTTCCGAAAAGTTTTCTTCTTTTTTTTCAGAATTTGAAAAAGGGATAAACCGGAAACAATTTTTTTTAAGAAAAATATTGCATGAGCGACAAAAAACTGAAAGATTGAGTAAAAATCCTTTGAACCCGCAAAGCCACCCATGAAAAATCTAGGCAAAATCGTTGGTGCCATTTTACAGAATATTTCATAAAAAAGAAAATGTACGAGGTACTAGTTCCAGATGAATTAAAAAAAAAATTAAGTTTCTGAGTTATATAAATAATACCCAATTTTAAGAATATCCGTTCATCTGTAATATGACGGATGCGGATGCCGGATACCACATATGTGTAAGCAAAGCACCCAAGGAATAAATGACATGTTTTTATAGAAAATATTTAAATAATGATGATTACTATTTGGTGCAATTTAAAACCAGTTTAAACTCCTTATGGAAAAGGGCCCAAAACATACCAAATAAAAAGTTAAGAATTGCCCTAAAAAATGTAAATACAGTCGACTCTCCCTAAGTCGAATTTTCATGGGACTCCAAGATTTGTTAGAGTTAGAGAGAGTTTTGGGAAAATTCGAGTTATAGAGAAACATTTTTTTTTTCGTTTTAAAAGGTTTTACCAAAAATTTGAGCACACACTTTACTTCGCATTCTTCGCAACAATGTACAGACATTTTAGTCGCATCAAAACAATACTTACATTTTTTTTATGGATATAGCTACAAACATATGAACACAAAGACTGAATCAGCTCTGTTGAAAGCCTAGGATCACGATCAACTGGTTTAGAAATTCCAACTGGAATTTTACTAAAATGTTGTTTTCACATGCAAGATCTTTTTTATATACAAATGCAACGAACAACACAAAAAAAGGATAACAATGTTTTTTTTTTTGTTTTTATCTAGCAAGTTTTTAAAAACTGTATTTTTGTATGGGGGTACCAGGGATATGAATAGGAAGAAACACGAAGAGCTGACGATGATGGCACACGCGATGCTACACATACATATTAAGAGTGTTGAAGTGTGTTGGTACGAATTCCGAAGGGGTAATTGTTTTGTTTTTATTTTTTGCTTAACAAAATTCGACTTAGGGGATGAAAAAAGATACCAATAATCGAGAGAATGTGTTCGAGTTAGAGAGAGTTCGACTTAGAGGGTGTTCGACTTAGGGAATGGTTTTTGTATGAAAAATTGAAGGGAATGATAAAATATGGCGAAAAAGTTCGAGTTAGAGAGAAATTCGACTTAGAGAGAGTACGACTTAGGGAGAGTCGACTGTATATGAAAAACAACAACAACAATATAGAAATGGATTTATGTTTTTGCGATACTAGGGCCTTTTTTCGTGTTAATTTTATGGTAAGAATTTAGTAAAAATTAAAATATTTAAATTTGAAAAAAATCTTAAACTGAAAAATTTGACAGATTATTTTTAATTACAAAAAACGTTTTCTCAAAATTTCTCTAATTAGTCGTAGGTACAAAATAAACTATTCGCAGAATAATTGTGGTCTGTTTTGGTTATGAAATTTCACACAAAATTGAATATGAAATAGTTATGTATATGGTCCCAAAATAGGATTTGAAAAGAAATCACATCTAACTATAAATTTAAATCATTTTCTTTGTAACTGTAAATATAAATCATTTTATTTGTAGTTGTTACTTTGCATATAAATTTTTGGGTTTGTTTTTCTCATTGCATATTTGAGGTCAGGTTTCATTTTGAAAACAGGCTAATTTTTTATTATTAGATAAGCCGCCGCCGTTTAGGGGCCATTTTCATTACGTATACCTAACTTAAATCGTCAAAATTTATTCAGCATCACGCAAAATTGATCATAAATTCATTCAAATCTGTTCCCTCTATTTTCTACATGAATTCTTTAAAGTGTTGATTAGATTTAGATTTATAGTTGGGTGCAGCCACCATCAGTGGTTGATTTTCACTTAAACAAAAAAAAAAAAAAAAAAAAAAACCTGGCGACGAATTGTCTCGATTGGAAATGTTATTTTTGATTAAAGCTTATGATGAATTGTTTTTTTTTTTTTTTGTGTTTTTCTTGGTGTTTCGTGCACTATTCAACTATTGACGGTGAACATGTTTTCCAATAAATATCGTGAATTGAGGGTGTATATTGTATCTGTATTAGATACATTAATTTTTTTTATTACTAACTATTTTTATCTATCGAGCGACAGGCGCTTAATGATCTCATTAAAAAAAAAAATATGAAAAACTATAAGTAACGACAGATAATGATGGTATAGGTAGGTACATTGTATAGTTACATTTTCATGTGTTATTTTTATATGTGGGTCTGGGTATATTAATGCTTTTTTATGGTTTGATTGGTTGACATTCGTTAGATGAAAGTGGTTGTTGACTGATACACTTGATTACTTAGTTATTTTTTTTCCCACATTATTGGCAATTTACGGGTTCTATAGTTCAATAGAGAACAATAATTTTAAAAAATTTTTACCGAGAAAATGTGTTAGTTATTATATTCATCTAGTTAATTAAAAAATTAATGCACGGTTTCGCTTTTGTGATAAATTGTAATACAAAAAAGGAATATTATTTTTAATTGAACCTACCTATAGCTATTTCATCAAAATTTTAAAAATGCACGATGCATCTCGTATATTAGTTGAGTAATTTAATTGCTCTTTTAGTTCAATGGACTTACATAATGTTTTTTTTAAGATTTAATATAATATGAATGTATAGTATGGCAAATCAGAATCCCTCTCTCAAACTAAAAATAGCCTCATGTTTTAAAAATGTCTCATTGAATATACACAAATTGAAAACAACACAGCTGTCGATTTCGTTCATTCATAAAAAAATCGTTCAAAAAAAACCAAAAGCAAAATGTTTTTATTTTTGTTTGTTGATGTCACGACCGACGCTTAAATTTTTTTACGATAAATAGTTCAATAACTGTTCTTAATATGTACATAATATTCGATGTCAAAATGATTATTTTTTTATTTTTTTTTGTATATAGAGTCTTAGTTTTATATAAGATAACCACCAAATATTAGGATGACCCTCGTGGGTCGCAAAATGATTGGACTGAATGCAACCACGAAAAATATATTTGCAATTTTTGGCTACCATATACAAATTACATGAAGTTAATACCAGAATCAGGAATACATTTGTCCCGATTAAGGCGGGATTGGCTATTAGCTATGAAATTGACTTAAAAATTTAAAAAACAGCAGTAGTATTTATTGCATAAAATCAATAGCTACTTTTAAAACTAAAATCTTTCAATTACCTAAGTTTACCTACTTTAAAAAAAAATGTTTTAAATTAAATTAAATTAAATGAAAAAATCAATGCATACCTACATTATATACATATATTTAGAAATTTATTGATTATACAACTTATGTTATTGTTTTGACACCATTACGGTGTACACCTCTTTTAGTAATGGTAACAAAATTTAAAAAAATAAAAAAATAATTTTGTATGTAGATATACAAATTCGTAAACATTTAAAAAAATTGTTAATATTTTATTAATTTAGAAAAAATAAATTTCGAAAAAAAATGTACGCTTTTTAATTTAACTTTGGTAGGTCTGATATTATTTAAATTAAAAATCAGCTTTTGCTTAAAAAAAATATTTAAAATCGATTTTACAAATAAAGACATAAAAAATGAGATGTAAGTAGGTATAAAGTTAGGTACCGTTAATAACGACTCAGTATGAAATTAGTTCTAATATTGGATCACAAAATAAATTGCACGACTAGGTCGAACGAACTTGCTCTTATGTGCGATCACACTATGGTTTTAAATATTATGCACGGTACTTGCACTTTAGACTGAAAATTGTTTAAAATTAACACAGTTAGAAATAAATTGATTAAAGAACTTCTGAAACTATTTTGAGAAAAAAAAAATGTAAAAATCGTTGGAGCGGTTTTTAAAAAAAAAATGATTTTGTATATATAAAATTTAGAAAACACTTAAGAAAAAAAAGGTACGCCATTTTTTAGTATTTATTAATGCGGAGTTTAAAAATTAAATAAATAAATTAATTAATTATAAAGACTTATTAGAAGCTCTTGTTAACATATAATGAGATAGTCGATAAATTTTGTTTTCCTATAATTCATTATAGATCGTACTATAGTATTAGTTTACATAAGAATTTTAATCAAAATCGTAGGAGCCGTTTGAGATTTTTCCTACCGGTTTTTAAACACTTATATGGGAGGTGCCGTTATTTTTGGCCATAAGAATAATTTTTATTTAAATAATTTTAATAATATAGATAATTTTAAAAAAGAGAAAATTGGTCAAAATCAGTTCAGCCGTTTTCGAAGTAGAAAAAAATGGTTCTATGCGAGGTACAACTTGTAACCATTTTCCAAAATATTTTTATTTTTTTTTTATAAAATTTAAGCTTTTTTGTAAAAAAAATTGCTAAAAAAAAAAAAAATTGGACAAGTTTTTGAGAAAAATAAGATTTTCAAAAAAAAAAATTGTAGGGGACCGTTATTTTTGGACTCAAAAAAAAAATTAAAAAACGTATGGGGGCATACCCAAAACCTCTAGGTACAAAATCAACCCAACAGTTTAGGCTGCATTCGAAAGGACAGGACACACAGACAGAACCACTTCTTTTGACTTCGCTTGTCAAGTTTGATCAAAATCTCGAGTTCGATTTTTTTTAGTAACTATGTATACATCGCAAGTAGGCTGACCAGACGTCCTCTTTAAAGAGGATAAGTCCAATTTTTTTTTAAATTTAAAAATTAAAGAGCCCCCAATTTTCAATGAAAATAAGGTCCAATGACAAATAAAATAAAAGCTAAAGTATACTTACTTGAATAGTACTTGAAAAAAATAATACTATTAGTTAGTAAATTTCCATTTGTTGAATTTATTTTTCTTTTAAATTTTAATAGCTCATAGATGTTTTTTTTATAAATAACACACTTATTTATGAAGTTTTTTTTTTTGTTCGAATCAATAAAAAAAATATTTTTTTTTTGTTGGAGATTTTTTTTGGAAGTCATCTTTTCAATGAGGATAGATCTGGTCACCCTAATCGCAAGTAAAAAATGAGAATCGGAAAATTCTTTTTTGCGAAAATTTTTTAAACTTTTATTTGGGTATGTACCTATTAGATATTGGTGGATAACCGGTTGGTAGGTAGGTACAAAGTTTAGTAAAAAAATCGATCGGGTACTTACAACTTTCACCATCGTCGTTAACAAGCTATTTTATTGAATTTAATTTTATGTATTTATTTAATCGAACTGAAATAAATAAATATCTTAATAAAAAAATAATATATACCTAATATAAGTAAAAAAAATAAAGCACATTTATTTTAACCTAAAAATGCTGAAAAGTTGTTTGTCTTACTTTTTGTTTGTAAAATGTTTGTAACCGTTTAGTAAAAAATAAAAAAATAAATATTCTGCCATAGCAAGGTGTCCGTCGGAGCGGAAATTTTTTTGCAACGCACACTCTGTCGGAGTTTCAAATTAAATTCGAGTTACCTATCCTTCATCGGAAAAGAATACTAAACAATGCGGCGAAGCGTCGGGTTTCTCTTTCATTCAATAAACCAGAAGCTCGATTACCCTGGTTGTTGTTTTTTCGTTTACTCCTCGGGGCCTAAAAAATAAAAAAAAATCAAGCACGATGTGTCACGTTTAGACACGTTGATCGGAGAACTTGTTTTTTTGTTTTTGCGACATTTTTAAGAGTTTAATGGTTACTCTTCAAATTAAGATTTTCAAATTCTCTACAAAGTTCACGGCATTTTAAAGTTGAAAAAAAAAAACTTAATAGGTACCACCACTGTTTTTAAATATTTTTTTTTTCATTTAAAGTATTTTTTTTTTTCGAGTGAACTTTTAATTTAATTATATCTATAGGTATGTTGTTATATTCGTTTTATCTAAACAGCCAGCAGTAGGTACCTATTTTTTATTTGGGCCTTAAAGCTTTTGAACAATTTTGTTAATATAAAATAAGAAAATACGTTTTTTTTGTATTAATTCTTCTAAACATTTTTCGTGGTCCGCATTGAATTTGTATTCTTTTCAATCTTAGTGGCAATGGCAACACTTTTTCAATGGTTAAGCGCGAAGGTAAATAATTTAATTCTCTTTCTTTTTTCTCTTCGGTATTTACATCTAAGAAAATAATTATGTTAAGTTTTCATTCATCCCAAACTATGTATAGGTAAATGTCTCTCTTCCATTCTAGAAGAGAATTCACATACATTATAAACTAAGTATAAAAAAGTTCTTGCTCTTTAAACACATACCTGCCATCGTCATTGTGTTACTGGTTGGCTAGTGACCTATGTTTATATGTTATTGATTGCCTAGCAGCCCCCAAATAGAACTGCCGCTTATAAACCAGCCAAAGCAATCGTCTATTATCTTAAAGGTCTCTCCCTATCTCAATATATACCTACATCAATATTAAAACGTGTAATTTATTGACATTCCATATTATGTGGGCTGATTGATACAATGCAAATATACAATCATCTACCTACAAGCCGAGACGGCGGGCTCGCCCGATATCTTCCCCAACACCGCACGACAACTTTCGTCTCTCATTCAAATTGATTCACCGAACGAACGAATAACCCAACCGACTTAGCATGTTCTTAAAATGTTTATAAACAAACTGAAATCTTAAACCAACAAAAATCTTCAATATCTCTTCAGGTATATTTAATGTTTGCGGTTAGATTGAATAAATTGATTACGTAGTTTTGGCTGTTTACCTAATTCGCGGTTGGTATTAATAATGAGACGAAAATGGTAAGCTGGCTATAGGTAAACATGAGTATGAGACGGGAACATGATTAAGTCAGTCCTCTAGTTCACAGTTTTTGTTAATCCGATCTGATTCTGAATAGAAGCCATTTTATGAGGTGTGAACAGACATAGAATTATCATAATTATTGATGAGTAATAGCAAAGCAAGCACGTGCTTAAAGATGAAGGGTAGCCATAATAGCCGCTAAGGCTTTACTCTACCCATAACTTTTTTTTTTCTTTTCTAAGCTGCTTTTGTACTTATTTTTAGAACGACGACAACAAGTTCTCGGTTTTGAACGATTAAACTGTCTCAACTGCATTTGGAGATTGGGAGTGTGTGATTTGGTTTCAATGCAAGCTAACACGTGAATGCAATTATGTGCGGGTTTGTGTTGCACAAAGTTGCACTTGCAACTCTGAGCAACAGCTTCACTTGATGCCGTTGGTAAAACGAGTTTATTATTATTTTTTTTTTATTTTGCAGTTTATGTAATTTGAAGTTCAGTCGTGCAATGCTTTGTTATGGAATGGTGTGTGCGTCGGGCTGTGGGTATAAGGTGCAACGCAGCAGCAAGAGATTTATCTGAATCTGAAGTTATAAGAGAGTGACTATATACATATACCTTGTACTTATGTAGGTATGTAACATTTGGTTGAGTAAGAGATGCTGGGAGTTGCGTCAACGTCGATCATGATGTTGCTTTTGAGCGAGGACTAGCAGTCTGGGACCGAAATTGAATGTTCTAAAAATGTTCAGCAGACAATCCATTTTCTCGGTCACTCTCAATGGCATATCCTTGAAATACTCGTATTTTGATTTTTAGAATATACATCAGCATTTACTATGTATTTTTTTTTTTGGTTCGAATGGATTCGCGCTATGTGGATCGAGGTTGATTTGGTTATATTTTGTATCTACGAGTCATATTGCCAGAGGTGAATGGCTATTCAAAGTGAATGGAATTGTAGCTAATTGTTGAAAATCTGTTCTATATATGTACACACTGTTAAATGAATGAAGATTTTTTGTTTGGCTGTTTGTTTGTATGAATTACTGGAAATTATTGTTTTCGTTTTGGAGAGGATGTTTTTGATTATTTTGTTAATATGAGTAGGTATAGTT
Source organism: Epistrophe eligans (assembly GCA_951394125.1). Taxonomy (NCBI): domain Eukaryota; kingdom Metazoa; phylum Arthropoda; class Insecta; order Diptera; family Syrphidae; genus Epistrophe; species Epistrophe eligans. The sequence goes on along the minus strand of OX596029.1, from coordinate 33,436,072 downwards.
ACATACATATGTATATTGAATAAAGCTTTTTTTTTTTGTTAATGGAACTTACGTTTCTGAAACAATTTAAAAATTGTATTTTAAAACAAGTGCGAACGATGAAAAGCGGCACCTGACCTGAAAATAAAAAATAAAATTAAATAAAATATTATTATTAAGTTTTCGAAATTGAATTAATTTTAATTTTTTTTAAATCTTGGAATTTTTTTCTGAAAATGGGGTACTTAATTTGAGCTAGGCGAGCTTTTTTTAATAAACCAAAAAGATTTGGGTTGAAAAAATTCTTTCTTTTTTTTTTCTTGCGATTTAAGCATTTTAGGGGAATTGGGAATTAATTTACAACAAAAGTACTGGAGCACTTATTTTTGTTGTTAGGTACTTAATAAGCAATTAATTAATAAAATAAAGACGTCACAAAACATTTTTTCTGCTAACTTGAGGGACATTTAAAATTGTGCTAAACTCGTTCCTGATCCATATGATTTAATTGGTAGGTGATATTTCGCTCATTGACGGTTTTTTTTTGCAGACGATCATAGGTGTGAATTTAAAAAGATAAAATTTCTTGTATTTTACTGTTATTTTTCTTTTAAAACGGTTCAACTGATTTTGGTAAAATTTTTTATAATTTTTTTTTTTAAGTCAAAATAGTTTTGTGTACCAGAATTTTCAAAAAATAAATAAAAATTTTTATTCAATATGTAGATAGGTACATATACATATGTACATACATATGTACATACATACATACATATATTTCAAAAATGGATCGGTCGATTTTTAATTTTTATTAAAATTGGTAAATCACAAATAATGGTATCTATACCATGCAAACCATAAAAATGTTTAAAGAAATTTTGTTTTGCCCCGAAAACTACTTGTATGATTCAGATAAAAGAAAATTCTGTTAATCAATATTTTAAGCACGATCTACCAGTTAATAGGAATAAATTTTACATTAAATCATTATTAAAAGTATATTTCAAATTACCATTTTTACTTGCAATATACATATATTCTATGTATATACACCTCTTTTTAATTTTTTTTAAGACCAAAAATAATGGTAATCGCCGTTATTTTTCTAAAAAAAGGGGCCAAAACTTTTTTTTTTAAATTCACTAACTTTTTTTTACAAAAGGAAAAAAAAAATAGGAAAAATGCTCTTAAAACGGCTCAACTGATTTTGACTAAATTTTATAAAAAATCTATCAAGAACTTTTAAGACCTTTGTAGGTATACCAAAATTAATTTTTTTTTTTTTGATTTTTGAAAAAGAATCAAAATTTTTTTTAAGAACTTAATGTGTAATTCGAAAATGACTTGGTCGATTTAAAATAAAAACTTTTCTTATGATCAAAAAACGGTACTTCCCATATATGTAAGTGTTTAAGAAAAATCTCATTTTTCTCAAAAACGGCTCCTATAATTTTGATTAAATTTTTTTTAAATATGTATCTATTTAATATCAATTCACATAAAAATACGATTTTTTTTTCTTAAATGTTTTCTTAATGTTTTCAAAATTTTATATACATATGTATAAATAATTATTTTTTTTAAAAAACCATTCCAACGATTTTTAAAATCTTTCTTCTCATGCATTGAAATTTGTGTAAGAAATCGGAAGTTCCAAAATAGCTTTTAACGACCTTTAGTCCACAAAAATGTTGGCGTTTCGACTCATCATTTAGTTTCAGAAGTTGTTTAGTTTAATCAATTTATTCCTAATTATATTAATTTTTAACAATTTTTCAAGCGATATTTGATACGACACTTGCGTGGATAAGATTACATGTAAACATTTTTCTCGCATTCAAACGCTTCTCGCACTACTGTACGCGTAGCCTAAGTTAAGTACCATGTATATTTTAAAACCACAGTGTAATCACACGTAAGAGCAAGTTCGGTGCGATTCATTCGTGCATATTATTTTCTCATTATTTTTTTTAACCGATTTGAAATATTTTGGTAATGCAAGAGCTCCTAATAAGTTTAAATAATATTCTGTATCAAAATTTTAAAAAAAAAAGTTTTAAAAAATTTCAAAATTAGTTTTTTTGAAAATGCGATAGGTTTTCTTCAATTTTTTTTTGAATCACATTATTAAACATTAAAAATTGGCTTACCAATTTCAATAATTATGTAATTATATGTCTGTTATATGTATATGAATGAAAATTTTATGTCTTAGGACCTTATTTCAATGGGGATAAATTTTTATTTATTATATGAATTATTTTTGGTGATTTCTTTACATCAACTTTTGTTTAAGTGATAAATAACAGCCATCAATAATTTTTTCAAATAAAAAATATCACAATAAAATAAAAAATAAGAAAAAAGAAATGTTATTGTATACTTAGGATTCTTGACACTAAAACTATTTTGCTAAAGTCTGAGTAAGTCACGCTTAATACGGTAGATTATAATGTTACTTATCAAGTTGCATAGGTAAACTTGCACAAATTTAAATTTAGCTTTCACTATACTAAAACTAAACTAAAACTTAATTTCCAGATTAGCCACACAACTTTGATTTTGAAACTGGTCCTTAAACATTTTCTAAAAAAACAAGTAATTTTTTTATACAATTCGATTCAACTAAATATTTATAATTTAATAACTTAATTATTAAATTAAAATGTACGCACCTACCTATATTAATGTATGTATATAGGTAGGTGAAAAGTACGCAACCATTACACAAAAATTTTCAAAATAATTCAATTTTTTATTGATCAAAAGAATAAACTATCACACAATAATAACAACCTAACTCCATTAACATAATAAGTGTTGAGAATTTAAAATTATTTTTTGTATAATGGTAATTATTGTATTAGGAACCTACAAATTTTGTAGTGCTACTTTAAGGTCGATCACCTCTGATTCGTGAGTTGTCGTTGGCGATGACCGTAACGACGACGACGACGGTCGGCGCGGCGCGCGTCTTGTTGTCGTACCGTCAATAACCATCTATCATTTTTTAGCTTAGGATTAAACAACAATGTTGTTTAATTTTTTTTTCTATTTAATGTTACTTTACCTAGCTATGCTTCTCTGTTAGAATTTTTGCAAAACAAATGTCAATAACTTGTAGAATTTATATTGAACCCAGCGCCACCAATTCATTTGGTAGGTAGGTAGGTATTATAAGCTGATGATTAATGAAAACGAAAATTATTTTGTAAGATACACGAAGGAGCAACTAAGAGATTTAATTATAATCAAAATTTTATTTAATGATTTCAATTAATTAATCAAAAACTAATGACAAATACGATTAGGCTAGTCTATGAATACATACCTATGTACATGGTTCCAAGCTGACTTTTGTTTGCATTTACTGAATTTAAATATTTATTATTGGAAGTGTTTAGAAATATGAATATTGAATAAACTAACAGAACCGTGGATTGAACAGGAGGAAAATATTTTGAGTTAAGTTAAATATGTCACTTCTCCGTGATCTTTCGTTTACGTTCATAGGTATAAACCCTGACCCGGTATTAAGATAAATCAACTAATACCTACAGATCTCGGTTATAACTCATTTTGTTGATCATTTCTTTCTCTATGAATATTTTTTTAGCCATTTTTTCAGAATTATTAACTAAGAAAAAAACTATCGAAGGTTTGAATGATCGACATAATACTTGGGTGAGCTACCCACCAAGTTTTTATAGGCTGGAGTTATAGCTATTTCGAGACTGTCACGCCGATCATCAGAATCTTTTAAGTGGCGCTTGGTCATTTGATCAATTTAATTTAAAAAACTTTTTGCCTTCACTGACAGGCGAACCAGACCAAGCTGACTTCTGAGCCATGCACTTCGCTCTGCCACCGCGCCGCCGCGCCGTACCGAAGTCCCAGTTTAGGTTTTCTTGTTTGTCGACTGCATTGAAAAAAAAACATTAATTTTCGAAGATACAGAATTTTCTCAGAAAATTGGTTAAAAAAATGAACTCAAAAATGTTATCCGTTGAAAAATAGAATTTCATTTACGAGAATGGTGACGGCTTTACATTTGCGATTTTATTACATATTTTTGAAATTAGAATTTAGAAAACAAAATTTTTGCAAAGGCTAAACTTATTGTTTTCTATGGAAATGAAGTGTGTGTTGAACAAATAAACTAATGAACAAGTTTTTTTAGTAAAAAAAAAATGACACTCAGGAATCATCCAAAAATTAGTCTCTTATTTCGTTCTTTTTTACACGAAAGATCTTAAATATAACACCAACATCGGAAATGATTGAAAACATGTAAAATTCTCAAGTCAAAAGATTGCAGAAGTATTAAATGCAAAAAAATAATGTCGAACAAAAAATTGCCGATTTTCAAAAAGCCAATAAAAAAAGAAAACTGCATAATTATAACAGTATCATGTGTTACATTTTTTTTTAAAGCCAGAAATTTGTCCATTAATTCTGTTTTTAAAACAAATTGTTGTTTTATTAAAAAGTTTTACAAAAACTAAATTTTAAACTCAAAATTTTTAAAAATGACAATTTTGAAGAATAAAGAAAATTTTGAAAGAAAAAAAATATTTTTTTATATTTTTGAAAAAAAGTTTAAAAATTTGGTTGAAAACCAATATTTAGAAAGTCACTGCTTGACTAATTTAACACAAAAGGTATAGCAAATTTTCCGATAAAAAAAAATAATATTAAAGCCGAAATCTTGTTTTTCTTGCAAACGACTCGTACCTACCTACTTATTATTTTCACATTAATGTTTTTCTATGTGCTAATATTATACGGTCTACCATATAACTGAAAGAACATGAACAACATTAAATTAATAATAAAGGTATACCTCTCATATACAGTATGAACTTGATTTACGAAACCCTCGATTCGTGCAACTCCTCGATTTTCGCAACACTAAATTTGTAGCACGTCTTGACTCTATAAGTGCAACTTTTCAAAAATCCTACCTCAATTTGTGCAACTTCTTGTGTTTATTCATCTGTTTTCTATTTGCATACTCTCCTTTTGATTCTGTATTCCTGCTGTTAATTTGCAGCTAGTTTGTCTGAACAAAATTCCTTGTAAAAATAATACACAAACACATACGATGCATCTGTGTTTATTTGAATGGGTTTCGATTTCATTAGTGTTTACCGAAAATTTGTACAGGATGGGTGTTACAAGAAATATAAATATTAAACTTATGTTTGCAATGGGCCGAAGAACAACATTCCAATAGAAGAGATTTTATTGCTACAAAAAATAAAAGAAAATAATTCGCAAAAACCTCGATCTAAAATATCTAACTTCTTTAAGAAAAAAACTTAATATTCTGTATGTATCACATATTAATTTTTGTATAAATTTCGAACATTTCGTTTTCGTATTTAATAAAAATATGTTCAAAAATAATTGTTTGTTTTGGTTAACTAAAGTTTTTTCATAACATTGTCGTTATCTATAAGAAAATAAACTATTTCAACTCTAATTTGTATAAAACATTATTGCAACTGCCCCAATTTCTATTAGTTGCGTAAATCCAGTTTGTACTGTATATCAATTTTTTCGATTTGCAATTTTCACTTTACCTATCCTTTGAATCGATTTTAATCTATTTTTTTTTTCAAGAGCTTCTAATAATTGTCAATAATACTGCATACCTATGTATATAAATATTTTCAAAAAAAATTCAATTAGATTTTTTTTTTGAAAATTCGTTATGTAAAAAATGGGATGATTATTTGTTTCGAAATTAATATTCTCATTATGCATTAATAATTACTTAAAACTTGTTTTCTTAAAAGATTTTACAAAATTTTAATTATGTATAAAATAATTAATTTAAAAAAAAAAACTAACGATATTTAAATTTTTTCCTCATAAATTAATATTTATGAAGGAATTCACATACTTTGAAGTTTGATGTTTGATTAATTAATATGGGGTTGGGGTAATAGTAATAATTCTGTATGCGCCAAAATTCGGTTTCCAAGATTCTGTTATTCCAAAATTCTGTATTTCAAAATTCTTTTAATCCATAACTCTGTATTCTAAAATTCTGTAAATTTAAATTTTATAATTTACAGAATTTTGGTACGGGATTTTGGAGCTAAGCTTTAATTAACGAAAACGTACATAGTATCTAAAAGACGGGCACTATTTTCCAATATCAAACACTTTTTTCTTTTACAATTTATTCATACAATTTTGGAGTTCACGAATAAATTTTTAAATTATGTACGTGGTTGAAAAAATATATTTGAAAGTACCTATGTACTTGTACTGTACAAGTATGGACAAAATTTTTAAAGTAAAAAACAGGAAATTTTTTATTCAGAATTTTAGATTTACTGAATTTTGAAATACAGAATTTTTGAATACAGAATAATACATAGATTTATTTATTTTTTTTATTATTTACTACTTTATTGAATCATTTAAAAATTTTATAAAAGATACATATTATTAAATAAGTACATTTAAGCAAGCCCTTTTCATTTGAGCTAGAAACATGAGTTGTGAAATAAATTCTAAATAATAGATTTACATATTGATGGCAAACATTAATTACATATGTTAATTTTAACAATATTTTTCAGTTTAAAATGTAAAGTCTGTGAATAATATAAGCTTCCATTCCTATGCCTAACTAATTTTTTTTGTTAAATCATTTAGTCTTTAAGACGACAATATAATCGTCCATAAGAGGAAATTTGTGCACACTACTCGTGCAATTTTTATTTGTTTGTATGCTACTTCATAAATATGAAAACAAATATAAGCTCGTCATACATTTTAATCAAACGCTTATCCGCTTCATAATTTTATTCACTATCAAAAAAAAAAAAAAAATACAACGGTACTTGAGAAATATCAGTCGATTTAGACTTTTCCTTGAATTGTATGCTGATAGTATCACAGGCGCACAGATTTACACAGTTATAACGATACCAATATTTTTTTAACTTACTTCAACAAGTAGAGAAAATAATTTGTATCTCCTTTTTTTTATAGGTAATTTCAATTGCCTAAATTTGATTAAATTTAAAATGCTTTTTTCCGATCACTAAAAAACCGTTCATGAAGATCTTAAGAAGCTATAATGAAATTTAATAATAAATTCACTTTAAAACTCACAAATATATCCACTGTATGTCGCAAACTCTGAAAGAAGAATAATACAGAAATCAAGTCACTTTCTGAAATTATTGGCGCAAAATATATGATGAATTTATTTATTGGATATGAAGATATGATGAAATCTTTTTTTTCACGGGTTATTTATAATAGAAACAAATTATGTATTCATTATTTCATAAAAATTATCAAATTTAATGGCGAGGTATCCATTTTATTAATAAAATTTTTAAGCACTTAAACGACGACGTGTCAGCCGGTCTTTCACTTCCAATTTTTCTCACTGCATTCTGTTCCTGCGGCTAATATATCTAATTTTTTTTTCGTTCATATAACCGTGCCCTATCAATCAATTCTCAATCGCCAATAATTATTATCAACATACTAACAAGAAATTATTATAACACTGATTAGCAATCCAGATTATAAAAACTATATTTTTTTATATGAAGAACAATAGGAAGCACTCGCATACATATGTACGTCACCGATTAATCAGCTTAGTCATTGAATTATGAAAACGCTTTCCGATTAATTAAGATAAAATTCAAAATAATTACTAAGCACTCTTGTGGGAACACAGACCTTAACCGATAAAACAGGAATAATAATTGGCTTGCTTGTTAGAGAACAACATGACAACATGTTGAATTTTCTAAAATTCATTTTATGTACATATATTTACTCCTTATTTTTATTGATAGAAAATATTATTATTTATTTAAATTCTAAAACGTAAGCTTTTATAATGTGGCTGTAAATTTTGTTAAGAGTGTCACGTATTTTTGTTTGAGGGAGTATCTATGAGAATGTCAAGAGGGAATAATAAGTCTGTTCGAATTGGGTGTTGTTCTTCTTTTTTTTTTAAGGTTTAATAATAATTAAATTAAGTATTAGTCATGCGAAGAAAAAGTAGGTAGGTAATATTATATGACATTGACAACAAAAAAAACATTGCAGACAGTGTCGAGAATATCTTTGAACATTCTTCGGCAGATTGCCGAGTTTACACGAACAATTTCTCGTTATTTTTCTTTTAAACATTTGTATAGTAATTTAAGTAAGAAAATTGAAAACAAAAATATGTAACACAACACAATAGCGGAAGTTTATTTACTTACTCTTTTTCTTTTCGGTGGAATGAGTAACCCTAATGTGCACTCTGCACTTTTTGAATTATTTTTTTTTTTTTTTGAAAATGTAGGACTGAGAATTTAGTGCAAAAATATTGTAAACAACAACATTAAAAAAAAAAATGCTGAACAGGGACGTACTTGCTCTTCTGTTAAAGGGGCTTTTATATAGTAAGTATTAAAATTGTATAAATAAAAACATTTTTTTATTTATTTATTATCAGCTACTGTTTCAAAGCATTAAATTAATTTATCACTTGCGGTATATTAGGAGAACCTGGGGTTCAAAGATACACCCTTTTTTGTTTTTTGACAAAAAAAACTTTATTATTGTACTCATGAAATTTTTTCCATCCACTTGCTCGTAAATTTACATGAAAGAATTTCGATTGCTTGGCTTTAAAGTTGATAAAAAAAAAAAAAAAAACAACAAAATACAAAACTTACCAAGTATCCATTTCTTAAATATACTTGTTCCCTAAAATTGGGGCACCTTAATCATGGGGGACCAAATATCACAGATAATAATTAATCGTAAAAAATCGTAATTAAAATAAGTTTACGTATTTTTACCAAAACTAGAAAATATTTCAATAACAATTTTTTTGATCTTGGAGTGGCTTGTTCCTGGGAACAAGTACCCCCTAATGGCGGAAATCAAAGCTCTACAACGTAGTACCATCGTAATGATAATAAAATTCTCTTTATGTTACTGTTGTTTTAAATGAAAATACCAATTAGGATACAAAAGAAAAAAATCAAAAACCAAGAAAAATTGATTTTAAAAATATGAATTTTTCAAAAATTCACCTAGCCAAGAAAAAAAGCTTAAATCAAAAATTTTGCAAACACGGATCTTTTCATTTTTTATGGGCTTCTCAGAAATATAAAATTTATTGCTAGAAAACATTTCCCTGATTTTATGATTTTTTTTTCTCTAACGTCAATTTTTCATTTTTTGACTTTAAAGTGTTTTCATCTCGAGTTTTGGATTTTCTAGAATTTTTTTTTTATGTTTTTTTTTTTTGTTATGTATTTATAAGATCTATCAATAAAAGAAACAAAAACTCTATCACTTTTCGTTTAGAAAATAGAATCTAGACCTTTCTCTTCTTTTGCCCTAATTTACCCTATTGAAATCCCGATGAAAAAAACCAGTATTTTAAAATTTTTAAATAAATTTTCCTTTCATATGATATTTTTTTTAGAACCTACCATATAGGCTGGGTCACATAATTGAAAAAACCCAAAAATCGACCTTTAAAGCGTGGCAACCCTATGCCTTGACATATTTCGCCAGGCAACCCTTGCGCAAAATGTAAGTTAAAACACACTCTAAAAAACTGCATACCACTTATCCGGTAACTCGATAAGGGTAGTTCTTCCTATGCCGGGATCTTTTACTATGAAGACTTAAAAGAACATCTTGATAGATTAAATAATGATGCTTCCAGCGGACCTGATGCAATCCCTGCTATAGTCTTAAAAAACTGTCGCAACACTCTATCAGGACCTTTAGCATTTTTATTCCAGGCTTCTTTACAGCAATTAAGTAGACTTTATTTATACAGACTTCAGTAAGGCCTTCGACAAGAGGTCTCATGATCTTATTTTATTCAAGCTTTCATCTCTTGGTTTCCCTGCATCTTTTGTTGAATGAATTAAATCATATTTAAATGGAAGGACTTATCAAATTCTTTTCTATCCCTCTGACTCAATAAACGCTGATTCTGACGTACCCCAAGGAAACCATCCTGGCCCATTACTTTTCACTAAAAAAAAAAAAAAAAACGTGATTTAGGGATACACTTTTCACAAAATCTTGACTTCACACTCCACATTAAGAAAGTTGTTAATAGGGCCAACTCAATGCTTGGTTTTGTAAAGCGTTGGAGTGGAGTTCAGAATTTTCTTGTAGCCTTGTCACATCCTGGTTATACAATAATTTTGTTCCACCTCACTTAGATTATTCGCGTACTGTATTTTCACCACATTACTCTGTGCAAATTGATCGCATCTAATCTGTTCACCGGAAATATGTGCGCTTTGCATTAAGTCTATTGAACTGTAATGACCCAAATCACCTACCTGCATATAACAATCGCCTTCTTCTTTTAAATATGACTTCTCTCGAGAAACGTCGAAACCTAGCCGATTTTATATTTCTACACCAGTTGGTGGATGGTTCTATTGAGTCACCGGTTCTTTTGGACCAAATTCGTTTTAAAGTCAGAAGTCACAGTTCTCGGAACTCTGATATTTTTCATCTAGACTTTAGTCGTTCGAATTATGGTTTAAATGAACCCTTAACTCGTATGAAACATAAAGCAAACCGTAACCATGATGATTTCGACATAAATTGCTCAAAACTTACATTTAGTTAGGCGCAAGTTATATGGGCGTTTTCAACATTAGTCACTCACTATTTTATTTTTTTAGTTTATTTTAGGTGTAGTTATGTAAAATTGGCTATCATTATAATTATTTATATTTATTTTTATTTATTTTTCTGTCTGGTTTGTTCAGCATTTTTGGTAGTGTGTTAGGCTTAATTTATATTTTTTTTTTTGCTAGCAACTAACACCACGCTAAATCGTGACTGTGACAAGTTGATATCTCCTAGTATCTGAAGGTGAATAAACCCGAAAAGGAAAAAGACAATGTTACAACTTACAAATGCTTGCATTAAGCAGTATCTACTGACAGCGTTAAAAAAAAAATATTTGTTTGTTTCGTTTTTTTCTCCACTGTTTCAATCGAAAAACACTTAATCTAAACTTTTGACTTTGTCTATGTCTATCGCGATTTTTTTCAAGCGAAAATTCTGAAACACCCTTTATAGCAATTTTTTTTTCTGAAACTCACCAGGTAGCCTTATGGATATTCCCTTTAAGATAAAACAAAATTGTTACGTTTTTAGCAAGCCAAAAATACGAAACGGGCCACTGTGCTACCCCAACGCATGACAACGTCATTTTTTTTTTTACTTTTTTATTTATGTTTTAACCTCTAAAAGTTAATCAAAGCAATAAACATAACATGGGGTTTCACAACCCCATCATACACCATCGCATCCAACCTCTGGAAATAAAATATTATAAATAAATATAAACACATACTAAAATATTTTAAGAGTGTTTTTTTATTGATTTTTGGTATGCAATGGCATTTTACTTGATTAGAAATTTGTTTTTTCTAAAATATGAAATTTTTGGTAAAATCGCCAATATTATATCGTCGGTCAGAAGAAAACTGTTAAAATCTCAGTAAATGCGTTTTTGAAGTTAGCAATGCATTAAACAAAAAAGAAACCATCTGCAAGAAAAAATAAAGGATTCTATAGTTCAATTTTTGAAACTAATCTGCACAAAATAAATTACAGTCAAAATACGGCATAAGATCTCAGTCAAAATAATGCTAGATATCAGGCTATTTAGGCGTTAGAGTGGCCAGAAAGTGCTTACGTAATGTTGCACGTAAACAATTTGGTGTCAAACGTTTAACATTCCAAAAGACTCAGCACCATCTATCATACAGTACAGTCTAACACAACAAATTACCAATATTTAAATGATCATGACAAGCTACGCAGTTCGTTCATTCGCAAAAGAGTTGGTCCTTTTTAAAGGCTATATAGAATCACATCCGTCCAGCCTGTAACACCTTCATCAAAAGAATAGAACAAACTGCAGTAATTTGAATTATTAGCACTTCATTTTACCAACCCATAAGATTTAAATATCTATAATCTTAAAATATATCTATGATGAATTATTTAATTGAAAATAATTTCTTTAATGGAAAAATGTGCCTCCTGTCCCAAAATTATAGACGAAATCATAGACTGGCAAATTATTTGTCCAAATATTAGAATTCCTTATTTTATTTCTCACCTATATAAGACACATACGTAAGTAAAAGGAAAATGCGCATCTGATAGCATTTTTATTTATTTTTATTTTTTTATTTATTTTTGTTTTATTTTACAACTGAAATTCAACAAAACAGTCTGTGCAGTTTATTTATAGTTCGATCGATGTTTTTCATTTTTTTTTTTCTTCTTCTTCTTTCCAATAAATCAGACACAGTCAATGGGGTCTATCCATCCGCCCAATCACAGTTCATTTGGTTTAATTAACTACCAATATAATGAATCATTTGAAATCAACAAGTAAAACGGATTTTTAATTGAAGACAGTGTGTGTCAGAGAGGCAGAGAGAGGCGCAAATTCACGGTCAATATTTATGTCGTTTTTATAGATTGTTTTTAGATAAATTTCCATTTAATGACGTATTTTTTTTTTTTTTTTTTTTTTTTTTTTTTTTTTTGAGGTGATCGACTATATGGAGGATGCAACAAGTGCAGTGATTATTGAGTCAAATTAATTTGCAGCAACAGTGGAAATGATTTTGATTGAATTGCTTTGGCACGGAATTCATGCATCACACTATAACCAACGCAATACATATTAGCGATGGCGGTGGCGGCGTGGCTTGATTTTGTTTCAAATGAAAATATAATGATTTGTTGCTAAGAGCTGGTTTTGATACAATTTGAAAATTTGAGGTAGGAAATATTGTGGATTGGATATTATATCCACACAAGCATGGAAGTTGGCCAAAAATAAAATGAACTATAAAATTGTTGCGTTTCTGTAAATTAAAAGAATCATCATCTTGTAAATTCAGTGTTTCATGTTTTTATGGCAATTTGGCATGCAATTTTCTAAATATTATTAATAATTAAAAAAAATATTGTTTTACAGCTTTTTTTTTTAATCTAGTCGTAAAATGAAGAAATAAACTTAAATGAAAAAAAATTAAAATCACTTTAATTCGAAATTTTTTGTAAGTTAGGTACAGAAATAATTTAATTTAAATTAACAAAAAGACTTCATTTTAAAAATAGAAAATTAAAACGTTAATGAAGAAATAAATTCATCTTTAAAAAGATATTTAAAACAAAATAATGGCCACTGTTTCCGTTCTGTTTTTGATGGAATTACCAAAGATATCGAATATTTCTTGTAGCGATAGAATTTCTACGCTCCGTAGATTTTTCACCTTAGCACGTGTTTCAAAGTTCCAGTTTTTGGGTGATCAGACGGCTGAATTTTTTCCCAGTTTGAAAGGCTTAAACTTAATTAATTGAGAATATTATTCAAATATGTAAATTTTTATCTTCGATTTTTTGCGTCAGTCTTACTTTTTTGATGATCTTTTCGTCCATTTGAAGAATATTTTTTTGACAATAGCTTAGGATAGACTTAAGTTTTTTGATGGGTAGGTACCTACTCCAAAACTTTAGATTGTTGGCGTAGGTATCTAAGTCCCAAGACCACTTATAAAATCCTAAGACAATTTAACGTTGTTCGAAGTTGATTCTGAACATCCAGGATTTTTGTGTTCTTATATCTTTAACTTAAAAAAATAAAGCATCTTATAGCATAATATTTTTTTAATACAAAAATGTGTACGTATTAAGTAAGACACTTATGGGACCCGGAAATAATTTTTCGAAATTGGCTCAAAATTTGTTTTGCTCTCTTCAAGATCATTTATTGGAAAGAGTTTTTCTTCGAAAAAAAAAAAAAACATTTAAACTTAACTTCCAAACCCACTCAAATCGAAAAAAATTGTAAATTTCAAAATTCTGAGTGTAAATTATAAAAGCAACAATCAATATATTAATAGCGGTATCCACTTCGATCAAACTGAGTTCAAATTCGTCTTCAATAAAAATATTGGAAAAATTCAAATCGTATTTCAAAAGTGCTGCTGCTTTACTTGCAGACCCCATGAAAAGTTTTGTAATTTAAAATTATTTCGTGATGCAACAACTATAATTAGGTCCGTCAAAAATTTCGATAAAAAATTGTTCAAGGGTCCATTGCTTTTCATGGTTCTCTTGGATTTTCAGAGACCGCAAAAACTGCCGCCTTATTCACCTCTCTCTAAAACTCCTTTTTTTAACATATAAAATTGTTGAGCTTTCTTAGACATTTTTATTTTTCTATGAAATGTGGATATTAAAAAAATTTATTAAAAACAACTAAGTATTTTATTTTTTCTGAAAGAAAAATGTCTATTAGTGGTATCTTCCATAGAGTAATTTTTGTCGAAAATGGTTCAATTGATTTAGTAAATTATTTATTCAAAATTTTGCCAAAATGTATGTTTTGGATTTAAAAAAAAAATTCAAATTTGTTTGCAAGTCAATATTTCGAAAAACTTGTCGCTATCTGCCCTAGCGAGGTATCCGTCGGAGCGGACATTTTTTTGCAACGCACACTCTGTCGGAGGTTCAAAATACATTCGAGGTATCCTTCATCGGAAAAGAATACTAAACAATGCGACGACGACGCTTCGGGTTTCTCTGTGTCTCTTGCATTAAATTAACCAGAAGCTTGATTTGTCTAGTTGTTGTTTTTCCGTTTGCTCCTCGGAGTCTAAAAAAAAAAACAAAAAAAATTCAAGCAATAGTTCCAAAATTACTTTATTGACATGTTTTTTTTTGTTTCTTACATTTTTTAACACTTTACACAAATCTTAAAAAAGTTCCGCAAACTATTTGTGGCGGAGGATATCGGAAAAATAAATGCATGAGCTGTCAAAATATTAATCACAAAAAGCAATTGATCGCACTGTAACGCATAACGCCGCGCCGGTGTGCGTTGCATAATGTCGGAAGAATGTTCCGAACAGCTGTCCGAAAGTATACCTCGAAGCAAATATCCTCCGATTCGTATAAAATCGGAGAATTTTCCGCTAGGACGGATACCTCGCTAGGGCTGCATATTGTAACATTATGATAGACATTTTAAACAAAAATATTTGTTTTATTCAAAACTAACGGTAAATTTTATACAACTGTTAAAAAAACAAAAACAAAAATTATTTTTCTCAAAAACGACTCCAAGAATTTTGATACAAAATCTGAGAGCTAATATTAATAATATTTTTTAAAAAAATAAGCCATTATTTCCAGTATAGAATCCTTTTTCTTATTTTCGACTATCTCTATTATCTATTTAACCGATTTAAATTAAATCTTATAAAATTTTATATGTATTTCAAAATTTTCCAAAAAAAACAATTATTTAAAAAAAAAAATTAAAATTATTTCTTGATTATCCGATATTTCAAAATTGGAAACATAGATGATTGTGTTTGAAATTAAAAACACATTTTCTAAAGTTGGACAATTGTCTAAAGTTAGACAACGTTTATAAAGACCTATAATTACGGTGACCATCCGTTCATTATAATGGGTGATTTTTTAAGAGGTTTAGAACTTTAAAAAAAAAAAAAACACAAAAAATTCGAAAAAATGAATGAAATATTTATTTGAATCGATAGTTTGAACCTTGCAATTTAATGTTTAAAGATAATTTCATGCAAATGTTGACCGCGGCTGCGTCTCAGGTAGCCCATCCGCTGAGTCCAATTTTGGCATACTCTTTCACACATATCGGCCGGTATCTCACGAATGAATGCATGGATGTTGGCTTCCAGTGCGTCAATCGAAGCGGGCTTGTCCCTATAGACATTAGCCTTGACATACCCCCACAAAAAATAATCTAATGGTGTCAAATCGCACGATCTAGGCGGCCAATTGACCGGCCCGAAACGTGAAATTAACTGTTCACCAAACTCGCCTCGCAATTGCGCCATTGTTTCGCGTGCTGTGTGGCATGTGGCACCGTCTTGTTGAAACCACATATCATGCAAGTCAAGAACTTCCATTTCGGGCAAAAAAAAGTTTGTTATCATCGCTCGGTAGCGTTCACCATTGACAGTAACGCTGCGATTCGCATCATCTTTGAAGAAATATGGCCCAATAATGCCGCCGGCCCATAAACCGCACCAAACAGTGGCTTTTTCGGGATGCATTGGTAGCTGTTGCAATGCTTCTGGCTGATCTTCACTCCAAATGCGGCAATTTTGCTTATTTACGTACCCATTCAACCAAAAATGGGCCTCATCGCTGAACACAATTTTTCGATAAAAAAGCGGATCCTCGGCCAGCTTTCCAAGAGCCCATTCACCAAAAATTCGGCGTTGTGGTAGGTCGGCTGGCTTTAGTTCTTGCACCAGCTGTATCTTAAAAGGCTTTACGCCCAAATCCTTCCGCAAAATTTTCCACGTAGTGCTGTAACAAAGGCCTAACTGCTGGGAACGGTGCCGAATCGACATTTCGCGGTCTTCTGTCACACTAGCTGATACGGCCGCAATATTTTCTTCACTACGCACAGTACGTAAACGTGTTGGTGGTTTAATGTCCAACAAAGTAAATTTGGTGCGAAATTTGGTCACAATCTTCCGAATAGACTGCTCAGAAGGTCGAGAATGCCGACCATAAAATGGAAGCAGCGCGCGATGAACATTTCGAACCGAGCACGAATTTTGATAGTAAAATTCAATAATTTGCAAGCGTTGTTCATTTGTAAGACGATCTATGGTTAAATTGCAAACCAAACTGAAGCTGTTTGACAGTGACACAAGGTACTAAACACACGTCAGCTGTCAAAACCAGTGTTGCCAAAACCAAAGCAGCTAAAAAATCACCCGTTAATAATGAACAGTTCTGTATTTGAAGATGATGTTCATTATGAATTATTTGTTACACAAAAACATATAAATGTTCTGTATTTCAGAAGTTGTTCATTATTTATTCTGTATTTCATACAAATTCTTAAAAACAATAACATTAATATTAGAGCAAAATTCATTGACAAGAAAAAAATAGTAATGCTTACGTGCCCTACCAATTGAACGAACGAACAAGACATTTATAATTTTTATTTTTGTCCTGAACGCATTCCATTGGTTTTGACATCATTTGCCATTTACACATCAGAAACTATTAAAACTTAAAAAAAACATATCGGTTGTCTCCTGCCTGCGTTGTTAAAGTTGGTAACTTTTACTTAAAATTTTTTACTAAAAGCAAACAAAAATAATGAAATTTATTTTAGTCAACCCTAATCCCTGATGCCAACGGGAATGTAAAATCTATTTTGATAACTAAATACAATAATAAACTCAGTTGTTTAGAGTTCAAAGAATATTAAAAAAACAGAGCTTAGTGAAGGAAATTCACTCTTCAGAAAAATATCAACATCCCTAAAAATGAACTGTGTTAATTTGAACTTTAACAGTTGTATTTATTAGATGTTTGTCTACTTAGACACTGTCTAACTATTTTCAAATGGGTTTTCCACCCAATGCTTTATTTAATAAAAATGAATATCACATTATTCACAATAAAAAAGGTTTTTGAACACATTTTATAAAGTTGGACAGTTGTCTAAAGTTAGATAACGTCTATAAATAAGACCATCAGTTTTTTTGTTTGTTTGTAAGACTTTTTTGTTTTAGAGTTATTTTGTTTTTAATTTTAAGTTTTATGCAAACAAGGACTGAATTTCTATACCTTCTCTTTTTAATTTTAGCCTTTTTTCCGTAAATGTTTTTAAATTAAATTTAAAATTTAATTGAATTTTTTTTTTTTTTATTTGTTCATTATTTGCAATTTGAAAATATGGTCACCGTACCTATAATGTGCAACAGGGTGCTAGATTGTTCATTTTAATTAATAATTTTTTGATCTTAATCTACACAGACGGTATTATTTTTATTTAAATACCAAAAATTATACTAACTTGATTTTTGTTTTTTTTTTTTTTTATATTTTTCAGCTGTAAGTTTTTTGTATCCGAAAATCAAATCAAAACAAAAACTCTGAACGATAGTTATAATTGTATACTTTTGTAGATAGGTACCCTATTGAATATTCAATAATAAGAAATTTAGCATATTTGCTAGATTTATTGAAAATTAATAAATAATTTAAACTTAGATACCTACTCATAAATTAATATTGTGGAAACAGTTTTAATTTAAAAACAAAACAAAAAAATACCTTTTCACAAATAATATCTATGTATAATAATTCATACCTACTCTCTATTAATATTCTGCGTGAATAAATTTTCTTAGAATCATTTTTGATATTATTATTTAATTTACCAATATCGCCAAAATTATAATTTATTGTTTATTTATGTTTTGTTCTTTTATTTATTTGGTATAGGTATAATCAAATTCTCTTCAAGTTTTTGTTAAATGAATATTCTATATTGAAACAACTTGCAGTTTTGTTTTTTTTTTTGGCAAAGCATTAAAATTGCAAATTTTATTCAGTATTTTGGAATATACCTAACTGATAATTTGATTATTCAAGTAAGAAAAATAAATAAAGAAATTTTTACAAGCAAAAATATACAAATTATTTATGATGTCTCCAAAGGCAAACTATATACATAATATTTTTTTTTCCATTTATGTAAGAATTTCGATAGTATGGTTTTTCATTTTTAAATGAAATTTGTTTAAAATTAATACTAATTGTTTTTCTAGTAAATATTTGTGTTCAAGTTTTAGATTTTAATTTAATTTTATTTTTAGTAACGAAATTAATTCATATCTAATACTTAAAAAAGCGCATTAAAATAAAACAGGTTTCTTGCTAACTTCTGTTGACCTTGCTTCGCCTCTTATATAAATGCTCTGAAAAAGGTTCTAATGACATTTTAGTCATATTTTTTTTTTTTTATTAAAACCGCTGTAAAATCCGAAGAACAAATTACAGATGTCATGCTCTATTTAAGATATAGCTAAGTTACTTAAAGATTGCTTCAACGACTTTCAATACTTACAAAATTCAAATTTTCAAAATGCAGTTGTTGGCAAACTACTTCACCAATTTTTACCAAACTTCATATGAACATTGAACAATCTCGGGACAGAACTAAAGATTACCTTTAAGTTAAAGAAGGATAAATTGGAAGATTTCGAAATTCATATAGCATACACATTAACAACAAACCAATATACGTCACAGATTTTTATCGAATCTCATGCGAATCACCCTGTAAATGTAACGCAGAAGCCTTATTATTTTATTCCCCACAAAAAATTACTGAATTCCAAAAATTTGAATTTGTCTGATAAATAGGACTTAAGTTTTCAAGACACTGAAATGGTTGAATTTTTGTTTTTGGACAATATCTCGAAAACTATCAGTTTTTTTTTTAAATGTTAAAATAATTGTACATTTTACAATTTTCAACGAAAACACGTAGGATCAATAGATTTCATGTAAAACTTCCGCAAACGATACAATATAATTTTTTTTAATGTACAATTTTTCCAGAACATCATCGTTGCGCTGGGGTGGAGTTGTTCACGTTTGCGCACGTTTTTTTATCTGAGTTTTGTTTCTTTCATTAACAAAATCAAAAAAAAAATAAACGAATGTTTATTTAAGGTACTTTTCAGAAAATGGCAAAAAGAATTCTACTTATTGGGATTGTTTTTTTTTTTTTAATGAAAGTCTAATTTAACTGGATTAAGTTTTTCGTTCATGCGAAAGATAATAGAATGCAATATAATTTTTTGTTTATTAAAATAAATAATTCACAAGCCTTAGAAATTTTTAAAATCATTTCTTATAATAGTTATTATAATGCTGGAGTCTATATTACTCAGGAAGACAATAAGCTAAAATTTCATCATTATTGCAAGGCTTCAAACAGCACTCATGATAGATTCCCTCTCGCCTTCTGCGAAGTTTAGCCAGGCTATTAGCTTCCATACTTGTCCAAAGTGGTATCCTATCAAAGCTGAAGGCAAAATTGTCTTCATCATTGTTCTCTTCAAAGCTTCCTTCGAGCACTGTTAAAATAATATGATAACATATCAAAATGTAGCGCCTGATCTTTTTGTTGAGTATGATAAGGTATAAAATATACTTACTTGAGTTGCGTTTTGTAAGAGGTTTAGTCCCGAATTTACACATCAAACGCAAAACATCATTAATTGCCGATCCGCATATTCTTTGTTCTGACAAAGTATCTTGCAATAGGGTGACACAAATTACTAACACCAAACTAACTTTAGCAACACCAGATATACTCCTTGCCATTTCGAAGTTGAAGTTTAAAAAAAAATTCGAACAAACTGCAACAAACACTGAGATGGTATATTTTTTTGTTTGGAGCGACGAATTGCTTCTAACTGAAGCAATTACTTTGGAGGTAATGATTAATCCTTTTCGCAATTCTGTCTATTTATACCCTGGAGCCCAAGTTATGGATCTATTTTAAGACACGCACATTATTCACGTGGGCTAACGAGAATCCAAGTGATATTTTAGATGACAAGTGGTTTACTTATTTGTCACATTAATTATACAAAATAACTTTGTCCTTGGTACTGGCTAATTTATGCCTAGATTTCTGGAACACGCAGAGATATATTCTCCAATTTTGATACATCTAAGAGCTAATATTAATAATAATAAAAAAAATAATTAATATTAAGCCACTATTTTCCAGCATAGAATCATTTTTTTTTTTTATTTTTGACTATCTCTTTTATCTATAAACCGATTTAAATTAAATATTAATTTGGTATGTAAAAGCTTATAATAAATCTTATAAAATTCTTTTTCAAAATTAAAAAACAAATAGATTTAAAAAAAAAATCAAAATTATTTTTTGATTATCCTGTATTTCAAAATGGGTAACTTTGGTAATTGTTTTTGAAATCACATATTTTCATATTTTACAAATTGTTTAGCTAATTTTTTTCTATAATTATTTTAATTTTTAACAATTTTTTAGTTTACAGTTCCAAGCATGCATATGTATACATATTTAGTCGTATTTATTAGATTTTTTTCTACTTAGACACTGTCTAACTATTTTCAAATTGGTAGAAATATGAAATATGAAAAATATATAGAATTATTTAAAAAAAAAAATAAATATCACATTATTAACGGTTAAGACAATCTACTCTTGTGTCTAAGTTAGGTAGCTATAAGACAAAAATAAATTAGGTTTTTGAACACATTTTCCAAAGTTTCCAAAGGACAGTTGTCTAAAGTTAGACAACGTTTATAAATAAGACCAATAATGTGCAACAGTGTGCTAGATTGCACATTTTATTTAATAACTTTTTGATCTTGATCTACACAGACAGTATTATTTTTATTTAAATACCTTATAGGTACTAACTTGATTTTTGTTTTTTTTTTATATTTTTCAGTTGCAAGTTTTTTCTGTCCGAAAATCAAAACAAAACAAAAACTCTGAACGATAATTATAAATGATAGCCAGTCTCCATCTACGTTTGTTGATACCCTATTAAATATTCAGTTATAAGATTAGCATATTTACTAGATTTATTGAAAATTCATAAATAATTTAAACCTATTCATAAATTAATATTGTGGAAACAATTTTAATTTAAAAACAAAAAAAAAATACCTTTTCACAAATAATATCTATGTATAATAATTCATACCCACTCTCTATTAATATTCTGCATGAATAAATTTTCTTAGAATCATTTTTGATATTATTATTTAATTTACCAATATCGCCAAAATTATAATTTATTGTTTATTTATGTTTTGTTCTTCTATTTATTTGGTATAGGTATAATAAAATTCTCTTGAAGTTTTTGTTAAATGAATATTCTATATTGAAACAACTTGCAGTTTTGTTTTTTTTTTTTTTTGGCAAAGCATTAAAATTGCAAATTTTATTCAGTTTTTTGGAATATACCTTACTGATATATTTGATTATTCAAGTAAGAAAAATAAATAAAGAAATTTTTACAAGCAAAAAAATACAAATTATTTATGATGCCTCCAAAGGCAAACTATATACATAATATTTTTTTTTTCCATTTATGTAAGAATTTCGATAGTATGGTTTTTCATTTGTAAATGAAATTTGTTTAAAATAATACTAATTGTTTTTCTAGTAAATTTTTGTGTTCAAATTTTAGATTTTAATTTTATTTTATTTTTAGTAACGAAATTAATTCATAATACTCAAAAAAGCACATTAAAATAAAAGAGGTTTTTTTTTTGCTAACTTCTGTTGACTTTGCTTCGCCTCTTATTTAATTGCTCTGAAAAAGGTTCTAATGAAATTTTAGTCATACTTTTTTTTTTTAATTAAAACCGCTTGAACAATTTTAATAAAATCATATTTTTTCAAGAATTCAGACAACGACGTTCTTCTTCTTTTTTTTAGATCCAAACTTTTTTTAGAAGTTACTTAACCAAAATAAATAACGAGCAACTTGAACCACAAAGCAAGTTGGTGCGATCGATTCGTGCATTATATTTTTTTTTTAATAAAATGTAACTGGAGCTTGTCAAAATTAGTAGATATACATGGAAATTATCCCCGTTTTAATAAAGCACTAGGACTAAAAGCACTCTTATTTCTTGATTGATTTATACAAAAAAATTAAATACATACGTTTTTTTTTCTAAGAATACATTTTAAATTTCCATTTTCAGCTACAACTTACTAACAACTATCGGGTTTTTCAATAAGAGCGCTACAAAAGTTTTTTTAAATAAAACAAAAACGGTTTTAGATATCAATAAAGTTCTTTATTCCTGTGAAAGTACGTTCGATGCCATTATGTATGGAACTCAATTTCTTTTGCATGGCCACCACGGGCACGCTTGCAGAAGTCCAGACGCTGAACCCAATTTTCGACGGTTTTCAAGCATAAATCGGCCGATACTGCTGCAATTTCACGTTCGATATTCGTACGAAGTTCATCAATCGTCGCTGGCTTGTTGGCATAGACCATAGACTTGACGTAGCCCCACAGGAAATAGTCTAACGGCGTCAAATCGCACGACCGAGGCGGCCAAGCGACTGGACCATTTCGTGAGATAACACGTTCTCCAAACTTGGTTTGCAATAAATTGATTGTGACATTCGCTGTGTGGCTAGTGGCGCCGTCCTGTTGGAACCACATGTCCTCCAAGTCCATATCATCGAATTGCGGCCAAAAATATTCAGTTATCATTGAACGGTAGCGATCCCCATTCACAGTAACGTGCCGGTCTTGATCATCACGGAAGAAGTACGGCCCAATGACGCCGCTGGCCCATAAACCACACCAAACCGTAATTTTTTCGGGATGCAATGATGACTCATGGAGTACGTGTTGATTGCTGCCTGACCAATACCGCATATTTTGTTTATTGACGAAGCCATTCAGCCAGAAATGAGCCTCATCGCTGAAGATGATTTTTCGATGAAAATCCGCTCTTAACGTTGAGGCCATTGACTCCGAATTTCGGTAGTAAATTTTAATAATTTCGACTCGTTGTATTTTTCCATCATGAAATGGCAAACCTTACTGAAGAGAAATATTAAAAGAGCGGCAAGAAATATTGCGTCGTTTGCTGTCCCTGTTGCTCTACTTTTGTAGCGTCCCTTTTGAAAAACCCTTTACAAATGCCAAACATACCTATGTTTAAATAAAATAACAGTAAAGGGACTCTTACAAAAAATAACGAATGTAAAGCTTAGTTATTTAAAAATTTCAACTTTTTAGAGACTTAAAAAAAGAAAAAAAAAATCAGATATAAGAAAAGTAGGCGGGGTACCTAGTAGTCAGATTTATAGAAATATTCGACATGTCAATATTCTATGTTCAAGAGAGCTAAATAACAAACATTTAACTTTAACAATGACTTTAAATAGGTACATACATTTAAAATGTGGGCGTGGCCGTGGGTGTAAAATCCGAAGAACAAATTACAGATGTCATGCTCTAGTCTAGATATAGCTAAATTACTTAAAGATTGCTTCAACGACTTTCAATACTTACAAAATTCAAATTTTCAGAATGCAGTTGTTGGCAAACTACTTCCCCAATTTTTACCAAACTTCATATGAAATTGAACTATCTCGGGACAGAACTAAAGATTACCTATAAGTTAAAGAATCATAAATTGGAAGATTTCGAAATTCATATAGCATACACATTAACAACAAACCAATATACGTCACAGATTTTTATCGAATCTCATGCGAATCACCCTGTAAATGTAACGCAGAAGCCTTATTATTTTATTCCCCACACAAAATTACTGAATTTCAAAAATTTGAATTTGTCTGATAAATAGGACTAAAGTTTTCAAGACACTGAAATGGGTGAATTTTTGTTTTTGGACAATATCTCGAAAACTAGCAGTTTTTTTTTTTAAATGTTAAAATAATTGTACATTATACAATTTTCAACGAAAACACGTAGGATCAATAGATTTCATGTAAAACTTCCGCAAACGATACAATATAATTTTTTTTAATGTACAATTTTTCCAGAACATCATCGTTGCGCTGGGTTGGAGTTGTTCACGTTTGCGCACGTTTTTTTATCTGAGTTTTGTTTCTTTCATTAACAAAATCAAAAAAAAAAAATAAACGAATGTTTATTTAAGGTACTTTTCAGAAAATGGCAAAAAGAATTCTACTTATTCGGATTGTTTTTTAACATTAGAAATGTTTAAACGGAGGCATACAATGTAAAAAAATCAACAGAATTTCAAAAATAAGAAACGCCTAGTAGACAAAGGGGGTGAAACGTGAGGGGAATAAACAAATAATAAAATAAACATAATAAACAAAATTATATCGTTCATGCTTTGTTCTTACTAGTCTGAGGAAACAAAATACGAAGAAGATGATAAAACGGACAGAAAAAAAGGAGAAATGTTCGTAGAAAAAAAATGGGTATGTTTTTGATGATGATTTTTGCGAAATCTGAAAAATACCCGATTTGCGTTTACTTAAATGCTTATATCTTTCGATCCAATTATCCAATTTTCAATATTAAGGTATATAATTAAAGGGAAAATGACTGGCGTGTTAGTGCAAAATCATTCAAAATTTTATACTAAAACATGAAAATAAATATCGGACAAATAATTTAATTCAATGAGGAAGGTGATAAAAACAAAAAAAGCATTAAAATACTTTCAACCACCAATTGGCGAAAGGGAGATAGTATTCTTAAACCGACGGCGGCGGCGGATTTGCCACAATCGTGGCAAATTTGCTTCGCGTCGGAAAAAAAAATGCTAAATGTTCATTGTACCTACATTTGTAGTCGGTATAATAATTGTAAAGATACATTGTGTTTGGTTTGGCTTGCTTATAACTTCGGTTCTAATAATCCGTTCATTAAGGTCTTAAAATTTAGCTAGAATATCGGACTACATTTTTTGTATTATATCATTACACAGTCACATAAAACTATATATGAAAAACCTTATTAAATTGCGTATTTAATAGAAACAAAAATTTAATACAAAACAATAATTTTTTAAACCACATGTATTTGACCCTTTTTAGGAAAGTTATGATGTTGGTACCTATGTTCAGAAAAGTTGCTCAACGTTTAAATTTGGCATTCAATGTACATACATAAATATGTACATAAATGCTTTTTTCATTTCTAATGTTCCTCAACTATGCTGGAATGGCAAATCGGGTTAATTTTTTTTTAATGAAAGTCTAATTTAACTGGATTAAGTTTTTCGTTCATGCGAAAGATAATAGAATGCAATATAATTTTTTGTTTATTAAAATAAATAATTCACAAGCCTTAGAAATTTTTAAAATCATTTCTTATAATAGTTATTATAATGCTGGAGTCTATATTACTCAGGAAGACAATAAGCTAAAATTTCATCATTACTGCAAGGCTTCAAACAGCACTCATGATAGATTCCCTCTCGCCTTCTGCGAAGTTTAGCCAGGCTATTAGCTTCCATACTTGTCCAAAGTGGTATCCTATCAAAGCTGAAGGCAAAATTGTCTTCATCATTGTTCTCTTCAAAGCTTCCTTCGAGCACTGTTAAAATAATATGATAACATATCAAAATGTAGCGCCTAATCTTTTTGTTGAGTATGATAAGGTATAAAATATACTTACTTGAGTTACGTTTTACTGCAAGAGGTTTAGTCCCAAATTTACACATTAAACGTAAAACTTCATTAATTGCCGATCCGCATATTCTTTGTTCTGACAAAGTATCTTGCAATAGGGTGACACAAATTACTAACACCAAACTAACTTTAGCAACACCAGATATACTCCTTGCCATTTCGAAGTTGAAGTTTAAAAAAAAATTCGAACAAACTGCAACAAACACTGAGATGGTATATTTTTTTTTTTGAGCGACGAATTGCTTCTAACTGAAGCAATTACTTTGGAGGTAATGATTAATCCTTTTCGCAATTCTGTCTATTTATACCCTGGAGCCCAAGTTATGGATCTATTTTAAGACACGCACATTATTCACGTGGGCTAACGAGAATCCAAGTGATATTTTAGATGACAAGTGGTTTACTTATTTGTCACATTAATTATACAAAATAACTTTGTCCTTGGTACTGGCTAATTTATGCCTAGATTTCTGGAACACGCAGAGATATATTCTCCTTGTGTTTCTTTAGTGTTTTCGTGAGGAGGCTTAGGTGTACGGTTGCAATGTGTACCTGAAGATGGGCCTCATTTAAAGTGGATGTAATTTCCATCATGTACGTAGTATAAACACTTCTTTTTTGTATATATGTACCTAGCACATAAAATTTAAACACGTTTGCATTCCTCTATTGGCAAATTTATATTAGATACTTTACTAGAAATTCTATTTTTAAGTTTTAATCCACATAGCCAGGGAAGTGTGATGTTGTTGAAGAATATTTGTTTTTTTTTTTGGTTAAATGTTGTTCAGGCTCAAGGATTTAATCTTGTACATTAATTAACTCTCCATATGATGTCTGTTTTTTTTTTATTTTGGAAAAGTGTTGGACGAGTTTCCAGCTGCTTTTAGATTTGTCGTATAAGTAAATTGTAAGGATATAACAACAAAACTAAAATCTCAACTTAACGTTAACATGCTATCGAAATCTATTTGCTTGACTGGTTACACTCATAAATATGTATCAGAAAACTGGTCTTAGGCGCCATGGCGCCAGTTATGGCTATCATTGGAAAGCAGTATTGTTAATTGTTAATCTGATTTCTTTAATAAATCATTAATTATGAGAAATAAATTTTAAAAGTGGTTTTGAAAAAAAAAAAAAAAAATTGTAACTTTAAATTCCGTTTAAAATTTTTAATATAAAATTTTGTTAGTTTACAACGTTTTTAAGTTTTGAATTAATGCAGATTCAGTAAAACTTTAATTCCGAAAAAAAGTAAGACCTATTTATTTTAATTTTGTTTTTTGATTCTAAAACATAAAATTAAAATAGTTTAACGTTTTGTTACTTTTGATCCTGAAAAAACGTTTCAGGGAAACGTCAGAAAAAAAGGAAGGCAGGCACCGACCCAAAAATCATCTATCCATTTTCGAAATATCGAATTTTCATATTATGTACCTAATATTATTAAAATTTATTAGAAACTCTTTAAAAAATTTGATTAAAATCGGTTCAAAAGATAATGAGATAATCGAAAACCAAAAAAAAAAAATGGTTCTATGAGAGATACCATTTTTAATCGATAGATAATTTTTTTTTCCGACAATATAGTAGATCGTACTAATATAAGTTTACATAAAAATTGTAATCAAAATCGTAGCAGCCGTTTGAGATTTTCCTTGCTAGTTTTTTAAACACTTGTATGGGAGGTACCGATATTTTTGATTAAATTCAGATAGATAAAGTTCTAAAATTGCTATATGCCAAGTTTTATAAATATCGACCAAATCGTTTTCGAAATATCAAAACAAAATTTTGAAACTTTTTTTTATACAATCCAAAAAAATAAAAAAAAAAATAATTTTTGGTATATCTACAATGCTCTTAATTTTTTTTAAAGATTTTCTGTAAAAAATTGGTCAAAATCAGTTAAGCCGTTTTTGAGAAAACCGAAGAACAATAAAATGGTTTTGTAGAAGGTACTATTTATAACAATTTTTCCGATTTTTTTTTTTATACAAAATTGTGTAAATAAAATTATTGAATTTTTTTTAAAGTTGTGGGGAACGTTTTTAAGAAAAATAAGATTTTCATAATTTGGTAAAATAATTTTTACGGCAGGTACTGTTTTTTTTTTTGGTCTTAAACAAAAAAAATGAAAAAAAAAAACGTGTGAGTGGAATGCTCAAAAACCGCTAGGTACTAAGTTTAAAGAAAATCGACCTACCCGCTTAGGCTGCAGCTAGTACAAACAGACAGACGGACAGAATTGTGAGACCCACTTTTTTCGACTTCGCTATCATTGTTATGTCAAGTTTGATCAAAATCTCGATTTTTTTTACGAATCCATAACTTTCCATATAATATGTAGTAGGTACATACCTACCTACATAATGGATGTACCTATGTAGGTATATATCGCAAGTAAAAAATGAGCTAATGATGAAAATAAAATTTTTCTAGAACCGTCACATCGATGTTCCTTCGATATAATATTTAAGTTTTTATACTTGTGTGGTTTTCATGCCTACAAATAATTTCGTTGGTAGAGTAGGCGGACATTTGGAGAA
Source organism: Epistrophe eligans (assembly GCA_951394125.1). Taxonomy (NCBI): domain Eukaryota; kingdom Metazoa; phylum Arthropoda; class Insecta; order Diptera; family Syrphidae; genus Epistrophe; species Epistrophe eligans. The sequence goes on along the minus strand of OX596029.1, from coordinate 33,407,431 downwards.
AAATTAAATCAAATGGTTTGTGTCTGAACTAAAATCTTGGAAATTTTTTCAGGTAGAGGTTTTAAAAATTTAAAAAAATACCTTGTTAATGACTCATTTTTTTTAATTGACTTTGAAATATTTGTCAGCAAGTATCAACATAGGAAAAATTCTTTCAACACATACGAGTACCTATAAGGAAAACTTAGTTCAATATTTTTTCAAAAACTTACTGAATTGCGATTATTTTCTGCCCGTAAATTGAAGATATTCTTAATTCCTTAACAAATATTATACAAATTTATCTAAAAAGTTACAAACGGATAAGAATTTTTAGAAAAAAATCTAAAAATTGACGGTAATTTTTTTTAAATACCTATCTTCTGCTGTGAGCCAGCTATCCAAAAAAAAAGAACCAAGAATCTAAAGGCAATAAATAGTCATTTAATAAATTTTTTTAAATAATTTTCATACGCATACAAATGGTTTCTTACTCAATTGTGAAGCGAGCAAAAATTTGTTCGTGTTTTCTTCAAATATAGGGAAAAGCCTCTTAAAAGGTACATATGTAGGTAAAACCTTGTTGATTTGTATGTCTTATTTCTGATTCAATAATGATCCTGAAAATCTCAGTAAACTCGCATATATCGTCCCTCACCTCACAAACTGACGTAACTGCATTTTTAATATCTTGGGAAAATGCATATTTTAGCTACCAGGTCTTCCTTAAACCATTGAATCGATTTATTGAATTTTAAAAAAAAAATCCTGTAGTTTACAAAACAATAGGAAAAAAATAGGTTTAACAACGGCCAACTCTTTTAAAAAGCGTTTTTGTAAAATGTGAAATTTTTTTTTTTTTTAAATTGCAATGTGTAAATAATATTTTAATAGAATTTTATCAATATACATATTGTATTATCTCCCTGTGTACTATCTATAAGAATTTGTTCTCACTGTACAGGTATTTTTATAATAAGTAAATACTAAAAAAAAAAAAAAAAAAACAAGACTTTTGTACAAACATATTAAACAACTTCATTATAAGTACCTCTGTAAGTCTTGTTCTCTGATAACTTTATACTGAAGTAGGTAATTTAATTGTTTAAATGTTTAAATGTTTACATATTGACAGACAAATTGAACTCAAGTTGATCCACCCTATGTAAGTGATAACAATTTAAATTTAGTATTTTGAATGAAAATGAAGACCTTGTCATCGAAAGTGAATTGACAATTTGATTTCATTTAATCGATGTTGGCTCATCTTCGATACCTATTCCAAGTTTGTTATTCTAAAAATCCTAAAAAATATCCCAAGTATGTTCCATAAATTCTACTATTACAGAACATACTTGGGACATTTTTTTTTGTATTTCTGCCTCGCTCAAAAAAAAAAATAAATAATAGCTATATCTCTGAGCTAAGCTCTATATTAAAAATCCTCCAAATCAAAACATTAAATTAAATTAAATTCTGGCTTTCCTTTTTAAATGTTTTTTTTTGTAATTTTTGACATAATTTATTAAAGGAATTTAGTAACCAACAATTTGTCAAAATATAATGGCTAAAAATTTTAAACGATTTAGTACGATCATTCTAAAAATGCTTTAACATCGTACTAAATCATTTAAAATTCTGCGCTAATGTTTTTATTTTGTATACCGATTTAATAACTAAATTAATTAAAATTTAAAAAAATATATTACAGCAGGTGTAGATAGTTGTCCAATTGAGTGAGCGTACTAAAATAAGCCTCATAGAGTTTTTTTTAATTTACACCAAGTTACGAAATAATTCTTTTATTAAATGAATCATCTATAGATTAATATTCTTTAAAAATCAAGTTATGTAAGAAGATCTCATATATATTGAGTCTATAATTTATTAATCCAAATTCTACCTTAAAAAGTTCTACAACATAATAGTAGTGCTATCTTTTTTTTATGGTATTATGACTTTTTAAATTGTTTAAATGAATAATTTTACATATTAAATTATTTTATAATCAAGTTTTTTTTTTTTAAGATTTTTTTACCTACATACTTTTATAGATATAATAGGTAGATTTTTGGATTTAACACAAAATTAAATTTTATTATTTGATATTATGATTAGATACATATAAACATATGTATTTAAAATAAATAGAGATCATTAAATACTGGTTTGGATATGAAAGTGGTATTGCAAATTTTAACACTTGGTGTTTATTATATTCTAAAATGTTGTTCACAAATGTAGATATCTTAAGAATTAAAGTTGGCAAAAATAACGTTACTTGGCATACAATAATTATGAAAGAGTTTATTTATCTCGAAAATGGCTTTAATGATTTTCAAACAAATTTATCTGTGCACTTAGGTACTATTGTCAAAAAAAAAAAAAAAAAAAAAAAAACTTTTATTAATGGCACCTACTTGCCATGGAACCATTCATTTATTTTTATTTTTTAAGTTTCTCGTTAACCGATATAAAAACTCTCAAGTTAAAACTTTATTGGAAATACAAATTTACAAAATAAATGTATTTTTTGATTTAAAAAAATGGGTATCTACAATTTGCATATCTGTCTGCTGCCTTTCAGTTAAACTGCAGCCTAAACGGGTGGGCTGATTTTCTTCATAATTTGCTCATAATTTTTTGACATTCCCCCGATCCGTTTTTTTTTCATTTTTTTTAAAGATATTTTCGTTGAATAAAGCGTTACAATTGACATTATTTTGTGAATATGAAGATCTAATTTTTCTCAAAACATAGCCACAATTTTTGTAAAAAAATGTAGTACTAATTCTTTTTACATTTTTGTAAAAAAAAATCCAAAAAATGATGCATTTTTTTCGTTTTTGACTATCTTTTTATCTGTTCAACCGATTTTAATGAATTTTTTATGCACAAGATCTTCTTAATATTGCATATCAAAATTTTCCCAAAAAAAAATTGGATTTTTTGATAAAATGTTCTAATTTTTTTTTTAAGTTTTTCGATATTTTTTTTCAAAAATGGTTTTTTCAAAATTTCATTTTATTACCTTTGTATTTATATAAAGATAAAAGAAGAGTATATACATTTTTTTCTAAAAATGTTTTCAAATTTCTTAAATAAAAAAAAAATATTTTATTTTTTCCAAACCGCTCTAACGATTTTTTAAATTTTCTAATAATAAAGATTTATTTTAGCAATTAGATGGTGTGGATCGCGTTGGTGTCAAAACAATTTTAAAAGATTTGCAATCAATTTATTTATAATGTTTTTTTTTTTACAATTTTTCATTTTTGACTGTAAGCTGTAAGTGTGATATATTGTTTATTTCTGTGTACTCACATTACACTACCATTAATTAAACTATTTTTTTTTTTTTTGACGGGTGGATTAAAATATATGCTCTTATAAAAATTTTATTTCTTTATCAGATGAAAAGTTTTTGAAAATATTCATATTTAAAAACAATAATTTTGTTGTGCATGAGAGTAAGTTCGTTTGACCCAGTCCTGCATTTTATCTGAAGGTAACATTTAAGAACTACCTATCTAAAATTCAATATTTTCCAATTTGTGTTAAAAATTGTATTTTACTCCCACTTTATGCCGATCACAAAAACAAGTATTTTCCGAGCATCTATAAAATGGTAGGTACCTTACCTACCTACTTACTCAATTCAATGCACAGTACGAGTATAATAGTTAGGGGTAATAACCGCGTACCAATTCGAATGTAATTATCAGAGATTATCAGATGTCAGTAAAGAGAATTTTAAAAATACTTAAGTCCAACGAGTGGATTTTTCCCCTTTTGCATTACCAATGTCATACAATATAGGGATATGAACATTATTAGGATAAAGGTGTTCCTGCTTTATGGTTGAGCAAATTTCATAAAGTGATGAATGAAATGAAACAAGTAAATCGAGGAAGTATTTATAACCCTTAAATTTTACCCTTGAATGTTGTGTTGACCTTTCTCAATATAGTGTACATATAGAAACCTACCCTATATTCTTTTGAAAGGCTATAGGTACATTTTATTGATAAGAAAGAATTGTAAAGATAAACAAAAATTTGTATTTCGCAATTAAATGGGACTAATCAATTTATATGATGATGGCAATACACAGCAACAACAACTAATCCTATATGTATTCCCGATAAGAACGGTGCAACCAGAGTCGAAAAATCATAATTTATTGTCTTCAATTTAAAATTATACATAGAAACGTCAAATTACCAAATTACAACTTTGTGTTATTGTAGTTAATCAAACTTTTACTATGGAGAATTATTAATTTCGTTTGAAATAAAATGCACGACTAGGTCAGGTCGCACGATCGTGCGATCACACTGTGAATTTAAAGTCTGAATAGTTTAGATGTATTCATCTGATTTTAAAATAAATAAATTATTTATGGGAGCCTATTTTATACCACTGCCACCTGCCAAAAACGTAGTTTAGTTCAAGATAGGTAACTACATAAATACGTACAATATAGCATCGTGTAGCATTACGGAACTTACACTTTAAAGACTGAAAAATTCTTAAAAACTCAATATAATTGGAAATAAATTGATAACTTCTGAAATTGTTTTGATACCAACGCAATGAGAACAAAAATTTTAAAATCGTTGAATCGTTTTTTTTTTATAATTTTTTATGTATTTTTAGAAATTATTAAGAAAAAAAAATTGTACGCCATTTTTCAGTATTTATTAATACGGAGTTTAACTAATAATTAATAAAAAAAAAACCACCCATTTTCGAAATATGGAATGTTCAAAAAATAATTTTGGTTTTTTTTTTTTTTTGGAAATTTTAATTTTTTTTTTTTTTTTTTTAAACTTTTTGAAAGCTCTTGTGTAAAAATTTTATCAAAATCGGTTCAACAGATAATGAGATCGTCGAAAACCAAAAAAATAGTTTTATGAGAGATACCATTTTTAATCGATAGATATTTTTTTCCAATAATATAATAGATCGTGCAAATATTAGTCACATAAAAATTTTAATCAAAATCGTAGGAGCCGTTTTTGTGAAAAATGAGATTTTCCTTACCGGTTTTAAACACTTGTATTACCGTTATTTTGGGTCATGAGAATAATTTTTATTTAAACTCTTCTTCTTCTTATAAAAATAAAAAAACTGCCTGGTGCAAAGTTTAATCAAAATCGACTAAGTCATTTTAGAATTATGTAGATACATATACATATGTATGTACATATTAAGTTCTGAAACAAAAATTTTGAAACTTTTTTTAAAAACCCAAAAAACAATTTTGGTATAAGTATGTACACCTACCTACAAAACTTTTAAAACCTCTTGAATGATTTTCTGTGAAAATAGAAAATCAAAAAATGGTTCTATGGGAAGTACCACTTACAACCATTTTTCCGATTTTTTTATGAAATGGTACCCTTTTTGTTGATGGCACGTTTTTTAAAAAAAAAGGTTTTCATAATTTGGTAAAAAAATGTGTACCTATCGTTATTTTTGGTCTTAAAAAAATGTATGAAAAATGTGTCGGGAGAATGCCCAAAAATCGATAGGTACCAAGTTTCAAGTTTAAAGAAAATCGATCCACCCGTTTAGGCTGCAGTCGAAATATAGCTAACAGATCGTAATTTCAAGTTTGGTCAAAATCTGAAGTTCGATTTTTTTTACGAATTCTTAACTCGCCATATATGTATGTATCCTATACCTATATACACATAGCAAGTACAAAATGCATGACATGATAAGATGTTAGTATTTTTTTGATTTAAAAAAAAAATTAAATAAATTAGAATAAGAAAAAATAACATTTAAAAAAAAAAAAAAACATTTTTAGTACAGCACGTGTTCAAAACGTAAAGGAGTGTAAGGAGTACAGACTGCAAATACCTATCTGTTCGGTGTATATTGTAATAAGCTATAGAGATTTATAAAATTTGAAGTCTCTAGCTCATACAGTTAAGTTTTAAATCAATTATATATATAATTTATGACTAAATAAAGACAAGGAAAAATTGCTTTTTAAAATAAGTACATATAAGATTAAGTCATTTTATTATTTTGCGAAGTGATGCCTTATATACACAGCTCAGCTACAGCGCCGACTTTTAATTCTGCGAAATTGTTTTTTTTTTTTTTTTTTGTATCACGATATTGATAAGAATAAATTCCTCCATGTGATAAAATGGGTTTTTAAAAATTTAAATATTATTATTATAAATATTATCGTTGTAAATATATTTTCTGACATTTTTTTTTTATTTCGTTTGTTTTAAATTATTATTGTCTACTCATATCTTATTTTCAACTTTTTAACAACAAAACAAAAATTTAGTAATGTTGTCATTTTTTGCTGTTACGTTCAGTCATATTAAAACCGGAAAGTAGATAAAAACAGTGAAATATTCCATTACGAATACCTCCCAAAAACATAGGTTGACCGATCCCTTAGGTAGTTCGAAAATTTTTTCTAATCAAGCTTCTATATGTTTGAAATATGAATATACAATTTACATTTCTTTGCCCGAATATGCAGAACTATTATTTTGTTAGAAATTATTTCATTTAATATCCTAAAAGGACGGACAAAAATAATTTCCGTTACGGTTATTTATATTTTGGACTTAAAAAAATTTAAATAAATTTAAATAATTATTTACCTGACTCTTGATTAAAATTGATGATCAAGAATAAGTGAACTTAATAATATTGAAAATATATTTTTAAATAATTGAATCAAAAATATGGTACCCTTAATTGATCTAAATAAAATGCTTAATTCAATGTGTCGCACGAACTTGCTCTTATGTACGATAACAATTTGGTTTTTATATAGGTAGGTATTTAATTTTTGTAAATATTTTAGAGAACAAAAATTGATACGCCATTTTTTAATATTTAAAAAAATTGAAAAAAATCATCTAACCATTTTTCAAATATAGATTTTTTTTAATAGTATTCAAAAATGTTATTGTTAATTCCAACAAACAAAAATTAAAAAAAAAAGTATTGGGACTCGGGAGAATGTCCAAATAACGCCTTTTTTAATGAAAATCGACCAGCTCATTTTGGCTGTAGTCCAACCAGCGTTGCCACAATGTTACAAGTGTAACAAAAGTGTTACACTTTTCTTAATTTGTTTGTATTTGTTACTATGTTACTTTTTTTTTCTTTTTGTTACACTTTTTTCTACAAATTTTTTTTTTCTTTAAAATTTTACTTTATCAATTTTTTAATCAGTATAAAGTGCGCTTGAACAACACTTCCACCTATTTGTACACCTACATCCTAAATTGAGTTGAAATCACCTTCATTCGACTCGATGATCGAACTCGTTCAGTTACAGTTTAGTCGAAATCTTGCTATCTTTCACTTCAAATTCAAACTCGATCTCTCGATCCAGAATATAAACATGGTTAGATATCCATTCCTTAAAGTATTCCAGTTTCCACATTCCAAAAAAATAATTTATTAACTTATTATTTAATGTATAGTTTTGTACTGAAAAACTGTGATGAAGAAAACTTATTTTCCTATTAAAAATATAAAATTGAGTTCAAGAGCATTCTTTGCATTTAAATCATTTTTTCAATTTGTTACATTTTTTTCGCTTTTGTTACGTTTTTTAAAAAAAATGTGTTACACTTTCGTGAAGCCCAGCGGCAACGCTGAGTCCAACTGACATACAGATCGCCCCATTATCGAAATATCATTTTTAATCAAAATCTTGAATTCGATTTTTTTTTTTACAAATGCAAAACTTGTACTTGTACTTGAAGCTGTCATACAATGATTTTGATTTTTTTTTTTTCGAATTTTCTCGGAAACAGCTTTAACGATTCTTATTAAACTTTTTAACAGCGTATAATATTCAATGTGATTGTTATAAATCTGCATTTCAGGTTTTTGTATTTTTTTAAAGATTTTTTTTGGTTATTATTGGTGTAATAATTATAATAATTTGCTTAAGTACTTTTTCGCCCATTTCCGTTTGCAAATGCATAATTGTGGTTATCATAATCCTATATATGTATGGTACTTAATTTATAGTCTTTAGAGCATTTATTCATGCCCCTTAAAATATTCACTTCCAATATTTGATATTTTCATGATAAAATAAAACATTGTTGCCGAATAAGTTAATTTTAAATTTATTTGCAATTTTAAATATTTCTCAACGATATGATATTATATTTGGTATTCCTGAAATGCTCAACTGCTTAGATTAGGTAGTATACCCAAATAAAAGATAAATAATTTGCTTAAATCACTTTGTACTTTAACTCAGGTACCTAGCACGAATCAGCTTGAGCAATAATTTGCTAAAATCAGAGTCATCTCTCGGAAATTTCAGCGTAACAATGTTGTTCTGGTTATTTTACAGACAAAAAAAAAATTCAAAACTTCGTATTATAAATCAAATACAAAATTTGTCAATGTTTTTTTTTTTTTCGTTTTCTGAAAAAGGGCAATAACGACTCAAGAGAGTCTGCACTTTAACCGTCGAAATAACTTTTTTTTTAGTTTTTAATATTATAGAAGTTAGGTATACTTATTTATACATATCGTTGGACAATACAAGATGTTCCTACCTGATGTACAATATTGTACCGACGATTTCTTGAAATATGTTTTGAATACAAATATGCATATAAATATTATGTATTAACATTCTTTTTAATTAAAAAATATGCTTATTTACGTTCTTATTCAGAAAAACTTTGATCAAAAATTAATTCACGAAATAAATCATCTAATATTAAAAAACAATTAATTGTTTCTTCAAAAAATTCTATTGACAGCATTTTCTTAAAACCAACAAAAAATCAAAACTTTACTAAAAATTATTAAAAATTATTTCTCGGCTCAAATATCTCAAGACTTAACACTGATTTTGACTCTGAGTTAATTCTACACACAATTAAGTTAACATAACTAATAAGGTTTGTAAAAATATTTCATTGACAGCTTTTTTTTAAAGCAAAATAAACTGCTAGAAATTGTTGAAAATTTGTTTCGTCTCAAATATAGCCTTAACCTGATATAGTCTTCGCAGATTTTGAGTTGGAAATAATCTAATAAATAAAATACCATTGGTTTCCAGAAGGGATCCAGTTTTCATGCTCTCCTTTTTTTTCTAGTCGTTGGCAAAATTATCTAAGGTAATTTTAACTTAATTACTTATTAATTTACTTAAATGAATTAGCTAATTAACTTGAATTAACTTAATTTTTTTCTTGTTAATAAGATTTCAAACTCAACTAACTGATAAAAGATAATTCATATTCCGTTTCTGGGGTTTAACTCTTTATCTTTCTTCGTTAAGAAAATATATTTAAAACAGTTTGAATACATTATCTCTTATATACCCTATTCTAAATAAATTTTGAAACGTATAGATACGTAGTTTTGTTTCAGAAGGAGTTTTATTATAACTCAAAAAGCGTAATTTTAAACAATAACAGGTAAAAATTGAAATAAAATGAAATTTTGTATCTTTATTCCTTAAATCTGCTAAAATATAAAAAAGAACTTTTTAAAAATTTTAAAAATTGAGACTTGTTCTTCTAAAGGGTAAAATTTTATTTCGTGCAAACTTACGTTATAAATACAAAATTTTTATTATTGTTAACTGACAGATTTTTTGATGTCGCGATTTATGGCGACAAAATTTTGTTTGAAACAAATTATTCAAGGACGCCGAGCGACAATTGTTTAAACAAATTCCACATCAGAAAGTCTCTCAGATAAAAAAAATACAGCAAATCAAAATGGTGGTAATACTGGAATTATTAAAAAAAATTAAATTTTGGGGTATTTTTTCATAATTAGGTGATTTTTTTGACAAAAGAGGGCACGACAAATTATTTTTTGTAACAACTTATTTAAAGACGTCGAGCGACAATTGTTTAAACAAATTCCGCATCAAAAAGTCTTGTAGGAAAAACATATAGCCAATCAAAGCTGTATGAGTAATGCCGTATTCATAGATGCAATTTCAAAGATTTTTTTGAAAGAAAAAAAAAAATCCTGAAATGTTTTTTCTTTCACGAAAAAATTGCGACATGCTTATTTTAATTTCTTTGATTTTTTTTTTGGGGTGGTAATGCTAAGTTGACCGTCAAGTTAGCATTACCAGGGGTTATTTAAAAAAAAAAAAAAACAAGCGCGACAATTTTTTTTCTTTCACGACAAATTCACGACAATTAGGTAATCTAATTATTAGAATCTTAAAATTTTGAAGTGGTAATACTAACTTGACGGACAATAATTCTTCAGTTGAATTTTATAACAAATTCGTAGTAATTTCAATATTCCATTTCCACCTTTCTAAAGAATAGCCACTTGGCAACCCTATAATAATTTTCTATTCATAAGAATACAATTTATATTTCCTAAAGTAATATTGTCATCGTATATTATTCTACTACACGAGTGAATAAAGGTATTTGGTGAGCTATTTTTTATTTTTTTTTGTCATGTTAAAATTCTGCAATAGGAAAAAATATCAATCTAGGTACATTGTGCTCTACTCACCCTTCAAAATAATATTCAACGTTTTTTTTTTTTCACTCTTAGATAGGTAGGTATTTCGTTCCTCTTGTTGAAAATAAGTATTTACACCTGGTTAGTTTCACGACAAAAAAAAAAATTATTTATTTCTTCTCGAGATAGTAATAGGTACAAAACACTTTCAATTTTGTTTTATTTATCCCTAAGAACTAAAAATGAAAATATATAATGAACCTATTTTTTTTTTAAATAAAGCAGATTCAAATAGGTATGTAATGAAAACGAAATTATTACAATTTTTGTCATTCACGGTTCATTTGAATCGCGTGAGCCTCAGCTGTGGCAACCGACCGACCGTTCAGCAGCGTTCGGCCCGTTTAGTATATGTAGGTAGGTAGGTATAACGTAACGGAAATTATTTTCTAAATTTACAACAGAAACAACAATAAACTAAAATACAAATGTGGACATTTGATTTATAATAATATTATACCTACGTTGTCATAGGGTGTGTTGTTAATATTTATCTATATCTTCACATTTTCCACAAAACACAAACGCCTCAGGAGGTTGTTTTATTTTATTTATTTATTTATCTTTTTTTTTTTTGTATCGAACAAAAATAGAAACACTGAAATATCAAATTGTACGATTAGGAATTGAGTGAGTTAACGACCGAGACTCACTTAAAAAAAAAAAAAAAAAAAAAACGAAACTTCACAATGCCAAGGGCTTATCGCCTCTAATTTTTGTTTTATTTATTTATTTATCTGAAGATTCTTTTTTATCGAAGATTTAATCTTTAGCACAACAAGCCACAGCAGAGATTCTTTGCCAAACCAGAAAAATAAGCAGACTTGCAGAATATTATATGCATAAATTCTGCAACCGAAAAAAAGAGCAAAAAAGTCTTAAGCCATCAGCAAAGTTCTAGACTAATCGACACGCAGGGCTCTTGCACAAAAGACGGAATACGAAACAAAAAAATAAAAAAAAGTTATCAACAACACGATACAGTAAATTCACAAGTGTGACTCCTCTGCCGATTCTCACAACAATGATTTACTGTTTCCCAATGAAGCACGTTTTTAAGTGAACAGTAAACTTGCTGCGGTCGGCGGCGGTATAGTGCGACTCTCTCTCTAGAGTCTAGAATTAAATCCAATAGCTATGAACTAGCTACAGCGAGGAGGGCACCATGTGACAAAAATGCCTCACATTCACAGTCACCATACCAATTTACCATCAGCACAATAATTATTATTACTTTCTGAACTGAAACTGAACGGGTTGCCGGAGCAATAGACCTCACGAAGGAACAACGACGACGACGAACGATAGCGAACACCGCGATCGACGAATAAGTTAGTCTCTACTTTGTCTACACACTCTTGACACTCCGGTTTTTGTGAGAGCTGCGCATTCAGCTGTTCGACGCAATGAAGTGGGTATGTATGCCAGAAAGCAGCCTCTCCTCAAACTGAGGCCAGCAATAGTTTTGTTGTTTCTTTTTTACCCTTTGATATGACTACACTCGTTATAGTCTCACCCTCCAAACCGATCTGTGATCACCCTATATATCCAGATCCACAACAACAACAATATATGGCCTTGCTTGGGAAGCGTGGTTGCTGATGGTGGTGGTGAGTGGTGACGATGCCGATGACGAATATAATTATATTATTTCAAAGAGCCCATTGAACCATGTTAATGATAGCATACAGTCGGGCTGATCAATAAAGAAGGCAATTCAAGAATTTCGTTAAAGAGCACACACACTTTCTCACTAACTCTTTATTCGAAATCGAAATTTGACTCAATTTAGATAAAAGTGAATTTAAAGAGAAAAATTAGGAAAGGATCGTTGGATTTTGAATTGACGCGATTGCGATGAACGATGCGGCTGCAATTCGTGCCGTTGGCGCTGTACGCTTCATTGCAATTGAGTGAGTTGGTGCTTGGTGATAAATAAAATTATGAGTTTTGTTCGTTTATCATGAAACGCCATTGATCGTGACGACGTCTACAGTGTTGCCGTTTTCATTAAAAAAAAAATGCTAAAAAAAAAATGCTAAAAAAAGCCAACTTTAAAAACAACCCTATGTAAAACATCACTGACTATAAGATTTTAATTTCTTAATCACCCCTGTTCTGAATTTCCATTCGTTTTAAAATTCTTTCGTTTTCAAACCCTATGTGTTTTGAAATACTTTTCACTTTCAATACTTGCGGAATAAGTGTGCTTCGATTTTCCATCGGATTGAAAATTCTTGACGTTTGGAATTTTCATATTCGATTTGGTATTGACAAAACTTTGTTTGTTTCAGTTAAAAAGGTACGGTACTATCTAATTCGCTTTTTTATTAATTTAAGTACAGTGAAAGCTCTACTTGCGGACAGCTCCAATAAGCGGACAATTCCCTTAAAGGGACACATTTTCGGGAAAAAACTTTTTTTTTCGATTTTTTCATACAAATTGCTTTGCTATAATCGGACATTCTCATAAACGGACGCGGACACTTTTTCTTGCTCATTTTAGATAGAAAACCTCCCATACGTAGACACATAATTTTATTTTAGGATTATTTTTTATCAACAAATGAAACAGGCAAAAAATCAGAACGTCCGTTCTCACTTCTCAGTATAGTTTCTGTTATATTTTAAATACTTGAGGAAATCCATAGAAAATCCCCGATAACCGGACGCGAAACTCTAAATAACCGGACAGAGCGATGTTATGTTGAAAGTTTATTAGGGGATTTCCTGAGTAACTAAGTTGGTGTAATTTTGAAAATGTTTGGTTTCCTTTTCTCGTCGTGTTCTGTTATATTTGCGATGCCATTTTTTAATAATAAAAATATAATAAGTTTTTCTATTTCTTTCCTTTAACCGGACAGTTCTCATAATCGGACAAAAATGGGGGGACCATGAGTGTCCGCTTATTAGAGCTTTCATTGTATTTAATTTTTCCGACAATTTCGAATTTGATATAAACTGGATTTCGAAAGAAAAAAGGTTTGAATATTGGCTAACGTGAAAGTGAAATTCAGAACACCTTTTTTGAATTCGTATGGAAATAAATTCCGTTTAAGGATTTGATTTGGAACGGAAATCAGAACAGGAGTGAATGTGTATGTTTGAAATAAATAAATAAACAAAAAAAATATTATTTTTGAAATATCTATTTGTCTTTAGTTTACAAATTCTGAACAACAGTAAATTTTAATAATATATATTTTAATCAGTTCAGCATTGTTTGGAAAAATCATATTTTGTTGGCTTTATTCGTTAAATGTTTCGTTTAATTCGCAATCCTTAATAAGCAATTTATGTCTTATTTTTTATTTATTATGTTTTTCAATGATTACCTACGCAATTAACATTCGGCATTTTTACATTTTGCTTTTTTTTAATATTTTCGATCATTTCGCAAAAATTATTTGGCAATTATTTGCTGTTTAGTTTATTTTTTTGTAACGTTGTCTTATATTTATTTTTTTTTTCGGGAAATAACGTTTTGCCATTTCATTATTTCGCGAAATATCGCCAAGCCGTTTTACTATTTCGCCAATGGATCATTTCTCCGATGGATCATTTCGCCGTTTAGTTGTTTTAATAATAAGGAATTATATTTTTTTTATAAATACATTTATGTATATTTTCGTTGCAAATAAAAAAATAAAATTATTCAAAATCTTGAGTAAAATTTTGAGTACCTATATTTCTTTTAGTTCATGGTAATTTAACATTTCATTCCTAGAAGCTCAATTTTTAACAAGAAATGGGCATTTAATTATTTTTTGCATGGGTCTATTTACCTATTTTTTTCTATTTTCTATGCTGAATTTTGTTGATTTGCTTTTTTTCGCGTGAAATTTAAAGACATGTTATTTAATGGAAGCCAAAGAATTGCAAAACAATTGAATGCCAATTAAAAAAAGCGAAACAACAAAATGCCAAATAAAAAAAGCAAAACAACAAAATGCAAACTTCAAACCCAAACCCAAACCTAACAAAAAACTAAATGAAAACTGCGAAATTAAAAATGCGAAAGGATATAATAGGCGTGTTTTTTGTAAGCCCAGGGGGAATTGCACGAAAAAACGACCACAGGGACTATCGAAGGCATCAACTAAATGGAGTTTTCATACAAACTATCGATAACATGTATAATAATTAACGCCGGTAACACCGTTTTTCTGTGTGCTTAAGTTAAGCCCGGAGAATTCTCTGCGTTTAGCTTAGCCCGTAGGGGATTAGTTGTTGTTATATTGTTATTATACATGGTGTTATACATGGTGATTTTTTAGCACCGACATCGTTTTTTTGGTCCGATTCCCTCCGGGCTTACAAAAAAAAAAAAAAACACGCCTATATTATTTTGTCGTATCATACGTAATTTCAAACGTAATTTGCAAAACGTAGAATGCGAAATAACAAAATGCTAAACAAACAAAAGACGAAACAAAAATAGGCGAAATGAATCCTCGCGAAATGTTAGTTTGCCAAATAATTCTTGCGAAATATACCATTTTCATTTTAATCCCATGATTGATTTATTAACTAATGAAATCACATTTACGACTTTAATCATTACGAAGGCTTACAATATTTAGGCCTTCTAGTCATCCACACATTTCAGTCACCGGACTTTACTTTTAGTGCTATAAAATGCTTGGCACATGAGCTGCGACCGGCAAATACAAATAATTCTTATTTATCATCTTTTTTTTTTAAAACTTATTGAGCGCTTATAAATAGGAGAGGGTCATAATTAAATTAAATTTTTTAGACCAGTTACTTGTCATTTCGCAAGACAAACGAAATGACTCAAATTCCTTGCCATTGCCCCATCATCAGATGAAATTTTTTTTTGCTGTTGACTCAGAAATATTTTTTATTCTGACAAAGTGTATCCCGACACAAAAATAAAGGAAATTATTCGAGAATTTATATCTTTTTTTTTTTCAGAAAAAAATACTTTTAATTTTTGCTTCATACTAAATATCACAATCTCAGTCTCCAAAAATTAAAAAAATGTACATATGTACATCGAATGCTTAAGTGTTCCATGTTCAGATATCAGATATACTTAAATAATATGAAGTTTTTAAATATGATTAATAATAATCTGAATGCATG
The DNA here is from genome assembly GCA_951394125.1 of Epistrophe eligans. Classification (NCBI taxonomy): domain Eukaryota; kingdom Metazoa; phylum Arthropoda; class Insecta; order Diptera; family Syrphidae; genus Epistrophe; species Epistrophe eligans. Next base: position 33,391,816 of record OX596029.1, on the reverse strand, counting down.
CTTTGTTGCATGTAGACCTATGATTGTAATTGAAAGCATATGATTAGATATTTATTTAACAATTTTAAAGATGAGTATGTTTTATTGAACAGATGTGTATTGACCTTGTTGCGAAATTCTTTTAAACCATTAGATCACCAATGAGTAATGCTATCAAGTTCTACATCGCACTTTTAAACTGTAGCAGCTCATGGCGTAATGCTTATAGTGAGTAGGACTGTTATACCATAGGTCCTGGGTTCGATTCCTAACCTTTGCCACGGGTTAGTCCCTCTTGCGAGGAATTGACAAGTCATTAAAGAGTATATATCTTACATGAAAAAATGCCTCTGACTTGTAGGTCATCTCCATTCCATTTCATTTCAGTTTTCTCTTTTTTTTTTTACTTTTCTCCTTATTGAACGTCGTTAGAGCGTTTGAATGTAAAATGTAAGTTCTCTTTAACTAAATGCATGAAGCATGATATTCGTTATTCGTACCGAACAATACAACGTTAGTTTATCTTAAACTGGAATTGTAAAGGGTCGTTCATTTCGTGGTTTTAACTTGTTAGCGCTGGCATTTGACACCTCTTTCAAACTCTTCTGTCATTTTACGTATAATAATATTAGTTGAATGTTTGCCACTTACGATAATGGATCGCTTATAAATCGAACAACGCATTAAAATTATTAAAACTAACTACAAAAGTGGTGATTCAAACGTAGTCACTTTTCGCGCACTACGCGATAATTATGGTCGTCATAATCGACTGACTTTGCAAGCAATCGGTAAAATTGTAAAGAAATTTGAAGAGAGTTGAAGCGTCACTGATGTAAGATCTGTGCATCACCGTAAAGTACGCTCAGTGGAAAATATTGCTGCTCCAAGTGTAAGTGTTACTGATGATCCGAATTTATCGGCGTTCGCAGCAATTGAACGATTTTTTTTGGTCGGCGGCGATTGAAGATCATGACTTATAGACAATATGTGGTTCCAATAAGATAGGGCAACAGCCACACAACACAACCAATTATGGCTTTATTGCGTGAGAAGTTTTTTGGTCGCGTAATTTCATGTTTAGGCGACGTCAATTGGCCATCAAGTTCATGCGATTTGACAGCGTTAGATTTTTTTCTGTGAGGCAAAAGATGGTGTTTACTCAAATAATCCCCGAACTCTAGACCGAGATACCGCCCGAAATGCCCCAAAAAGTGGTTAAAAATTAGATACCTCAAAAGAATCGCATGCTGCGAATCTTCCCGAGGCGGCCATTTGCATGATATTGTTTTTCACACTTAATGGCAAAGTCCAGACTTTATAATAAAATAAAATTTTCATCAAAAATGTATCGGTGTATGTGTTTTATTTAGCTTTACATTCGAAACCGAAAAATTAGTGACCCTTTACCTCTAAACCTGTGTGAGTATAACGTCCCTTGAATGTTAAAAATCAATAATAAATCTCTCTTGAGCCAAAACCATGATATATATATTTTGATTGATTTTTTTAAATACAAATGTAGGTACTAAATGTAAAGTATTTATAATCATTCAACCCGGTCGACTTTTTTCATATTTTTAGGATCAAAAATAACGGTACCTGACGTTTTATTTTTTGATTTGTAAGCATCTATGTCGGGGGTATAGGATATATGTAGGTATGCTTTACGTGTAGCATGTTACGGGCATTACGTTACGTATAGTACATAACGTATAGTAGGTTACGTGGTATCACACGTGTATGATTGGAATGTTTGTGTTTACACATCTTAATCGGGAGTCTAGGCACTCACTTATTTTAATGAAAATATCATTTTTCTAGAAAAACATGTCCACAACTTAAAAAAGAAATGCTCATAAATGGTACCTCCCACAGAACCATTCTTTTACTATTGATTTTTTCCAAAAATAGTTCAACTTATTTTGAGCAATTTTTTATAGAGCATATTTCAAAAAGTCTTAAAAGTATTGTATGCCAAAATTTTTATTTTTATTCTTATTTAAAGAAAAAAAAATCAATTTTTTTTTTTTTAAACTTAACTGTATCTTCAATACAATTCTTTTTAAAACCTTTAAGGAAAATATAATTTTTCTCAAAAACGGCTTCTTTGATTTTGATTAAAATATCTACATATGTGATATAATATCAGTACGATTAACTATAATTTTGTAAAAAAAAAATTTGTACTCAATCTCAAAAACGACTACTACGGTTTTCATTAAAATTTTATTATTAATATTTACTATTATTATTGAAAATAATAGAACCATTTTTTTTTTTTTTGGTTTTCGGCTCATCTCATTATCTATTAAACCTATTTTAATGAAATTTCTTAAACGAGAGTTCCTTGTAAGTTTAAATAAAATTGCATTTCAAATTTAAAAAAAAAAAAATGTTTGATTTTAAAACAAAATTTCAAAATTATTTTTTTTAAAAGTCGATAAGTATTTGAAAAATTATAATTTTTTTAAATAAATTTCTTAAATCTTCATCTTTTTTAATCTACAAAAAAATAGCGTAGTTGTCAAAATTGTATGTATAAAAAATTATTTGTATGCAAAACCGCTTCAAAGATTTCTATTTTTTTTTTTTCGATTTTTTAACAATTCTTCAGTCTAAACTCAAAACTGTAAGTTATTCCATTCATACATAATACTACTTAAAACTAAACTATAGATTGGAATTGGTATAAAATATAGGACCTCATAATTAATTAATCTTATCAGATGAATACAGATTTTAAAACATTAAGGGTCTGTTTCACAATTTCTGAGTAGAGTTCTATAAGTAGGTAAGCTAATTAGAACTTTTTTGACATAAAATTGTAGGAAAATCTATCAAGTAAAGTTCTGATTTGCTTACTAAGAGATCGTGAAACGAGCACTAAGACTTTAAAACCCCAATGTCATCATAATGTGTATGTAAGGGCAATTTTGTGCGACCTAGTCGAGCATTTTATTATTATATTATTTTATTTTCACATCCAAAGAATTCAGTCAGTAATTGGCAAGACATCTTCCAACTTTTAGGTAGGTATAGGAATGCGCAATTTTATACCTCCGAAGTTCATTGCAATCCATTTCATTCATGGAACTATGTTATGCAATGTATATCACCTGGTAAACACACTAAATATTTTCCAAATGAACTACTTCCTTAGAGAACGGACGAACAACTTTTTTTCGTTTTTTTTTTTTTTCTTTTTAAATTCCAACTCTATACCTAGTCTCGTACAACAGAACTGCATATTTTTTTTTTGACTACACCCTTGATGATTTGAATCCTAATTTCTATTGCTGTGTCCTTTTCAATTCTGGCGTTCGTCCAATTCACCTTCTGTTATACAAATATTTTTTATTTTTATTTCTATTTCTTATTTATCCTGCGTACAACAAAAAAAATAGAAGAAAGAAATGGCATTTGGCTCAGGTTGCATGGAAAAAGGATCTGCCACAAGAACACAGAGTATTTCTTAATTAAATTCCTTTCGATAGTACATTTTAAAATTATTTATATCCTTGGAAAATAAAAATATTAGGTAGGTAATGAAAAAAATGTATAAAGGACAGTTATAGTTTGCATCCTATATTGAGTGGAATTTCTTTTTTCTCTTCTTCACATTCTTTTGTCTAATTTATAGTTTAGTTAATGGAATATTTTTATTTCAACCATGTAATTATATTTAATTATTTTTAAAATAAATTTATATTTTTACACATTTTTTTATTTCCATTTATGCTCTTAAGGCAAAATTATACATTTATATACAATTATTTTAAGAAAATATTTTTGTTAAATACAGATGTGTCAAAAAACATATTTATACAATTTTTGATTGTAAAATGACAAAATTTGATTGTAGATCAGAAATCAATTTTTCAGGTTTCGATTTTACGACAAATTAACAACTCTTTACTACCAGGACAATTGACAGCCATCAGGTGGGTAGCTATTGCTATACTAGCTCCAAAGAAATGCGGAAGCAAAATTATTCCATCGCTCTATGCTCTTTGCATTTTGTTGAATGTTTATTTCTTAGAGCTGGTCCCAGACTGAAAAAAATACAAAATATTAACAAAAACTCTTATTTTGTGAATTCTTGTTAGGAAAATCAATAAGTAAGTTTTTATTCATGTGCTCGGACGGAGGAAAATCGCTCTAGAACTGAGTCAATATAACGCCGAAAGTTGACTACGTTCTGTTTGACATATCAGAACGCAGAGGGCAGCGTCAAATTCTGACCGTCCCGCCGGACCGCGTTCTATTTGACCAGGCTTTTAATATTTTGTTGGATTGGATTGCTGAGGTTCGGGAATTTTTTATTTGACATTTTGTTGTCTATGTTTTTTTTTTTTTATTCGGCAGTCAATTGTTTTCCAATTTTTCCCATTAATTTACATGTTGTCTTAAAATTTTTTCGTAATTTTATTTTTATTTTGAACGAAATATATCTACATATTTATTTATTAAAAAAAACTAAGTATTTCTTAATTATCAGAACAACTTAACGGCGAAATAATTTATCAGCGAAATAATAAAACGGTTTGGCGATATTTTGCGAAATTAATAAAATGGCGAAACGTTATTTCGCGAAAAAAAAAATTAGTCAAACATCAAACAATGTAACAAAAAAAAACTAAACAGCAAATTGTCAAATAATTATTGCGAAGTAATCGAAAATATAAAAAAAAAAAACGAAATATAAAAACACCGAATGGTTATTGCGTAATGATTTAAAAATATAACAGATAAAAAAGAAAAACTTAAACTGCCAATTAATGATTGCGAATTAAACGAAATATTTAACAAATAAAGCGAAACAAAGAAATGCCAATGAATTTTGTTAAACAAATGGATCCGAAATACGTAGGTACTACGCTCTACGTGCTGCGCTCTACGCTCTACGCTTTTGTTTATTTAAAAAAGTTGACATTAGTTAACAATAAAGTTTTCGACTACTAGAGCATACTCATCATTTCATCAATTGATTGCTGGCGTACCTTTATATAAAAGACGCATTTTGTAGTTATGGTCGCTTTAACTTTTAAAATATATATTCAATCGCTCCACCGAAACTGAAGTAAATCTTTTAAATTTTTTTATCTTAGTTATTTTTTTATCTTAGTTATTTTTTTTAAGATAATTTAAAAGAAAAAAAATGTCTAACTAAAATGTAATTTTGTTCTGCTTAACCTCTACCCTACAAACCACGACAGATATTTTCTGTAAATAATTCAATATTCTTTAATTTGTGTGGCTTGTTTTGCACATTTAAAATAATTATTTTTCTTTTTACTAATTTATTAAAGATCATAAAATAAATGATTACTGGTCGATTTAAATGCACTACCTATACCTACATACATTTTTTATTACGTACATATTCGATACGAGTAAGTCACACACACTTTACATACCTACATACTTTCCTCCAAGATTGATTAAAATTTTACATCTCAGCTGCTGTCATTCGACATCGACAACGACATAGAAGATAAAAGCTAGAAGACCTCATCAATAGAGATATAAAAAGCGCTGCATGTGTGAGTTAATTTGTCTCGACTGTGTGATTCACACTCATCATCTCTTCTTCATTTTTGTAATTATTTTGATGTTCTTCCGCCCTTTTGGTAATAAATTAATACAATTCATGCTGACCCAGGTCATGGATGGATGTGTTTACCTCCAACTGACACTGCTACTGCCACACAGTACAATACCACCCTCAACAATTCATAATGTAGGTAGGTATTTATGTCTATATAAACATATAGGTGGCTGCACATAATGTATTCAATTGTTGTGTATATATAATTATTGCTGCTAACTTTTCCACTTGTCTGCAGATTCTCGGATTCGGATTATTCCCTGAAGAGCAGCCGACAGGTGTTTTCGAAGATGAAATTTTTCAAAGAGCTTCTCGATAAAAAGCTAAAAACAAAAATAAAACATCGCATAAGAGATTTAAGAGAGCGTGTGGTATAATTTATAAGAGATTTTTAAGCGCATACTCAGATAAAATCACTCAAATGGTTTTGTTGAAAAGCTCATCATACAAAATGTATTCCTTTGCCTTGCTATTATCGTTAAAATTGACTATAAAAGCTTAAATTTTTCAGATATTGAATTTACTTTTAGCCAAAAACTAGGCAACGGGTAGGTATCGTATCGTCTTTTGTCGTAGGTACACATATGAAGGTATATATAGACTTTGCTTTTTGGGGTTTGTTTTGTGTTTTTATTTTTTTTTTCTTATAAAATGTATGTTTTCCTTTATGTTCGAGGACAATCGAAATAAGTGTCTGAAAGGTTTTCCGCCTTGAATATGCCATATACTACACCCTCCCCCTCTCCCCATCTCATTCAATCCAACCACTCTCTGCACATTCATCTGATTCTCCCCAAGTTTTCATTCAACTGTCAGCTTATTTGACCACTTGAAATATTATGGCGAAAGTGTACACCTAATTCATATAAAAAGAAGAACATTTATGTGGTTATCTTTTCTTTTTCTTTTTTTTTGTCTGCTTTGCTTTTATTCGAGAGTGAATGATTTTTATTTTGAGGGTGTAAATAAGAGGAATTCAATTTGTTTGACTGTTAAGTGTCATTCAATTACAAAACAAGAAAAAAAAATAATAAATAAACAATCGATGATGAAGGAATGGAACATTCAACATAATTTCTGCATAAAAATTAACTTTACCAAGAAGTGAGGAGGTTTTATTGAACAAAGTCGATATACTTTATTCCAATCCAATTTTAAGAAACATACTTTTAGGAGATAATTTGAGTTCATTTAAGATATATTAATGATATTTGATTTCGTTTTTTTTTAAGCTTTTGATTCTATGTAAAAAAAAGTAAAAGAATTAAATTTTGAAGATTTTTTTTAATCAAACCAACCAAACCAGTACAATTATGATGGAGAGAGCCAAAAAGTGGTTTTTGTTAAATTTTTAAATTGAACGTTGAGTCTGTGCGTCTATTATTCTGTGCTTTCAGGATGTAAATCAAGTTATATAGAGTGTGTAAGCTGATAGGAGATTTGTTTTTCAAACATATTTTATGACTGATTAACGTTGAATTGACTTTGAACTTTAATAAATGCTCAAATTGATTGAAATTGAAATGTGTTTTAGATTTTACGCTGAAAATTCACAAAGTAGGCTAAGGGTTTTTACGTTAAGTTATAGCTTATAGGCGAGGAAATCACTTAAAAATAAAATAAGAACCTATAGAAGAAAAAAAGGGGAACTACCTATATACATTTTTTTTTTAAATCACAACATTTCAGTTCAAGTGAGAGATATTTTATCATGACAAAGAGATTATCATAGAGAATTTGTCGATTCTTCCAAAAATGCAGTGTAGCATAGCAACTCGAGAAGAAAAATTGTTTTATTTTTAGGTGGAATAGGTAATAGATGTGTGATTTGAAAATCACTATTGAGTATTTTGTGTGTAAATGGTGTGTCATTCTCAGCCATAAACCAGGTGTTTGAAGGAAAACTCATATCACAAATCGCATACGATATTGCTAATAAAGCTTGTTCTAAGCGAAAACTTTGTTTTGTTTGTAATACCTAATAATAATAATAACTCAGTATTATTTAATGGAATGGTTGTCCATCAAATGATTTTACGGTAAATTCTGGAATACCACAGGGCAACCATTTAGACCCCGTTTTATTTATCACTGACCTACCATCTGTCTTAAAGCGCTCTAACTGTCTCATTTATGCGGACGATTTTACAATCTTTAAAACCATTTCTAGTATTCATGATTGTGAAATGTGACCTTTTTTCATTTTTCGACTGGTGTGTACTTAACTGTTTGTCTTTTAATATCAGTAAATGTAATTTTATGAACTTTACAAGAAAACTTTCAGTCAATCCTTTTAATTATTCGTTAAATGGAATTCCCTTATCAAGTGGTGAAAAATGTATCTGTCCTTGTTGTCTTATTTGATCGTAAGCTTGAATTCATTCAACACATCAACTCCATATCAAATAGAGCCAATTTACTTCGTGTATGGATAAAGAGAGAGAGTCACGCCAATTTACAGACCCCTATGTTACAAAACAGCTTTTCATAACATTTGTTCGACCTATTCTTGAGAACGTTTGGACTGGAACGTGTCCAAAAAAGATTTCTGCGGTTTGCCTTAAGAGGCTTAGGCTAGGAAAATCCCTACGAGCTTCCCGCATACATCAATAGACTAAAACTTATTGACTTACCTAGTCTTGAGAACAGACGATGCTTTTATTTAATTTTAGTTTTTATTAATAGAAATATAGACTCTTTTTAATTTAATAATTTTCAAATTATTTTTTTTGAATTTTATTTTCAAAACTTTGAATTTGAAAATGATTTTCAAAAACTAAGCACTAAAAAAACTTCATTTAAAAACACAATTGAAGAATGAACTACTGGCTTTGAAAAAGCTATAACATAATATTTTAAGTGTTGCCGTTGTGTTCTCATATTCATTTTCTATTTTATTATATTTATTTTTTTATTTTTTTTCCAACCTAGAGGGGTGGAAAGTGGTCCAATATCTTAAAATAATGTTCATATAATGTAAATACAAACAATGGAAAAAAGTTGATGCTTTTTTTACAAAATGCACAATTTTTAAATAAAGCCCCACCACTAGGTACATAGAAAAGTATAAAATCCGATTCCGATTGGTTTATTTCGGAAACGGTTATTTCTATGAAAAAAAGTATGTTAATGTTTTTTGCAGGAAATTTTCTAAGCTACAAATTAGTTCCTGACATTTCTTTTTTACAACTAACCATTCGAGAGTTATTCCTGAAAAACCAATTTGGGGGGCCTTAAACCTCAATTTTTCCAATATGGCGGCGCGAGCGGCAAAGATACGAGGTGGCAAAGTTGAAATTCTGAAAGAGCACTATGTGAATAAATAAACTTGTATGAGGTATTTTTTGGCCTTTCAGAAGTTCAGACCTGACTCCCTTGATTTCGAAGAATTATCCCTATTTCCAAAATACAAGCATTATTTGCGATAACATATTTTATTTTTTCATAAGAATTCTTCAGTTTAGATGAGAAAAATTTAAGTTTCTCAGAAATATTTTCAAATAAAATGTTGGATAAATTTGAAGAAAAAAATCTCTATACCTGTCGAGTATTTCCAAACGCTGCCGCTGCATTGGTCGAAAACTCGATATCTAACAATACCTATATACAATTTTATTGATTTTAGTAATCGGTGTAGGTAACCAATATTCTCTTTAAATAGGTAATTTAAAAAAAATATGTGAATGTTTATTTGTTCCTAATCTCAAATCACCGAAAATTCTTTAATGATTTCTTTGATTTTTTTTATTTAAACAGCGCCATCTGTTGGGCATAAAACAATTCACCCGCTATACTGAGATTTCAGCAAACTCAGAACATATTTAAATAGGATTCCTCATACAAATTTCTCTAAATTCTTAAAACAAATTTCGAATTCGCTTGCTCAAAATTTTATAGAGTGAAATGTGGTAATAAAAATAGAATTAGATTTAAAACAACTGTTTTTGTGTTTGAAAGGTTTAATTTAAATTTAAGGGGTGGATTTATTGTTTAATATTTCCAACATTCAGTTTTTCAAGAGTGAAGTAAAATCAAGCTAGAGATATGTTTTGGTGTATCTTTTATGGCTTAATATACTCAAAATTTAGCTATTTATAGGGCGAAATGGTAAAAGCACTTGTATACACTTATACAGGGCCTTTCATTAAGTGTTTCATTTCTTTAAATTTAAATAAAACAAAGTGTGTATGAGATCGAATCGAATTTTTGTATTCGTTTGAAAGGCCTATCGATGCCATTATGTATGGAATTTAACATCGTGCAAAATTCGAAATCTATGGCGCATAAATCGGGGTAAATTTGACCGATGGCATGGGTTGCCTTTAAGGGCCGCTGTGGTTTGTGGCTTATTCGCATAGACCTGTGACTTTAGAAACCCCGTAAGAAAAAGTCTAACTCTTGTCACAAATCTATAAAGTCTATAAACAGATCGCACGATCTCGGTGGCTCGTTCAAATAACCTCCAGAGATGGCCATGCCCTCGAATTGCTAGTGCAGAGGTTCCAATGTGGCGTGAAATATGTGGCACGTAGCGCTGTCATGTCGAAACCACATATTTTTGGTGTTCACCATATCATCTAATTAATTCGGGCCAAAAGAAGTTGGTAATCATCGACCTATAGCGCTCGCTGTTGACGGCGGCGGTGATGGCCTAGCCAATTTGTTCTCAAATAAATATGGACCGATGATGACGTTCGCCAGCCCAAAATCCACACGAAAAAGTTACTTTTTCGGGATGCATCGGACGCTATTGGTATCGTCCCAAATACAAAAATTTTCTTCGTTGACGTAACCATTTATCCAGAAATGGGCCTCATCGCTAAAGATTATTTTTCGATGAAAATTAGGGTCAGTTTCCAACTGTTCCAGAATCCATTCAGGGAACGCCGAATACACGTCGTTGTATATGGTCGTTTACCTTCAGCTGCTGGATTAGTTGAAAATTTGTCGGGTAGGCCCAAGTCACCTCGCAAAATTCACCAAGTTGTGGTCTACTAAAGTTGAAAAGAGATTCTTTCTCAGAAACGGAACCATTTTTAAAAAATTTTGAAGTCTTAATTTTGTTTTGATTTATTTGTCAATATATTAGGTATTAAAAAAAATGCTCAATTCACTTCTTACATCCGAAGTAAAAATTCCTTAAATAATAACATTTTTCATTGACCATATTTACCCCTGATTTTACTCCTGATTTTTATCGAGTTTGTTTCTGATTTGAGTTAGTTTTTTTTTAAGTATCCATCACTCGTTTCCACAACTATTCTACTCATTTTTACTTATTTTTTTAATGAACGCTCCAGCAATGCAAGATGATATAGCAAAGTTAATCCTAATGCGATGTTTGCTATAAACTTGCCTTTATGAATCATCCAGTCGAGCTAGCTGATGTTGCTAAGGTACCTATATGAATAAAGCAAATAAGGGAATATCCTTTAAGATTTAAGGATTTACTCAAAAACCCACTATTGTTTTTGATTATTATATACTTATCTGAATCGTCAGATTATTTCTTAGGAATTAAAACATAAACTACATTCAACGCAAAAGACGTGTAAATATTAAACAAACATATACATCCTAGATGCTAACATGCTAAAAAAAAAAACAGATTAGAAGAACACATTTTTCATGCAATGCAGTAATCTCTGTTGGCATTGAAAAGCAAACGAACAAGGGTCCTCTTCCGCTAAAGACCCTAGCAACGAGATTTCCTCTGTATACCTACACACGACACGACACAAACGACAAGGACGACACAACGAAAATCTGAAACAAGTGACAATAAAAAGTTCATAGTTCGGATTTAAAGAGTGTTCCAATCTATGGCTTACTCGTTGGTATCCTGGAAAGTTTTCCTCCTGTTTTTGTTCTTGTTCATCCTCAAGGATTTTTCGGCTATACATACATACATATGCCATCATTGTGGTGGTTGCAGAAGTGTGTGTGTGTGTTTGTAGTTATCTGTGTGAGTTTGTTTCCTGTAGCTACACTTATTTCTTTTTTTTATAGTTTTTCTTTTTTTTTATATGCACTTTTTTGTGAGTTGAAATTTTTGGTTTTGGTTTGGGCATTCGGCCTTCTATACCTACAGCTGTTTAGCACAACTCAGCTTCTCTCTAGTATCGTTTTGCTTTGTAGACTTTTGGTAAGGAGAGAGAGTATACAGTGTTCTGGTCCACAGGACTTTCGTTATCCTTCTCAGGTATGCTTTACCTATGTTTTTCGGTATTGGCGATAAAACTTTTGCCATTCGTTTCACATGCTGGACAAGTGGACACGTACCGGAAATTGTCTGTGTGCATGTTGTTTTATATTTTTTGTATTTTTTTTTTTTTAGTTCATTCCTGCCGCCACAATTCGTGTGTTGCAACAGCAGCAGGTAACTATAGTTCTGCAGAATGACATACACTTTCTCAAATAACGACCTGAGATATATGTATGTACATTATACCTACCTTTAGAGAGAATGATGAGCTTTGGATAAAAGGATCAAATATTTGATAAATAAAAACTTCAGCTACACACATATATTTATAATGAAAGAGGACATTAATTAGTGCTAATATTGAATTAACTAAAAACCGCAGTTGTAGAACATACTCTGGAAATTAATATTTGTTTAGATACATACATAGTTTTATATTGAAATGAAAGAATCTGAATATAAAAATAAAAAAAAATATAGAGATAATTAGATTCTGTACAAAAAAGTTATTTTCGACAAGTCACAGTGTACCTTTATGCAAAATAGGATTCCATTTCGAATTTTATTTAATTAACTATATAATTATTTACCTATACCTACATATTTGCAGAAAAGGATATTTTTTCAAGTATTTTGATTCTTAGACAACAATTATGCAAACGAGATTTATTTTAGCTACTAACCGTTAACCTGGTCACTTCACTGTACAGAAACTAAATTTATGACCGTAATATTTGTGCGTGACAAATTATAAATTTCTTGAAAAAGTGTTATTACTGCCAAATTGAATTCAAATTAAATAACAACTTATTCTATATTATTCTTCGGTCGACTTGTATTTATATTTACGTTAATTAATACATTTTTTGAGTTACGCTATTTATGTGTTCCTTTCCTGTTCAGGGCCATCCAAGTTTTATATTTCAGTATTGAGCGCCATCTATCAAAAATTTTGACCAATTGTAATTTTAGTGCACTTTTCATTTCACTAAAAAAAAAATATTGTGTTAATTTTATCTCGATCCGATAGTTTGTTTTTGTTTTTAATCAAATTTCAGGATAGTTTGGTGTTCAACGCCACCTATCAGAATAATTAAAAACTTTTGATTTCTATAAACTTCTCACTTCATAAGAAATACATATTTTATTAAATTTTGTACTCAATCGGATGACTGGTTTGCGAGTTGTAACTACTAATTTTGATATTTTGGAGGTTATCAGCGCCATCTATCGGAAAACTTTTTATTTACATGCAATTTACCATACCTTAAAAAAATATATGTACATAAGTATTTGCCAAGGATTAAGTTTTCGTTTTAGTAAAAAATACTTTCTTTTTAAAAACGAAGGTGTTTTGTTTTGTTTTCTATTTTGTTCTGAAAAACTAGCAGAAAGTTTCAACTAAATTTACGACAGGAAAAGTCAAAATTCTTTAAAACCAGTAGCAATCCACTATCAAGAACAATACTTTAAAAATATAGAAAATTGGCCGCCATATAAGGAACACGTGTGTTAACATTCATGTAAAATAACTATTAATCATTACCTTATTTTATAAAAACGAAATAATTATTTACTTTGTCGCGCATAATCTCAGAAAGTACTCCACTGATTTAATCTCACTTTTTTTTATAATATTTGTTACTTTTATAAGAATGTTTATAACCATTATTTTTTTTTTGTAGAAAAATTAATTAGTTGAATCATTATTATTTGTATTTTTTTGTTCACTGTTTTTTATAGATTGACTTATTAATTAATTTAGGTAATTGTGGAATTTTGAAAATTTGTAGGTAGCATTTTCGAACTATTTAAATATGTCAGGCTGGTCAAGAGCTCAAAGCGTTTTGGATGAATCCGATTTCTGTTTAAGAAGTCAAAATATATAAATGACTTAAGATGAAGCAGTTCAAACAAATGTTAAAACTTTGCCTACAATTGCCATTGTTGATAATGTGCAGCTTTTGGAAGATGAAAACATGTTTCCAAATGAATTAGCTGGTGAAATTGAGCTAGAATGTAGCGTTGATGATTTAAACTATCAAAAGCCTCGTGAATAATAAACGAACCGGAAGTCGATGTTGTACCAAAAGATTAAAAAAATGCATCAACATTCGAAAACATGGCTTCAACATCTAAAAAAGTGGTCAAAAAGTCATCGAGTTCAATTTAAATAAAAAAAAAAAACAAAACAAAACAATAGACTTGTCAAGTGAAAATATATTACGAATTTATGACAAAATCGGTAAGCTTATAGTTTATATAATTCAGAATTTATTCTTAACTTGAAAGAAAACGCGTCGACATTCCAATGCCAAATGCAATTCTTGAGTACAACATAACGATAGGTGGAGTTGATTTGCTTGATAACACTACAAACAATTATCGCATCGAATTCGAAGAAAGAAGTGGTACTGGCTACTTTAATCAAATGCACTGGAATTGGACTCAGCGTTGATAAATGCATGGAAGATACCTATACATTGCGTTTGCTATAATTTTCTAAGGAAACACCAATTCCCAGCTTTAGAATTTAAAACATTTGTTGTAGATTGCTTTTTGCGATCGAGAACAAAATATCCAACCTGTGATTCAAACGGAAGGAAACCCCAACCCCAATGAAGTAGTTTATTATGATAACATCATCAAGCATACAGTCATCAATAGCAGGCAAACACCATTTCTGTGTAAACATAATCAGGTCTATTCTGCTATCCGATCCCATCCCATCCGATCCAATTTTTCGATTCACGTGAATTGTTCAATTAATTTCTCACAAGTTATTCTTTAAACTCTTCATTCTTTTCAGTTCAAAGCTCTACCAATAATTATTTTTGAAGTTCTCGAGAGAATCTAATTGTTAAAATTTTATTTGTATTGCAATTTATATTCTTTTTGGAACATTAGTTTTCCTCCAATAACAGATAGAATACCAAAATTCACGTAAACCTTTAGGAGAACAGGGCTGACTATATAAATATAATGTACCTATACCTACCTTATAATGTATTTCTTCACTTTCAATGTTCAACAATCTTTTCATTACCCAGTGTTTCTAGGTATATAATACATTTTCATAAAAATATTTAAATAAAGTTGATTCATGTTCCACGAAGAAGAAAATTTTCTTTCAAAAATTTTGATACCCATATCGGCGAGCGTTGCGAAAACGCAAAGTAAGTTTTCTGGAAACCAGAAGCTTTTAGTATTTTTTTTTACAGATTTGCTCTTATTACCTTCACAAAAAGTAGACAGTATGTAAAATTTCAAGTTTCTAAATCGAACTAAGTTTTCGCTTGCAATAATAAAAATAAATAAATAGCCCTATCGAGCATTGTTTTGATATTCTAATAAATATTTAATTACAAAAAAATACCCTTAAACAAGTAATAAAACAGAAATTACATGCGATAGAAAAAAATGTCCGGTTAATCAGTAATTTCTCCTATCAAACCTAAATAATATTGGCCAGTGGGTAGCAAAATTCGGGTTTTTCAATAAGAGCGCTACAAAAGTTTTTTTTAAATAAAACAAAAACGGTTTCGGATATCAATGAAATTCTTTATTCCTGTGAAAGTACGTTCGATGCCATTATGTATGGAACTCGATTTCTTTTGCATGGCCACCACGGGCACGCTTGCAGAAGTCCAGACGCTGAACCTAATTTTCGACGGTTTTCAAGTATAAATCGGCCGATACTGCTGCAATTTCACATTCGATATTCGTACGAAGATCATCAATGGTCGCTGACTTGTTGGCATAGACCATAGACTTGACGTAGCCCCACAGGAAATAGTCTAACGGCGTCAAATCGCACGACCGAGGCGGCCAAGCGACTGGACCATTTCGTGAGATAAAACGTTCTCCAAACTTGGTTTCCAATAAATTGATTGTGACATTCGCTGTGTGGCTAGTGGCGCCGTCCTGTTGGAACCACATGTCCTCCAAGTCCATATCATCCAATTAGGGTCAAAAATATTCGGTTATCATTGAACGGTAGCGATCCTCATTCACAGTAACGTGCCGGTTTTGATTATCACGGAAGAAGTACGGCCCAAGCCCAATGACGCCGCCGCCGGCCCATAAACCACACCAAACCGTAATTTTTTCGGGATGCAATGATGACTCAGGAAGTACGTGTGGATTGCTGCCTGACCAATACCGCATATTTTGTTTATTGACGAAGGCATTCAGCCAGAAATGAGCCTCATCGCTGAAGATGATTTTTCGATGAAAATCCGCTCTTAACGTTGAGGCCACTGACTCCGAATTTCGGTAGTAAATTTTAATAATTTCGACTCGTTGTTGGCTCGTATATCTTTCCATCATCAAATGGCAAACCTTACTGAAGAGAAATGTCAAAAGAGCGGCAAGAAATATGGCGTCGTTTGCTGTCCCTGTTACTCTACTTTTGTAGCGTCCCTGTTGAAAACCCCATTATTATTTCTCACACGCCGAACGCACAGCAGCTTCATTTCATTCATATGCGCCTGTCTTCTTTGTCTCTGAGGAGATCAACAGTATTATTACAAAAAGAGTAAGTAAATCGAGTGCAGCTTTAATCGATCAGTCAGAATTAGTTTCTCAGTCAGTGCAACAAAAATTACCTTTATTTGTGAAGTTTTCTCTCCGTGAAATTTTAGTGAAAAAAATATTAAAATGTGAATAAATGTGAAGTGATAAAATATTTGTAATCAAGTGTTCAATATTTATTTTATTAAAAATTAAATTCGAGGTAATTGATGTCTTTATAATAGTATGACCAATATTTTTTTAATTTCAATTTAAATTTCTTCAGTCTTGTCGGTAAAGCTGTGTTCAGTGGTTTTGATATAAAATTTTATAATATAAAATAATTTTTGGTTCTTGACTCGGCTTGGGAAATTATAGTCAATGGTTTATAAAAAATAAAAAATAAATTACATTGTTTCCTCTAGAAAGTTAATTTTTTATAAAAAAAAAGATTGAATTGTCTAAATAATGAACTAATAATTTTTCTTTCTTTTTCTTTTAAGGAATTATAATTAAACACGCGGTTAATTAACATAACCAGCGCAACGAGGGAAATAAATGTACTAGGTCATTTGCAGTTTGACCGAAGTTTTTTTTTTGGATTTTTCGCAAATGGTAAGTGATTTATATTTTTCTTAATAAAATAAAAAAATATTTCTCAATAAAACAAAACTTTAAGAAAAAAAATTATTTTATTAAAATCGCCATTAACATAAATTAATGAAATGCGATATTAGGTCACCCGTTATTAGTTTATTCAAGTGGTTAAAAATTTTGAAGTTTAAAAATACAGTCTTTCATTAAGCTCTTCCTTACTTTGTTTTATTTAAATTTAAAGAAAAATTTAAATAAAACAAAGTTTGTGTTAGATACCGTTGAAATTTTCTATTCGTTTGAAAGGCCTATCTATGTATGCCATTATGTATGGAATAAAACATCGTTCTTATGTATTTTTTTGGGGGCGCGCATCCATGACTCTGGCGCATAAATCAGACTGCATTTGAAAGATGACATGGGTTATGTTGGCTTTGGGGGCCGCTTTTGTATGTGGCTTATTCGCATAAACCTGCGACTTCAGAAAACCTCACAACGCGGTAAAATTGCCCGATCTCGGTGACCAGTTTACAATACCTCCACTTGAGATGACCATGCCCTTTAATCGCTCGTGCAGAGGTTCCAATGTGGTGTGAAATGTGCGGTACGTAGCACTCTCTTGTTGAAACCACATGTTGTTGGGGACCATATCATCCAATTCAGGCCTAAAGAAGTTGGTAATCATCAACTTATAGGACTCGCTTTTGACGGTAATGGTCTGGCTAACGTCGTTCTCAAAGAAATATAAATCGATGACGATGACGCCGCCGCGCCTCCGCCAGCCCCAAATCCACACCAAATATGGTGTCTTTTTCAAATATGTTCGCCACACTGCGAATATTCCTCTCGGTAGGACGTTTATGGCGATCGTAAAATGGGCGAAGAGCGGAGAACGTTGTCAGAACAGAAAAATTTATAATTTTATTTTACAGTTTTATAATTTGCACGTGTTTTTTAACGCTGTGTCCGTCCATGGAGATTAAGCAAAACAACCTGAATAAATAACAGCCAATTTGACAGATGTATAGCTTCATGAATATGATCGCTATCAAAGTTTGGCAGTCCCTATTAGAAGACTCTTTATATCATGTTAATTAAATGGGACCAAAAACATAAATGTTAACTCTTTCCTGGCAATGTGATTGGATTGCCTTGAGCTGAAGAACGAAAAAAATTCATAACTTTGGATGTAAATTCCTGAAATACTGTTGTTTTAGCTTGTTCTGTTGTTCATTTATACTACAGATGGCAATAATATGGAATAGAACTTAGAAAGGCAAACATTTTATTTATTATTCATCAAATTTTGCATTTTTAAATCCGAAAATCATATTGATGGTGGTCTTATAAACACTTCTCACATCGACAATTTTTTTTTTTCCAATAATTTGATAATTCTTTTATATCCCCAGACTTAAATTTCTTCGGGGTATCTACATGGCTTAATCCGGTCCTCCTAATTAATAGGATATCATCTCTTAATGAGTCTTGACGTATTCTCAAACGATTTTGCAGAAGTTGTAGGTATTAAATGAATCTGTTGTAAAGTGTTATTCGAATACCCACACCAGTGTATTTCGAAATTAACGCCAATTATGTTCTGATGCTTAACCAAACTTAGGGTTCATAAAATTGTCCCAATTTTTGTTAAAATGTAATTGTATATTCCAAAAATGTTTACATTGTTACCAACACTTAAAAAATTCACAATAAATTCAAGACCTAATCAATCAAATTCACAGTTTATTAAATTTTGTCCTTTAAGTTGTTATTAGTGCTTTTTTTTTAGGTATACAAATTTTACTTTCTTAACCAAAAAAACCTACACGTACAAAGAACAATTAAATTAAAAACATTGAATAATGTTTTCTAAAAATATTCCTTATTCCCTTAATCGGAATCAAAGGCAATAAAATTAAGCCCATAAAACAGAATAATAACATCAGAATTATATCGAAAACGATACATTCAACGAAAATGAAATGGCACACACTTTTGACAGGACACGCAATCCTTTTTATATAATTCAACATCGATGAACCAAAAAAAAAAAGAAATAACAAAGAAAGTAAGACAAACAAAAAAAATCCATCCCACGTGTTAACTGCTTCCATGAGTCCCTGCATAGAATAGTATTTTTGTTGTGTGTGCGTATAAACCTATATATTTATAAAGAGGTTATATTTCACCACTAAAATGCTGGAGAGTTCGCTCATAAATCACCCTTCAAACTTCAGGCCTATGTAATATGAAGGCAGAACAAATCGGCCACCACAAAAATGTACAATTGAAATAAATCAGACGGTTGGACAGACAGACGAACTAACGGTCTCGTTTTCGACCGACTTACTTCAACTCATTGGAATGGCATCGCCATACCAAAAGCTAGAGAAAGAAATCAAAAAGTCAAGAGATTCATTGCATTTTGGGCCGTGTAATTTGAGGCTTTAGTTATTTTTTTTGTTCGTTTTGATTTCGTGTCCAATTGAAGGGCTGCCAAAGCCGAGCCCTCAAAAACTTACATGCAAAGCGAAGGAAAGAAAAATCCTTTTGCACGTGAGTTATGTCTACATAGCTATAGCAAAAGCGCCAGCACATAGCTCATTTATTTAACAAGAGGACCATGTATAATGGGTTTGTTATGTAACAAATGCCCAAAAATCGAACTGTGAAATCCTTTTCGTCCCTAAATACATAAGGAAGTTGTTATACTATAGAATCATACTAGTGGTATTTTGTGCTATTTGTGGCCTACGAGAATGGCATGCATTTACATTTACTCTAGTCATCGTCGTCGTCGTCTTCGTATCTTGAACTATGACCCAAACCATGCCGCAATCGATAAGCGTGTTGGAATATTAACGCTTATATTGCTGCCCGTAGGTTGTCTATTGGAATTATGTTGGCTTTAATGTTTGCTTGCGATAGTTTATCTAGGATATTGCGTTGAAATAAACTTTGTTTTCGATTACTTTTTTTGTTGTTGTTCTGATGGTTTTTTAGGAGCGAGTAGATAAGATGGTTGATTTTTACGAAAATTTATTGCATGACAGGAATCAAATCGATATAATGGTACGGGCAAGTATGTGTGAGGAATTTGATTTTGAAACAAATTCGTTTGTGTATTTTTTTGTTCTTGTTGTTGTTGTTTTGTGGTTGACATTGGAATAGAAACTATCCGGATAAAGTTAAATTTAACGGAAATTAAAATGTAATAGTTATTTATAAGCATAGAGTCCTATTACGATTGTCAATATTATTAGTTGTTAGTTGATCTTGATAAATACATATTAACATTTGGTACACTATATAGAACTATTAATTTTCTTGTTATTAACAACGAACTGCACCATTTTGAATAATCAAAACTTCTGCCAATTGGGTTGTTGATTGAATACACTATTTAAAATTGACAATCGTAATAGATTTCAGTCTTTTTTTTTTCAGCAAAAATGCCATTTAAGTTAAGTTAGATTTTGGTACATTCTTAACTTATTTCTAACCATTTCATTGCTTAAGATAATACCAAGTTTGGAATTAGTTTTCACATTACTCTTTTTTCATACATATTGTTATGTTTTGGTTGCAATTTAACCAAATTTAATTGCAAGTTTTAAAATATATTTTTAAATAACTTGTTTCTAACCAATCTATAGCCCACCAACTGTTTAACTTGAAACCGCTATAGGTATAATATTTCTCATCGTCTTGTTTTGTTTTATACTTTGTGGAAAGTTGATAAATAAAGGGTGTCCAGCGGAATATTTTCAACTTTAAAATTCAATAATTCGTTTTTATTTATTTTTATTTCAATTAAATGCAGAGTTACAGTGCGGATTTTTTTTTTTTTTAAACGATATCATCCAAATGATGGCCGTTTTTTTCAATGCGATTACGCGACAGCAAAGCACTGGAGTAATGCTTTGAATTTCATGGCGAATATTTTCCTGCAGGGCCTAAATTGTCCGGGGATTGTTATTGTAAACCTTTGATTTGAGGTGAGGTCTGGCGACCGAGGGCGAGGAATGTCTCCGTACTTGCTGATCGTTTATTCGTGTGATGTTTAAATAAACCACAAATAAAGTTGTTTTAATTCATTTATTACTAATTATAATATTATAGGTAATTATAAGTTACTGGGTTGGCAGAGCAATAGGAGATGGTGTCGGCTGTAAGGTATGTCGGTAACTGGCAATGTCTTATAGTACAAGTATATACGTACATACTTGATCAGTATTAAGGCTACTGCATACGTTGCATATTCTTGTATATTAGATATCTTTCTTATACGTTACAATTCGGAAAACTTAGCCTTTCCATCGACACCCTAGCTGTGTGTGGAGTGGCACCGTTCTGTTGAAATTGTGTTCGATTGTTGTACCCTGAATACAGCCGCAATTGCGGTAACAGAAACTCATCAATCATACGGCAATACACAGGAGCAGTGACTGTCTCACTTGGGTTAAAAAAAATAAGGGCCAATCACCCCGCTCGCTGAAATGGCACAACAAAAACTGTTGTTCCTAAACAATGGGTAATATGCATAAAACGGAAGTAATTACTGAAAGTATAAGGTTAAAGTAAAAACTAATATTTTTAGTAGATGGTTAGATTTACAGTATTTACTTCATTTCGTATGCATAAAATTAAGTTCATACTTGCTGCCAATGACTTACTTCTGAATCAGTTTGATTGTTTAACCTAGAATATCCATAGGTACCTACTTGAACCTCTTATACAAAATTATGACTTAAGTTCTAAGGAACAAATCATCAAGGTTAAGGTCTTGGTTAGCTTCTAACTTCTATTCTAATAATCGGATGTTTGGGATTAAAGTCTTAAAATTAAGGTAAAATGTGACAAAAGTTGATGTTTTTCTAAATCAACCTAAAGAACCTAGAATATGCTAGACAACGTTTGGGTAAAAACTTTACTAACTTCTAAATCATTTTGATTGTTAACCCTAGAACATGCATAGGCACCTACTTGAACCTATTAAATAAAGCCTCATTTTATTATCTACAAAAACGATATAGGATCTATGTGTCTATCGGGGTTTTTTATGTCAAGAAAAAAGACATACGTATCTACATAAAAAAAAACAAGCGTGAGGATTCGCAAATCATCGCGACGCAATAGTAAAAGGCCGCTAAAAATTCAAATTTAGGAATTACCAGTAAAACATAGAATTTTACGAGAAAAATACTATACGAGAAAAGTTCGAGCAGAGCATCATTAAAAAAAAATAGCAAAGGAAAACAATAGCAAGTTGCATGCAATAAAAGTTGCATGAAGTTGCATGCAATAAAAGTTGCATGAAGTTGCATGCAGTAAAAGTTGCATGAAGTTGCATGCAGTTGCATGCAATAAAAGTTGCATGCAGTAAAAGTTGCACGTAGTTGCATGAAGTTGCATGCAATAAAAGTTGCATGAAGTTGCATGCAGTTGCATGCAATAAAAGTTGCATGAAGTTGCATGCAATAAAAGTTGCATGAAGTTGCATGCAGTAAAAGTTGCATGAAGTTGCATGCAGTTGCATGCAATAAAAGTTGCATGCAGTTGCATGCAATAAAAGTTGCATGCAGTTGCATGCAATAAAAGTTGCATGAAGTTGCATGCAGTAAAAGTTGCATGAAGTTGCATGCAGTTGCATGCAATAAAAGTTGCATGAAGTTGCATGCAATAAAAGTTGCATGCAGTAAAAGTTGCACGTAGTTGCATGAAGTTGCATGCAATAAAAGTTGCATGAAGTTGCATGCAGTTGCATGCAATAAAAGTTGCATGCAGTTGCATACAATAAAAGTTGCATGCAATAAAAGTTGCATGAAGTTGCATGAAGTTGCATGCAGTTGCATGCAATAAAAGTTGTACGCAGTTGCATGCAATAAAAGTTGCATGTAGTTGCATGCAATAAAAGTTGCATGAAGTTGCATGCAATAAAAGTTGCATGAAGTTGCATGCATTTGCATGCAATAAAAGTTGCATGCAGTAAAAGTTGCATGAAGTTGCATGCAATAAAAGTTGCATAAAGTTGCATGCAGTTGCATGCAATAAAAGTTGCATGAAGGTGCATGCAGTTGCATGCAATAAAAGTTGCATGAAGTTGCATGCAATAAAAGTTACATGCAGTTGCATGCAATAAAAGTTACATGCAATAAAAGTTACATGCAGTTGCATGCAATAAAAGTTGCATGAAGTTGCATGCAATAAAAGTTGCATGCAGTAAAAGTTGCATGAAGTTGCATGCAATAAAAGTTGCATAAAGTTGCATAAAGTTGCATGCAGTTGCATGCAATACAAGTTGCATGAAGTTGCATGCAGTTGCATGCAATAAAAGTTGCATGCAGTTGCATGCAATAAAAGTTGCATTAAGTTGCACGTAGTTGCATGAAGCTGCATGCAATAAAAGTTGCATGAAGTTGCATGCAGTTGCATGCAATAAAAGTTGCATGCAGTTGCATGCAATAAAAGTTGCATTAAGTTGCATGCAGTTGCATGCAATAAAAGTTGCATGAAGTTGCACGCAGTTGCATGAAGTAGCATGCAATAAAAGTTGCATGAAGTTGCAAGCAGTTGCATGCAATAAAAGTTGCATGCAGTTGCATGCAATAAAAGTTGCATGCAGTTGCATGCAATAGGAGTTGCGTGAAGTTGGTTGCAGTTGCATGCAATAAAGTTGTGATAAAACATGTAAACAACTTGTATCATGCAACATGTTGCATGCAACATCATACATGTATGATTCAACATGTATGATGCAACATGTATGATTTAACATGTATGATTCAACATGTATGATGCAACATGTATGATCAAACATGTATGATGCAACATGTATGATCCAACATGTATGATGCAACATGTATGATCCAACATTTATGATGTAACATGTATGATCCAACATGTATGATGCAAAATTTATGATCCAACATGTATGATTCTGATGTATGATGTTGCATCATACATGTTGCATGCAATAAAAGTTGCATGACGTTGCATGTAGTTGCATTCAATTAAAGTTGCATGAAGTTGCATGCAGTTGCATGCAATTGCATGAAGTTGCATGCAGTAAAAGTTGCATGAAGTTGCATGCAGTTGCATGCAATAAAAGTTGCATAAAGTTGCACGTAGTTGCATGAGGTTGCATGCAATAAAAGTTGCATGAAGTTGCATGCAATAAAAGTTTCATGAAGTTGCATGCAGTTGCATGCAATAAAAGTTGCATGCAGTTGCATGCAATAAAAGTTGCATGAAGTTGCATGCAGTTGCATGCAATAAAAGTTGCAATAAAAGTTGCATGAAGTTGCATGCAGTTGCATGCAATAAAAGTTGCATGAAGTTGCACGCAGTTGCATGAAGTAGCATGCAATAAAAGTTGCATGAAGTTGCAAGCAGTTGCATGCAATAAAAGTTGCATGTAGTTGCATTCAATAAAAATTGCATGAAGTTGCATGCAATAAAAGTTTCATGAAGTTGCATGCATTTGAAGTTGCATGCAATAAAATTTGCTTGAAGTTGCATGCAGTAAAAGTTGCATGAAGTTGCATGCAATAAAAGTTGCATAAAGTTGCACGTAGTTGCATGAGGTTGCATGCAATAAAAGTTGCATGAAGTTGCATGCAATAAAAGTTTCATGAAGTTGCATGCAGTTGCATGCAATAAAAGTTGCATGAAGTTGCATGCAGTTGCATGCAATAAAAGTTGCATGAAGTTGCATGCAGTTGCATGCAATAAAAGTTGCATGAAGTTGCATGCAATTAAAGTTGCATGAAGTTGCATGTAGTAAAAGTTGCATGAAGTTGCATGCAGTTGCATGCAATAAAAGTTGCATGAAGTTGCATGCAGTTGCATGCAATAAAAGTTGCATGTAGTTGCATTCAATAAAAATTGCATGAAGTTGCATGCAATAAAAGTTACATGAAGTTGCACGTAGTTGCATGAAGATGCATGCAATAAAAGTTGCATGTAGTTGCATGCAATGAAAGTTGCATGCAGTTGCATGCAATAAAAGTTGCATGTAGTTGCATGCAATAAAAATTGTATGTAGTTGCATGCAGTTCCATGCAATAAAAGTTGCATGAAGTTGCATGCAGTTGCATGCAATAAAAGTTGCACGCAGTTGCAGCAATAAAAGTTGCATGAAGTTGCATGTAGTTGCATGCAATAAAAGTTGCATGAAGTTGCATGCAGTTGCATGCAATAAAAGTTTCATGAAGTTGCATGCATTTGCATGCAATAAAAGTTGCATGCAGTTGCATGCAATAAAAGTTGCACGCAGTTGCATGCAATAAAAGTTGCATGTAGTTGCATGCAATAAAAATTGTATGTAGTTGCACGCAGTTGCAGCAATAAAAGTTGCATGAAGTTGCATGTAGTTGCATGCAATAAAAGTTGCATGCAGTTGCATGCAATAAAAGTTTCATGAAGTTGCATGCATTTGCATGCAATAAAAGTTGCATGCAGTTGCATGCAATAAAAGTTGCACGCAGTTGCATGCAATAAAAGTTGCATGAAGTTGCATGTAGTTGCATGCAATAAGAGTTGCATGAAGTTGCATGCAGTTGCATGAAATAAAAGTTGCATGCAGTTGCAGCAATAAAAGTTGCACGCAGTTGCATGCAGTAAAAGTTGCATGCAATAACAGTTCTCTAAGAAGTTGAACTTTTAAGAAAGCTCTTTTTTTGGACGAATTTCGTTTTCATGGACATTTTTTCCCATATGGATGCTACATTTGTATAGTTTATTATCTGTGATTAAGGTCTTAAAATTTAGCTAGAATATCGGACTACATTTTTTATAAAATCGTTGGGCAGTCACATAAAACTATACATGAAACCTTATTAAATTGAATATTTAATAGAAACAAAAATTTAATACGAAACAAATTTTGAAACCACATGTACTTGACCCTTTTTAGGAAAGTTATGATGTTGGTATGTTCAGAAAAGTAGCTCAACATTAAAATTTGACATTCAATGTACATATGTACATAAATAAATACATAAATGTTTTAGCATTGAAAATGTTTATAGGGTCGTTTTGATAAAGGTATGGTGTTACCAAAATGAACAAAGATAGAGAATGAACTCTAGCGTACAGGGGGAGAAAGATTGAATTTTTGGTTGGTGTTACCAAAGAAACTACCAAAATGAATAAAATGAAAAAAACACAAGTGATGAATTTCAGCCAGCGTACCTACATGTTGATCATTGCCAACGGACGAGATTCAGTGAAGGAATGTATAAAATTCGAAAAATGATTGATTTGAGTCCACTTAGAAGCCTATAACTTTGGTTATAATTATTGGATGTTCAATATTAAGCTAGATAATTAGAGTTTAAATGACAAGCTACAAATCTGCATGCAAATTTTTGCAAAGGCGTACAAAATTTCATACAAGAAACTTGGGTAAAAACTTTACTAACTTCTAAATCAAACTTATAACTTAAGGGCCAGATGCTCAAGGTTAAAGTATGTTTAGGTAAATCAGACAAGAGGTAGAATTAACTCAACTAAACAAATAAAATTCAATATATTTGAATCCTATTTCTGTGGGCTTCAGGTCTTTCTTTCTGTATCTAGATATATTATATAAGATATATATATATTATATAATAAAGGTCACGAAAAAGGAATAATTATTATATAAGAATTAATTAGATATATTATATAAGAATTAAAGGTCACGAAAAAGGAATAATTATTAAACAAATAAAATATTATAATCGAAAAGGGTCGATTTTGTAAGCTGATATATTCTGTTCTAATCATCGGATGTTTGAGGTTACGCTCTGAAAATGAAGGTAAAATGTTAGACTAGAAAATGCTTTCGACAAAACTTGACTTACTTCTGAATCAGTTTGATTGTTTAACCTAGAATATCCATAGGTACCTACTTGAACCTCTTATACAAAATTATGACTTAAGTTCTAAGGAACAAATCATCAAGGTTAAGGTCTTGGTTAGCTTCTAACTTCTATTCTAATAATCGGATGTTTGGGATTAAAGTCTTAAAATTAAGGTTAAATGTGACAAAAGTTGATTTTTTTCTAAAACAACCTAAAGAACCTAGTATACGCTAGACAACGTTTGGGTAAAAACTTTAATTACTTCTAAATGAATTTGATTGTTTAACCTAGAATATGTATAGCTACCTACTTGAACCTCTTTACTTAGTTACTAGTTATTATGCATACGGAATAAAGTTTTTACTTTAAAAATTCATCTGAAAAGAGTAAGTGCTATGGGTCAAAGTAAATGCTTAATTTTCATAATTTACTGCATTTTTATGCATATCAAAAAAAAGTAAATACTTTGAAATTCTGTAGTAAAAGCATTTACTATTCTTTATGCATATCACCCAATGTAAACGTTTTCGATGGCGTTCTCTAGAGTTTTTGGGGCACCAGTATCGCATATTTTGTTTGTTAACATATCCATCAATATGGAAATGTGCTTCGTCACTGAATAAAATGTTTCCAAGCGTAAGTGCTGTCCGAAAACGTTCCAGCATTGTTCTTGTGAAGGATTCTCGCAAAGGATAGTCACTTTCGTTGAGATACTTAACAATTTGCATTTTGTACGGGTGGAGCTTCAATTTCTTTTTCAAAATAACATGCACTGTTCATTTTTTTATTCCTGTGGAGGCCGCAATCTTCCTTATCGATTTTTTACGTGGATTTTGAATAATTTCATTTCGAACTTGAGACACATGTTCTGGCGTTGTTGTTGACGTTGATGGTCCAGCAATAGGTCTATTGACCATTGTGCCTTCTTGCCTGAATCTTTGTACTTACGAACAGATAAGTTGCGTTCTCGGTACAAAAAGCGCGACGCGCACTGACCAAACTATACAAGGTGGCACAAAATACCATATCGGAAGATGTAATAATTTTTGCAAATGGGTCGTACACATTTAATATTTGTGAAATAGACAGCTGCAGTATACAAACAGACATATCTACAATGGAGCGATATACTTTCTATATTTATAATAATTTTTTATTTTTATTTATTTTATGTATTTTATTTATTTTAACTTTATTTTATTTTATTTTTTTTATTTTATTTTATTTTATTTTGTTTTTTTTTTTTTTTTAATTTTATTTCTGTACTTTTTATTCTATTTATTTATTTGTTCATCAGTCTTTATGATAAGTTGTTTAATTATTATTTATTACCTATACTTATACAGCTTAAATATTTTGTGCCATTTATGTTTTTAACCGCAAGACCAATTGAGCATTTTATTTGCTTATAGTTTGACCTAATAAATTTTTCACGTAGAAGGTTTAGGACAAAAAAAAATTATAAAAAAAATAAAGAAAATCTGTTAAAAAAAGAAATGAAATTTCAGTGGGTCATTGGGGTCTCAGGTTCGATTCCTGTCACCGGCAACATTTTTTTTTTTTTTAATTTTTAATAATTTTCTCTTTTTTTGTTGAAACACATTCGCTGCAAAACAAATAAGAATAAACTATTTTTTTAACGCCCTGCGAAGCGGGCGGGGTTCTGCTAGTCTTTTATAAAATAAGTCATAATTACCTTGACCTTGCCTTATAATGTGGGTGTCACCTTAAAATGTAAATTCATATCATGAATTTTAGTATTTGTCTATCTGTAACAATAACCTTAAGGGATTTAAATCGTTTCTCTCAATAACAGTAAGATGCGTGCACGCATTGCAGAATTAACCCGCGGTATTCTCTTTTTAATCAGAACCTTTGCATGGTTTAAATAAAAAATATAAAAAATTCTTAAAAATTGTTGTTTCAATTTTTCGACTATCAAGACTTTAAACTAAGTTCCATACAAAATATTACGTATACGCCTGTGTGCTCCAAATATAATAGAATCAAATAAAATAAAAATATAAAAGTACATATCGATATTATAAACATTTTTATTTGACAATATCAATTTTGTTTAAATGAAATTCAATATTTTCTTCTTTTGAAAAGCAAAAAAAATATATTTATTCAATTATTATTATTTGTATAGCGAACTACATACATATACATAAGCTCAACAGGTTCATTTATGAAACACATTTTTTTGATGCTGTCTGTGCAGAAAATACCTACCTCTTCACAAAAGAAACGACTGTAGGCATTTTGCATACTATGTACACATTTTAAATGAAAAAGCAAAAATATTCGTCATCATGAAAGGGAGTTGAAATAAAAATCAGAAATTTAATATTACAAAAAAAAAAAAAATATTTTTCATGGTGACAGCAATTTTCGTTTGCATCAGCTGTGCTTAAGGAGAATATTTGTTTTCAATGTTGCCTGATGATAGGTGATATAGAAAGCAGCTAAATTGTAAAAGTCTATAAGGCAAGTGGTGTCCTTTTTGGTTGACTCATTTGAATGTCTGTTATTTGAGCTTTATAAATATTTTGTTTTATCCATAAGTTGTCAACATAAATAAACTCAAAAAAAAAAAAAAAAAAATACATAGCATGAAATATCCCATCCGCTCTAAGTTCAAAATATCTTTCTCTCCTGAGTAGCTATAACCTTAAAAAAAATATATAAG
The DNA here is from genome assembly GCA_951394125.1 of Epistrophe eligans. Taxonomy (NCBI): domain Eukaryota; kingdom Metazoa; phylum Arthropoda; class Insecta; order Diptera; family Syrphidae; genus Epistrophe; species Epistrophe eligans. The sequence goes on along the minus strand of OX596029.1, from coordinate 33,362,375 downwards.
CATCCACAAAATATTGTCACAATAAGTTAATTTTATCTCGAGGCATTGACCTAATTTTTGTTTCGCAATGAAAATCCTTATAATATATAACAAGATGGCTCAATAGAAATAATAAGTCACTTAAGGACAAACGTTTCACCTCTAATTCATTGACCTGGAGGCATTCTTAGCCCCTCTCTGTCATAAAAATATATACTTTCTTCTTTGCCTTCTGTTATTATTATGAGTGATTTTCTGCCTTTACTTAATGGGGGTTAAGTGTGTTCGTTGTACTTCATGAAAGATAAACCATGGAATTGGTCTCCTTCGGGTGGCTACCAGGCTATCACTATTTTAATATATACACCACCTCAAAACCATTGGCTTCGTCTTCGGCTCCGACAGAAGAGACAGAAAGAGAGAGAGAGATCAAAGCTTAAGGTATTAAAAGTGTCGACCCGAATATTCATGATGGGAGTCCTCGAAAGGAGAAGTGTGATCACTCGTTTCGTTTTATAAAAGAGCTAATCACGCACGAATATTTTCGAGTTGAGCACGCGGCGGGGGAGGAAATTTCTTTTCCTTTTATTTTCTATTATAAAATCGATGGCCTACTCTGCCTATAACGTTAGGTAGGTAATGAGACTTTAATAGGATGGCGTGGTGGTGGTAGTTGTATTTGTGTCTACGCGGATAAAACAACAATGCTATGAGACCTTTCTTATTATATAACATTGTGCATTATTTCAAGTAGACTTGTTGACATTTTGAGATCAAGTAGATTGTTGATGGTGAATTGATATTTTGTTAAACAACCACAAAGATTTGTATTTATGTACTCTGTATAATATACCTAATGTCTGGTTTGTGTGTAATTATATCACCTTCGTACCAGATGCTTGAAAATTAAGCATGGAAATATTTCAATCAAGGACTTAATAACAACAATGTTGAATTGAAAGCAAAGGCAATTCAAGAAAACTTAATATCGTTATTATTCCTTCTTTATAGCCTCAGTTGACTCGCTCTCCACACAAAGTCAATGAATCATTGGAATGTCGCTGGCAGAAATTTAATTGTATTGATTTAGTAGTGAGGCGAAATACTATAACGGCCTATTTGTCCTTTGCGGATACAAACATACGCACCATATTTATATTCCCTATATAATATATTATTGTGAATATAGGTTTATATCAATAACAACAAACTTCCGGTATAACATTTTGTATGTCTTGTTTTTTTTTTTTTTTGCAGAAAAACAAAACGAAAGAAAACCAACATCATATTCGAAACTAGAAAAAAAATAAAATGCACGACTGAGTTGCACGTAGTTGCTCTTTGTTTATTTAAAAGGGTCTTACTTTAATGATTTTTTGTATAGCGTCAAACTAAAATGGGAAGAGTATTAAATAAAGGACCGGGTCGCAATAACTTGCTCTTGTTCAGGATCTATAACGTGAAGTTGTTTAATAATGACTCATTAATTTTTTGATATTGAAAAAAAGGTACAAAATACTATAACAAATTCATGTTTGTTATTATATATATTTTTTTTTTTTCATCCAATATATTCAACTACTAACTAACTAGAAGTTCGGTACTACAAAATGATGCCATTAACGAGATATTTGGGAGTAGCAAAGAAATAAATTAATTTTCCTAAAAATCTTCTTGCCGTTTGCATATATTTTTGCCCAAAACCTTATATGCAACATTGTTGAAACTGTATTAAAAATACGAAGTTTAATCAAAATGGTTAGAGCCGTTTTCGAAATTATTTGAAAAACAAAAACCTAGTTCATATTTCATCTTCCCGTTTAAAAAAACGTAGGTATTGATTTTAAAAAGGAAATTAATCAAAACAAATATTCAAATCTAATGAGGAAAATTAATAAGACTTTGAATGTTCTTTTAGATAAATAAATATAAAACCAAATTTTAGATAGCCTAAAAAAAGTAAGTTAAAAATGAAAAAAAAAAATCTTTATGACAGGTACCATATAGTAACAGTTCTTTGTTCGTTTTTTTTTTTTTTTTTTTTTCATTCAGACCATACATTCGGAGAAAATGTACTTTCAAAATTATAAGAGGTGTTTTCTTGATAAAAAGAAAATTTTGTTTAACTACATACCTTATTATTGCTACCTTTATTAACAACTTTTATTATTTTTGAAGTTAAAAAAATTATATTTACCTACCCTGAAAACCTTAAGTTTCGCTTTTAAGGAAAATTTCTTCAGTTATATTAAGGCATTATGTCTGTAGGTTAAAGTACAAACAGGCATCAACACACACACAGAATTTCATGTTACATTTTTTTCCCAGTTGTCTATAATTGCAATTTAAGGTTTTATTAAAATCTCGAGTCCGACATACATATCTAGCAATTAAAGAGTAGTGAAGGCGATTCGAAAAAGTAGAATTATGACATGTTTTTCCTTTTTTTTTCTTTACTGAGTTTTGTCATTTTTTGCCGAAAATTGGTTTTTTATAAAATTTAAACAAATTTTATTAACCCTAAACAACAGACCCGGGTTATTAAGTTAAGATTTTTTCTCATTAACCTTGGAAAAATATATCCAAATTTCACTTGGTTAAGAAAAATTTTCGAAAAGTGAAAAAGCTCTGAGGTCTATAGGACATTATAGACAGTTTGTTGGCAACACCACGCGTTTACATAACATTACATTGCATTACATTACATTGCATTACATTACATTGCATTACATTACATTACATTACATTATATTACATTGCATTACATTACATGACATTACATTACATTACATGACATTACATTACATTACATTACATTACATTACATTACATTACATTACATTACATTACATTACATTACATTACATTACATTACATTACATTACATTACATTACATTACATTACATTACATTACATTACATTACATTACATTACATTACATTACATTACATTACATTACATTACATTACATTACATTACATTACATTACATTACATTACATTACATTACATTACATTACATTACATTACATTATATTGCCTTGTAAAGAGGATTGAGATGTTTTTACATTTATGTACGTATATTCTACAGGGTGTTTGGTATAAGGTGCACTAAAAAGTCAGAGTGACTAGATTGTGTTAAGACAAGACAAAAATCGTATGGGAGGGGGAGTCTATTTCCCCCCGTTTAGGTGGGAAGGGCATTTTTTAAAAAAAATTACTTAAAACGGAAAAAAAATTATTTAAAAACAACGGTTAAACTTACAATCCTATATGCTATATCTTTTTGGAAAGCCAGAAATTTCTTCATTACTTTTTATTTGAAATTAAGTTGTGTTAGTGAAAAAGTTTTTGAAAAATTAATTTTCAAATTCGAAATTTTGAAAAAAAAAATTTTTATTTTTAATTTCAAAATATATTGTTTCAAAATTTTATGTAATTAAGTATAATTTGCCGAAATGTTTCTTAGTTTTTGAGAAAATAAAAAAAAATAAAAATACTTTTTTCCAAGAAAAACACTTTTTTTAGGGTTTTTTAGGATTTTCTCAGGTCAATTATTAAATTAGCGGATTATCCCTTTTTTATTTTTTATTGCATACCATCCGGTTTTTAGCAGGTTGGACAGAGCTTAACTACAAACCTTTAAAACTTGTTATGTGGTGCTAATCGATGTACAGAAGGGCCAGGTCGAACCAACCTAGATTTTCCATAAGCAGTATATCTTGGTAACTGAAACCTTTGTTTGTAAGAAACCTCAAAAACAAATACTTGCCTAAAGTTAAGAAGAAAACCAACTTCTACAGGGTATGGAATTCTTCTTCAGAATTGATTAGTTTGTAGCACATCCATAATGATACTTAGACCTAACCAATTCAAATCGAATCAAATATTAGTCTTTTAACTCCAGTTATGTATATGTAATTTTGTAATTTTGAAATCCTTTTCGCAAACTTATCCCCAAAAACCACATCAAAAGCAGATGACAAAACATATAAGTACTTACCTACGACCTTTGTACATATTTATACGTGTGTGTATGATTTATTTCGAAAATTCCATGTTTAGGTTCTCAAATTTAAGTAGACACAATAAAATACTAATAATAATACGAGTAATCTTCTGACAATAAAATAATTTTAACAGAACTATTAATATTAAGAAAGCAAAGCTAATTGAAGCATCGCATCGGTAGACCAAAGACCACAACAATTTCCCATTTAGGCAAAACTATGCTCCATGGAATATTTTGTATTTCTCTCATAAATATAGTATCCCAAGCTGCTGCCATTGTTGTCGTCGTCAGAATCTTTTGTCAACGTGACAGAGTATATCCTCTCAAATGCTCCTCATGATGGCTCCTGATGATGGAAGGGTATTGGCCTGGGGGAGGCGGGGTTCAATGGTTTAAGGCGTGTAGCTGTATAGCACACTCAACCCACTCAGCAATATGAAACCACATTCATATTTGCGAGTTTTAAGTTGATTTAAGGAGTGGGGCTATAGTTAGGTGGCGGCTGGCGGTAACATCATCATCGTCATGCACAACTGTCCCGTCCATCTACCATTCATGCATCCATCCAACCAACCAACCATCCATCCATCCAAATCGTTCGTCGTGGTTGCTGCAAGTGAGAATGAAGATGTCGGCAAGTAGGTCCTGTTTGGGGAAGGAGATGCGGCATTATAGCAACTGATGGCAACAATTCGGGAAGGAGAAGGCAAATTGTGGCATAAGTGATGAGAAATAAACCACCAGATGGTTGTATGTGGTTGCCATAATAGAGACGCTATCCTGTGAACATCATAATGTGGTATCTGGTGGTATTTACCCATACAACTCTCATGAAATGCCCAAGCACTTTTCTCATGGTCTCTATGGGTTTTCCTCATCATGACAACGAAGACGATATGCGACGAGGGTGAAGAAGAAGGCGACGTCAACATCATCCTATTCGTCTTTTTGATCTGTGGCATATAGCTAGAAGGCAGGGGAACAGCTTCGCTTCAACAATCCATGATCCTGATGCCACCCTCTTGGTGTTTTCCTTCCACAACATAAAATTTAGTGAAAATTATTAAAATAAATCATTGCAAAAGTTTTTTGCAATATTTTTTGCTGCCGTACACCATGTGTTTGAATTCTTAGTGGAATTGTTGCGGACGATTTTGGTGGTGGTAGGTAAGGTATAGGACCCATTCGGTGCCACAAAAACAAACCATGTTCCACTTACCCTCCCCCTTCACCCCATCGTGCTTCTTCGCAACCTCATTCAAGGATGTAAATAATTACCTTTACCAATGAAAATACCAGTTTAAATGTAGGGGAGCGCCCTCTGACGTCAGGTGCACACAGTATCTAACTAAGAGAGATCAGAGAAGAGAATGATGTAGTTTTTGTTTTTTTAGTTGTTGTTGTTTCAGATTTCGGAAGGATATTGTAGAAATGAATCTCACGTATTGACAACCCTTTTTGCTTCATAAATAGCCACTGTGTATACGGAACATGCTCTGGTGGCTTTTTTGATGTTAGCTTAACTAGTTATGCTCTCGTAAACAATTCAAATTTAGGTTTTAGAAAAACCTCAGCATCTATATATGCATACATAACATCTATATACATATGTATCTACGTGACAAAACTTTGAAATACTGCAAAATTCTATGCCCGTTCCGGTCTTATGGTGGTGAATTATTATACCCACGATAGTTGGTAAGAGTGGATGGATGGTTTTAGGTTGTACCTATGTAGGTATAGTGTATGCTCTATGCTCGCTTCTTGTCAATAGAATTCTAGGGATGTATGAGGCATATGTTGGCTTGGTAAATCTAACAATCGTGTTCATGCATGAGGTATTTTTATTATTTTAGTTTATTTTTTTTTTGTTAATAGAGTACCCAAAGCTCAGGAGGTTAGCTTAAAACATATGTATCTACAATTTAAATATACCTACAATCATGTAAAATATTATGCCATGTTTAACAGCTGCTTTGAAGGGCTTTATTAAAAAAACAAAAAAAAAAAACAATGAAGGAGAACTATAAAATGCATTTTAGTTTGTTTCAAAATAGGGTAGGATGTCTGAGGGGTGGTGGTTCCCATATTGTCAAATTGTGTTACCTTTTTCTTAAATCTGAATATCTAGCTAGGAGTATTATATGAAAGCATATTTGGTTAAGTTATTTCTGCGTACTTTGGCAACACTTTTTATCCTTCTAAAAATTCCTGGTAGCGGTAAAATAATTTAAAAAAAATCAATCTTCGTTGTGACTTCGTTTTCGAAAAAAAAAATCATTTTTAGCGATAAGGTTTATTTTTGTATGTTCAAAAAATATACGAGCGATTATTGAGAAACAAAGGCATTCATAACGTAGTGTCACTGTTAAGTGCGGATTTCGGAAATTTAATTCCATACAAAACTATTTTGTATATTTTATGAATCAATAAAAAATAAAATGCACGTTTGGGTCGCATGAACTTGCTCTTATGTACGATCTCATCCCTGTGGTTTTAAAGTCTTAATAATTTTAAAAACTTTTCATCTGATAAAAGAAATTTATTAGTTATTGGAGCCTATATTTTATACCACCTGCCAGTCTAGTTGAAGGAAGTATTTTGTGAACAATACAGCACCGTGCTGTCTTGCACTTCGCACATAAGCGTGGAATTAATAGTTAGAATGAAAAAATGTAATAAATCAATAAAATTAGAAATAAATTGATTAAAAAAATCTGACATTTATTTGACACCAACGGTACACCAAGTGATTTCTTACACAAATCTAAATTTATGTGAACAAATTTTTAAAAATCGTTCAAGCGGTTTATTAAAAAAAATAATTTTGTATATATAAAATTTTGAATATATTTTTAAGAAAACAAAAATTGGTACCCCAATTTTTAGTTTGTACTTACTTATGCGGAGTTTAAAAATTAATTTTGAAAAATAAGAAATCATCCACCCATTTTTAGAATATCGAATTTTCGAAAAATTATTTTTAAATTTTTTTTTTTTAAATCCAAAAAAAAAAATTGTTGGAAAATTTTGGCACACGATATTTTTAAAATTATTGTAAACATTCTCTATAAAAAAATTGACCAATATCAGTTGAACCGTTTTTGAGAAAATCGAAAATCAAAATAAATGGTTCTATATGGGAGTTACCATTTAAAAAAAATAGTTGTTGGCACGTATTTGAGAAAAACAAGATTAACTTTTTTTGCCAAAAAAATTTGTACGGTAGGTATCTAGGTACCGTTATTTTTTGGTCTTAAAAAAAATTAAAAAACCGTGTGAGGGAATGCCTAAAAAACGATAGGTACCAAGTTTAAAGAAAATCGACCCACCCGTTTAGACTACAGCCGAAGGGACAGACAGAATTGCCAGATGCTAGGTTAAAAACAGCATTTTTCCAAATTTATGAACAGGTCAGAAATACCTATTTTAACTTGTATATTTGCTTACTTGTTTTTGCACGAGTTGTCACTTTTTTAGTGATGTTCAGATCAGATGAAGTTTATTAAAAAAAAGAGGTTTTGACCAGAAATGATAATACGTTAACATCAGGTTGTTTAAAATTTTGCGCCTATGTTTTCTATCAAAATTACAAAATTACACTTCTTGCGTAATTAAGGTATGGGACAAACTTTTGTATAGATACAAATTTAAACCATTGTATTTTTTTATGATAACACGCAGCTTTCGCACAATCAAATTAATATTGAAGAATTAATTTTTATTAACAAGAATAATTATGATCCAAATTTGTAAAAAGTACCTTTCTTTAATGTGCCAATAATTGGATGATTTACCAAACCATTAGAAATAAGTGAACCCCATGAATGTGACTCCCATTTCCCATTGGGGTGATACCTATTATTCTGCGGTCAAGTGCCTACGTTCCGAATGGAATGTTTCGTAATTCCAAGAACATCTGCTTATTTTTAAACAGCATCAGAGAGATTTTTCAATGCCAGCTCAAACTCGCTCGATGACAGTCCTTTGCGGTCCGTTCTAATATCTTGGAGATATTTTCTGTCCTACTTTACCTTACGGACCACTTAATTTTTCAACTGAAACTGCATGTATAATTTATATTCCCGCAGTACCTACCTAAATTCCAAGATATACGCCCACTTTCATCTCCAAAACCTTAGATATTTATAAACATTGTCGTAATTCATTTAAATTGAATACTTTCCAATAAAGTTTGTCAAAAACATGTTTTCCAGAGAAAATGTTTAAAATATTTGAAATAAGTTATGGAAATTATAATTACGTTTTTGCAATAAAATTCTTATATCTTTTTCATCTTCTCGAAAGTAGGATTTTTTTGGGTCACGTGAATGTTTATTTTTGTTTATATGAATAGTTAAAAACAAAAGAACTCAGAAAATAGTGTAGGTACAATTTTTGTAGGCTCTAGTAGTTCTGCAGCAGAAACGTCAAAGTTGGAAAATAATAATAACATTTTTTTAATTTCTAGTTTTAAAAATTTAACTGCGTTCGTAAATATATTAATTTTGTTGTTTGTTGGATTATGTGCTTTAGGTCATATAAATGTAAAAATTTTGTTTGTTCTTGCTGTTGTGTAATTTAAGCAAATTTTCCTGCATTGCTGTGTGTTAAATACAATAAATTGAATTTACCGCTCTGTCTGAATTTATTGTATGCTTTAGAAACAGGGTATGAATTCTACCACATAGTCCATTGGTCCAATTACAATAACCAACATTCCAGATTAAACAAAAGCTTGATGTAATAATACACATAGCAATTTTATGCAAACAAAAATACAAAAAAATATCTAATTCAATTGCTTATTCACTATCCCTATATATATGCAATACTTATATCGAATATCGCTTGGTGTGTATCTATCAACACCATTTTATTGATCCAAAAATTCCCCCGAGTAATTTGTGCAGAGTAAATTTTCAAAATTTATTTTTTTTTCTTTTTTTTATTATATTGACTTGACGCTAGGTATATGAAACGCACGTATAAAGAGTTATACCTAACATGAAGCCTACGAATGTATGTATGTATGTACATATATGTAGTGTATGGAAGTGGATTGTCGGTATTTACGAAATGATATTGTTTTAATTACTAAACAGGATGTTATTTTACAATGGCGTACTAATTAGATATGGTGATGTTGTTCACAGGGATGTATGTAGTGTAGGTATATTGTAATGTAAGTGTTGGTTGTGTGACACCATCACCAATAAAGCACATAAAAAATAGTTGATACAATTTAATTTTATTTAATTATTATTATTACGTATTATATTATTATTGAGGTGTGATGTGCATCATTAGGGGCTTTATACATTTGGGCTTTTGTAGAATGGTATTGTTACACATTTAAAAAATAAAAAAAAATATATATAAAATTGAGTTTTAACCTGTTAATTAATTTTGTTATAAATATATTTGAATAAATTGTGCCTAGAGGCTAGATGGTGTTGATTTGTGCAAATTAAACTATATACCTACGAGTAGAAATTGTTAATTTAGAAAATCAATTAAATTGAATTTTCGAATAAAATAAATAATTTGCTTAAAATTATGTGTTTATTATGTGTAAGTGGTTGTAGCTAGCAGGTGTTTATAATTTATATTTATTTTTGTTATTTGTTTATTACCTATGTACATACATAGTAGGTATAATGTATTTTAAAATTGTTAGTTTTATTGTTTTGACATAACTTTGATTTCGAGGCATGGTATTACTTTGACATATTTCATTTAAAATAATGACAGGTCGATGTATAGGTATTGGTATGTAGGTATGTAGGTCAATGGCGGATCCACGGCATATAAACCAAAGTTTTTTGATTATTAAACATTTATTTCTCTTCCAGATATGCTTGGTCTACGTTTGACCTACTTAATTCGAGAAAACCCACATTTTTGTATATATATCGATTAAAGTTTACTTCAAAAAGTTAAAAAAAAAAATTGACCAATTTACTTTAATTAACCTTCTGTTTCCTTTTCTTTTCTGGGTCACACCCTAGATCAGACGATTAAAATACGAACTTACTGTCATCTTCATGTTGTTCCCAAAGAAATCAGATTTTTTTTATTATTAAAACAACCCAATTTCAATCAAAAAAATTAAAATATTTTAATGGGAAATATTAACTTAGGAAAATTAAGTAGGTAATATCAGCTATGCAGGGTTGCAAAAGCATAAATGTTAAACAACATTTTTTTGTCCGTCTATCTGTCCTTTCGATTTAAGCCTCGTGTCGGTCTTTAAACTTGGTTACCTAGCGTTTTTCGGGCATTCCACCGACGCGTGTTCTTGTCATTTTTTCTTAGGACTTAAACTAACAATTTTCTCAAAAAGTTTCAACTGCATTTGATCAATTTTTTAAAATTAGTTTTAAAAGTATTGCATACCAAAATTCTCATTTTTTTTGTTGTTTTTTTTTTTTTTTTAATTATTTTATTCTTATTATATCATTTTGTAAACTTTTCCATCTGTCCTACTCTATACTGGTCTCTTTGCGATTGAATATAAAATAGAGTTGGTCCAGCATTAAAAAGGCGAATTTATTAGCTATATTAGGCCGGTTGTACAGCTATCACCGACATACAGTGGAACAAATTTTTATATCGTTTTAGAGAAAAAAGCACTTGATATTTCAAAAGCGTTTGATAAAAGTTAGTCAGGCTCTTTATCGAAAATATGATTATTTTGGTATCGATGATTATCTTCTTTGTTGACTTTGGAATCACCTTTCCGACCGGTCAATACAAGTTGTACTGGATAATTTTATATGCTGGTGTCCCCCAGGTCTCTGTTTGGTCTCCAACACTATTTCTTATATATTTACCAGCCACCTTCTATCTAAAACTTCTAACTCATTAAATTATTTTGCAGACTACAGTATATTCCCTCAGATGTTACTATTAGTTTGAAAATGTTCATTCTTCTTCTTCTTTGGATTTGGAACTTTAACGGTAGCATTAATGATAAGCTCATTAAATTCTTCTGATCTTATATTGCCCAATGGGGAATTGCAAATTTGAAAAATTGAATGCTTCAGAAACTCAATATTGTCTACTCTCATTTAACCGGAATTAACCCCCTTTGGTCATTGTCCATGAATGCTTGCATTGTCCATGTACTCTTGCATCGAAGAAACTAAACAGCTTTTCCCTCTAGCTATATGTACTATACATCTGTGGATTATACTCACCATCTTCTGTGAATTGACCTGAAATATTTAAAATGTTCAAGAACGCTGCAAAGTGCTTAGACTTCCGTCTCGTCGATAGAAGAAATTTGTCTGGCTGTAAGTACATAAGTAAGTTTATTTATAATTGTTATTTTTCACTTTATGAATCTTAAAGCTATGACTTAGCCGTCAGCCTGGTTAGCAATTATTTAAATAGTATGTTTAGAAAAAAATTAAAATATGTAGACTTAAAAATCAAACATATTCTGTTATTAATAATATTCCATCTCTAAATATGGCTTTTAAAAAGTTTCTCAACATCTTCCAGTCGCGCTCTTTCAAAATTTGAAGTACTCATCTGTACCTCAAACTTGTAAAGTTATTAATGTATTTTTACCAAAAACTTAAATATTGGACATACACTTATAAAGTACAATCCTGCATCTCCCATTATAGGATGTACCATTTAAGCTGATTAGTTCGTTATTGCCTTGAAAATAAAAGAAATGTCTTTGTAGCTTCATCCATCTTGAAAGTAGTTTATTTGGTTCCGATTATAATTGAGCTGAGAGTATAACACTCTGCTATCAGATTGACGAGCCTTTTGAACAAATGATTCCCGTATATAGTTTTCATTCTTCTATATTATTCTGTAACGTTGCTCCTTTAATTTGTTAAAGTTGTTGAAATCAATATACAGCGTTTCTCTACAAACGTTCCTCATATTTTGCCATTTATTTATCCACCAATCCTTATTCCTGAGTTCGTACAAAAGCATTTTTTTCGACAATCTAGTGTCCTGGACCCTGGTAGGTATACACTATGCATGTTTTAATTATGAAATCCGCTTGTGCCTTTAGTTTACTTGAAAGAAGTTTTGGTAGTCCCGTTTCCAAGTAGATTGCATAGCTCGGTGTGTGTTTTTTTGGTAAGTTGAAGAGTTTTGTTTTAAAAGTTTCTTTGGAATTTTTCAATCACTTCATACTCATCTGTACCCCAAACTTGTGAAGCATAGCAACGAGTTGATTTCACAACCAAATCAAATATCTTATATTTGGCTGATAAGATCATTCTTTTATTTGAGAAAACATTTTTCCAAGACATATTAAACAGGCTTTGAGAGGTGTTGACTTTTCCGATTAGGTTTTTGCTGAAATCCAGAGATGTATTTAGTTTGACTCCTAAATAATTCATATTGTTTACTATAAGTCTGGCTGTATTATATAAGGAATAATTTTATCCAAAGCTTGAGAATAATTCACATAAATTTGAACAGGAATTCCTTTAACTCATTCGAGTTTTTTTTGACAGGATTCAGAAAAGAGCTTTAAAAATTAGAACAATAATGGAAACGTTTGGGTCTCTCGCAAAATGTTTTCCTATGTAATCGCTGGTTTAACAAACATTGTTCCATTGAAATATCCACAAAATTAGAAGTCTGAAAGCGTAAGGCCAACTGTTAGGGATCCCATTTTCGTGATGGGAGATATTAAGCCAATTGATAATTTCCTAGCGTTTGTCAGTCCATACAGCCAGTATTGCCGAATCTCATGATTTATCATGATTTACATGATTTTTCACCCTCAGCTCATGAAATCAAATTTATTGAACATCTAATGATTTTTAATTTTTGTTTATTTTTTAAACAAGAAATTAAATATTTTTTTTAGACTTACTTAAAATTTAAAAACTTTTCGGTGCCACATTGACCTCAAATGACCTCACGATCAGAACTCTTTTAGGTATAAAGTTACAAGACCCTGATTGACAAATATTTCAGTAAAGTTTGTAATGATTAAACCTATTTTTTTATTTTTTATTTATATAATAATAATTTATTTAATGTTAGAAGCTAAGTAAAATGAAACAGATCCCTACTAGTACTTATACATTTTATTTACTGAAATTTTTTTTAGTTTCTGTAAATCATAAGTTTGCAGTGATTTTCTTTTTGCTCCACGAAAAAAAAAACATAATGCTTTTTTGTTTTTGTTTTTTTTTTTTTAATCGGCAAAACTGCATATAGCCAATATTTTCCCCTTCCCATAAAAAATAGAATTTTCAGATACCTATTGTGATTGTTGCCGATCCACCCCTGAAAGTATGCAATTTCGTGTTTTCACGATTTTTCGACTTTTCCGGTCGAAATTTCCAATTTTCGTATAGGTATGTTGTGTGCCACAACATACAGACACAGACAAAAATCATATTGAAAAGTCAAAGCTATAATTAACGAACAGCATAATAATGAATGCTCTGGGCAAACATTGCTAGCGTTAATAATTTTGAATTGCAATCCTATTTAGATAAAGTTCACGTACTATAGTATAACATCTAGACGTTCGTCCAGTTTGGTGGCTGTTATAAGATTGGCATGTAAGATTTTAACTTTTTGGAATCCATATAGGTATTAGACTTTTTCAAAAATGTCACCAAATTCACCACATTGGGTTTTTAACAATAAATTAAAGTTAGTTAAACTTATAGCTTTATAAAAATTACCCGGATCAAACGCCTAAAAGTAGTCAAAAGCTATATTTTAAATCAATTTCCCAAATGCATTTTTATAAGCTTTTTTAATTCATTTATCATACTTTATTATTTTTATCTTTTTAACTACATTTTTAAGTGAGGACCATTCAATTTTCACAACGTTTAAATTTATTAAAATATAATGAAATGAAATATTTCTTTTAAATAATAAGTAAAGTCATAATTTAAAAATTTATTAATCCCAAGAATAATATTGGCACAACAATTTATGTCAAACGAAAGAATTATATGAATGCTAACATTTCCAAATTATACCCTTGACAAAATATCATATCTTTTAAGCATTTATGTATATGATGTATGTAAGCATACCCAAATGACTTAAAAGTGTCTATTAATAACCAATAAATCTGTGTTAGGTCCTCCGTTAAATGGCCGTTAAAACCAATATACCTATACACAAGGATTTAATCTTAAACTTCAAACCTAAATATTACAAATCTCCATCCCCACATTATCCAAATTATTATTCCTATAATCTGAAAAATATTAAAATTAAAAAAAAAGTCCAAGAAACAAAACTTTTCTTTTCTGCAAAAGTATATATGTAGAATATAGACCCATATTTATGCCTACCTATGGAAAAAGTCTCAAATTCTAGCCAATTTCCTTCATCCCTATATTATATGCCTACCAACCTCCAACTAACATTATTTAAATCCCAAAACAAAGACCCCCGATTCTTTTCTATATGAAGAAGTGAAAATAATAATCCCAGACACATTTAAATGTAAGTCCCTTAAGTCTTTTGCATACTAAGACCTCATTCAGACTAATACTTTCTTAAACAATACCAAATATTTCCTCTGTCTTTCTCTCTCTCTATCTCTCTCTCGTGATGCTTTTGTTGTTTTCTTCGAATAACCACATTTTGGACAGGCTAAGAATCTCTGCACACACAGTCCGTATGTTTGTACAGTATAAAGATTCCTTCATCCACCACCTTTTAACCCAATCCAATAGTCTTGATGCTTCCTTATATATTCAACAATGAAATAACAATGGACAAAAAATCCTATAGCCCTCGCACAGGTCCCAAACCAAATTTCTGCCCTACAACCACAACACAACCAAATAAGTTATGAACTTCAAAATAGATTTGAATATATTGTCCTCTTAAGTATACAACGGTTCTTTGGGAAACTTTTTAGCAAAAATAATAAATTACCAGTGTGTGTGTGTGTGAAATGGGTATGTGCTGTATCGTGTGAGGGATTTTTTATATCCAAACAAACTCAAGTCAATGTCGCACAAAAAATTGACTTCGAGAGAAGGACGACGATAAATGCATTCCTGCTTTTTGCATTCCCATCAGAATTCAAGGATGCTAAAGGATGTTTGTAGATACCTCTTATACCCAACAAGATTGGACAAAAAAAAATATCAAGGACATGAACATCGATATAATTATTTTTTTAGTGGACTTTTTTAATCTATACATACAAAATGTATAATGGAAAACAACGCATCAGCCCGACCAACAAAACTGATGACTAACTTTTGATGATAAAAAATGTCCTTTTAGGTCGAACGCACTCTGCACAGTGCACAATAGAAGAATGACTTTAATCAATTTTCGTGCGTTACTGAAAACAACTTATTACAAGGTTTTATTGGTTGATTTTGTGATCCACTCTGAAAGCTCTACAATCGGTGAATGCAAAATGTATAATAAAAATATTTCCCACACAATATACCCCCCAGCCCTAATACCCAAACTTAACTTCCACGTCAAAATAAAAAAAAAAAAAAATTGAAAATTGACGAAGGTTAAGAAATTTATAAAGGTCACATCACATATGAGTTGCCAAAAAGTTCTGTGCTTCTGTTTCTTTTTCCACGTGTGCATCAATTTTTGACTTAAAACACATTTTTTCACTTTATCTTGCTATTTTTTTTTCGGGACGATCTATTTCGTTTATATCCGCTTCCATATACGGCATCAGTTCATTTCAAATACATACATTGTCAAAGTCCAAGCCCTCTTTTGCATTGTGACGAATGATGGCAGAAGTAATACTCTAGTGGGTTTGCTTTTTTTGTATACAACAAATTTAAAGTGCTAAACTTTTTGCCCAGGTATGTACGTAGGTATATACATATATACGTATATATGTACATATTTTCGAAATTATTTGAAATTCCAATAAAAAAAAACTCCAGAGAAATCAAAAAGCTAACATTTCCATTTGACTTGCTGCGAAATCTTCAAAAACCAGTATAAAGTATAAAGCATCAGTAAAAATATAAAAATAGTAGTGATTTATTTTAATACAGGGTATCCTTAAGGGCACTATTTAAATAAATTTTTTCAACAACAAAAAAATATTTGCTAGTGATTTGCTAGAGTTATCCGGAATAATTTATGCAACCTTGCAAGAGATTAGTGTGATTTTCTATGTTTTTGTCATTTGTCTGCTAAAAGTATTATTATTTCGTGAGTAGATAAATCAAAAATTGTCATTTGTCAGAGTTTCTTGAAATTTATCATAGCAATCTTTATTTTTCCAAGGTAACCAGTGATTTTTTCGGTAAAATATTTGATTTTCTGACGTAATCTGTGATTTTTTTGGGGTAACCTGTGATTAATCGCAATAACCAGAGATTTTTTCTAAGAAATCTGTAATTTTTCAGAGTAAACTTTGCTTTACCACTGTAATTAGTGATTTTGGGTGTAGTTTGTGACTTGTTATAGTGATCCAATATTATGTCTGTGATTTTCTATACGGTAGCTTTTGATTTGTCATAGAAATGAGAATCGGAGAGCATTTAATCCATGATTTATCAGAGAATTTTAGTTGATTTGTCGAAGCCATTCAAGATTTGACGGAGTAGATTGTGATTTTCTAAGTTAACATGTGATTTGACAGTGTAACCCGAGATTTTTTTTTCCAAGCAATCTCTATATTTCTACAGGTCATAGCGTAAAAGGTGATTTTTTACATATTTGTTTTGTCTTAGTAAGGCTATAAGCCTGCTACATGCAAGAGTAATCAGTGATTTTGCATTCGAAATCTATGATTAACCAAAATAGTCTGTCATTTTTCAGATCAATCGGAATTGTAAAGCAATTAATCCATGATTTATCAAAGAAACTTATGATTTAACAGTTAATCATGTGATTTGTCATTCACCTGCAATTTGCCGAAGTAACTCGTGATTTTTCACATAGAAGTCTTTGAATTTATAAGGTAACTTTTGATTTTTCAGGGCTACGGGAAAATTGCGAATATAATCTGTGATTGTCTAGGTTAACCTGGAGTAATTCCTGATTTTCCAAAGTAATCTGTGATTTATTAATTTTTTGCAAGTAAAACCATTGTTTTGTCTTAGAAACTCTAGATTTGCCAATTAATCATTGTTTAGCAAAGCTTATTGTTAATCTTAGGATATAAAACGAAAGTTATGTAGGTACTTCTTTGGTAAGACCACTTAGTAAACCGGCCATTGATAAAAGCTGTTCATATAAATATCACAAATTGTTAATGTAAGAACATCCTGTTTCTGTACCTAGTACAACTAACGCTTTCTAAGAAGGAAGCATACTGGCGAGCTACTTGGAGAACGGGGACCTCTGTTGTAGTGAAAATTCCCTAGGGGAATTTTCTGTGTGATTCTTGGTTTTCCAAAAGAGCAATCCTAACGCAAAACTTCCTTGACAAAAAAAAAATAAAAATAAACCAGAACATGGGTGGGCTGGGTAGGGTACTGGTTGGGTATGTTTGCGTTATCTGTATTTTTTTCAATGAAAATAACAAAAATATATACATTCCTGAAGCTAGAACTATACTGTTTGTTTATTGTTCTTTTTTTACAAAGTTTTTAGAAGAAGTAAGAATAATATAGAAATAAAAATAGAATCTATGCGATAAAAAAATGCATCCAGCTAGTCAAAGTGAAGGCGGATTGTTTCAGTCTGTGGGGTTTTGTTGTTGTTGTTGTTTTTGATGATATAGATATAAAGTGAAAAGTTTACAAAAGCAATTGGATAGGTTAACGTACATAGTTTTTAGGCAATTGTTTTGTCCATTTTTTGTTTGTTGTTATTTTTTTTAGGAAATAGAAACCAACATTCCTTTCTTTTAAGAACAAATTTTATAAAAGAAAACTAAATAAAAGAAATGTTTTCGTTTGAAAATTTGAAACTCTGTCTGATTTGAAATTTTAGTACAAATATGTGTTTGAGTTTTTCATTCTGATGTGGCTTTGTATTCTTTTATGAACAAACAACTAACTATATCTTCCAGCCTCAATACTCCAGAGATTTTTTGTTTGTCATCGCAAGAGTATCTTATAAGAAACTTAAATCCATGTTAGCGATCATTAGCTTCTTGCAGGGATACCACCATTTTTAATTAGAGAGTTGAAAATCTTATTTTTGATCTTTAAAATTGAGTTATAAAGTTTGAATAAATGATAAAAAAATATTTACGTTTCCGAAAGTATTCACAACTTGATTTAAAAACAGCATTGGATTTCTGGCTTTAAGAAAAAGGTATGACATGACATTGTAAGTGTTGCCATTGATTTTTAATGTTTTTTTTTTTTCTATTGCAAGGAGATATTTTTATAAAATTCGACCTCTTGCCTAAGCAAGGGGAAATCTCTTCAGAGAATGAAAACAAAAATTTAAGTATTAATGGAACCTTCCTATAGAAGGTTGACCTTTGTTTTTCTCGAAAACGGTGTGACTGATTTTGATAAATTTTCTCATGGAAACTCTTTTTTCATTTTTATCAAAAAAAGTTCCAATTTTTTTTTTTTTTTTTTGAAAACTCAATTAATTATAAAACTATGCACCAAAATGTTTTTTAACATAATTTGTACTAATATAAACAAAAATTATTTTCATGGTCAAAATTAACGGTGTTTTCTAAAGAACTGTTTAAAGAAAATTAAATTTTTTTATCGAAACTGACTCCTACGATTTTGATTCAAATTTCTATGTGCACTTTATATTTTAATACAATCTACCATTATACAGAAAGAAATTATAAATTAAATCATTCTTAACGGTACCTCTCATAGAATCATTTTCGAGTAGTATCTCAATATCTGTTCAATCGATTTTTATTATTTTATTATTTTTTTTGCAACAATTTTTTGTAATAAATTTAGGAAAAATTCGCCTAATGGAAATAGAAAAAGAAAAAAAAATGTTTTACTTTCGGGTTTCCCAGTAAACATATTTCGTTAACGACTCCGTTAATTTTGTTTCAATTTTCACACAAAATGAATTAAAAATAATTATTATTGCATTTTAAAATTTGTTTGTAGCAAAAAAAAAAAATTAAAAGAAAAAATTAATTTTTAGTACGTTCGTCGTTCATACTTTTTTGACAAATTTCCGTATACATTTATTAATAAAAAAAAAAATTTATTAATAAAAATACAATCTGCAATGCCCTGCAGTATCTAAGCATTTTTTGCAACGACCGATTTAATGCTTGAAGTGCGAAACTTCAGATTTAAAGTCTTTTCACAAATGCAGAAACCTATCTTGTACCTACTTATATCTAATCTACTGAAGGTAAATATCAGGCAGCAACTGTTTACCTATAAATTTAATATTTTTTAAGTATCAGGCTAAAAAAACATTAGATACCAAACAACAGAAGAGAAAATTATATTCCTCTTCTTCCTCAAAGTGATATAAGTGAGCATTCCAATTAACACTCTAAATAATTCAACTGGCTATTAACGAGCCAGTATATACAAGGTTACTTAGCAGCATAGAGTGTTCCTATTGAATTTATTATAGCAATTCAATTTCTCCACCCTCAATCACCCACCATACTCTTTTATGTCCTTGTTTTCGTGTTTAAGCTTAACGAGATGAAGTTTTGTATAATTGTTGGCATAAATCATAAATTCCCAAGCGAAAATTAGCACATTCATTTGGAAAACTCAAACATTATAAATCAAATAATAACCCATTTGTTGTTGTATTTATATGTAGGTACCTATAAAGATGAAACCCGCGTTAACTTTGTCGTCCTACTTTCCCATACCGCAATGTGGGTAGCGCAT
The DNA here is from genome assembly GCA_951394125.1 of Epistrophe eligans. Taxonomy (NCBI): domain Eukaryota; kingdom Metazoa; phylum Arthropoda; class Insecta; order Diptera; family Syrphidae; genus Epistrophe; species Epistrophe eligans. The sequence continues at coordinate 33,342,620 of OX596029.1, read as the reverse complement.
TGCGACTACCCTTTCAGGACTTCCAAATACACATAATATGTACATATCGTATATGTAGATTTATAATAACAAACATTATGACACTTTTGAAAATGTTAATTAATTAATTGTTTAGTGTAGCTCAAAACTATTATAACTGATGTGTGCGTTCCACATCGTTGCAAATCATTCCGTGATAATGTAACGGTTTGTCTAACAAGTCCTTATGAATAAATTACGAATATACCTACCATCTTGGATCTCTGGATAATAATATAATATCAAGTCAATGGCTCTGACACTTCTACTGTCGGTGGTGCTACTAGTAAGTAACTTTTGTTCCTATTTTTCTTTTTGTTCCTAAGATAATACGTTTTACGTCATTAGAGCATATTAAATTGTTTTATTAAATATACGTGACCAGATAGTTAGTGCGTAGGAATGATACACCAAAGGCCTTGAGTTTGATTGGCTACTCCTTTAAAAAGCACTCAAAAAGCTAAATTTGTTGAAAAAGAATATAATTTTTGTATGTCGAAATCGAACACACATGCAAACAGGCCAAAAGCACGACTAAAACTAAACACAACTAAAAATTTGTTCAGTTGTATCAATTTTATTTCAGAAAGTTCAAGATAAATTCTTTTGAATGTGATCTAATCTAAAACTCCTTCTTTTTTCTCCCTCCTTTACTTTTTCTTCTTCCTTCCGTTACTTGATTCTACTTTTTTTTTTACCCAGAATTTTCTTCGTTTCGTTCTTTGGCCTGCTTTCTACTTCTTTCCTCTTTTTCTCTTCCTTTTTTTTCTTTTTACCCTTTTTTTTACTTTTTACTTTTTTCTTACTTCTTACTTTTTTCTTACTTCTTACTTCTTACTTCTTACTTCTTACTTCTTACTTCTTACTTCTTACTTCTTACTTCTTACTTCTTACTTCTTACTTCTTACTTCTTACTTCTTACTTCTTACTTCTTACTTCTTACTTCTTACTTCTTACTTCTTACTTCTTACTTCTTACTTCTTACTTCTTACTTCTTACTTCTTACTTCTTACTTCTTACTTCTTACTTCTTACTTCTTACTTCTTACTTCTTACTTCTTACTTCTTACTTCTTACTTCTTACTTCTTACTTCTTACTTCTTACTTCTTATGTTACGGTAAGATTTACCGCAACAAAAACCATTCCTAAACTCGGTTCTTAAAACCCATTTCTGACTATGTTGTTTGGTCATAGTCTAACTCTCGTTATCTGTTTCCCCTCCATCCCAACCACTCCCATTTTTCGACCCATAATTTTGAGTCCGTTGTCCTCATGGAGCTGGAGAGTTGCTCAGAGAGGATAACAATATAGGTATCTTTTAATTCGATTGTGTTGAGCCAGCGGACGGGCTGGAGACTCACACGCCATCTATGAATAGAGCGAGGAAGCTCTTCTCGAAATACAACAACGCTAATACACACGGAAATATACACTTACACATAAAAGTGGATTTTAAACCAACGCAACAAAACACCTACATCATTTTAACTTGACTTTTAAATATGGCTTCAAGCCCATCATAAATTCTTAACGTAAAATGTAATTTAAATAATATCGACCGACATAAAAGATTGGAACGCTAAACGCTATTCCCTCCAATCCCCCAACTCTGCACAAAGATCCACCGAATAGTAGATTGCGCGTTAGGTAATTTGATTGAAGTATTTACCTTCCTCCTTCAATCCCTCGAAAAGGTTTACAAATTTGTATTAGAGTATTTGCTCCTCCTTCGAATAATTTTTAGAAAGTTAAATTTTGTAGAGTAGCTGAGAGAATGCTCAGGACAATAGTTTCAACTTTTTATAGTTTTTTTACTTTTTCTCAAAGATTTTCATATTGTGAATAGGTTTAGATACGGCCTTGGATTCGTCAAGTTTTGGGACAGCACCAACAACTTGGGGAATTCAGTGAATGTGTGGGTGAGAGAGAGTTTCGTTGGAACTTAACCTCGGAGTGGTACCGTAACCGAGTTCCACGAAAGCTTTTGATTGAGAGTGAGAATGTGTGTGTGAAAGAGGAGGCCGGTAGAGGAAAATAGCTACGCATGACCAACGACTTCTTGGTTGACCAGCGAAGCGATTAAAAGAAAAGAAAGTTTTTGAGAAGAAGAAAAAAAAAAAGAAAATAAAAAGTTGAATATTAAAGGAAAAGTTTTTTTTAGTTTTTCAGAGTTTAAAAACAAGTGTTTTAAGAAAAATTTTCCGAAGCAGGAGTTGGTAAAAATAGAACGAGTGGACAAACCTAGGAAAGGAAGAAGGAAGGGAGGAAAATTCCAAAAAGATAAGTAGAGTGTTTTAGTGTTTTCTATTCGTGAGTGAAGAATTGTTTTAAATATATATATTCGGTTGATCTTTGATAGATCGTTTTATTAATCTCAAAATTGTGAGATTCGCGACCCCATTTTCCATAACGTAGTTTTCTTGTCCGTTTCTTTCGGGACCTAGTGATAGCGGTCCAATCTTGCGGTCCAGATTTTTCTTTGTTCCTTTGTTTCATTGTTTTTAACATTTGCCTTTGCTTTATTATTTTAAACCCATATTTGTACACCATTTTAAATCGAAAAAATTCTGGGTTTTCATCCAGGCGCAAGCCAAGGTTTCCCAGATATTTTAAATAAAATTTGATTAACTTCCCTTGGGAAAATAAATCATTGTGTTTTCCTTCATTTTTGAAGAAGAATTTTCAGCTACCCGGTCAAGGCAAACGACCCTCAATAGTTTCCTGGCGCCCACCCTACAGCGTAAGTACGCCCCTGTGCTTACCTTTTACTTATTTAATTCTTTTTTTAATTAACCAAATTCGTTTCTGGTTCAATTAGTTTATTTCCATTTTTTTTATTCGTCTTATTAATTCGACGAACCCACCCCCAGCTGACTAGCCGGTTGGCTGCATCGTAGTTGCAGTGTTGTTGCAATATTTTGTCTCTCCTCTATCTCTCGTTCTTTGTCGATCGATTTGACAGTTCGTCATATCGATCTTATCTTTCGCGTGTGCCGGTTGCACAATTTAATTCCTTAATTCGTTTGTGATTTTATAAAATTATTATTATTGGATTCGCATAATCCAAAGTCGTGGTTTTTCAGTAATTCGTCATCGTAATCTTCATAATATTCATCCTAAAATTCGCGTAATAAATATTGCAACAAATTGGCGCCCATACGTGTTGGTTTTTATTCAGAAGTTGAATGCAGTTGGATTAATTAAAATCACTGCACCTGCCTATATTCTTTCTACCATAATTTTGGTTGGAATTTGGAAGTGTTTGTTTCGTGTTTATTGGTTTATTCAATTGTTCTTTTTTTATGAATTCGAGTGTTCTTTTACTAAAGTCTTTTTATCCCTAGGTGAATTGAATGTTACAAGAACAAGACAGCGGCGGCGTTTCAACTTTTTTATTTGTGTGATTCGAAGAGTGCAAAAGTGCAGGGAGTACCCACAAATAATTTTTTTAAAAGAGTAAGGTGTTTTTATTGATTTTATTTTTATTTCTTTTTATATTTATTTACTTTTATTTGTGCGATTTTTAATTAAGTTTTCATTTTGAGGTTATAATAAGTTTTTATTATTATCATATTATTCAGTAACAGAGAATAGTTCGGTCTCTTTCTTTTTCGTGGTTAGTTTTTTTTGATAATTGAATTTCAGTTTGTAAACAACAAATAATCAGTGCTCCCACTTTGCCAAATTCGACTTTTTCTTGGTGAACACTTTGTTGTTTTTTTTTTGTACTTTTTATCAAATCGTTTATTTTTTTTTCTCGTTTAGGATAAAAATTATTGTTTTTCGACTATTATTTTTTTTGGACATTGAGTCAATTTTTTTTACTAAATACATATTGAAGGTCTTTTGAGTGTTTTTTCATCAGGTATTTTGACAGTCGCTTCAAAAATATTTTTTTTAAGTTAACTTGAGGAGTTCAATTTTTTTTTGGTTAAAAAGGAATTTTTTTTTTGGAACTTTAACAGGGTTGCCAACGTGAAATTTTCGTTTTATTTGTTTTTTTTAATTCTATGTACAGTTAAAGTTTTTTTTCAAGTTTTTAAATACGCTGTTAATATTTCTTCGTTCTTAAATCGTTTTAAGGACTTTTTATACAATTTTAATCAATTTTGCAGTGGTATTAAAGCAAATTTGTTATTTGAATTAAAACAACTTTTTTAGTTATTTTTCGTTTAAACTTTTTTAAAATGGAGGTAAATAGATTGTCGCAAGACGAAATCGCTTACGAGATGGAGTGGCGAGGTTTACCTATAGGGACAGTTGAGGAAATGCGAAAATCGCTTAGGGTTGCCAACAAGTTAGAACGTAGGAATTCTTTTGTAGCTCCCGCTTATCCGTTCAATTTTGAACAAGATCAAATGGCGGTTGAGAAAAAGTTAGGAGAATTAGAAAAACTTCTAGAAAATCCTCCGAAGTCGGAAACTTCAAAAGAGTATTTAAAAATAATAACAAAAGTAGAGTGGGGTCTTCGAAGATTAGATAGGTCTATTCCAGAGAATGAGGTTCAGGAAAAGAGCAAGCAGGCTCTTAAAAATAAGTTGTTTATGGCAATGGCAGAGTTAGAAGAAGACGACGAAGAAGACGATGAGGAAACAGAAGATGAAAATGAAAAACAAAACGAGAAACATAAAGAGAAATATAAAAGTAAGAATTCGGAGGTTGAAAATCAGCGTTCAGCTGAACCTCAAAGCAGGTCGACGAGTACTTCTGCCGGTACATCGACGGGCTTAGTAGTGGCAGATAGTAGGACTGAGGGCAATAGGGATCGTGTTAGGTTAGAAAACCCAATCTTAGAGCAGGTTGTTGTAAATCCGCAAAGATTTGAACAAATTTATAAGTGGGACGTGAAGTTCACTGGTGAGCGCTGTGGTGCCTCCGTGAACGCGTTCATAGAAAGAGTTGAGGAAATGCGCCAATCCCGTGGGATTTCGGAAGCGCAACTTTTTAGGTCCGCGGTAGAATTTTTCGTAGGTAAAGCTTTAGTTTGGTTTAGGGCAATTAGGCTTTCTGTCAATTCGTGGCCAGAACTTGTCAGGGAATTGAAACTGGAGTTCTTGCCACCGAATTATGATGATTCTTTGTTAGAAGAGATTAGGCATCGCACACAAGGCAAAGATGAGTCCATCGGTGTCTATGTGGCGACGATGCAGAATTTGTTCGGCAGACTTTCCGAACAAATATCAGAACGGAGGAAGTTGTCAATGATTCAGAGGAACTTGACACCTTTCTACCAGACGCAACTTGGTTTGGCTAGACCAAATTGCATTTCTGATTTAGTAGAGTTAGGTCGAGATTTGGAGGCAGTGAGAGCGAACGTTGAATCATACGTTCCTCCTCCAAATAGTAGAAGCAGGACTTTGCTAGAGCCAGATCTGGCATACGTAGGCCTAGATCCTCCAACAGTTGCGGTTGTTACAGAGAACAACCAAACTGTTCGACGTAGACAAAACCCAACGGTTTCGGTTGTAACGGAAAACAACCAAATCGTTCGACAGGGACGAAATTCGAACCCATCTTCATCAAATAGTGCAGGGCCAATTGTTAGGTGTTATAATTGCAATGGAGAAGGCCATTTTGCAAATAGGTGTTCTGCTGTTAGGCGTTGTTATGGATGTGGTAGGGTTGGAGTTAATCGAAATAACTGCCAACAGTGTTCGGGAAACGGGAGACGAACTTTCGGGTCAGTAGGACGAGAGTTCCGTTAAAATCTGATAGGTTGCCTACTGGTTACCAGTCGGCATTTATTCATTTAGGATTCACGCTTGAGCAAAATGGTAGGGATCAACGACCGTATCTTGGCGTTGAAGTTTATGGAATTAACATGTTAGGACTTTTAGATTCAGGTGCTTCACGCACAATTATAGGTAAGGATGGATGGGAAATTTTAAAGGATCTAGGATTAAATGTAGAGAAAACGAACTTAGGTAGAGTTATTTTAGCGGATGGTGCAGGTATTGAAGTGGAAGGTGTAGTTCCACTTCCAATAAAAGTCAAGGAAAAAGTGGTTCTTATAGATTGTCTTGTCATTCCACGCCTTCCCCATAAACTGATTTTAGGAGCAGACTTTTGGGCTCTATCGGGTGTGGTCCCAGATTTGAAATCAGGGGAATGGACATTTTCGAACCAAAGTTTGTTGGCTTCGATGTCTATGGCGGATCATTTAACGGAATTAAACGAGAAACAAAAGCGAGAGTTAGATAGTTGTTTAGAAAAAGTTTTTAGTGAAATGCCAGAAGGGTTAGGGTGCACACAGATGGTGGAGCACAAAATTAGGACGGAAGCTGAACCAATTAAGCAACGGTATTATCCGGTGTCTCCTGTGGTTCAGTCTTTCATAGATAAAGAGTTAGAAGAGATGTTAAAAGATGGAGTTATAGAAAAATCTGACAGTCCATGGGCTTCTCCCATTGTCATGATCAAAAAGAAAGATGGCACGTATAGGTTTTGTGTAGATTATAGGAAGTTAAACGAGGTTACGGATAGGGATGCATACCCCCTTCCGTATATTACGGCCATCCTAGATAAATTAAACAATGCTAGGTTTTTGAGCTCACTGGATATTAAGTCTGCATATTGGCAGATTCCAGTTGAGAAAGATTCTCGAAAGTATACTGCTTTCACAGTTCCAGGCAGGGGTTTATTTCAATTTTTAAGGATGCCATTTGGGTTGCATAACGCACCTGCAACATGGCAACGATTTATAGATACTGTGTTAGGCCCTGAGTTAGAACCATATGTCTTCGTCTATCTCGATGATATAATCATCGTGACAGACACTTTTGAAAAACATATGGAGATTTTGAATGAGGTTTTTAGTAGAATAATTAAAGCAGGTTTGAAAGTAGGTAGGGAAAAATGTCAGTTTGTTAGGCCATCTTTAAAATTTTTGGGCTATGTTGTAGACAGAAACGGTTTACACATGGACCCAGAAAAGATAGAAGGTATGTTAGGGATTCCATCGCCAAAGAATGTTAAGCAGGTTAGGAGTTTTATCGGAACGGTATCCTGGTATAGGAGATTTATTCCAAACTTTGCTAGTTTGGTGAAGCCGTTGTCCGACCTTTTAAAGAAGAATAAGAAATTTGATTGGAGTAGGGAATGTGAGGAAAGTTTTAGAAAAGCTAAAGAGTGTTTAGTTGCTGCACCCATCCTGACGTGTCCGGATTTTTCGAAGCCATTTGTCGTTCAGACAGATGCTTCTGATTTTGGGATTGGGGCAGTCCTGACACAAGATTTTGATGAGGGAGAGAAGGTGGTTTGCTATTTGAGCAGATCACTAAATAGAAATGAGAGGAACTATTCGACCACAGAAAAAGAGTGCTTAGCTGTTCTGTGGGCGATAGAAAAGTTGCGGCCATATCTGGAGGGGGTGAGATTTAAGGTCATCACCGATCACCACTCTTTGATATGGTTGAGCAAGTTGAAGGATCCAGCAGGTAGGCTGGCTCGATGGGCTGTACGTATGCAGCAGTTCGAGTTCGACATTGTTCACCGCAAAGGTAAGGATCATGTGGTGCCAGATATGCTTTCTCGAAGCGTTCCGGTTTTATCTGGGATTTCAGAGCCCATAAACGATCCATGGATAGGGAAAATGTTAGAAAAAGTAGAAAACAAGCCATTATCTTTTCCAGCTTGGCGAGTAGAGCATGGTCAATTGTATAAGTTTGTGAAAGCAAACCATACAGTTGTTCATGACACTAATAGTGAGTGGAAATTAGTTGTTCCAAAGAATGATAGGAAAAAGATTTTAGAAGAAAATCACGACCATCCGTTAGCAGGGCATATGGGGGTAAAGAAAACTTTCGCTAGGATAGGAGATAAATATTACTGGCCAAAAATGAGGTCAGATATTACTAGGTATGTTAAAAATTGTAAAGTCTGTCAAAGCGTGAAACCAATTAATGAAAAACCGGCTGGGTTAATGACGGAGAGGAGAGTAGTAACCACTCCGTGGGAGATGATTTGTGTGGACTTGGTGGGTCCACTTCCTAAATCGAGTAAGGGTTTTATCTATATTTTAACTGTCGTGGATTATTTTACGAAATTTCCCTTGTTGTTCCCTTTGAGATCTGCAACAGCGAAATCTGTTTGCAAAGAGTTAGAAGACAATGTCTTTCTATTGTTCGGCGTACCTAAATTCGTTATTTGTGATAACGGTCCCCAATTCAAGAGTAAGGAATTGAAGTCGTTATGCGATAGTTACGGTTCTACAATTAAGTTTACGGCGCATTACCACCCGCAGGCCAATCCGGCGGAGCGGATAAATCAGATTTTGAAAACGACACTTAGGGCTTATGTATCAGAAAACCATAGGGCTTGGGATTCGCAGTTGGCGAAAGTTGCGTGTAGTATACGCACGGCCCAGCATGAAGTGTTAGGTGTGTCGCCGTATTACGCAAATTTTGGTCGAGGTATGGTGACTTTTGGAGGCGAATCCTTAACCACCATTCCGAATGTTAGGGGCGTTAATACGGACGATACTAGGGAACAGTTTAGGAAGCTTAGAGAAGAGATAGGGAAAAAGTTAGAGTCGGCAACCAAGAAGGCAGCGAAAACATACAACCTTCGTCGAAGGGATGTTCAATTCCTCCCGAACGAATTGGTTTGGCGACGTAACTTTGCTCTATCAGAGGCAGCAAACTATTACACGGCGAAATTAGCGCCTAAGTTCGTAGGCCCGTTTCTAATTAAGAAACGAGTATCGCCATGGACTTATATTCTCGTAGATGAGAAAGGTGCAAATAAAGGTACCTGGAATGTTAAGGATTTAAAGCCTTACTGCGACGAACCCGATGCAAATGAAAATTAGTCGTGTAGCGGATGAGCTGCGCTAAGTGGTACTGAGAGCTCTCATGCTCTGTGATGTGCTTAACTCTCACCTGAAGTGACTGAGTTTTCTTTAGTTGTGTTGTATTGTAGTGTATGTATTCCATTTTTGTGTTGTTAAACCTTTCTCTTATCCTTTTTTACTTCGCTTTCATTTCTGAAAGCCAGGTTTTACTCTTCGGTAGGTAAGGGTGGAATTCTTACTTCTTACTTCTTACTTCTTACTTCTTACTTCTTACTTCTTACTTCTTACTTCTTACTTCTTACTTCTTACTTCTTACTTCTTACTTCTTACTTCTTACTTCTTACTTCTTACTTCTTACTTCTTACTTCTTACTTCTTACTTCTTACTTCTTACTTCTTACTTCTTACTTCTTACTTCTTACTTCTTACTTCTTACTTCTTACTTCTTACTTCTTACTTCTTACTTCTTACTTCTTACTTCTTACTTCTTACATCTTACATCTTATTTCTTACTTTTTGTCATTTCACTTTCTTCGAAAAAAAAAAAAAAATACACGACACCACTGATCGCTGATATTACAAAAAAAGTTGTAACTTCAATCGAAAGCGGGAACAATGCACTTCGAATAATGAACAAAGCTTTCCGTCTCTCTAACCCCATTGTGTTGTCAGTTTAGACCTTTTTTTTTGCTTTCATTCATTTTTTTTATTTGATGAAAATGCACCCAAGAAACCCTTTTATCAATCAGAGAGCACGAGAGTAATGGCCCTTGTTGTAAGTTGGGCGTGCATGAAAACCCCAATAAGGAGTCGTGATGTTTTTTTTTATTCAATTTGGTAAATGAAGTCAGAGGATAAATGTTTTTTTTTGTCTGTCTTACCCTTTCTTTTGACTCATCGAATCTGTGTTTAGTGTTTACCTTTATATATTGCTTGTTGAGAGGTACATATATACATGAGTTTGAGTTGTTCAAACGAATAGAAGGTAATCGATTCTTTATAGTTCAAGATTCTGTAAAAGATACAGAGAGAAAGAAAGAGTTAGAGTTAGATAAAGTGTATAAATGTTTTGAGATTTTGTGCTTGAAAGAATATCAAACAATAAACTTTGAAGAAGTCAGAGATGTAAAGGATATGTTTAAATAGAGAAAAGGATTTCTTTATTCTAAAAAAGGATAATACTGTAACAGTATAAACATTTAAAAATAAGAAATAACATCAGAGACAGGTTTTATGTGTAATTAATTTCAAATTGCTTCATCAATGCAATAGAATAAGCGATTTCCTAGAATTGAACAGCTCATGTTTCCAGTGCGAAATTTGCTAAAATGTACTGTAAATTCATTTTCTTTTGCTAAGTTATTTGAAGAGGAAACATTTCTCGAGGAATAGTCTTTAAGAATTGTATGAACAAATTGAACAGGATTGAAATTCGATTGAACAATTTGTCGCTAAAAATACATTAATACATTTTATAGAATATTGACGTCAGAAAAAGTATCGATTATTGGTCGAACGCAATGAAACGTCTTTGTCAAGCCGTCTCTCTTCGTCAGACAGGTAGCAAATAATAAAATTGTCAAGTGCCTTTTGTGAAAATCCTCTGAACATGTCAAAACGCATAATTTGCATTTTTGTCAGACACTATGGAAATTGTCAGACACATTTGAAATTGTTGGATGTCGTTGTTTAACAAATCTGACAATTATTGCTGACAATTTGTTCAAACATTGCATTTTGGACAGGACTAGATTTTTTGTATGGTAAATATACCTACGAACCTTTTTTTAAGGGTTGAAATATAATAATTGTAACATTTTAATGAATTTCATTAGGAATGTTCAGAAAAATGAGATCTCAAAAAATTCGCTTCATCACAAAGTGAGAAAGCGAATCCAATATTTTTTTTTATCAGTATTTTTGGGGTCAGCCTTATTTGAAAAATTCAATTGGCATTTCTTTGTTTCGCTTTAGTTGTTAAATATTTACATACATAGCTTATTTCGCAAGCCTTAAATGGCAGTTTACGTTTTCTTTTTTATTTATTATGTTTTTCAATTATTATACGCAATTAACATTCGGCGTTTTTGTATTTCGCTTTTTTTCAAAAATATTTTCCATCATTTCGTAAAAATCATTTGGCAACAACAAGTTTAGTTTTTTTTTTGTTACTTTATTTGATATTTGACCAAGTGTTTTATTTTTTTCGCGCGAAATTTTAAGACATAGAAGCAAGAAAATAGCGAAACAATTCCATCCAAAAAAAAACCAAAACAACAAAATGCCAAATAAAAAAAGCGAAATAATAAAATCCCAAATAAAAAAAAAATAAAACAACAAAATGCCAATTAAAGAATTGCCGAACTTCAAAAGTCTAATCCAACAAATAACCAAATGAAAATTACCAAATGAAAAATGCGAAAGGATAATATGTCATATAATTTTTAAAAAACCAAACGTATAATTTGCAAAACGTAAAATGCGAAATTAGAAAATGCTTAACAATAAAAATGTAAAACGGTGAAATGAACCCTCTTGTAACGTTAGTTTGCCAGACAATTCTTGCGAAACATATCATACTCGTATTTTTGAAAGCAAAAACAAGAAATTTTGCTACAGAAGTCCTGTTCATGTAACTAAAATTGCTGAAGGCTCTGTGGGATCTTTTTTTCCTGAATTTGCCTTTTGTTGAGATTTCCAAAATTAATTCTTTTAATTGTGTTTTTAAATAAAGTTATTCTAGTGGAAAAAACTACTCGGGAAATCCAATCTCCCGGGAGTAAAATTCCCCTATTCCGAATCCCCCGGGAAGTCAATTTTCCCTTCGAAATGGGGAATGAGAAATTTGAATATTCGAATCAGCTGTTTCGTAGTATTTGACAGGTAAACGAACTCGCGAAGAAAATTAAAATTGAATTTGAGTTAAAAAGATTTCAGTAACAAGAAATGTTTTTAATTGCGGCAAGAATTTTACGCGAAGATCAAAATGAAGAAAGCTATAGCTAACAGCCAAGGGCCATAAGAAAATCGGAAAATTCGCATAATTCGCTTTGAATTTTAAGTTCCTGATCAAAAGCTTCTGAGGCAGTTCTTTTCTTTGCACTTTTACTCGCTGGCGGACTTCTTTTTGCACTTGTTGATGCCGGTGCTGGCTCTTCAATTAAATACTCGATTTTTAGTTCTGCGACTCCAGGAAGATTAACCTCTTGCGTCGGCCATTGGATGTTTTCTTTGTTATGTCCCGCTTCCATGCCAAAAACTTTCGCAGCCACACCTTCTATCGACTCTTTCATACTAATCAAATCATAAACCGCAACTTCATAAGGAGAACATTTTTGCTCATTGTTTGGACCACCGCCAGCCTTACATATGTTTTTTTGACCGTTCCACACCTTAAAGAAGATATAAAACAATAAACTAGTTAATTAAAGTTCGTTTTTGTTTTTTTTTTTTTAAACTACTTTTTTCCATTCGGGTATCGTTTTGATCGGTGGCCCAGACGAATTTAGTTCCCTTTCAGCTTTTTGCCAGAGCAAAATCAGTTCTTCCTTTGCTCTTTTGTGGAATCTACAAGCGATGTCACGATGAGATTCCACCAACTTTAAAAGAATTTGGAGTTGATCTCTATTTGTTGTTTTTGACCTAAAAATAAGGAAGTTTTTATATTTCTTATTTATTAAAAGATAAAAGAAAAGCTTACATTTTTGTGTGAACTCTCCAGCAACTTTAAGAGGAAAAAATTCGCGCCAAATGAAATTGACATTTCCCTTTTTTTAACATTTAGAATGGGTACTTTTTTCTGGGAGATTTCTTTCCCATACCTATTCGAAGTTTATTTAGAATAAGGGAAAGGGAGAAAAGGAATACAATTCCCGAGAATTTTTCTTTTAAAACAAGGGAGAAGCGAAAAATGAAATTTTTCCCCGGGATTTACATTTAGAATTGGGCTGAATGTGTTGCCGTTGTTTCTAAATATTGATTTTCTTAATTTTCTATTTAGTGTGTGTGTTTTTTTTTTAATTTACCCCTCCCACCTTAAGGGGTGGGCATAAAAAGTCAAGCAATATCTTAAAATCATGTTCCTATAATGTACCAACAATGAAACATATTTGATAATTTTATCACCGGATGCACAATTTTTTAACTGAACCGCCTACTATAGGCATAGAAAAGTAAAACACTGAACTTTTTCGTTGGGTTTACTTCGAAAGCTTCTGTACAGCTAACCATTTAGAAGATATTCATAAAAAACCATTTTGTGGGGCCTTTAACCCCCCGTAAATTTGTTAGCGGTGCTAATATCGATGGAGTTTCTTAAAAACACCATGAGGAGGCTATATACAAAAATCCAGCTTTCCGGCGATTTTTTCGGAGTCAAATGTCTTTAATGACTGGACTATATTCAATTTGATAAAAAAATTAATTTCTTACAAAAAGTTAAATTTAAATTTTCAAATTTGGCTTTGTTTTCGAGAAAAAGTAAAAATATTGATAACCAGTGACCAGTGTGACCATTCGTCTCTTTGAAATGCATGGATACATTTTGTGTTTTAAGGATGGCAAGGTTCGATACAAACAGATTACAAAAATATAGACCTTAAACGCAATTGTTCCTTATACTCTTAAAGGCTTATTCGACTAACCTACGTAACGATTATGAAATTAGTGGACGGGAAGTCGAGTTCGTAAAAATAAAAGTCCGACAACACTGTCAAATTCAAGTCCCATTTCTGTAGGCAAATACATTCTGTTTGAAATTTTCTTTGAAAAGTGTTTGTTCTCAGTAATAAAATCAAATTTTACCCAAAACCTATAAAAACCTACAATTTTTTTTCAAATGTTTTTTGCATTGATTTAAATGCATATTTACTTTAAGGATATTGTTACTTATCACTTATAAACATCCTCGTTTAAGTAAAGAATTTTTTTGACTACAAGTTAAAAGTTAGAGTAATAATATTTGAAAATAAAAAAAAAAAATCATTTAATAAGTCGACAAAAAAGCTGCGTTCTCATTTCTTTCCTTATTCCACCTTTAAAATCTTACAATACAATTGTCAGTCCATTCAAAGTATTTAGTTTTATCACATTTTAAAATCAACTTGGTCACCATTTAACTTGAACACTTTCGAATCAAATTACCGAAAATAAAAATATAAGTACGTTCATCCTATACAATCGTTTTATTTCAAATCATTTAATGTCGAAAAGTTGTTTAATCGAAGGAAATAAAAGCAATTCAACGATTTTGACACAATCTTAATATTGATAGAAATTCTCCACAAACTACCAACATTCACATGATGTATAAAATTTTATGTTCCAATTTCCGTCAAAGAAAACTTCTAGCTTCCCTTTTATACATGTGTCGGAAAAAAGGTGAGAAAATAAAATTACTTTCAGTTACAACTTAACCAATACCGCACCCCCAAAAAAAAAAATTGCTGCATTATATGACTTTGGAAATTTCCGACAAACTAGCAGATTTCACTTGATACCTATAATAATTTTCAAAACATCATTTAGGTTGATTTTAATATCCTTTTTGGCGAACAAGAAAAAAACCGTATTCTCTTCGATTTGAGGCGAATATTAGATCAGATAAGAATATTAGTACCTAGAACATTTTATTTCCCTTAAATGCAGTGTGCTTTTATTTTAAAATTAACTTTTTAAATAGCTTGAATGTATTTAGGTTCGGTACTTTCATTCATTTTATATATCCATGGAGTTAGTTGATGTTTCCAGTCGAATGAGAAGGAATAAAAAAAAAATAAAACTGTTCACAACGAACGGTCAAGCCAACAAAATGACCATCACACGTTTTGCGATGAGAGAAAATCCTTTTTTGGCTTCAAAATGGCCGGGGTGAACAATGTTTATCGCGTAATCTTATAAGGACCTACCGAAGAAGTGGCGCCATAAACGTTTTTTTTTTGTTTTCTTTTTTCTTTTTCTTCATCTTATATTATTATATTTTCTTTCCTCTATATTTTCGTGTCGCCTCAAAATGGTGTTGTCGTCATCGACTATAATGATGATGGTAGTGCAGAGATATCCATTAAGAAGTTTACACTTTTTTTTATCGCAAAGTATCTGTATACCTAAACTTAGTTCTGTGGAAGGGAGAAAGAAAACGGTTAGGTTAGGTTGGGTAAAGGGTATGCACTTAACATTACTACGAAATGTAGCTCCCAGAAGTAAAAAAAGGTAGATTGTTATGTCAACAAAAAAAAATAAAGAAAGAAACCAAATTGCCATATAGCACTAGGATATAATTTTCTAATTTAGTTGTAGCATAAAATTTCATAGCATTACGACTTCAGATGATTTTCTATATGCAAAGGACTATTTAAAAACTGGTAGACTATCTTGGGATTAATTTTTAGGAATGTAACAAATATTCACGTAAGAGAAATCTTCATTTCCTTCAATATGAATTATTAATTGTGTTTACTTGACTACAACAAGTATGCATTTTTTTATTTCTAATGTGACCAGTGATCATTTCAGACCACCCACAATTACCAAAACAATCGATTTTGGTTATTTTTTCGCTAATTTTGCATACTTTTTGATGCCAAGTTAACACCGCTCATTCATACTGGAGGAAATGAAGATTTATCTTACACCTCTATATCCTTCAAAAATATTTGTCACAGTTCTAAAAATTAATCCCAAGATAGTCTTCAAGTTTGCAAATAATCCTAGTATAGAAAAAAAAAACTAAAAAAAATTGCACGTTGTTTGGGGCCAAATTAACACACAGGGTAAATTTGAATTTATGTTTTAGTTAATCTTAAAAGCTGTCATACAACAATTTCTGCGTTTTCAAATTGTATCAAACGATTTTAAGAATTTCGATTAAAGTTCCTTTCTGAAATAGGTAATATGATTGTAGGAAACTTGCGTTTCAGATTTTTGCCAAAATATTCCCATTAATTGACGTTTTTTGAGAAAATTAGTACAATCCGGTTTCCCCAACTTGACGATATAGGAATTCAGTATGCTGAGGATAAATTCCCAAGGCGTTTGAAAGAGTTAATCACGACTTTTTGTGTAAAAAGCTCAATTTGTATTTTGGTTTCAGTAGAAGATCGGTTCAATTAATTAAAAGCTACTTAGAACACCGTAGTCCAAGAGTTAAAGTCGGTGATACTTTTTCCAAAATTCTGAATTCACTTGCTGGTGTGCCGCAAGATTAAATCTTGGGTCCTATGTTATTTTGCATGTTCATCGATGACCACCCCAAAGTTGTTGGGGGACCTAATTTGCAGATTAAATAAAGATCTTGTTGTCAAACCTGGCAACGCTAACAACCCCCAAAACCCCTACCAAAACTTGGCATCACCAACATTACAATAAGAAGGGGACACGAGGTCCAACAGGAAATTGGCTGACGTTTTTTTTGCTACCAACCCAACCTACAAAACGAAAATTTTAGTTTATCTTTTTTTCTCTTATACCTATCATTTTAAATTAGTATTAAACTTAAATAAAATTATAAAGAAATAATTGAACTCTAAAGTTTTTGTTATAATTAATGGAAATTTATTTCAACAACAGATCTTTTACGTCCAATTTTTTCACAGAAGTCTATTTAGACCTGGTACTAGCACTGATACTCGGTCCCAACGAAAAGTTATTACCTGCGCATTTCTTCACATCACTAGTATCGTACCTAAGTTCACAAAGCGGTACTAGGAACTTAATACGTCTAAAACTGGTCTTATTCATATTTTGACTCTGTTTTGACATTTTTAAATATTATTTTGATATTAATTGAAAATATATAGTGATATTTTTAAATAAAATGTCGTTTTTAGAATACCCTTCAGCATAATTTGCTCTCTGTAATCTACTTACATAGCTCTTTCGTTATTGTTTCTTTGGAACTCATTCTCAATGAAGTATCGACGCCATATGAAATTACCATCGGCAAGTTGAGTGGAGGATTGTCAATTCAAACAATTTTCCATGCCCAAGCAACACTATTAAGACGAGTGTACTGTTAGTTTGGAAGTAATAGAAATACATAAAGCATTCAGTATTCTTTGCATCAAAAGTAATTGAAGTTTTGGAATATTTCTATCAAATAAATGCAGTCTAGCGCTCGCGTCGGCATTGTTAATCTTCGACTAGACGATCAACGTAAATTTGACTCTTTGGCGTCAAAATGAGGTCAAATTTTGTCCCAAAGTTTCCAAGGCGAGTGATATTTAACGCAGAACACCTTCAATGGGTTGATACTCGCGTTGACATGCATTTTAGTGTCAACGTGGTGATTAATTCGTAAGACCGTGTAATCACCCGGTCAACGCAATTAGGACGCATTGACACAATACTCGTCAGCGGATCAACTGTGTCTCAACATTGACACAGCACAATTTTTTCCCGTGCAACTTAACCTGCGTTGAACTTCATCTCAATTTCAAAAATTTCTGATTTTGTAGAAGTGTTTTAATCCAACGACAGCGTAGCCATCCTTCAATGGAATTGGACATTTTATAGCTTGACAGATAGATAACAAGCTATATTTTGTGGTATATCGGATATTTCATTTCAAATGTCACCCGAAAAGCCCAAAATCGAAGAAGTACAAATAAAATTTCATAAATTTGTGATTTTTTAGAGGTTTTTTAATCCATCAACATCGTAACCATTCTCCAATGGAATTTGACAGTTTATGGCTTGACAGATAGGTAACAAACTATAATTTTGACATATTCAGTATTTCGATCCAAATGTAATCCAAAAGCCAAATAAACGCGTTTTTCCGGAGCAAAAAATTTAATATTTAAATTTAAATTTTATTACCTAGTATTTCTAAACCAATGACGACCAGTAAATTGTTAAACGAATAAATTTAATTGGTCTGAATTGAGTATTAACGTGTAAGACTGCCGATTCCGAGGTACTAGCTATAATACCGAGTCCTAACTAGTACCTACTCGGTACCAATTTGACAAGATTAGAGCTTAGTACTTGTGTGAAGAAATCACTTGGTACCGATTTGAGTATTAACAACTGGTAGAATAACCAGGTACTAGCTGATTTTGAGGAGCTAGCTAGTACCTAGTCCTAACTAATACTCGGGACTAAATTGACTGGTTAAGGGCTTACAACTTGTGTGAAGAAATGAGTTGATACTGATTTGAGTATACTATCTTCAGGACTTGTACCGGTACTAGTGTTAGAACTCTGTGAAGAAATCGGCTTTTAGTGATCTAAAATTGGTCTTTGTGTAATGGCTTGACTCTAAATGCAGTAAAATCGCAAATAATAGCAATATGAAAAAAAAAAAAATGAATTAACAGTCTTTCCTTCTGTCTTTATCTCGCGTTTTTCACTTGAATTTTTTGATACTGTGATAACGCTCTAAAATAAATCGAACCCTTTCAGCTACCGGTCATGTCAATCTAACTGTCAGCAGAATATATGCGGGGGGCCTTCAGTTAAATATTGAATAATAGTAAGACTATTTTGCCATTAAAATATTTTTGATTTTCTGTACCAATTTGCTAAAAATTAATAGATAATATGACATTTAAATCAAGCCTATTTTTTGTACTTCAATCTTTCAAAAAGCAACCTGATACAACGACAAAATATTGGTATTATTTTTTAAAATTGTTGTTTTTTTTTTAAAGTTTCTTAGAAAGTTTAAAACTTACCAAAGCCTTATAACGAAAGTTATAACAATTTGAGCTCAATCAGGCAAGATTCTTAAACAAAAATAATTCTTTTTTATTTTTAAATAACAAATGTATTATTAATTTTTATTTTTTATTTTTACGGTTGGTTGAAGGAAGGGAGGGAGAGGAGACTTTCTTGGAAGATGAATCCGTTCACTTTTGTACCGATGGATCAAAAACCGTCGACGGGGTCGGTGGATGCGTTTACTCCGACAGACTTAGTTTAGGTCTCTCATTCCGTCTTCCTAATCATTGTAGCGTGTTTCAGGCGGAACGCGGAACATTCAGCGATTAAAGAATCTTTATATTAGTTTAAAGAAAACGTGATATCAACTACGGATATCCGCATCTTCTCAGACAGCCAAGCTGCTATCAAATCTCTGGACTCTGTTTCTACAAATTCTATAACCTTTGTTGGGTGCCGGGCCATAGGGACATTCCAGGAAACTGTAAAGCTGTTAAACTCGCTAAAAGTGGAACAACAGTACCTATACTACCAAATAAGACAACTATTGGTATACCTATAAAGAACACAAACCTTAAGTCGAACAATCTCACTACTTGCTTCGCGACAAAACAAATTAGGCCAACGCTGGATCTTAAGCGCTCTAAGCAGTTGATATCTTTAAGCAGATTCCACATTAGCTCCGTAATATGAGGTGTCATGAGGTAGGCACACAAAGCGGCTAGGCGTCTACTCAAATGATTTCTGCAAAAGCTACATGGATGAGGCAGAGGAGGAAACAATTCCTCACCTTCTTTGTATCTGTCCTGCTCTGTCACAGAGACGTAGACTCCATTTGTAAGACTTCTACTACAACGATAGGAATGATCTAACAAATACTTCTATAAGTAATCTTGCACGCTTCATAAGGAGCTCAAAATGGTTTAATGAGTAAGGAAAAGCTGTATTACAATGGGCCAACAAATAAATAAATAATAAATAAAAAATAGTCATAAGTTTGTCGGTTTTCCGCCGACAGCCACTTCTATCTAACCTAACCTAACTGTTGGTTCAAATTTATTCTTAAATATTTTACAAGTCATTCAAAATTATCATCTACTGCACTTTTGCAGGGAAAAAAGCAAAGTTACTAAATTCTGAGAAGTCATCAGTTTGGACCATTGTTTTAGTGATACCCTATACAATGTTTAAATTAGAAAATGTTTAAAATTCGGATTGAAATCAATCCTATACCAAGGTTTTGCAAGGGAAAATTTTAAATCACATTTTAGATTTAGCATTTCTATAATAAACAAAATATGTAAAAACTCTTGAAAATGCTCCTATCCTGTCTAAAAGTAAACACAAAAATCTTATGTGTCATCATTTCTGATCATATAGCCTAACACCCGTAGTAGGTATTAAAATTTTCAAATTATCCCAAACAAACATTAAAACAAAAAAAAAATAATAAAAAAAATTACCTCATCCTATTTAACACTTCAAAATATATTTCCAACACGAAAATATACTTCCCACCCCCCTCCCACTTTCTCTCGTCCTCTTCGAAAAAATTCCTTTATTTGCAGAACTCAGTTGTATTTTAATTATCGGATTAGGGTCTCTATTTTATTGAATTTCTTTGTTAGTAAACAAGCAAAAACGATAAACCAATGAACTAACACCAACAGCAAACAAACAAAAAATGCCAAACGGACCCATTAATAGTTATAGTGCTCTTGTCCAGCTAAGACTTAAACTAAAACAAAAAAAACTTAAACCCAGGCAAAGAGAGAAAACTCTGAGCTGAAAGCGATTAAGCCGTCAGATAAAATGTACAAGTTACGAGCCTTGCAAAAGGATTCCCATCACGAGAGAAAGAGTATAAACAGAGCCTAGAAAAGAGTTATTAGGTGGGTGAGGTCTGGGATATATGTTAACTTGTTTGTATGTGTGTGTGGCGGTTTGGGCATTGGGTAAAGTTCGTCTATTTTTTTTTCTCGACTAAAAATCAGAAGACACAAAAACACTCTTCAACCATTAATGACCATACTCATATATAGGTGGGTACCTAAACCAGTCCGAGACACGGTAACGGTAAGCGGGTCAGTTTTACCAAAAAATAAAAACGATTCCAGTACCCTTGCCTTACCTATACAGTGTACCATCAGGATTAGCATACAAGGGTAGCAGCTTAAATTCAACAAACACAAAATTCACATATCGTTTGCTGGGTAATTCCTCCACAGTCCACACCAGGGCAAAGTGGGCCGGGATATGGCTGGCTGTAAAGGCTACACCAAAAGTGAAAAAAAAAAGAAAAAAAAAAAAAACAAGTTATAGTTGCAAAGGCTGTGATTTTAAATAATTGTAATGGAGATTACCTAATGGACACTGGACAGTCCTTCTGCTCCATACCTAGATGGTGTTGGTTATTCTGTATCTATACATATATATGTATACCTACCATAAAAGAGACAAAACTTTATTCTGGGTAATGAAATTTATACTTCCCTGCTGACGGCTTTTTGGGGGAAGGAATGGAGTATACCTACATATAGATGACTATGAGACAATAATAGGGCAGTAAACGGATTTCTATTAGGCGCTCACTTATTATTGTGAAGATATCAAATCTTTTTTCCAAGTGGGTATACATATCTATGCCTATAACTGTGGGCTAAAGGTAATAATTTGAATACGAAATTGAGATTTTGAAAATGAAGATTATAATAAGACCTTAATGATTATAATAGGGTTGTATTACGTAGAATAAGTATTACACAAAAAGATAACGTAATCATGACATGGCTTTTGTAGATTAATGTCCATGGTTTTGATAATAACAATATAGAAGCTACATATATAAACATAAGTATTTTCTGTGAGGTTTGTCATGATGTACCTACCTACCTTTTTATAAAATGAATTTAACTGCGACGAGTTACGCTTCGAAAAACTATCGGTTTTTAGAGAAGCTATATACCTACCTGATTTAGGAGTATCGTATATAGGCAACATAAACATTGGAAAAAGAAACACATGCTAAAGTTAATAATTAAGTATAATTATAACATAGCTTGACTTTTCGAAGGTATATAATCAGTAATTACTTACTAACCATTCTTAATCATAAGTTCAATTAAGCTTAACATTTCTGAAATTATTTAGTTGTTATTGATTCGTAAAAATATCGAATTCAAGATTTTAATCAAACTTAACATTACTACTATGCCGAAGCCAAAAAAAAAATGTGTCACGCAATTATGTCCGTTGGACTTCGGTCTGAACGAATAGTCGTTTTTTTTTTATCTAAATTTGGTTCCTACCGTTTTTTGATCACTCCGCGGAAACATTTTTTTTCTATTTTTATAAGACCATAAGATAACCGTATTAGACGTACAAATTTTTTTTGCCACTTGATGAAATTTTTTCTTCTCAACTTTTTTTTTTAATTAAATAATATTCAATAAATTTTCGGAACTTAATGACACCTTTATTTATTGACACTTTTTTTCGGAAAAGGTTCAACTGATTTGGACCAATTTTTCTTCATTGAACCGAAAAGGGACTTAGATACAATAAAAATAAAATGCACGACTGGGTCTCGCGAACTTGCTTTTATGTGCGATCACATTGTGGTTTTAAAGTCTTAATAATTAAAAAAAAAACTTTTCATCTGATAAAAGAATTTATTAATTATTAGAGCCTATATTTGATGCCACCGTCCTGCCAAAAATATAGTCTAGTTTAAGGAAGTATTATGTGAGAACATAAATTTGAACAGTATAGTACAGTGCTGTCAATACAATTATAAATAAATTGATTAAAGAAATATGTGAAATTAATTTGAACCAACGCAATTCACACCAAGTGTCTTACACAAATCTCATATTTTTAAAATCGTTAGTGCAATTTTTAAAATAAATTTATTTTTTATATACAAAAAATTGAATATGTACCTATGTATATTTTTAAGAAAAAAAAATGGTACGTCAATTTTTAGTAGGTATGTGCAGCAGGACGACATATTATAAAAAATACACATACATAGCTGTGGGCTATATGTCTATTGTTAATATTATTATAATTAGTATAGGTACTCTATGCTCGCATCGAAAAAAATTAGTCAAAACTCGAGAACAATAAAAGTTGAAAAAAAAATCATGAGTTCAATCTTTTCAAGTTTCCGGCCGATTTGATGCATTAAATTTCATACAAAATTCCCATCGATCTACTAGGTGCTCATGTTGATGAGGAGGTATGTACATATACCTATATACATATTTTTTCTGTCATATCTCCATGACACAAAACGTGAGGTATGGGAACACTTAACCAAACATGTTTTGTAAAAGTACCACTGCTAGAAGGAGGATCCGAAATTATCATAGTGGGGCATAGAACAAATTTGTAAGGCAAAATGTGATGAACAACGCGATTCAGTCAAAACAAAATTTTCTGACAGCACCATCATTAAAACAGTGGGTAAGATGAACTTACCATCTCCATCATCTGTCAATATCATACAAAAAAATTTACTTTTCATACAAAATTCTCTTCGATCTACTGACACTCATATTGATGGAGGAGTGTATTTTTATTATTTTCTACATCACACAAAACATGAGATATGGTAACACTAAACCAAAATACTTTGTAAAAGTGCCGGTTCTAGAAAGAGGATCCAATATTCTTCATAGTGGGACAAAGAAATAAGTGTTCAAGCGAAAATTGTATATTTATTTCCCTTAAAATTAGAATGAAAAACACAAATTTCTCAACTAACCGACGACGACGTGACGTTTGAAGTAACATTTCGTACGTCATACGATCAAAGCAAAACCCAAAAAAAAAACAAAATTCAAATCGTGGTACTAGGGGCTCATGTTGCTGAAGAAAGTAATACATCCTTTAATTATACTTATTTTATTAAACTTCTCCTTCACACAGCAGCACTGAAGCAAAAAATTCTATGCTAAAACTCCGTTGTTAGAGGGAGGAGTCAAAATTCCTCATAGTGGAACATAGAAATAAAATTGACAGCCAAAGTGTGCATTTTATTTTTCTCTAAATGAAATTTAAAAAAAAAATACCAAAAGACTGACGACAAATTTGACAACAAAAACTACTTTTTTCGTAAACTGACGATGACGTGGACGCGAGGATGCAAAATTCATACAAAATTCCCATGATCTACTAGGCTCTCATGTTGCTGAAGAATGTATACATACTTTTCTTATTTTTTCAATTTCTCCTTCACAGCAGCGTTGCAGCAAAAATTTCTTTGCAAAAGTACCGTTGCTAAAGGGAGGAGCTTAATAAAATGGAACTGGAACAAGGGCTTGATCGGCATTGTTGTTATTCTTCATAGTGGACCTTATTAACAAAATTGCAAGCCAAAAATTCATTTTATTTCCTTTGAATATGAAGAAGTGATGTAAAAGTAGGAATAAATAAGAATTCTATTTTTTCACTAGTTTTCTTAAGCGTTAATTGAGAATTCCATAAATTGAATAGGTACCTTCCACAATATTTGTCAGCTTACATTTGCGATTGTGACTTATCAAAAATTAATTTTTATTTTATTAATTTAGTATTGTATGAAAATTGAAGCTGTGGGATGTGAATATGTAAGTACAGTAGCCAGTATAGTTGAGACTATGGGATTTTATATGAAATGTTCACTGCAACAATTTATTAGGTACTTTTTATTATATAAAATAAAGTTTGAATTTTTTGCTCGCAAAATTTTTTCTAGATCGCACTATGAGGAATAAAAAAGAAAGCGGATCGAGCGTTGCACTGTACCAAGTTCCTAATAGGTAGGTAGGTACCTATATGTTCTTAATTTTAATTTTTTTATTCTAACTCCATAAGCATTCAATGTGTGACTTTCAGGCTTCGGGCTTAAAAATGGAATTTAAACTTGGTATATCTCTGAGTCAAAAAGCACTTGTTACTTGCTCTAAGGCCAAGTATAGGTTTCGTGTTAAAAAATCGAGATCGTAGGTAATCAAAATTAACAAAAAACAAACCGTTCGTCTTTGGGTCCACTATAATTTGACTAATTTGACCTAGAGCTTAAACTGCTGAACCGATTGGCTTCAAATTTGGTACAGAGCATCCCTAGAATGAAAAATTGGATTTTTTGTTTACAGATCCAATAAAACCGGTAGCTGCCATACAAAAATTTCGGTTTTTTCAAACTTTCTGGAAAACCAATCTTAGGATTTTCATTAAACTTCGCACCCGTTATAGCCAGCCGCATCACTCATTGAAAATGACAACGCTCATGAACAATTCCCATATTTAATGTTTTTTTTTTATCAACTTTTAAGTCAAATATGCCAAAAACCGATTGGATTGAGGTGCATAATACTGGTAACATTAATCTTTATTTTCATTTTTGGAGCATTACTTGTTGGTTTTAGCGAGTAGATTGTATAAAACTCCCTTGTCTTTGTTTTATGCATTTCCAATACACCACAGTAAATCTAGAACAATTCATTTTTAAACCCGTTAAAAAACTGTGTGCTTTTCTTGTTATATAAGTACACGATTCAAAAACAAGTTTTTTCTTATATTTACATTCTTTTTCCTCCATAAAATTCCGAAGAATCTTTTATACAAAACAATTTTTAAAGATATTATCCACTAAATAATAATGACCTAACATATACTGACCTCCATCACCCATGGAAACCACATGGTCGTAAAAAGGGATACAAATGAACAAAAACAAAAACGAATGAAGCATAAAAACCGATTTCAATTTCGACATCCACACGACCACATATATAGCATCCTCTATTGTGTCCTGTCTGTTGACACACAAAAAGCTATAAATTTTGATCATGAGGAATTTAAAAGTAAAAGTTTTCTGATGGCAAACGTTTTTGGTTCATTGCATATCGCCCACTCACTACACCCATATCCCCAAACAGGTTTAGTTTTGCGAATTAAACTGATGCATCATACATTTAGGTCCTTGTACAATTTTATAGGATACAGCACTACAGCTATGATGTCTCAGCACGTAATTAAGAGGTGCTCTTCTCCAAGATGCCTTACAGTACTAGTACCTATAACTTGCTCTTCTCTTCTGCTGCAACACCTGATTTATATTCGAGTATGTGTCTTTTTTTGTGTCAAAGGACATCACAATTTTTTTTATTTTTTGTCGAAGTGGTTAAGCCAACATTGTAAAAGTCTACCCCGTTTAATATCTAGCCCCCTACCTTGAACACTGATTATATTGTGACTATATACGCCTGCTTTTATGGGAAATAAACATTTTCTCTTCTATGAGAAATAGTATAAAAGTCTACTTCGTTTATAGCCTTTTGTGTCCTGGACGAGCGAAAAAGTGAAAAACCGCAAAACGAAAAACGAAAAAGGAAAAAAAAAACTTACAGCATTATTTTTATGGATAAGAAAAGACAACGAAGAAAACGATGATGGCACGTCGAGGATTGTTAAGTTTCATATTTTGTTGTCTTCTTGTAACACTTTTTTCCTGTGGGTGGTCGGCTCGGATGGTCCTTTTTGGCTGGCTGATCTTCAGCTTCCAGTATTTTATCTAACCTCCTCTTATTTTTTTTTTTATATTTACGACAGTGACGACAATGATGGTGATGAAAAGGAAGATGGAGGCGACATTGATGGCGGTCTAAGTCTTAGTAGTCGTATAGTTATAGTCGTAGTGTATAGGTATATGTATATAGAGCCAGAGGAGCAATGATGATATAGCTGAGTGGTTTCTGGTTGAATGCAGTGTCATCAAGCGATTTTATATCCCTGTGTGACAAGGGAAATAGCAAAAAAATGCGCCTTAGTTTTATTTTTATATATGTATATGTATTTTGATCCGAAAGTGTTTTCGCGTTTCTTGTGTGACTATGTGCAATTCTTTGCACAAAAAAAAATAAATAAAAAGATGGGAACTAAAAAAAAGGTTAAATATTGCCCAAGGTCTTATACGTTACATTATTCATAAAAGAATATATAGGTAATAAGAGATCTATGGCCCATTTCGTTTATAAGTTCTAAAATATGTGATTTCATAAAAACGACCACAATTCACAACTGGATCAAAAAAAGAAAAAAATTAAGTTTAAACGGCCTATTTATGGTTTTTTCTCGTACCAAAGTTATCGTATTAAAGGATCATTCAATCATTTTTATTATAGAAATAAAAATTTGGGATAGGCTGAATTTGTGTAACTAAATAGCAAAGGAGAGCTTGAATCAGGTTAACATTTTGTAAATAGACCAGAAAAATAAGAAAAAAAAAGTCAAACTTTCGAAAAAATTCTGATCAAGCTGAATTTTGATACAGTGAGTTTTATTTAAATGCCTTGACTCTTGAGAGTCTCCTAAAAAAAAATCCTTAATTTAGAATAGAACTATAATTGGGAACGGGTTGTTTTTCTGTAGGTATTCCAAAATTCTGTATGACTTAAATTCTGCACATCAATTGAAATTTCTGTATGAACAAAATTCTTTTTTTCATTATTCTGTAAATCTATTATTCTTTATTCCAAAATTTTGTAATTTCATAATTCTGTATTTAAAAATTCTGTAAATTCATAATTCTGTATTTCAAAATTCTGTACAATTTTCTGCAGGTGAGATGTGTTTAAATTTATTATTTTTGTTGTAAGTATCCAAATTCTACACAAAAAGTATTATACCTAAACCATTTTTCGTAAGAGCAACGAATTTCTAGAAAACTTACGCAAAATTTGCAATATTCAAATATGTATCTCGAAAAATACTTTGAAAAAAGTTAATAAAATAGTATTTTATAAAATTGTGAAGAAAAAGGTAAAAAAAAACATAGATAACATAGCACACCGAAATTGTTTCTATATCGCAACTATTTAATGTTTAATGAACTGCAAGCTTTAATGCAATAAACATTTCAATGCAACAAGTTTTATTACTTTTCGGGAAGTATACTTTTCTAACTTCATTTGGCTTTAGCCAAAAACATAGAAAATATTGCACTAAAAGATTCAAACTGTCACAACGAATGAAAGGCAGGGTTATGGCAAATTACTAAGCAATCTAAATCTGTTCTAAGAGGGTGTTCTGCTAAAATGATATTAATTTACCAAATCAGCAAACAAAATCTTAGAAAACATTTCACGATAAGAATTGAAATTGTCACAATATTATTCAAAGACATACTTATTTACGGCAAATTATAAACCAATTAACCATTACTTATAACGGCTGATTTTTAAGCTGGTTTGGTTTTGGCAACACTGGTTTTGACAGCTGACGTGTGTTTAGTACCTTGTGTCACTGTCAAACAGCTTCAGTTTGGTTTGCAATTTAACCATGGATCGTCTTACAAATGAACAACGCTTGCAAATTATTGAATTTTACTATCAAAATTCGTGCTCGGTTCGAAATGTTGTTTATCGAAAAATTGTGTTCTGCGATGAGGCTCATTTTTGGTTGAATGGGTACGTAAACAAGCAAAATTGCCGCATTTGGAGTGAAGATCAGCCAGAAGCATTGCAACAGCTACCAATGCATCCCGAAAAAGCCACTGTTTGGTGCGGTTTATGGGCCGGCGGCATTATTGGGCCATATTTCTTCAAAGATGATGCGAATCGCAGCGTTACTGTCAATGGTGAACGCTACCGAGCGATGATAACAAACTTTTTTTTGCCCGAAATGGAAGTTCTTGACTTGCATGATATGTGGTTTCAACAAGACGGTGCCACATGCCACACAGCACGCGAAACAATGGCGCAATTGCGAGGCGAGTTTGGTGAACAGTTAATTTCACGTTTCGGGCCGGTCAATTGGCCGCCTAGATCGTGCGATTTGACACCATTAGATTATTTTTTGTGGGGGTATGTCAAGGCTAATGTCTATAGGGACAAGCCCGCTTCGATTGACGCACTGGAAGCCAACATCCATGCATTCATTCGTGAGATACCGGCCGATATGTGTGAAAGAGTATGCCAAAATTGGACTCAGCGGATGGGCTACCTGAGACGCAGCCGCGGTCAACATTTGCATGAAATTATCTTTAAACATTAAATTGCAAGGTTCAAACTATCGATTCAAATAAATATTTCATTCATTTTTTCGAATTTTTTGTTTTGTTTTTTTTTTTAAAAAGTTCTAAACCTCTTAAAAAATCACCCATTACAAGTATTTATTTATTTGTTACCATGTTCAACTATCGAATTCCAAAAAGATCGATGCCCATGAGCTTAGAAGTTAGGAAGATAACAATTGAGTAGATTATGTAGACAATATGTATGTATGTAAGTATGTATAATGCAAAAGAGAAAGGAATTCGGAATTACTGTTCAGTTTTTAACAAAAATAATTAACTGCGTTACTCTTGAGTGACTGGTTAATGTAACATAGGGTAAATCATAAATGTTTGTGATATGTTAGCAAATTAGATTTGGATAGAATTTAAATTTAGGTTGAAATTGATTTTATATAGAAAAATCTCAAACACTTCATATAATTAAAAAAAAAACATAGCAAAAATATTTTCCGACAAAATTAAAACTGTCACATCTACAAATATATATAGACTAATAATCAACGGTTAATAATTATGTAATAAACTATTCAATATAAAAAGTTTTTACCGCTTTTGATGAATATCGATTTTTGGCAAAAAAAAAACATTGAACGGCTCTAATTTCGAAATTTTCATTTAATGGGCAAATTTTATTCACCTAATTACTTTTAAATCGGCTAATGTTGGTAAGCTAACTTTTGACATTCATATTTTATTTGTTCTTGGAATAACAAATTCTTTATTATTCTTATTTAAAACCGTATCTGAACTAGAGATTCGATCATACATTAAAGAAGAATGGAGGAACCCTCATAAATGTTCGAATATTTCTTCAGATCTAACGTTCTAAGTAGATACCCTACCTAGGTATCCATAATAATAGTGTTACAGTAAAACCCGCTATCACTTTTTTCATGCCCGAGCATTTTTCGACCAATTACCTATAAAACACTCCGCTTAAGCGAAATTCGCTTAAGTGAAAAACCCGCTTACCTACCTTAAACATATTTTCAGTTAAATTTTATATTTTTCATTGAAAAAAAACTCTAAGTGAAAAAATTTGAATCGAACAGAACAAAACATTTGATGAACACTTTAACTTCTTTTTTTTATTTTTCACCTCCACCATTTTCGCCACAAAAATGACATTTGAATTTCTAATATGTCACAACCAATTTATTTAATCTATATTTATTATCTCTCTTATTTAAATTTTTTACAGGCAACTCCAAAAGATAAATTCAATTTTTTATAGCTTTAAATTTTCACTTGGGGGAATTTTTGAATTCGCTTAAGTGAATTTTTTTTCACTTAAGCAGGGTTCGGCTAAGTGAAAAACACGCTTAAGTGAAAGATATACTGTGACATTTTGCCGTTTCTCTTAAGCTGGTTTTACTGTATTTTCTAAAAAAGGCTCGTTAAGTAGATCTAGTAGTTTTTCAATATCCCCAAAACAAGACAAAAAATAATTTAGAAAATTCAAAGCTCGAGTAAAGGATGAGATAATAATGTGTATATTGATAAAATCAATATAAATACATAGGTACATTGATGTCATTAGAAATTCTGATCATCGATTTGAGGTGTATCACGCCAAAGCCTTAGAAAATATTTGGCTTTTACTATAGGTATTTATTTGACTGAATAATATACAAATTCCATTGTGATATTTATATACAATGTCTTTTGTATCTACAACTACCAACATAATAATTTGTCAACAAAGCTTTTTTATACACAAGTTGGAAGAGTAATTTAAAGTATTTCCACATTATAGGTACCTGGATATGTGTGACATTTTTTTTTAATCATTCGAAAACACTCATTCTGACATGTCACACAAATACATATACATATATACAAGCCAACGCTGGCAACATTCTTATAAATACAGATATGCTTCAAGCCAACATCTCTGTCATTCAAAAACAAAAAAGCAAAAAAACAAATTACAGGAAATTTCATTAAGTTCCTTGGAATTTTAAATTATTTTGCAGTTTTGTCTAAGAAGAGATGTAAACTGAAGATGCATCATCAGCTTGTATAACGTTCATGGTCTTTCTCTAGAGTGGGGCTGGACTAATTTATGTTGATATTCTAAGGCAATTCGAATTTTAGAACCTCTGATATCTGAAAAATGTCATTTAGTTATTCCGGGTTATTTTTTGACAAAAGTTTCAAATGTGTAGGTATAGGTACATATTTTAAATTATCTAAATCGTGATTTGAGGTTATGTTATTTGTAAAATTACCATCAAAACTTTATTTTGGTGATTTTAAAATTTTTATCTGATTATGATTTCGTAAAATGTCAAAGCTCATTAACTTTGCCAACCTATTAATTGTACAGTCAAAATGAACGTGAAACCTTCGTAATATCTCCTGCCTTGCTTTCCAGAGACAATCTTCTCTATATGATCTCAGAACTGTAAATACTAAAACATCACGAAGTACTTGACATAAAGCTCTTTTCTTAAGAACTTTATAGAACACTTAATAATTTAGGGAATCTTAATGCAATAGTATTGCCTATTTTTTCTAGATATTCGAAATGCACCTTTATAATAATTAGGTCAGAACATGGTACGGTATTTCAAAAAAGTATTTCAATCGGGTATGAATTCAGTGAATTTTATATTTACAATGTCTTCAAATTTGTGCTTGAAAGTGTGTAACATATAAAGGGTCGTTCATTTTTTGGTTTCTAAAGTAAAGCTAAATAAAACACATACACAGCGATACATTTTTTATGAAAATTTTATTTCATTATAAAGTTTGGACTTTGCCATTAAAATGGCCATCTTGGGAAGACTCGCAGCATGCAATTTTTTTTAGGTAATTTTTAACAACTTTTTCGCACATTTCGTGCGGTATCTCGACCATAAATTGAGTAATGTTGGGTTTTAATGCGTCAAGACTTCGGGGATTATTCGCGTAAACAATGTCTTTTGTATAGCCTCACGCAAAAAAAAAATCTAACGGTGTCACAACGCATGATTTTGGTGGCCAATTGACGTCGCCAAAATGTGAAATTACGAGACCAGGAAACTTCTTGAATGAAATGAATGATGACCATAATCATCGCGTAATGCGCGAAAAGTGGCTTCGTTTGAATCACCTTCACCACTTTTGTAATAAATTTTAATAATTTTAACGCGTTGTTCGATTGTTAACGATCCACTATCATAAATGACAAACATTCAACTAATATTATAACACTTCAAATGACAGCTGAGTTTGACAGGTGTCAAATGCCAGCTCTACCAACATGAAACCACGAAATGTATGACCCTTTATATTCATAAGAAGAAATAAAAAAACATTTTTAAACTATTAATTAAGATAAGGTACCTAACCTATGCATGTACCTATTTCAAGTGTATTTTGAGTTTTTGACCTAATATTTGGTTTGTAGTTTAACTGTCAAATTTCTTGAATATCTATCAAAATCAATTAATTTTGTTCGAAAAATAATTATCGATAAAATAATATCCAAAATAAAGCATAAAAATTAGTCTTAATTCTTTGGGAACAATGCACAATATTTTTGACTTTATTTTCTAAATTTGGTACATATACAATATAACTGTATAAGTGTATATGTACGTATATCTTAATTTTAATTTTCATATGAAAGTACCTACACATTTTAATAAATCGAAATTTAAATCAAAATTGTGAGTAGCTGAATTGGTGATAACTGATAAGCAGGGGTAGGATTTTGCTAACTTTGCCTTTTTTTTTTGCGCAATCGTATATGACACTTTAGACTTTAAACATGTTTTAAGTCCTGGTGATGAAGAATATATGTAATTTATTTTGCCTTTTCTTTGGTTATTGCCTTTTTTTGCCTTTTCTCATATTTTTCCTCTTTTCAAATATACATACAAAAAGTAAATTAACTCAATGTATAAATACATGCATATTTCGGATCCACATAATTTTTTCTATGCATTGACTAATTAGCTCAACACAAAAATTTCGAATGAATACAAATAAATGTATGTAGCTTTTTTGTGTGCTATCCCATTGAGTGCTTTCAATTGGCGACGCTACATTTTATTGTACAGTACCTAATTCATGTTTTTTTTACATTTAGGAAACACAATGGCAGAAGTTTTGAAAATCTTAGACAAAATCAAGAGCAACTTAGAGACACCAAAGGTAAAGTCGCAAAAAATGTTTTGAACAAATACAAGTCTGTTTTTTCTGCATATAGGTAAGGGACTTGAGACATTATCCCAAATAATCCGCGTCATTAAAGGTGACGAAAACAGTAAGTTCCCAAAAAATATAGAAGTAGGTAATGTGGAGTTTTTCAATTGGGCTCCACTCGTTTCCGTTTATGTAGAGAGGTCTTTCAGTTCCTTTAAGGCGCTATTGAGGGTCAACCGCAGGTGGTTGTTGCCTGAAAATTTTATGGTTCAATGTTACTATAGTTAAGTTTTTATTTTATTCCTGTTTGAATAAATGCCTTTTTTTTGCCTTTTTTGCCTTTTTATATGTTTTACTTTGCCTTTTTTTTAATTTTTAGGTCAACAAAATCCTATCCCTGCTGATAAGTAACACGCTGATAGTTCTGTTCAGATTTAGCTATATTTATTGCTCATTTTTAACCTATAACAAAAATCTCGAAACAATAATCTCGATCCTATCATATAGACAAGACATGGAGCCCATTAGTGATTCCCTTATTTATATATTTGCGGAAGATCCTCTACTGGCCATTGTTGTTTTTCCTTAAATGGAGTAGATATGTATCTGTGAATGTTAGTACCGCCACCGTTACTCTAAGCATTTTCTTTTAAGCCATGGTTAATAGCCCCTAGCATCAGAAGCTGGTAAATCTGCTTGCAAGTCGTCGTCGTCACCCATCGTCCTTCCGACAATGACATTTGGCGACGCCACCACCGCCGCCGCCGCCTTCCGCCAGCCGCACCGACATGCCTTGACATTAGACAATTTTAAGTTGTATTAAGGTGGAAGCAAAGAACAATGATAAATGGAAAATGTATCAAAACTTGTATAGCTTTGCATATCTGCAGGATGCAGAAGCTCACATACCGCAAAACTGTTTTTTTATTTTTTTTTTACATTCTGCGATGTTAACTTTTTGTTTTAGTTTTCTTAATTTAGCTTTTTCTATCGTTTTTCTTGAAGAAAACGAAGAATTTCTATTCGAAACCTGGAAAATGGTTGTTCCTTAAATGTCTTTCCTTCCTGCTGGGTGATGATGCTCCACGCTGCTGTAGATGTTTGTTTGTACCTTAACTCATGTTTTTTTTTATGTTTGTGCGATTGTCTTTGCATTCCTGGCTAATACCATACGCTGCCATATCGCGGCGTTTTCTTTAAAAAAAAACAACATCCAGTACAAGAGATACGAAATACTAATACGAGACTAAAAATTCCCGAAGATGTACTGCAAACAAATGCAGTAGACTGCATTATTACCAACACGCTTTAATAGTGTAACTCGCACGTTATAGGATGAAGCGATATAATATAGCAATGATGGTGACTATCTACTTCTTCAGTATTACGCTCTGCAACTTACAGTTTTCCAGGACCTTAAGTCATATCCTTATCCTTATGTTCTTGGGGGTTAGGTTAGGTGTGTAAGTTTCTTATTCCTTTTCTTATATGTCAGCCAAAAAGATGGGTAAACTGTGGGAATGATGGAGTAGGGGGGGGGGGCACATTAAGCCAAGTGTAGTTATAAAAAAAATAACACTTGCAAGCACTTATACATGCAGAATATACATATTTCAAAATTTGTGTGGCATACATGTCACTTCGGTGGCAGTTGCATCACACGCGGCAGCAGTGCTGTGTGATGGGACGTCAAGATGAACTGATGCTTGGAAGAGTATGTCATTCAGGAGTTGGTTGTGAGTTTTTTTTTGTGTTTTCTTCTTTTTTGATAATAATCATGCTGTTGCATTGGCTTCACTTCATCCAGAAATCCGAGTGACACAAAATGTGCAGCATATTTTAAGACGTGCATTTCATATGTATGTATGTAGGTAAGATAACATTCTTTGGCATTCTTCTGGCTGAAAAAAAAAATAAAGAAGAAGATCAACTTCTTCAACACACGAGAATGATGATGATGACAATGATAAGCGATTTATGAGAGTAATTTACGATTATATATTCTTATCTCTGAGCCAAAGTTTATTATTCCTTTTAAACTTTTTGAAGTTTCCATGAAAAACCATGAATTTATTTAGGTATGGAAAGAAGTTTCGAAAAATTGAAAGACATAAAGCAGCCCATAGACACTACACTTGTGTCTTTACCGGTGTACTGACACCGGTGTGGCATTCCGCCACACAAGCCACACCGATCAAGACACCGACACCAAAAATCAAAAACTTTTGATTTTACTCGCACCGTGTCTGACACCGAAAATCGGTGTGCGCACCAGCCCACACACAGCACACATTTCCGTACACCGACACCGGTGTAGACACAAGTGTAGTGTCTATTGGCTGCTTAAGGCATAGTTGACATCTATACGAGAGCAAGATGAGAACTCACCTTAAATCAATGAAGAACCAGTTCCACCACTCAGTATGGACAATGTAGACTTATAGCTTTGAACAGTTTTTATTTCTTGCAAGAAATCTCGAAGCATGTCACTGCATAACGTCGCATATAAGATCTTTTCTAACGAACCTACTTTGTGAGCGTCTAAAGCCGTTCTGAAACACACAAGATATGAAACATCATGTATCGCACCTGTTCCAGTATAGCTTCCAGCCCTATAGATCAACCATAGACCCAATCTTCACACTGCAGCTAAACTTGACGATGACCAACTAATTTCAAGACGAGACTCACCACCTTTCCATCGACTACAAAAACGCATAATTTAACATTCATATCGTCAAGAACTCTATATGGCTATTGCTGAACTCTAGAACAAGAAAAAATCAATTCAGCTGTATCACGTAATATTTGCAATGACGCGATGCCATTTATATAGGGTCATTCATTTCGTGGTTTTAAGTTGGTAGCGCTGGCATTTGACACCTGTTAAACTCAGCTGTCATTTGAAGTGTCATAATATTAGTTGAATACTTTTTCGACCTATAAATGACGAAGTTTATCAAGGAGATGTGCTATCATGTGACTTCTTCCATCTATTTCCGGAACATATTGTGCGAAAGGCAGGTACTAATATGCCTGACACTATCTTCAATAAGTCCATCCAACTAGGGACAATATAATCGGCCATTCACAACGTGTCGTTTAAGACTCCTTACTAAGAACATTCAAAACTTATTGCTTTTGAAGTATTGGAGGCTAATAAGAAGCACCTGCTATCGACAAAGAAAAGTTTTGAGGTATAGTTAAAGGAAATCATCAGCATCAACAATTTCCGAATATTTTATTAATTGAGTTCTGATGAAGAATTAGGTACACACGGACACTGCTGCTACTTCGGTTAATGGATCAATTTTGCTCTCATACTGATTTACGATTTCTTGGACGGATATTTGGTTTTTTGTGCGAAGATATAGAAAAAGATACAACTTCCATATAAAAGACTTTGATGACAATAGTCACATCGAACAAATAGACAACAATGGTTCAGCCAAAACAGTCTTTGAATCCCAGCCCACATGTTTATGGCGACAAAGAAGGCCTAACTTCTGAATTAAATACCATCAAGCCATCATGAATTCTAGAGTACTTGGTGTGGATAATTGCAAGCAACGTTGTGGTCCTATAAGGTTACAATTCCGGACTATAAGCCTGATGAAACCTCCCTCCATTTCTACTGTGTTATCTGCTAAATTTACTCATTAACTTAATTTATGTAGCGATTCAGCAGGTGTAACTAACAAAGCTTCTTCACCCAGCTCGATCGTTATACAGCTGCCTGAAGTTCAGTAAGTTAATTTAATTCCCATCGACTTGCTTATGCCACTTGATTCTCGGTTTTCTTCCATCATCTCTCGGGTAAGGATTCAAAGATTTTCCAGCCCGCAGAATTAGTGTCTTTTGACTCTACACGACTAAAGCAATTTCAATCGTTAAACTTTTACCCTTTTGAATAGTTGTTTGTCGATGTTCCAGCCTCAAAAAATATAGTGTTTTGTTATATCTTTTTTTCATTTACCACTTATTCAGACGGTGCCAAAAATCAGCCTAAATCATATCTATCTTTGTTAAAGTTCATGCTATGTGTGCCATATACTTACTGCACAATTGTAATGATAATTTTCTTATTAAGAGACAAGGAGGCATGTTAAACTTAAGATAATAGCAATTGGAAAGATTTATTCTTGATTTTATTTGAGTGTTGAGATCATGTTCAAGTATTGGTTATCAGCAATGTTTAGGAAGACAGAGTCCATAATTTGAAGAATATTTGACCAAAATCTCGTTGTAGTTTGTGAGTAGTTAAACTTTAATGTACTCTTGGAAGATTGTAATAGGAGTGTTGCAATGTTCTTTCATGAGGAAGGTTTTTTTAAAGAAGCACGTAAAAGTGTCTAAATAAATCTTCAAATATGCCACAAAAAAAAACTGTCAGAATTTTTGTCACAAAATAGTCATCACAAAAGATTAAGCCTATTCACTGAATTTTACTCGAACACTGTCTAATAATCGTCCAATATTCTGACAATTTTTCAAAATATTATTAGCTAGTTAACTTTGAATTTTTGTTTGTATAATAAATAATTGTGGGAGCATATAATAACACAATATAACTATTATGAAAATATAAAATGGCTTTTTTAAATTAGACGATGTCAAAAATATTAAAACAAAATTGATGAAATTATTGCGTAAATCTTTGTTTTCTCAAAAAGAAAATGTGATAATTTTGTGGGAAATTATAATTCATATCATTTCCTCACATACAATTTCAGATTTTCAACCAATTGAAATAAATTTTGAAATTATAGGTACGTGAAAACTTCTCATTTTCATTCACATTCAATTCAATTGGAATTAATTTGAAAATCTATTATAAAATTTAGCATGAAAATGTCAAAAATCGATCATTAAAAAACCGGAAGAGTATATAAACAACAAAAACAAGCGATTAACCGCTAAACTCAAACCTAAAACAAATTAAGCTGTCAAACAAAATTATCAAATTTTAGATGAAAACATTTTTTCTTCCGATAGCAAAATTAGGTACCTACCTTATTTCAGCTTTAACGTTTGGCACTGTAAGTAAAACTTTTTGAATACTTAACTTTGTCGTTTGATTTATTTTCCCATCATGAAAGTTTTTCTACTGGTATGGTTTTTCATTTATAGCTTATACCATACTAATACTAATTTCCTCCACTCCAACCACACGACATACTTTTTCCTTCAAAAATTTGTTATTTACATTGTGTTTAAAGGGGTTTTGTATGATAAAATTCACGTATGTGCTGTATTCATACATTTTACACATATGTATGTAGATATGTGTGAACATATACTTTAATTTTTCAATTTTCCTTAAAAAAAAATAAAAATTTTCTAAGTTATAACACGCTTTGCACATTTTGGTTATTATTCGCTTGAATTGTTTTCCAATTAAGCTAATAAATAGCTTTGACATAAAGCGACTATCACATATACACATACATATAAGGGGGTTTGCTGTATGTTCTGCTCATTCCATTTGAACACGTTAAATTCTTCAAGACTCTAAAAAAATAAAATCTACTGACACTAATATAGCTCATACACACACACACAGGTTTACACATTATAACAATCCGAACAAAGAAGGATTTATTTTGCTTTCAAAGGGAATATTAACAAAAAAAAAAAAAAAGGTCAATTTTATACTTTGTTCCATTTCGTGCCTGATGTTGAGGTTAACCCTCTTTCCTTTAAAGGTTTTTATTTTATTCTCATATTAAGTTTAATCAAAAAAAAAAAAAAATTAAATTAAATATAAAACTAGGTCGTATATATTCGCTCTATAATAAAATTAAATAAATAAATTAGTCAGCGCGACAGCTCGTCTACACCAGCAGAACCAGGGTCTACTAACTTACAACTCTAAACCATTCCTGTGTGCATGTTATTGGCAGGAATAGAGAGGACCTATAATTTTCTTCCGAGTCTGAACGGCTAGGGTGAAAAGCATTTTTTTATGACAAGAAATACTCTTGGAGGATTTTTCAATTGCCT
This sequence comes from Epistrophe eligans, assembly GCA_951394125.1. NCBI lineage: Eukaryota > Metazoa > Arthropoda > Insecta > Diptera > Syrphidae > Epistrophe > Epistrophe eligans. The sequence goes on along the minus strand of OX596029.1, from coordinate 33,303,952 downwards.
CGCAAGAGGCAGTAACTCGTGAAAAAACATTTTTGTTTTTAGGTGAAATATTTACTGTCCCAAAGAAGGAATTCTTTTCATAAAAATGTCCACAATCGACAGTTTTCATTCCAATTTTATATCTTACAATTTTTTTAGGATTGCAGATAGAACACAATAGGTAAATGTTTTATAAAAAAAAAATTGCTGTATATAGAGAACATACCTTTCTCTATTTATTATTATTATTAAGATTATTTCTTAAAGATTTTTTGAGCATGAAACTTAAAAAGAATAACAAAGAAGTTTAGTTCCTTATAATTTCCAATCAACGAATGGTAGATAAAAAAAATACATGCACAAATTTGATTTTTCAAATTCTTCAGAGTTTTCTCTTTATTTCATGTTTTTAAGTCTTTTATTCGTACCTAGCCACAAATTTTATAATAAAATGGTAATAATAAGAAAACTGGTACACAAAAATATGTTTTACTTTACCAAGCGTGGATTTTTGTTTTAATATTGTGCGATGTTTAGCATTAAATACCTATTCAAAAAAAAAAAACTTAAAATATGTATTTGAAAATTTTTGAAAATATTAAATTTCAAAAACCGGTTGTAGTTTAGCAAAGTTAGACCCAGTGAGTGAAAGGAAAAAAAACACACAAATCATAAAAACCGTTTTAAGTCGAAAACGAAGCAAAAAGGAGAAAATTACTTCTTAAGGTTTTCGACTTGAAATGACTTCAGGAACTCATGGTTTTCTTCTTTGGCAGTGATTTCGGGACACCCTGTATATTGAAAATGTAAAAGTCTTTTTGAAACTTTTTAAAATATGTATTCTCCATTAAAAAAAAAATAATACCAAAATTACTTGAATCCGTTTTGAAAAAATCGAAAATCAAAAAAGGGATCTGTGGGAGGTACCTAACTATTTATAAACATTTTCTGTTTTTTTACAAAATGGTAGCCTTTTTATAAAATTTATGAATTTTTTTATGTTTTGGGCTCGTTTTTGATTTAAATTAATTGCTTACAAATTTGTACCGTTATATTTGGCTCCATACAAAATTGTAGGGAGATAATGCCGAAAAAACTCTGCATACCAAATAGAAAATCAACCCACTCCTCTAAACTAATGCAGACGAACGTACAGACAGACAGATGGACAAAATTTCGAAAGCCACTTTGTTCGACTTCGCTGTCATCGTATTGTTAATTTTGATCAAAATTTCTAGTTCGATTTTTTTTTACGATTTCAACTAAAAACAAAAGTTTCACAATCCTTTTTGTATAAAATTCTATAAGTTGCAGTTTTTGTTTTGATATTTTTTTTTTCAAAAAGTAGTTTTTGTAGAGATTTTATTATAAGCTCTTTATAATTGTCTACTCTTACTGTACTACTCATTAGAATAAGTGACCATTGTAATCGAGATGCTATTTGTCATGAAGACAGTTGTAATAAAGCTATCAAACTAAGCACACTGTTTCATTTAAAACATAAAACACTACAGTTTTTTTTAATTTAAAAAAAAAGGGATTTTCACCTTTTTCATCTCACAGAATTAAAAACTTTTAAGGATGTGCAGCTTAAGGCAAAAAAAAAAATAAAAAATGTTTCAACATAATTCAACTTTGTTAGAGCCAAAGTCTAAATTTAGTGGATTTACATCTATGGTACCTGTATGAATTAATGTAACTGAATTTTTTGTCTAAGTTTTTCAACATGAAATATGTCTATTATGAAAAGTAAAAAAAAAAACACATTCAAACATACAAAAATGCTACTGTAACGTTTGCGCAGGTTTTTCTCGTAAAATTTTTCTACACAAAAAAGTTGATAGGTAATATTTCTTTTATTACATAAGAACAGCAATTCTTAGTTCAAATTTGATAGTTTTCCAGATATTTATAAAAAAAATTAATGCCCCCATTGAAACTGTAGTACCGGGTCAAATTTAGGGTTTATTTAGAAAATAATGTTTAGGACATAAGATTAAAACTCTTTACCAAAATTCAGCTTTGTCGAATTTTTTTCGAAGTGTGACCTTTTTCTGTTTAATTTTTCTCGGCTTCAACGCTTCTACATTCTCATTACCAATTTATTTTAATATTAAATTTCTTAAAGAACAAAATAAAGCTACTCGTATAAAGATAAGGTCAGGTCATACATCTTGATTGATGCAATTAATTCAATTTGATTAAAATTTTTCATTTTAAAGAATTCACAGCTTGCCTGTAAAGAACCTTTAACACAACAAATGACACTAAATATCTATATACATAGGTACATATATACAATTCATTCCCAGAGTAATAATACAAAAATTTATATAAAAAAAGGAAAAAAAAATCATTCATATGTTTATGTTCTTTTTATGGTCTACTGCCACAGTAGACATCCTTGGGTTGACTTGACAGTGATTTAAAAATCATTTTTTCTTCGTATTACTATATTAGATTAGCTTTCTTTCTTTTTCGTCTTCTGTCATTCAAACATTTCTTTCTCTTAAAAAAAAAGAAGTATTTAACCTGTAAGAATTTGTCTTGTAGGATTTTAATTTTACTTACTCTTGTTATGTTTTTTTTTCTAACCCATCAGCAAATGTATATCTAGTCATTGAATCTCCCAAAATGATAGGATCTTCTGAATTTGTCGGTAGTGGTTTAATATAAAAGAAAAAAGACATTCCTTAAATCGCCTGCTTTAGCTTTTATCATTCGAATATCCTTTGTCCCTTTTTAGGTTTTTCTCTTAATTTTTTTCTAAGGATTTTCAACCTAGAAGAAGTTTACAAATCAATTTAAATGGAATTATATTCTTCTTATTTGGTATAATTATGAAATTTAATTTATTAATGTATAGCAACCTACGATATATCGCCAGACTTAGTTTAAGTCAATTGCAATGTTATAAAATTGTCATATTTTAAGGTTAAATGACAGGTGGTACAATTTTCTAAAGTGAACGCTTACATCAATCTATATAATTATCTAGGTACATTGTATTTACGTGCCAAAAGATAGTTAAGTCTTACAAAAACCTCTTTGCTAGGCATTTGTCACGCTAAACATTGCTTTTGTTATTTTTGCCACTTCCTTTGCAGTCTTCACCCGGTTTATTCACTTCATTGCAAAAAAAAATACAATTCACATGTTGAATATCTCCTGTCGTGACAGGACAATGCTATCTTCACATAATTTGTATTATAAAGTGGAAAAGCTGCAATCAAATTACATAACATGGGTATAATGATAATGATATACTTCATAGGTAAAACACTTTAGCAAAAGAGTAATACATATTTTGTCATTTAAAGTTGGTGACAAAAATTACACATTAACTCATCAACAAACTCATGTTAATTAATTTATGTGAATCACGATATACATAGAGATGCTTGGGGAATGATAAAAGCGGTTTTTGACTTATTTATTCTTTTGGCTTCGTGACATATTGATCGAGAAAAATATATTTAGAATTATTTGCTTCTTATGAGAAAAAGACTTGATGGTTTTTTTTGTATTAGGTATTGAATTAACAAAGAATATACGGAAAGTGACCAACAAGGTTTCTTTCTGCTTTAAAGGTTGTAATTTTTAAACCATCTATTTTTCGATTTTCAAAGGGTTATATTTTTATCCAATCTATTTTGAATCAAATTTGATGAATTCTAAAAAAAATAAAATACACAGCAGTGTCACACAAACTTGCTCTTATGTACAATTACACTGTGGTTTTAAGTCTGAATATTTTTAACCTAATTTTAAAATAAATAAATTGGCTATATTATAGGTACATAAAATTTTGCAAACTTTTTTAAAACAAATAAATTTGGTAGGTAGGTAGGTAGGTTCCTAGTATTTTATAATTCAAAAAATTAAAAAGTAAAAAAGTAATAGAAAAAATCATTTAGGTACCTACTCTTTTTTTGAAATATCGAATATTCAAAGATTAATATTGAATTTTTCTTTTGAATTCAAAATTTGTTTTTTTAAATTATGTATTTTAACTTATTAGAAACAAAAAAAATGGTCCTAAGAATAAAATAGGTTATATGTAATGAAATAGATAATGTTAAATTTTAATCAGTAGTATGGTAGATCATATTAATATCAGCTCACAAAAAAAAAATAATCAAAATCGTAGGAGTTGTTTTCGAGAAAAATAAGATTTTCCATAACACTTGTAGGAAGGTAGGAAAGTAGTTTTCGAATTATAGTAGAAATGGCAGCCACCGAGCGACCTAGCTCATCGATCCAATTAGCGCTAGAGTTTCGAGTTATAGTTTTCGAAAAAAAAATGAGAACTTTTTTCTTAAAATAAAAAAAAAAATAGAAAATTTTGGAACATAATATTTAAAAACTTTTTTGAACCGTTGAAACCGTTTTTAAGAAAATCGAAAATAAAAAATATGGTTCTATAGGTGGTACCATTTATAAAATTTTTCCGATTTTTTTTTTTTTTTTTACAAATATTTAGCCTTTATGTTAAGTGGTTTATACAAAAGTGTTGTGGGCATGTTTTTTAATAAAAATAAATTTTTCAATAAATGCTAAAAAAATGGTACAGAAGGTATAACTACTGTTATTTTTGGTTTAAAAAAAAAAACGGGGGGAATTCCCAGCTGCAGCTAAGCAGACAGATAGATTAATATCCAAACAGACATCAGAATTAGGAGACCACTTTTTTCGAATTCGCTATTGTTTTAATGTCAAGTTTGATTTTATTTTATAAGTTGACCAAGAAACTAAACGAGTTGACTAATTTTATTCAAATTTGGTACGAAGAAAATTCAATTTTTTATTTTAGCTCATATAGCTAAGCTAGCTGATCCGCAACGATTTTCTCTTTTTTTATTTTCTTCTAATTTTCCGAAAACAGATTCAATGATTTTGATTAAACTTCCTATCTATTGTCACCAAATGATGGAAAGATGCGTTCAAGATTTCTTTCAAAATAAAGATTTTGATCAAAGTTGACATTACGATAATAGCGAAGTCGAAAAAAGTGGGTCTCGCGATTCTTTCTGTCTGACCTGTCCTTTCAGCTGCAGCCTAAATGGTTCGGTCGGTTTTCTTTTAACTTGGTACCTAGCGGTTTTTGGACATCCCCCCGATACGTTTTTGTTGTCATTTTATTTATTTATTTATTTTTTTTTTTTTTTCAAAAAGTGTCCACATCTTAAAAAAAAATCAGAATGTACTATTTTACAAAAAAAGGCTACTCCATATATTTTTTTCATTTTTTTAAGACCAAAAATAACGGTACCTGCCGTACAATTTCTTTTACCAAATTATGAAAATCTTATTTTTCTCAAAGAAGTGCCCTCAATTTTTTTTTTTAATTCAGTACCTACATTTTTTTTGACAAAAAGGCTGGCATTATATTTCGGAAAAAAGGTTATAAATGTCAACCCCCGTAGAACCCATTTTTTGATTTTCGATTTTTTTCAACTGATTTTGACAATTTTTTTTACAGAAAATCTTTCAAAAAGTTTTAAATGTTTTATTTACCAAAATTTCAATTCATTTTTTTTTTTTGATTTTAAATAAAGTTTTTTAATAACTTAATAATTCGAAGATGACTTGGTGTCAATTTTTATTAAACTTGGCACTTAGCAGTTTTTTAACAGATTTTAAATACAATTTATTCTTATGACCAAAACTAATGGTACCTCTTATAGGTTAGGTTAGTCGGTACGATCTATACTATATTATTGGAAAAAAAATTACCTATCGTTAGAACCATTTTTTTTGGTTTTTGACTATGTTATTAGTTATCCGTCAAACCGATTTTAATGAAATTTTTTACGCATAACCTTTAAATTTTTTTTGAACGTTCTATTTTTCAAATATGGGTAGTATTTTTTTTTTATTATTTATTTATATTATTTTTTCGAAATTAATTTTTAACCTCTGCATTAATAAATACTTACATATGACGTAGGTACCAATTTTTTTTTTTTTTCCAACAATTTTTTAAATTTTTTGTTTCTAAATTGAGATTTGTGTAAGAAATCGGAAAACCACAGTGTGATAATCATGCATTTTATTTAAAACAAAAACATCAAATCAATGAAAAAATCACTTTTTTTAGTTTTTGATTTATCAGTCAGAAACGTATTATCAACGTATTTATTTAATTTGAATTGGATTTCTTGATTCCTTCAGCCCTTATATTGTGAGTTTTTTTTCCGGACAACAGTCCGCTTGTAAAAGATCGTCAAGCAACATGAGTTCAAAAAAAAAAAAAATTATTTGGGAAATATTTACGTGATTAATTTCCAATCAATCTTCATAAAACACATTAAACTTTACCACAACACATCGAACGCATTTCAATGTCAATCGTTTTCCATCTGTGTATATGCTTACATAATATAGCGTTCATCTATTATTTTATGTGCACTTGTGCAGTCACAATTTAGTTTATTTTTTGACATATTTTAATATATATATATTCGCGACCATGTCACCATGGTTGACATTATGTCGGATAAGTAAGTTACTTTGACATTATTATGTTTCACTTAACATCATTATAGGTATAAACTGTAGCAAGCCTTTACCGCATTTTGTCCATCATCAGTCATGTTCATCTTCCTTTAGCTAAATATTTCATGTTATTTTCAATGTTCGGAACTCACCCGTTGCTGCACCTTATAGTTCAGTATTATAGAGTTGCAATGAGTTCACCTGTTTTGTTGATCCTTTTGTTACGCACTTTAACTCTTACATCGACAAAAATTAGTCGAAAAACGATGAAAATTGAAACAAATTATCTGAGTTTTGTTTCATTTTTCAAACGTTTCTCAATAAATTTAATCGATGCGAGAGTTGCAGAACTAATAAGAACTGATTTTAGTTTGCAATGACAATTGAGGTTTATTTTAATATTAATTTATAAACTTTTTTGGCAAGTTGGTCTTCCAATTATAAAAATGTATTTTGGACTAGTCTTTCGACAATATTGCAAACAATATCCAACTTAACCTCCCGGTCTATGAACCCTTAACATTGATGTGACAGAGCATGCGAGCTTTATACACATAAAAGATGAAAGACGATCGGAACAGTGTTAAACTGACATCGTTGTTGCCACCGGAAATGACATAAAACAGAAGATTCCTAGATGACAAAAAAAAGAATCCGACGACGCAGTCTAAAGAATTTTTGTCGCATCTTCCCACAAATCATTTCATCCCTGGTTTCGCACTTCCATCGCCGACGACGATAGGTACACATCAAACATGTGGATTTGCTTTCATAAAGCATCAATCGTAATTTTACGGTGAAAAAAAAGAGAGAGAATCCAAAGATGATGTAGATGACATGACATCTTTTGCTTCTGATGACGGGTGGGTTGTTGGAAGGAAGATAGAATTCTCATTGCCATGTGGGACTTTTCAACAAAAAAGAAAAAGACCCATACATTTTACGACTTTTATGACCATGGTATTGCAACAAAATGGGTATATACGTAGAATCCATAAGCGAGAACTTACTTCAAGGAAGACTTCGTCAATGTTATAGTATCAAGGAAAAAAAATCAGGACGAAAGACGGACTAGGATGAATGAAACACCAACATACTACACTTTCACATTCGTATTCTGGGTTTTGTTTTACGATATCAATAAATATCACTATGAGGTTTGTGTTTTAGAGAATGAGCCGAATGAAATATAAATTTAAAGGCAAGAAATGAGATTAGTAATTGAATGCGAAAATAGACCTTTTTTAACCAAAAACTCTAATATCGTAAAGACGTAAACTCAACGAACTTTGCTCACTATAACTATAAACTTGCTAAATTATGAGCATGAGTGGTGAATACGAAAAAATATGTACGACTAGATCGCACGAACTTGAGCTTGTGGTTAACAACTTTAATCTAGCTATCTATGTACATGTTAACGAAAAAATGTTTAAAAAAGTCAAAATTTTAAATTTAGTAGAGTAAAAACCGCTTAAGAAAAACCCGCTTAAGAGAAAAACCCGCTTACCTGAAAGATACTTTCAATTAATTTTTCATTCAAGAAAAAACTTTCTAAAGTGAAAAAAAAAATTGAATCGAATAGAACACAAAATGTGCTGCACGCTTTCACTTTCTTTTATTTTTCACCTTCACCATTTTCACCACAAAAATGACATTTAAATTTTTATTATGTTACAACCATTTTATATAATCTATCTATTAAATCGATTTTATTTAAATTTTTTCTAGGCAACTCTAAAAGATAAATTCAATTTTTTCTAGCTTTAAATTTCCGCTTAAAGGAATTTTTAAATCCGATTAAGTGAAATCTTTTTCACCTATCCGGACTCCGCTTAGGTGAAATTTCTTTCTTATTCTTAAGCGGGGTTCGGTTAAGTAAAAAAACCCGCTTAAGTGAAAGAAATACTTGGACAATTTGCTGTTTCTCTTAAGCGGGTTTTACTGTACTTAATTTTTTTCTTCACATAATTGTGCTTTTTTTTAATATTTTAAATTTTTAAATGCGAAATTGTTTAAACTATTTAAAAGCACCATATTTTAAAATTGGTCAAAATTTAAAAAAAAATTGCGCGACTGACTAAAAATAAAAAGCAATTTACTCAAAAAACCTAAAAATTCTATTTCCGTAATGCGAATTTTATGTCAAAAACTTGATACGCAGTTTTTCTACAATTATTTTGGAATAACATATTTTACCAAATTGTTAAGCAAATCGGTCCACTGTTTTAGGTTCTAGCGCATATTGCAGAAGACTTTTGGATGCCTAAAAAGTCTTCAAAAACGGGCCTGTCAAAAGATTTAGATTTTTTAAGCTCAATTTGAGATATTTATGCAGTGAAAAAACGCTTGTTTTGAAATTAATATAAAATTAGAAAAAAATATGTCGGCTAGTAAGTATGTGTAGGGTAAATGTGGGTGAGATGGCACACATTCTTTTATTTTTTCAATATTTAAAAAAAATTAAAATAGCATAACATACATATTATTTATTGAATCACTTATTTAATATTAATTTTCTAAAAATTTAAAAATGTTATTTTTTCTTTTTAATTTAAAAAATAAAAAAGGAAGTTTTAAAAAAGGCCATTTCCCCTAATAGGGTGGGGGAAATGGTGTGCCCTATTGAGTAAAATGTTGCAGGCTGTATTTTAGGTTTGTATGCTGCCACATTCTTTAAAATTATGGTTGCGGCAAAGTTTGTGGACACAGCTATTTATTGACGATATTAACTGCTGCCTTGAGGAAATTTTATGGCTAATAGCCCCGGTTATAACTTATTTTTTTTATTAAACTAACTCAAACTGTTACCAATTCTATTTTTCTATTTTTATTCTATTGTAACGAAAATTGGCCGAAAAAGAACCTGAAGAAAGTAGCAAGAAAAGAAAAAGAAGACAACATTGTAGCTTCAATGTAAAATCTTTTTTTTTTTTTTTATTTTAAATAAATTTTGGTTCCCGAGAGGGTTATTATTTTTTTTTTTTTTTTTTTGTTAGTTGTTAAGATGGGCGCGTCTCCGGAAAAATCGCAAGGTTTCCTGTTTGCCGCTTTAAAATCTGCCAAAAAAAGAAAAAGGATGTCAATCTCGTAGCGCTCGCTATTTATCCATCTTTTAAGTCTCCAAAAAAAAAAAAATCCCTTGCGACAACTGGTAGAACCGCTTACGATGAATATGAGTGTCTCCCTCTAATTTGCTTGATAGTTCGCGGCAACGTGGTCGTTGGTTTTTCTCCGAAAAAAAGCGTGTCTAATTCATTGATGCTAGGTGAATCGCAGGTTATGGAAATCGTTTTTCGTAACATTATTTCGTCGGCGAATTAATAAAAAACACATCGATTAAAAAGTTTACTAAGTTCCTTGAAACTTTTTTGTTTACCTAACAAAATTTCATATAACACAAGGTTAATACCAAGTTATCTATAGTGGAAATAATGATTATTCGGGTGAGATGGTATATAGGGCCACATTATAACAAAGTAAAAAATCGTGGTGTGGAATGCACCATCTCACCTTCAAAAAAATTTGCCATCTCCCCCTTTTTTGGCATTTTCACTTAATCTTAAGAAGACAAAAAATCCGATTAGACTTGAAAAAACTTCTCATAGACAAGTTGTAGCCAATACCTTTTTGTATTGTATGTACTGAGGCAACATAGGCATCCATGCACCCATCTACTTACATCTACTTATAGTGTTATAAAATTCATTTTTGCGCAACAACTTAAAGCATTTAAAAAATCATTTTTTTGTCCGTAAATTTTTTTTTTTTTGAAAAGTTTTCCGAATATGTATTTCAAAAAAAAAACATCATTACAAATGCATTTTTTTATCGTATAGCTTCCAATATTCAATAAAATATTGAATCAATTTGTTTAACTTTTCATAAAATTATACAAAAATAAAACTTTCCTGGCAAAAATCCTTGCGTAATTTTATTAATCCAAAGTTTTTCATCACCCCATTGTACATTCTTCAACAACAAAATCAACAAACGACATTATTATATTGACTTTTGTGGGATAAAAGCTAAACCTCACTTAGGTAGGTGCCTATCTATCTATAGCCAACCTTTTTCAAACATACCTACATAAGAAAGTAAATTTTTTAAGAACATGATTGTTACATGCCAATATACCTACAATCTACATATACAGACAACACTCTTTTGAAACCCTTGAAATAAAAAAAAAAATATGGAAAACAAAAATTTGAAATGTCTCCATCATATAACCTTTAACCTCTCTAAAGACACTTAAAATTTTTACTTCTTCTAAAAATAAATTTACAATAATCTCAAGTCATCCGACTATCTAATCTTTCCCATGAAAAAAAATGGTCATCCTTTTTTGTTAAATTATTTTGTAAAAAAAAAAAAAGTAGGTTGAAATTATCATAAATTCGAATTCGAAACTAATTTTCAAATCTTTCTTTAAGTCTCTAAAAGGGGATTCATAGGAATTACCTCTTTAAAGTGATGCTGAATTGGCCAAGTCAACTCTTGCGTTAAAAGAGAAACTCAAGAGTAGATATTTTGTTTTAAGTATAAAATTATGTTTTATTTGTTTTATTTTATCTACATATGTTGGTGAGAACATAAATATGCAACTTTTAGTTTAGACTGAAAAATTGCTCAAAAATCAATATAATTAGCAATAAATTGATTAAAGAACTACTGAACTTTCATACAAAAATCTCAATTTATGAAAAATTTTTTTTTTTAAATGGTTGCAGACGTTTATTTTTTATATATAAAATTTTGTAAACATTTTTAAGAACAATTATTGGTACCTACTTCTTTTTTTAATAAGAGACTGAGTCCAAAAATTAATTTGGAAAAAAAATCAAAATATCGAATTCACAAAAAAAAAAAAAATATTTTTTTTTTAATTCAATTTTTTTTTTTTTTTAATTTGGATAAGCACTATTATTTAAACTTATTAGAAGCTCTTGCCGAAAAAATTTTATTAAAATCGGTTCAATAGATGACTATCTTGTCTAAAACCAAAAAATAAAAAAACTGATTCTATGAGAGATAGCGTTAATAATAATTTAATACAAAAATTGTTCCAATGTTAAGGTAGTAGTACAATCATTTGGTAATTGGTTGAAAAAATAGAGCTTACTTAGAAAGTTTTCCGGGAGTTTTGAAAATGGCAATTTTATAGATTTCGATGTGCTCTTTCAGAATTTCAACTTCGCCACCTCATATGAGGTGTTTTTTTAGGAATAACTCCCGAATGGTTAGTTGTAGAAAAAAAATGTCAAGGACTAATTTGTAGCTTAGGAAATTTCCTACAAAAAATATTAACATATTTTTTTCATAAAAACAACTTTTTTCGAAATAAACTAACCGGAAGAGTTAAGGGTTTTATTTTTCTATGTAGTTGGGTGGTTTAATTAAAAAATTGTGCATTTTGTGATTAAAGCATAATTTTTTTCAATTGTTTATACATTATGTCCGCCCCTTTAATTGGGAGGGGCAAATAAAAAAAAAATCATAAAGTAGAAAATGAAAATAAAAAAAAAAATAAATAAATAATAAACAAATAAAAACAACGGCAACACTTACAATATTATGTTACAGCTTTTTCAAAGCCAGTAGTTCATTCTATAATATTGTGTTTTTAAATGAAGTTATTTTAGGTCTAGAAAAAATAAGATTTTTATTAATAAATTGCTGAAAAAATTTGTGCGGTAGGTACAGATAGTTTTGGTCTTAAAAATAAATGAAAAAAACCGGTCGGCGTAATGCCCCAAAAACGCAAAATAACAAGTTAAAAGAAAATTGAGCCACGAGTTTAAGCTTGACGTCGCTCTTAAGGTCGTTTGTGCGTACTTTAGGTCGCGCGTTCTTTGAGGCTACATTAGGTCCAAATTCGTCGTTTAGAAATGATATTTTATTCAAAAATTAATTAAATATCGATTTTTTGAAATTTAGAGTATTAATAGGTTAAATTATAGGATAAACAAAAATAAAGAGTCGATTTAAAGTTATCGAAAAGAATCTAGAAAACTTTGCATAATGACTTGTTGGTTAAGAAAATTTCCGTACCTACTTTTAATTCAATTTTTATGGTTTTAATAGATTTAACTCATATTTTTGACACAATCTTAATTTTTTTTCATTAATAGTTCAATCCATGTACAACAACTCAGATTGATCTTTTTTTTGTAATTTTCATAATATTTCTTAACCTCTCTTTTTTTTTAGTCCTCATGACCCAATTTCTTAAATCCAATTCTGTCACTTTTGCAATATATGTATTTATAATCTGAAGTGTTGAATGGGAAAGTTATGACTTTTAATTACCTTCAATTCAAAAAGTGTTTTTGTGGTCGATTAAAAACCAACAAAACCCCCCCCCCCCCAAAAAAAAAAAACTAATTTGACTTGAAGCAATAGTTTCTCATTGTTTCGTTCGTGTTTACTTGGCAGTTTTCTTTAAATTCCACCCGCCCCTCCCTCTTTTTGTTTTTTTTTATGATTTTTGTTGTTTTAGTTCCCACGACATTTTTGTCCCTGCCATTAAACCTTTCACCGAACGTAATCACTTGCAATTAAAAGCGCAAACCCCATTTGTTCTATGTACAATATATGTACAATAAATATAGGTAACTATATAGCAATTGAAAATTGAGGTCCTTCGGAGTGTTTATGTGTGGGTCTATGAACCAAAGAATAAAGAGAAGAGGGGCTTACTTGATATGGCTACTTATGGAGCATATATGTTCTACAGTGGAATTATGCGGGCTTCACATATATACATAAATATAGTTATAGGTATCTATATAATATATAAGAATGGTGTATATATAAAATATACTGAGAAAAGGGCTTCCTAAGCCATCAAACAATCTGGTTGGAAATTTATCAAAATGTCACCAGCATGGATTCTCCCTTTCGTCCTTCTTATACTCGCCATACAAAGAGAAATTGGCTGACTGAGGTGCAGAGACTCGAAGTGCAAACAAATAACACAGTACTCTAACTTATACATACATACATATACCTATAGATAGGAAAGTATATGTATATGTTCCTTTCGTACAATATTTGTGGTTGGTATGGACTTGGAAGTTGGAGCTTAACTTGTTTATGTCGAGCTATAGTGGTATCGCAGTAATTTGGAGCTTTAAGTGGCTCACTTTGGCCCAAGCGAAATACCACAAAACACAACTTACCACACAACTCACATAATATAAAGTTGTAAAGGCGTATCTACAAGTCATATATCTAATACCTTTACCTATCCTACATACATTTCTACATATACATAAATATCTACACACATGGGGGTATAAACATTTTGGAGAAAATCAATTAGAAGTCCTATACCCAGCCTTTGTTGGTCCTTGAAGAGTATTATGGAGCACAGTGCCAGGAAATGCAGTTCACGTGCTGCAAAGTTAACAATAAACAAGCAACATTTCAAAATGGCTTGAGTTCAGAGAGAAAAAAAAAGAAGAAAAAATTATACAAAAAAAAAAAAATATTTGGCAGGTGAGTAGAAGTTTGTATGTGCGAGAGTATAAAGCACACGCGAGTTGTATATTTTATGCTGTGAGAACTGAGAAGGTTAAACCCATCATATATAGAAAACAGCCAGCGAGTATAGGGCGGGTAGTGTGAACTTCTTATCTGAGTACGCAGAACTTTTCAAACAATCCATTTAAAGTTTGCTGTTGTAATTTAAATTGCTCAGCTGCATCGGTAAATCTTAAATGAGCACACAACTAAAGGGTCTTATCGTTCGTTGGTATATATGTACATACCTATATAGCATGAGTTGCAATGTCAGGATCGGACGTCTTGCGTATATGGGGCTATTGTGAGTTAAATATGGATATATTGGTTTGAGTCTGGTGTCATAGTCTGGATGTTTAAATATTTTTCAAAATAACATTTTAGTTCCTTGGTACTTAATTAGAAGTATGAGTTTGGGTTTAATTATTTTTAATTCGCTTTTATTATTATCAGTGTATGACTTGTATAGACATAAAACTGTCAGTCTGAGCCACTAGAAGTGATGAAAATTCATTTTGTTGGTACCTACCTATACACCTTATATTTGCACTGTGTAAAGCGGGGGTTTCAAATTCATAAAGACATTGATTCTTATTTATGTCAACGTTAATATATTATATTAAGTTAATATATAGGTACTATATTATATTATATACAAAGCGGGATTTTAAAAAAGGGGATTTATAAAGAAAAACAGGATTATAAAGAGCGAGATTAAAAAATCGGCACAATAAAAAGCGGGATATCGAACCCAATCCTTTAATAGTCCCGTCTCTTATAACACGGTTTTTTATAAAATCGCGCGATTTTTAAAATAAAACAACTTGTGCTGATTCGAAAAGCGGGATTATAAAAACGGAAATAAAAAAAAAAAAAGGATTTTAAAAGCGGGATTTTAAAAATGCGGGATTATAAAAAGCGTTATAAAAAAAACAAGATTTTAAAGGCGGTATTTTAAAAAACAGGATTCTCAAAAACAGGCTTCCGTTCCCAACCCAAAACAACTAGTTTTTATTGCTAAAGTGGAATGATAATAAGAAATAAAAAAAAAAAATAAAATAAAATAAAATAAAATAAAATAAAATAAAATAAAATAAAATATAAAATAAAATAAAATAAAATAAAATAAAATAAAATAAAATAAAATAAAAATAAAATAAAATAAAATAAAATAAAATAAAATAAAATAAAATAAAATAAAATAAAATAAAATAAAATAAAATAAAATAAAATAAAATAAAATAAAATAAAATAAAATAAAATAAAATAAAATAAAATAAAATAAAATAAAATAAAATAAAATAAAATAAAATAAAATAAAATAAAATAAAATAAAATAAAATAAAATAAAATAAAATAAAATAAAATAAAATAAAATAAAATAAAATAAAATAAAATAAAATAAAATAAAATAAAATAAAATAAAATAAAATAAAATAGTGAATAATATTTTTTTAATTATCAAACTAACAAAGAAAGTATCTAACTCTATAAAAAAACTAAATCCATTACTTAACAATGTAAAATTGTTACATCAGTAATTGATAATAGTTTCCGAGAAAGAGCAGTTTCCGCCAAACAAACCAATGCGGAAATAAGGCGTGGCAGTGTGCGGATTTTACTAAAACTAATTTTAAATTTGTTTTACTCGTTCATAAAAACAAAATCTAAAAAATTCATCAAAATTGTTAGAGCCGTTTGTGCCTTTTGTGACGACCCCTGTGGCTACGGCCTTGGGCTTCACTCATCGTTTTGTTAAGATCAAATTGGAAAGCAAAATATTATCTAAATACAAAATTTCATCAAAATTGTAAAAAAAAAAAAATATTATCTTAATACAAAATTTCATCCAAAAAAATGAGAAAACGGGGCGTGGCAGTAGGCAGATTTCACCAAACTTATTTTTTTTATCAAAATCATTTGAGTCATTTTTGAGAAATAGAGCGGTTTCCGCTAAAACACAATAAAAAAAGTGGGCATGGAAGATGCCGGATTAAACTAAAACCAATTTTAAGTTTTTTTTTTTTCGTTCATAAGAACAAAACAAAAGTTTTAAAATACCGTCTACTGAAACAATATCTTTTAAAATCCTGTCTTCTATGATCCCGCTTTTCAAAATCCTGAAAATCCCGCAAAACCCCTTTTTCTATGAAACATACATAATATCTAACTACATAACAATAATGCTGTTTGTACATTCTGAAAAATAAGACAAAAATCACTCGACTTAAAGAAAATACGTTTTTGGTTTTCACTGTAGGTACTAGGGACTATAAAAAGTGATATATCAAACTCAACCCTAAAGACTTGATAAAAGCACATTAACATTTTATTTTTTTGGGTTGTGATTCTTGAAAATGTTGTTTAAAATGTATTATTGATCTACGGCAACTCTATAGTGATCTGAATTAGAATTACTGCCTGAACGGTAAAAAAAAGTAGCATGCTGCAACTGGAGCTGCAGATGGAACAGCTCTAAAAAAAAGTTTCGAACGTGCTATTTTGTACGTTCCAAAAATGCAGTATATTTTAAAGAAAAAAACAATAAAGAGAATATTATCAACTTTTTTCCGATATTTTCCTCTTAATTTATATTTATGTGTTTCTTTCCTTTTTTCTGGCACGAAAATGCCAGAGCTTTTTATTATTTTTTTTTATTTATTTCATATCTGGTGCCTTTTCTTGCTTGTCAAACTTCTGATAATTTTTGTTGTCAAATGTGACGTTTACCCAAAATCAAATCAGAAACATCCCAAATACGTTTCTTTACTTTTCATTTCTGATCAAAAATTACAACAACAACATAAAAAAGCACGAGCTCAAATTATTTCTCGAACTAATTCCCAAACAATAAAGAAACAGACAAACATATTAAAACGTCAAAAGTGCTGTACGTTAAAAGTTAAAAATAATGAACTCTTGCAGCTCCGATTGCAGCTGTGCCTTGGGTTTTTATTTGTTTGACAACTATTTAAACTGTAGCTCCATTTCCATTGTGTTCCGGAAATTAAAAGAATACTAAGAGAGTTTTTATTCTTTTTGAGAAAATTTCATCCACATTTTGCCAGATTTAGTCCAAGAAATGTTAAGAACAAAACTTCTTTTCTTTTTTGATTGACGATACCGCCTGGTGGCAGAAAGTGGAACATGTAAACTGGTATACTTAAATCAGTATATGAAGGAGGAAAATTCCACGTGTTAGCCTCTTACACAGTTTTTTTTCTGTTATGATCTTGTTAATTTTAAATTTATGCAGTGGCAGTTTTTTTTTTTTTTCTTTCCACGTAGATTTATGATGTCATCATTTAATATCTCTTATCTCAAAAACAACATTTCAAAGTTTTATTCCATAATACGACTAATATTTTGTTCTTTAGTACATTTTAACTGTTCGACGGACAATATTTCAAAAACAAGAAAGTTGAGTTATAGTATTATGACAAAATAAAACTATACTGTTTTTTTATTGAGCATATTAATGTTGATCATTTTCATAAACCTACATGAAAACAGCTCCCCTTCTCTAAAAAGCCTATTCAAGTCGTTGTGCGTTGTAAAAAAAAAAGAAAACTAGATAAATTTATCTAAAAAGACATGTCTTCCAAAAATCATCGCAAAAGATGAAATCTGACAGCGCATCATCATCCATCCTCAAAGAGGCGTGAAAAGCTAACTGCAAACATTTAGTTTTGATATAATATCTTGAACTTTCCACAATGACATTTTTCTTTGCCTCGATGGATGCTCCCATCATAACAGGGCTACATATATCCACGTGTCATAAAAAATCTTCACCTCTATACTATATATAGGCACCACTTGATTTTTAATGTTTTAATTTTCAAGGAAACACCACCAAAAAAAAAATTAAAAAAAAAAAAAAAAAACAAACTTTTCTGTCAAAACTTTTTTACACTTCCAATATATCATTTTCTGTGTTTGTTTGGTTGGGTGTGTACCTCTTCTTCTATATAGGCAAACAACCAACCAGAACTTGGACTCAATTTTTTCTTCTTAATTTTATTTTACTTTTCTATTCGTTTCGTCCTGGGCAATATTTTCTTTTTTATTCTTTTTTTTTTTTAATTCTGCATTTGTTTGTGTTTTTATTCGTCGTTCGTCCTTGGTCCTTGGTCCTTCGTCGTCGTCGTCTTCTTTCAAACAGTTTACTCAATTTGCATTTACAGGGTAACAGGGCGGAAAAAAACTGAAAGTTCAACTTAAATGAACATGAAAAAGTTTTTGAGACTCAGTAACAACCGCAATCTCAACAAAAATATACTTCAACCTAAATGTTCACTATGAATATTTTTTTTTCCTTGTCCTTTTTTTTATTTTTCATTTAAGAATTATTTTTTTTACCCAAGGGGAGGAGGTTGAAAATTGCCTAGTTGTGTGGTTTGTCTCAATTGGTCAAGCTTTTTTTGTGTGTTGTTTTTTTTTTTTTTAAAACTTTAGTATTTTACTCCTCGAACGTAGTGTATCCTAAACCCCCAAACCTACAAAACACCGATCCCAATGTCTACCGTCCTCAAGAATTCCAAAGAAAAACCTCAAAAGTTAAACCAGATGGAAAAGTTTTGTATCCTCAGAGTCGTTGACTGTTGACTGCCAAACATGGCACACTGGATGGCTATCCAGTGTATTTGCTATTTTCTTCAATTGAGTGTTCAAGAGTTGACACATAATATTCAGGAGCATAGTTCACAAAATAAAATTATAGAGTTGGCAGTAAAATAAGCAACAACCATTAGCATAACTTACAATCAGCGACGAAAGAGATATGAAATTATAGTCATTCAAATAATTTAGACTAACACCATCAAAATTGTGTTGAGGCTCGTCGCTTGGTAGGTCGTCATTGTCGTTGTTAGACTTTAACTTTGGTTATAAGGCTTTGTTAGTAAACATTATACCTAACCTATGTATATACCAAGTCTCTATACATAGTAATTTATTCTTGAGGATTTTGTTAGACTTTTAAGATTGTCAATTTTCTTATTTTGTGTATAAGATAATTTTTTGTTATTGATGACGTGATAAAAATTACATATCAGCAATATTGAAGAATTGATTCATTGAAAACTTCTCAAGATATTTTTTTTAAAAAGGTCCAAAGTCAAAAAAAATTGTTATTAGGCACACAAATATAATCCTCATATTAAAAAAAATGCTTAATTATATTCTAATTCACAAATCAACTAAAACGTTGATTTAAAATAATTGATCTTGGCATAAGATTACTCCATAAACAGTACCTTTTATTTGTTTTGGATTGCAAATTTTATCACAACACTTATAATATGACGAAAGTCATATGAAATTATTGTCATTTAAATAATTTTTACTATACAGGGTGAGTGGTATAAGGTGCACCGAAAAGTCATATTGAGTAGGTTGGGTTAAGACAAGAAAAAATCGTATGGGAGGGGGGCTCTATTTCCCCCGTTTAGGTGGGAAGAGCAATTTTCTAAAAAATTTACTTAAAACGGAAAAAAATTATTTAAAAACAACAATGCCATGCTATACCTTTTTGGAAAGCCATAAATCTCTTCTTTAATTTTCATTTTAAATTAAGTTGTGTTAGTGAATAGTAGATTATCAAAATTGTGATGAGGATTGTAGGGCGTCGTAATACTTTGACTTTAATTGTTATTAGAGTTTGTATTTTCGTAAACAATAAAACTTTAACTTTTCCAAGTCTATGCTTTGGTTACTTGAAAGTTCGTACGAACGTCACACAATCTGCTGTCAAATCTCATCAAATTTTTTTTGACAAATAATAAACTGTATAGCCTAATCTTAGGCAATTAGCATCAAACTATACCTATATACTTAACAATTTACTAACTTTAAAGCTCATTACTAAAATATTCTTAATTTTAAAAATTTTTAACTAATTTCATAATAAACCTAGGTATTTTTTTAATAAACTTCAGTTGAAAGCGCCTAAAAAATTAACAGTTCGTGCAAAAAAAAAAATACCGTTTTTACATTTTTAATTGTCAAAGTGACATTTAAGGGCTATTCACATGTGAGCGACCAACAACCAACGAATGAACGAATATTCGTCCATTTTGAAATTTCGTTCACATAGCATTTTTTTATTCGTTGCGAATGACGTTTAAATGTTTATTTCAGCCACCACTAATCACCAAGTAAACAAAAACAATAATGATTTTGAGGTTTTTCGCGCGCGAACAATTCATTCGTTGCAGTGTGGATGGTATTCGGAACGCGAATAGAGTTTGACAGTTCGTAACAATGAGATTGCAATTCGTGACGACCAATTCATTTTCTCAAATTTCACTTATTTTAGCAATTAAAACGCAAATTTTAGTATCTTAACATTAATTTAAATAAGTTTTCAACCATTTTGTCTGGTTTTTGTGAAGGATTTAGACACTTATTAAATGTTTTAAATCCCATTTGTTTTTTTATTCGTCGGTCGTTGGTCGCTCTCATGTGAATAGTCCTTTAGAGTTAGCATGATACTAAAAAGTTAAAAATAGCCATTTGGCAATTAATAAAATGTTGAAAAAGATAGCACGTTTCAAATTTATAGAAAATGCTGTTTTTAACCTAACATCATACTTTTAATCCGGGTTAGAATCTCAGTATTAAAATTTCGGATCAGATTTGTAAGAAAAAGTGAAGAAAATCGAAAATTTCCGAAGTAGATTTGTAAACGAAAGAAAAACTAAAGTTTTCAAAAACTGTATTTTTAATAAAACAATTATTTGAACAAGAATAAATATTTTTTTACAAAAAATTGTAGATTAAAATATTCAGTCAAAGTTGGTAACTGAATAACACATTCTGTCATTTCTATTCACTTGTTTTGGCTAAAGAATTTTTTAATTTTTCAGTCTACAAAAATGGTGTAGATCTCAAAAAAAAAAAAAAACAGTATCGCAGTACTTCCTTTCTTATAATTGGCATGCATACATTTATTTCGATTGGAGTTAGATTCTAACACTGCATTAAATGTTTTAAATTTTTCCACCATTTTTATTTTTTATTACAACACCCGTAATTACAGCATTTTGATTTTTGTCAGTAATTCTTTAAAACTTCTACTGCCCTGAGTCCTGTTTCTTGTTGTATATCGGCCTAAAAGCAACACTAACGAGTCTGCATTTTAAAAATTGATAAGATTTTTGTTGCCAAAAGCTATATATTTGTAGCTCGATTTTGAAATTAAAATCTCAGAAACAATTATAAGTAAAGATTCACAGCGGGTATTTTTCTTGAATGGAGAAAATAATTTAGTGCTTCAACATCGTGTTTTGTTGCATGCAATCATAGCAAGATGTGACTGTCGTCTAAATTGATTACTATAACTACTAGACTAGGGAGTGCCGCAATTCAGTTGGTATGGTAGTGTGCTGCTCCAAGAGAATCCTGGGGGCATTATTCAATAGTTGTGTATATTCCATAGGCACCTACTAACCGCAACAAGAGTGCGAAACTTCATCACCTCACCACAATAATGGTCGCCATTAACATTCGCATTAAGTGAATTGAGTAAACAAGTTGCAAGGCTTACCATGGCATTAACGGTCCGGTCATCAATAAGAAAAACTTTCATTTCGTTTCGTATCGGTACGGTATACCTATCCATAATGATATAGGAGAACAAGGTGGACAGCGACAGCTTTATATAAGTCCTTGCATACCGATGACGACGATGTCACAGGCAATTGTTGCGTGTAAGTGTGTAGGTATATCAGGAGGAAGGATATTTTAGTGATGTTATTGCTAAAGATTATCGCGGGGGATTTATAAGCAAGTTGTGTGTGCTTGTCAGTGGTTGAATGTGGCATTAATGATAATGATGTCCCACTTAAGCATATTATAATAAGGTGTAACATTTTAAAGGAACATGTTTTGGTTAAATGGCGGAATTATTATTGTTGGTTAAAATTAACACAGCATTTGGTTTCTTTTAAGAATTTATATAAAGAAAATTTCACTATTTCCGAATTTCTTCAAAATTAAAGACCTGAAATTCGAAGAAAAAAAAGGCGGAAATGTGCTTATTATCCAGACAGATTTTTGGGCTTATACATACAACAACATAGGTAGACTTTCCCTTGAGATAAAAAGATAACGCCTGTCGCCCATTTTAGTTTTTCTCGAAATGCTCAAGCATCTCAAGACATGTTTTTTTTTTTTTTTTTTTGCAATAACGCAGACATTGGACGAAAAAACAACAATAGCGATCACAGAAAAAAAAATGTACGACTGGATGGCCGACGAACTTGCTCTGGTTATAAGAATAATTAAATTTTTGATGTAATAGACAATGTTAAAGAATTGCTGGGTGCCAAATTTAATAAAAATCGACCGAGTCGTTTTCATAATTCCACATGCCAAAAGTCAATAATATTTTTTTTCCCACTTAGGTGGGTTTAAAAGTTCACAAATCTACTTACTTAGATTTATAACACACCTTGGTGGGCCAGAAATCTACAGGAAATTCTTGTGGACGTTTGTCCCATCGATTGTGGATTTCTGAATCACTTTGGTGATTTAAAAAAAAAATCATTTTATTTTTATTAAAAACCATTTATTATGCTTTTTTTAAGCTTACGATGGGTCTTAAGAATTCAATAGGAAAAAATATTTGTTTACTTAAATCCTAGAAAACCGCTCAAGGTTGATGTGCCCGACGCATTTTCTTGGAAAACCAAAGGATTTTAACTCCATTGTTTGATCCTCTGTACCGCTCTTGCAATTCCGTTGCTCCGTTTATGGTAAGTCCAGTCACCATCTGTTTAAGTTTTGATTGAGTTAAAAATTTTTAGTTTTTTTTTTAACTCAAGCAACGTGAAGTATTTAAAAATATTGGCGCAAAATTTTAAACGATTTAGTAAAATGTTAAAGCCATTTTAGTAAGTTACTAAGTTAAAAAGAAGATTTTGCTAATTTTAAACGATTTTAGCAACTTACTATCTCTTAACATTTTACTAAAGTTAAAATCACAAAATGGCTACTTTAACTTTTAGTAACTTGCTAAATCCATATGAAATCTGTCATTGTCCTCGAAAAAAAATTGGCAAAGAGTTAAATTGTGTTTTTTTTACGATTTGTGTGCTAATTGTTTTGCAAAGTAAATAAAAAAAAATAAAATGTTTTCGGAGGACGAAGTTTTTGATATGTTCGAAGACTCAGCTACGTGCAGAAAAGTGCGATGTTTTAAGTCCTGAGAAAATCGTTTTGAAGAGCTGGACGATGGAGAATTTAATTCTAGGTATAGGTTTGATAAGACTACAGTTCGGTTTTTGGTAAGTAAACTTCTTAATGGAACACAAAGGATATACATTACAACAATTAATCTTATAGGAACATTACATGGAATGGTCCAATCCACAGTGGGAGAAATAATAATAAACATTTCAAAACAAATTGCTTCCTTGCTCACACACTTTATGTTTACGTCATCCACTGCGTAGTTAATCAAGCAGATACACCGTTTTTAATAAAAGGGATTAGTATTTTACTAGTTAGTAAAACGAAAGCAAAGGATTAAAATTTCCGAAAAGAAAGTAAATTACTAAATATTTAGCAAATTGCTAAGTAGTAATATGCTAAGCCCTTAACAATAGGTTGTTTAAAATTTTGCGCCATTATGTGTTACTAGGTACTAGCACCAAGTTAGTCTTACTATATTATTGAAAACAAATATGTTAAAAAAACGCCAAGATAAATCTTTTTGTCATTTCAATCGTTCAACAGTGATGATCCAAAATAGTAATGGAAAGGAAATATGTACATTCATTATGTTAATAAATAAGCGCAACAATGCCAGTCGAAATAAGTGTCGATTTAAAAGCTTTTTAATTTCTATGTTTTTTTTTTTCAAATATAATTTTGCATTTCGGCGACAGCTTATTTTGACACGCATAGCATACCACCTTTGTGACGATTTAAGTGGATATTTAAGTGGATATAATAGTGATTATTACGTTTTATTCAGACTTGCATTTCTGTGCTACTTAAAGGTTCCCAATAAAAAACGCCTATAAGTACAGTTACTTGGTTGAAAAAATAGAGCTTACTTGGAAAGTTTTCCGGGAGTCTTGAAAATTGGCAATTTATACATTTCGATGTGCTTTTTCAGAATTTCAACTTTGCCACCTCGTATCTTTGCCGCTCGCGCCGCCATATTGGATAAATTGTTTTTTAGGACTAACTCCCGAATGGTAAGTTGTAGAAAAAAAAATGTCAAGGACCAATTTGTAGCTTAGAAAATTTCCCACCAAAAACATTAACATACTTTTTTTCATAAAAACCACCGTTTTGGAAATAAAACAATCCGAAGAGTTAAGGATTTTACATTTCTATTAGAGATGCCGCGAATATTCGGCCACTATTCGGCATTCGGCCTATATTTTTGATATTACATTCGGCCGAATACCGAATAACAAATGGAGAATAAAAAAGGTTTATTATCTTACAATAAATGTTTTCTTTTATGTATTTGTATTTTAGTACAGTAAAACCCGCTTAAGAGAAACGGCAAAATGTCACAGCATTTCTTTCACTTAAGCGGGTTTTTCACTTAACCGAACCCCGCTTAAGTAAAAAAAAAATTCACTTAAGCGGAGTCCGGATAAGT
Organism: Epistrophe eligans; assembly: GCA_951394125.1. Classification (NCBI taxonomy): domain Eukaryota; kingdom Metazoa; phylum Arthropoda; class Insecta; order Diptera; family Syrphidae; genus Epistrophe; species Epistrophe eligans. The sequence continues at coordinate 33,279,324 of OX596029.1, read as the reverse complement.
GAAAAAAAAATTTCACTTAAGCGGATTTAAAAATTTAAAGCTAGAAAAAAATTGAATTTATCTTTTGGGGTTGCCTAAAAAAAATTAAATAAAATCCAACAACGATTTAATATGTAACACAAAAATAATTTATTGAATAGCAAAAACAAGTTACATATTTACATATCTGCATAGGAATTCATAGATTTCATTAAATCACATTTGAGTTTTTGTTTTTTTTTTTTTATTAATTGGTATATTATGCATAGCAAAAAGAGACCAAGTTTGGCTTTATAAAGCTTTTAAATAAATATGTATTCACGAACAAATAATCTCAGTTTTCCGAAAATGGTAATTTATCATTTGATGTTCAATTTAATCTAAGATTACCTGTAGTTCAAAAGCAATTTGTTTACAAAACGAGAATAAAATGGTTGTGACATACAGAAATTTAAATGTCATTTTTGTGGTGAAAATGGTGGGGTTGAAAAATAAAAAAGAAGTGAAAGCGTTCAGCAAATTTTTTGTTCTGTTCGATTCAATTTTTTCTTTTCACTTAAGAGAGTTTTTTTCAATGAGAAATATAAAACTTAACTGAAAATATTTTTCAGGTAAGCGGGTTTTTCACTTAAGCGAGTTTTACTGTATTTAAAATCTACTAATGGTAAGTTGTGGTGAATAAAAACTACTTTTTTGGCATTCGTTGGTAGCAAATGATTACGTCTATCTTCGTAAACAATTCCAGCTTCTGAAAATAGTCTCTCACTTAGATACACATCGTTGGCCGAATGTTCGGCTGCCGAATATTCGGTATTCGGCCAAGTTACTATTCGCGGCATCTCTAATTTCTATGTAGTGGGGCGGTTTAATTCAAAAACTGTGGACTTATGATGACTCTGTGCCGATAATTTTTTTTATCTTTGTAGTGATGAATCCAATAATGTTGATTAAAACTCGATGATCTGCGCTAATGTAATTGTATTTACTAGTCTTATGGCATGTCAAATTATATAGATTTTTTGATCATGGATAGATCAAGATAGAACTTCATGATCAATTTTGAACCACATCCTCCTTAAATATTCAATTGCTGTATCCTATTTAGGTCATGTTGTACTGTTATCCTTGCAAGGTGACATTCTGTTCTAGACCGCACTGCGCCGTCGTCGTCGTGGTTGGCTATTCTTCAATTTGATGCAATTAAAAAAAAAAAAATTCCGAAATAGAAATGAATTTTTAATTTTTTATTTTCTTCTGCTTTATTAAAGAATTTATTTCTGTTTTTTTTTTCAAATTTAAATCATTAAGAAAAATTATTTAAAAAAAACAAAAAAAACTATGTAGGTTTAGCAGACTTTTCTTAAATTCATTATCCTGCTATATAGTCTTATAGAGCGAGGAACATAAGGAAAAAAAAAAATCTTATCAAACACGCTGGAAAGTCGTCGTCGTCGTGTGCTCATTAAATTTGTGAACGCCAGCCAGTAAGGGAAGTGTCTCTGTGTGAATTGAAATTAAATTTTCATGGAAAGCGATCATCCTGTTTCCTCTTGGAAACCAAATATTTGTAAAGACTAGGACATATTTTCTTCTCTATACATGTGTGTGTGTGTGTGTGTGTTTTTGTCATTATGCATTGAAATGTCTTCCCTTTTTTTAAAAAAAAATACAAAAAAAAAATAAAATTGAATGGTGTTTCATTTCATACTGTAAGGAAAAAAAAAACTCCATTCATTTCGACTTGCAGCAGCCTTAACGTTGATGTGGCGAAGACACGACACTTTTCTATTCAGATGTTTTTCGTTAGAAACAATTTTTTTTTTCTTGCCTGGCGTATATGATGTATCATCCCCTTGTTTACCCATTTCCCAACTCTCCTTTAACTATACTCAACTCACTCCTTAGTTCTTCGCTGGAGTGTGACATTAAGAAATATCTTCACTTTATAATATTGAAGTGCCAAAGATGTAATTGCAGCGCCCACAATTTCAAAAAAGTGTCCTTTTCGCCTGAAGGAATTTATATATGAATCATTTTATTTTCTTTTCTTATTTAGTTTTATTTTTTTTTTTTTGCTTGCTTGCTTTTTCAAAGAATAATGCAGCTTATTAACAGGCTCAGAGACTGAATGAAGTCCGAGCTGACACACGAAGCGTGGTGCAACAGAAAATGAGAGGATTTTCTCCCCCAAAGAGTCTTCGACCACCACCACCCGGCATGCATGTGGATTGTGGATTGCGGTTGTGGGGCGACGAATGGAGATTTCGACGACATTCATGGCCTGGCATAGATAAACAAGGAGCAGACGACAACGACGACGATGAGCTTATGTTTACGTTCTCATACCCTCCCTCCATATTCGCAAAGCTCTTGGACTGAATCTAGAACTTACATAAATACGACACACATGTGAAGAGTGGTTCTGCATTAGGGACGTCGACTCGAAGCTGTGATATATTTCAAAAGAAGACGCGTCGACGACGACGACGACGTTAGGGTTCTTTGGTTGGTTTTAGTTGGTATTATATAAAAGCGATGCTATGCGAGGAATGGGAATAGTGATTGCAGCTGAGATGAAAAGTTGGTCCTTATAAAAGTTTGAATCATCTTTTGGATTCTGTATAAGATAGCGAATCTTTGTTGTTGGCATATATCGTCTTTGCCCAACGAAAGTTTTCTTCATCTTCGTTATTGTTGTTGTCGTTCGTCCTGGTATACTATTACTGGTCCTGGTCGTCGTCTTCGTCGTCGAGCGCATTTGTCAAGTGAGATTCATTTTTAAGGCAAAATAATGACAACAATAAGTGCCTTCATCATAGTCGCCTAGTAAAACTTTGCAAAGACGCAGCAGGTCATAGGGTTATGTTACTGTTTACTTGAGAGAGTAATTTCACTTCCGGAAATGATGGAAAATTATTAAAGAACTCAAGTGTAAGTTTTTTTTTTTTTTTTTTAATGGAGTAGATGTTTTGTGTAGTTGTTGTTTTCGTTTGTTTAACATAAAAGTCCTTTATATGTTTTTCTGTAGCAGCAAAAAACAATCACAAACAAAAGTATGAAGTTGTATCTACACGTATATATTTCAATGGTGGAGTCTTAAACTATATTTATTTATATGTATTATGCTATCTACATTATTATGTCACATAATTGATATGTTAGATACATGTTTATAAATACCTATGGTTGTTAGTTAAACGGTGCCGCGAAGACAACAACGGCGATGTCGCGCGGTGATTTGAAGATGATGTTTGTAACAAAATAATTTTTTTCAGCTGTAGATCTTCTAATTGGGATTAAAATTTTGCTGGCATTTAATTGGTAGGTATGTGGTTTGACAAAATCTTTATAAAGGGTTTTCCAATATGGACGGGTCGATTTTGACAGCTCGTGTTGGCGATATTGTTTCTTTTACTTTCTGTCAAAATATCGGCTTTTAATCAGTTACTAAAGACAAATCATCATGGCAAGTTACAGCGTCGAGCAACCCGTGCAAATGATATAACTTTTTGGTTTTGGAGCAGTTGAAAGTTGATCCCAATTTTGGTCGAAAAATCATCTTTAGCGATGAGGCTTATTTTTGGATGAATAAGCAAAATTGCAGGATTTGGGATGACACCAATCCACGCGAGATTCACAAGGTGCAAATGCATCCAAATAAAGTTACTGTTTGTTGTGGATTTTGGGCTGGAGGCGTCATCGGTCCGTACTTCTTCGAAAATGATGCTGGCCAGACCATCAACGTCAACGGCGATCGCTACAGGTCGATGATCACCAACTTCTTGTGGCCTGAATTGGATGACATATGCTTTCAACAGGATGACGCTACGTGCCACACACAGCTCAAGACACAATCGATATTCTGCACGAGCGGTTTCCTGGCATGGTTATCTTGCGCCGAGGTAACGTGAAGTGGCCACCAAGATCGTGTGATTTGACCCCTTTGGACTTTTTCTTGTGGGGCTTTCTTAAGTCGCAGGTCGAAAACTGTACCTTTCGAATTCGCGCCAGCCAGCGAAGCCGCGGCGGCCATTTGAACAATGAACGATGTTATATTTCACACATAATGTCATTGATAGGGCTCTCAAATAAAGAAAAAACTTTATTGATATCTCATATACAACTTGTTTTATATGTTTGACCCGCACTTAATGAAAAACCCTTTATAAAACCTTAAGACTCTCCCAAATCGATGCTAAACATTCGGAGCGAATATGCGACGAACGGGTACTCTCATTTATCATTTAGTTGAGGTCCATCAAGCTGGAAACACCACAACTGAAATTCTAGATTCTAATGATGCAGGAATTAAGTGCTAATTTAGTGCTAATTTAGTACCGCAATCATAGCTTGGAACTAAAATCCCTTTCCCTTAAACCTGTGGTGTTCCCAGCTTGACGTCAAGTTAGACAAAAAGGTTAGTGTAGAAGCATTTAAAACCGAACCAGTGCGAGTAAAGGAGAAACTGTTTATTTTTTCTAATTAACTCTTTCTTCATCGAATTTGTATTTTTTAAAATTTTTTAATGATTTTCTATAGAAAGTCTCCACGACTTTTTATTTTCGGTACTAAATTTCAAGGTCAAATCATGGAATATATAATTTGGAGTTTCGATAAATTACGAGCACCAAAATAGCACTTAATTCCCCATCATAATTTTTTTGTTTAAATATTGTATTTGGTGGTGTGTAATTACTAGCTTGACGTCAAGCTAGGAACACCGTAGGTTTAAGGGGGAAGGGACTTCAGTTCCAAGCTAGGATTGCAGTACTAAATTAGCACTTAATTCCTGCATCATTAGAATCTTGAATTTCAGTTGTGGTGTTTCCAGCTTGACAGTTCTGCGCATCTGTCAAAATCGAGGTATTATGGTGGGAAAATGATGGAACCAGTGCCCCTTTACTTCTCTTATTTTAATATTTTGTTGTTGTTTTCTCATGATGCCTGTTTATTGTTTATGTTCTGTGGGCACACGAACAGATTTGCGTGTCAGCGAAGAAGATCGCTTCGACTTTTTATAAGCCTTCAGCTTCCGAGGATCTGAATCGACTCAAAATTTGGTAAATACCTACTGAACAAAAAACATTGAAGGCATAAAATTTTTGTAATCTCAATACCACTTCAACTCCAAATGAAGAAGGTGTACCTACTCAAGTCAAGCGACGAAAAACCTGGATCATAAATCCGAACCTAGTCCAACTCGATTTCTCGATCCTGCCTATAAACGGGGTACTAATTATTTATTTTGCATACTTGAAGACTGAACCAGTTAATCTCCAAAATCGGTGGGTTAAAATTGCTAAATTATCGCCGCCGTCGCCGCCGCCGTTTAAATGATTGTATAAGACCCTGTCAAGATTCTGACTTTTCACTATGGCCTACCCGACATGACGATGGTTTTGGTGGGATAGGTGAAGGAAATATAGCTCCTTATCGCGACGTGAAAATTCACAATCTAAACAGGGTCCAACTGTCCTTAAGATAATTTACTTCAAAATTGTTTAAATCGAGTTTAAAAAAAAATATTATTCGAGGCCTATAACCTCTTGATCCCCATGATTTGTTATGACATTGTCTTGACGTGTAACTGTTTGTTGTATATCTCGATTAGTTCTCATTTAAATGATGCTCTTCTATATTTTAACAATACAAATAAAATAGGCAACATTTATCCATCAGGTGCTTTGCAGAATAAAGCGTTAAGTGTATACACGTATACCTAACAACAACCTGATGTGATATGGTAATTGCCATTGGTATAGGTATGTTATAGGTTTGTATTTGTATTTATGTTATACCAATTAGCATTTGATGCAGGTACATTTCAAAGCTGCCACTCTTTAGCATTGAACCTAACCACACAATATTGTTGTCCCGTGCCCGTCTCGGTAGCCAGACTCATCGATTAAATCCTCTTTGGAGTCCCAAATGTATATACACAATACAGGCTAACAGCCACTGATATACCTATACGAACGTGACATGAATAACTGAATATTAATAACAAACTGGAAAAACAGTGAGAAGTCATTAGTTCCGTCGAAGATTATGTGCATAATTTAATGCCGCAACAGCAGCATTTTGCGGTGGACAGTGGATACAACTTAAGGACAGTAAAGTTATGCGTATACAAGTATATATGTAATATAATGTGTGTTGGTTACGCCTTGGTTAGATATAAATTTAAATTGACAGTCAAAACTTCCTTGTTGAAGTAAGTTGTTGTCCCATAACCCGATTTTCTGGTAGGATAGTCAAGTTATGTAGGTACATGTATCGAGAGAACAAATGTAACGATATTTAAAAGAGGAATGCAAAGATAAAATAATAAAAGTCAAATGCTGATTTATCATGACTTATAATAGGTTGGTACGTAGGTACATGAAAGACGCGTCATGATTTTAAGTTACCGACATTTATATGTAAAACAAAACAAAAAATATTAAAAACATTTCTGTTGTCAAAGCAGCCATTAACAGTTAGATAAACATTTGAACCATGGTTTAACCCATCAATTTCGGCGAATTAATTGAGGTTTAACGGTGATTCATGGTTTCATCTTAACTGGTTGATTATTTTCTAAAGCAAAGAAATATCTACTATACTATAATACACAATTAGGGGGATTTGCATGGAACAGCATGTTTGAAATAATGGGTGATTTTTTAAGAGGTTTAGAACTTTAAAAAAAAAAAAAACACAAAAAATTCGAAAAAATGAATGAAATATTTATTTGAATCGATAGTTTGAACCTTGCAATTTAATGTTTAAAGATAATTTCATGCAAATGTTGACCGCGGCTGCGTCTCAGGTAGCCCATCCGCTGAGTCCAATTTTGGCATACTCTTTCACACATATCGGCCGGTATCTCACGAATGAATGCATGGATGTTGGCTTCCAGTGCGTCAATCGAAGCGGGCTTGTCCCTATAGACATTAGCCTTGACATACCCCCACAAAAAATAATCTAATGGTGTCAAATCGCACGATCTAGGCGGCCAATTGACCGGCCCGAAACGTGAAATTAACTGTTCACCAAACTCGCCTCGCAATTGCGCCATTGTTTCGCGTGCTGTGTGGCATGTGGCACCGTCTTGTTGAAACCACATATCATGCAAGTCAAGAACTTCCATTTCGGGCAAAAAAAAGTTTGTTATCATCGCTCGGTAGCGTTCACCATTGACAGTAACGCTGCGATTCGCATCATCTTTGAAGAAATATGGCCCAATAATGCCGCCGGCCCTTAAACCGCACCAAACAGTGGCTTTTTCGGGATGCATTGGTAGCTGTTGCAATGCTTCTGGCTGATCTTCACTCCAAATGCGGCAATTTTGCTTATTTACGTATCCATTCAACCAAAAATGAGCCTCATCGCTGAACACAATTTTTCGATAAACAACATTTCGAACCGAGCACGAATTTTGATAGTAAAATTCAATAATTTGCAAGCGTTGTTCATTTGTAAGACGATCCATGATTAAATTGCAAACCAAACTGAAGCTGTTTGACAGTGACACAAGGTACTAAACACACGTCAGCTGTCAAAACCAGTGTTGCCAAAACCAAACCAGCTTAAAAATCACCCGTTAGATTCGGAACAAGTTTTCAAAATATTTTAAAAACCATATAACATGGTTGGTCAAGCGGTTGTGTCTTAAATGATTAAACATCGATGGTTGTCAAATATTGTCAAACATACTGATCCATGTAAACCCCCCTAATCACTTTTGAAATGTTTGAAATGTTTTATTTCCATACAATGTAGTTAACAGCATTTTTTAGAACTTCATTATTTAACTAGTATCATACTAAGTCTATTTTCTTAATAAACTTCAACTCAACGCGCCTTAAACAGTGGCAAGTCATTTGTCATTATCAAAATGACATTTAGAGTTAGTTTAAACTGTCAGAATTGCATATGCATATTCTGAATGATTTATTACACGAAGTCCAAACATAATGAGGTGAGCTATTACCACCAAGATTTTATAGGCTGGATTTATAGCTATTTCACAACTGCCGGGCCGATCATCAGACTTCTTTTTAGTGGTGCTTGGTCATTGTTCAATTATAATTTAACAACTGTTTGTCCAGCTGGGGATCGAACCTGGACTCAGCTCCGTCAGAGTCAATGCACTACGCATTGCGCTACCGAGGCCACCTGATCAAGTCCATCCCAATAAAGTTTTGTTGTTTGACAATTGCATTTGAAACCAGTGTGTGGCTAGTAAAAATACTAGTCGTGTAATAGCTATAAATCCAGCCTATAAAATCTGGGTGGTAGCTCACCAAATGTTTGTTGTTTCATTCAAACCTTCAATATTAATATGATGCTGCGAAAGCTTGGCAGCCTAACTGCAAGTGTGTTATCACACAAAAACTCCTTATAAAATGAGGTTTATTATTTTTTCTTAGATTTTTTCATATTTCGGAAAATATTTATTTCCCAAAATTGTTAAATTTCTACTATCTATTTTTGATCCCATTTTATTAGAATTTTGGATTTAAATTGGTAAAAATTTGCAGTTTTGAGAATTCATCTCAATTCAATTCATGACAAAAATATTAATTTCGATTGGTTATCTGAAAAGAATAGAAAATGCATATGTTCAGTGTTCACACGTTAACACACATTAAATGTCAACGCACCTTAGGAAAATATTTTGTGTGCTGATGCTTTTTTTATTTGTTAACATCAAGGAATCAAAGCAATGATTATTTACGTTGACCATCTGACTGTGTAGCTTTTTTTCTAAATCACCACATTTTGATTTTAGTGAAAACGATGCATATAATTGGAAAATTTTAATGAACACATCCTTAAATTCGAAGCCATGCAAGCTTTTCTAATAAAATATATTTATGCAACCCGATAGATTTTAAAACTGTTCTAAAACCTTATTTCAACTAATATGTTCACTTCTTTTTTGCTGACTAAGGCCCAGGTTTTCAGTGCGAGATCATCCTAGTTTCGGAGTTAAGTCCAAGTTAACACCTGAAATATGTTTTTTTAGTCAGTTAGATGCCGAGTTACTTATTGAATTTGATGACTTAACTCTGGATTAACTGAATATATATATCCTTGTCACCGAAATATATTGTGGAAATCACTCTTTTGTCAAATTCGACATATATGTACCTATGTTTGATGGCGCAGAGTCATAATTCCGCAGGCCAAAAGTCCATAATGGATTTTTGACCCACTTAGGTGCCTTTGAAGTCCACAGATCTATTGTGAATTTTTAACCACCTTAGTGGTCCAGAAGTCCACAGTGAATTTTTGTGGCCTTCTGGCCCATAGGTTGTGGATTTTAGATTCACTTCAGTGATTTCAAAAATATTCATTTTTTTAGTATTAAAAATATATTTATTTTGGCATTTTTAATCTTAAGATACGTTTTAAGAGTTCAATATAGGAAATTATATTTGCTGGCTTAAATCCAAAGCAATTTGCCCTAAGCGTTTTCTTGAACAACCATTACATCGGTTGGCCCGCTTAGCGGGTTCAAAGAATATTAACTTCATTTTTGGCTCCTCTGTATTGCTCTCGCAACTTCGTTACTCCGCTAAGGGTATATGTTCAGTTTTCAGCCTGGCGTCAATGTCAAAAGTTTTCTTAATAAACAGTACATTGGTAATTTTATAAAAAAAAAAATGGAGAAAATATGAGTAGAATTCCTATGACCCAGATCCTTTCTAAAATTAGTGAATATTGAATATTCTGGTTCATCAGGATGGGATATAACACAGTTAATTTGTGGACTTTTAACCCACCCAAATGGGTCAAAAGTTGATTGTTGGCTTTTGGCCTGTAGATTTATGACCCTACATCATTTTTGACAGCTAAAATTTAAAGTTAATCGCTCTCTTTTTCTGAGTTAAGTCTTGTTCAATAAATTTGCAGAATTAAGTGTGATTTCTACGAATACATGGTTTAAATATTATAACCCTGATTCAGCAATTTTAATTCACAGATTTCACCGGGTTAACTGAGGTTTAACAAAGGTTATAGTATAGCCAACGAAATGCTTGAACCATCGGTTATTATAAGATAATCCATTAAAATCGAAGAGTTAAAATAGCTGACTCACGGTATAAATGTTTATGCAATATCTATCCTAACAAACTCTGGTTAAACTCCGTGTTGACTCTGCACTACAAAATTGGCCCTTATTAATTCACATTATTCCATTAAATTTTTTGAAGACTAAGCTAAATTTTAATACCTACCTATAGGTAGGTATCCAAAGTTTTGAAGTTTTAAAATTGAGTTAATTTAAGAAAACAAAAAATCGATTCGGAAGAATTAAGAATCTATGGTTAATTTCAATCATCGATACTGCTGAATTTTGTATTCAGAAAGAAATTTCGATTTCATTGTGACATTTTTGTAAGCAATCGATATTTTTTATTTAGAACCAACCTCATTAGGCGTTTTTCTTTTTTAGCCCCGAGCGGGGCACTGAGCTGTCAAAAAAAGAACTGTATTACTTTTGTTATTAAGAACGTCTAAGCTCTCAACTTGCATATCTTTGTGCGCTCAGTGCTCAGAGCTCGATCGGGGCTTTCTCGATGAGCTCAAAAAAAAAAATGACAAAGCAAATCGAGCAAAAAGCTGAGCGCGGCCAGCTTTACAACAACTATCATGTAATTTGACAGATTATCATATGACAGTTCAATGCTCATTTGTGTTTTCTCAAATAGATTGAAGCGCTCAAGTCACCCTCAGTTTGGAGCTCGATTTGCTCAGGTTCCGCTCGGGGCTAAAAAAGAAAAAACGCCTAATGTAGACTATAGAATATAGTGGTTCTGGGCGAAATAGATTTTTAGTAAAACATTAAAGTGCATGTTCTTCTAACTCAATTGTTTCACTTTTTCAACGTTTACTTTTGACGATTTAATTAACTCCTTTTATTAAAAAAAAATATAAAATTAATACAAAATTCTCTAACTCACTGTATACCTATGTAGGTACTTGTTAATTCTTTCATACATTAAACCACTTGTTACTTTTTCTTATTGACTATCGTTTGTTTTCGTTCCCTTCCATAAATTCTTTCTTTATCTTAGCTTTACATTTTCCATTAAATATTTACGCGTGATAAAAATAAATAAACAAATAAACAGAAAAAGAAAAAAATAAAAAAAAAATAAACAATAAAATATATTTCGAAGAGAGTATTCTGATGACGTCATGGAACGGTAACTCCACTAAACAAAAATAACTCGGCGAGAGAAAGAACCGTGATCGCTTTACAGGTTGCTTTGCTTGCAGTCTCAGTTTTCATTTTTTCAACTCCCTCAGCAAGTTGCTCACGACAACGACGATCATCAGCCCAGTCAGCAGTTAACATTAACAGTGGCTTCTCACTTCCTCAGTACGTTTCGTATATTTTGACGGCGCGAATCGGTGGCAATCACGCGGATAAGAAAAAAAATAAATTTTTGTTTAATTTTATCATGAGTTTGAATAATTTTTATGGAAAAATCGTGATAACAAAAAATAAATTGTGAATTTAAAAAGGAAATTCGGTAAAAAAAAATGTTGTTTTTTTTTTTCATTAATATTTATTATTTAATTATAGAAATGATATAATTTAGTTAAGTGAGCCAAATGCCCAAATGGCAAAGTGCAGTGAAGTGAAGCGAGTGTTTATGTGAGTGTTTTTGATAAGAGTGGCATTAAAAATAAAAATATAGATATTAATCACACCGATATCAGACAAACCTGTTGTGCAATTGCAACGCATTTTTAACAAGAAAACAAAAAATTAAGTTTTTCATTTTATGGATATAAATTTGGATTCGGATAAGATAAGCGCGGTAAGTTTGTTCAGTTTTTATTTTGTATAAATTTAATTCAACTCTGAAAATTTATCATCTCATTTATAAAATACCTAACATACCAGTTTGTTTTCTTAAGAATTTTATGATACCTGCCTAAATTTGTTTAAACAATTTAATCAGTCACAGTCAATATTGACAGGTTAAATGAATTTTTCTCTTTGCATGCAAAGACTTGTTTGCAACCCTTACATTGAAAGTGACGTTTTATACCCATGCAGCCAGCTATTCTCACTGTTTTGTTGTTATGTTTTTGTGTTTATTTATGATTATAAAGTTGATGTGGTCGCATCGCACCGCATTGTCAGTTAAGTTGATGTCACTTGTCTTTATTTAACCGCATACATTTTTGGAGCGTGGTTTTGTCATGATGGTGGGTTGCAGTTGCTTAGATTTATACTACAGATGGAGGAAAAGAGAGTAGTAGTTCTCAGCTGGTAAATAAAGTGCTGTGTATAAAACTTTGTTGCATAAAAAAAAAATTGTTTGAGGTAAACTTATTTTTTGAGTCTGAACATGTACAAACATACATTAGGTCGGTATGTATGTAGGTTTTCTATGGAAGAGCAAGGGAGCATTTAAGTCCCCTACATAGTTTATTGACCCCCGTTTTTTTTTTAATTGAGATACATATGTACATAGGTATATGCCGAGGACTTTTTCTATAGCGAAGTAACTAGTTGCTACAAATTCGAGAAAAGAATAATACAAATCGAATTAAATTAAAATTAAAAGGAGAAAGTATGTAAGTTACATTTTTTTGTGACATTTCCGCATGGAATTTTTGTTATAAAATTTAATAATTTGCTCTCACGTTTTTAAAAATATAAAAAAAAAGAAAAAATGATGTAGGTGCGCTGATTAAGGAAATACGCAATTTTTTCTGTATGCTTTAGATTTCGACGAACAATAAAATCCATTATTCAGGCAATTGGATTTTTTTTGGATCTTAAATCGCAATTTGAAATCTGTTCATAAATGAATAATAATAATAATCTTAATAATAAATAACAGTTCTCGTCACACATAGCTTTTTTATGGTTTATTATCTTTAGTTCGACTTTTGTTTATTCTTTGATTCAAATGAAAAAAAAACTTAAAAAACTATATTTGATTGTATTATTTTGGTTTGCGACCTAATTTTTAGCCTGCTATTTTTTTCGATCTTGCTAAAAAATTTCAACGATAACACTGAAAGTTTTTTGGTTGAAATATTAATTTTACTTGATCTGCTTTCTCTATTATATGCATTTACAAACCACTTTCTGATAGCTAGTACGCCAAAGGCTAGAACTGCAAATGATTATTTCTTTAAAGAATTTTTCAAAAATTGTAGTAAATGAGTCAGTCAATAAAACATCATACCTACAATCGGAATTTCTCGATAAAAGTATTGCTGTTGATTTTGTAGCGTTAAAGGGTTATGATTCAGTTTTGTGTAAATATCTCAAAAACTTCCAGTTTTCTTTTGGATTAATGTCAAGAGAAAAAATTCAGTTTTAATTTTTTTTTTTATTGAAAATATGTACATATGTCAAAATTTTTATATATCTCGCAAAAACGTTGCAATATCATTTGCTTCTTTTAATGTACTTTTTCCTCATTAACGCAGAATAAATAACTTACCGCTGTTTCATACGTTTTTTTCAAAATCTTTTTTTATCTTATAAAACAAAAGGTTAATTTAAGTAACGGGTCATTCATATCGTGGTTTCAAGTTGGTTGCGCTGGCATTTGACAACTGTCAAACTCAGCTGTCATTTGAAGTGTCATAAATCATAATATTAGTTGAATGTTTGCCATTGACGATAATAGATCTCTTAATAATCGAACAACGCGTTAAAATTATTAAAAGTTACTACAGAAGTGGTGATTCAAAAGTAGTCATTAGCCGGCGATTGAAGATCATGACTTATAGACAATATGTGGTTCGAAAAAGACAGGGCAACAAGCCACTAAACACGACTAATTATGGCTTAATTGCGTGAGAAGTTTCCTGGTCACATAATTTCACGTTTTGGCGACGTCAATTGGCCACCAAGATCATGCAATTTGACACCGTTAGATTTTTTTTCTGTGGAGCTACGCAAAAGACCGTGTTTCGCATGCTGCGAATATTCCCAAGGCGGCCATTTCAATGATATTCTTTTTCACACTCAATAGCAAAGTCCAAACTTTAAATTGAAACCGAAAAATGAATGACCCTGTACAAAAATTTTACACATCACTGTTTACATACAGCGTGGGCAAAAGTAAAATAAAATGCAAAAAAGAAAAAAAAAATATGGAAGAGAAAAATGAGAAATGGCAAAACTGGTTAAGTTGTTATAAACTGTCATCTGGCATCGGAATCTGGGTAACGGAATGTGTTTATTTGAATGAAATATGATGCACGAAATGACGTGTTTGTTTATGTACAGTACATACATAACTACATATATAGGTATGTAGTCTGTTAGTCCCTGAGATATTATGTATATTGTGCGGGCTATAAATTTTAAATTTTTATTTGATATGCAATTGAAAATAAATTTTCTTTTTGGTTCAACAAGATGGTTTGTGTCTCGTATTCGTATTCACGTACTAGTACTCATAACTCGTATCGTATAATGTATGTTATTTTGGTGAGATACAAAAATACACTTGAAAGGACATTTTCAAAATAAAGCAGTAAATTTTATTTATTACTCAAACACTCATGTCATTATTTTTCGTTATCGTTATTTTTTTTTGTGTTCGCTATAAGAAAATTATTATCTTATATATGGGAACTTGAGTTTGTATTGATTTAATATTATACTCGTATAAAACGGAAGCAAAAGCATAATGTTAATAAAGTTTTATTATTTTTAAATTGAGACACAGGTGTATATTGAAGTAAAGAAGCTTATGAAATACTTAGTGCTTAGTTGAAAAAGGCAAGTAATAATTTTAATGATGTTTTTTATTTAAAATATTGTCGTTAATTTTATCAAGTAGGTTAGGTAGCTTATTGTTATTTTATTACCAATTTGTTTTTCCTATTTTGTGTTTGAATAGGTACGTATGGTATTTTGGGCAACCTTATTCGAATATGATTTTGAAGTATTTCTAGGCTGTACCTACCTACATACTTACCCTCTTCTGCGACGCTTCAAAGAATTTTTACAAAAAGTGTAAACTGTAACTTGAAAATCACGTGACGTCTTTTGTCGGTACAGGTATCTTGAAAGCCTCAAAATATTGTCATTACAATTAAGAGTATGCATTATTTCTATGTATGTAAGTAAATTATTAACTTTCTTATGAAAGTAATGAGAAAATCGGGTCTACACAATTTTTTTTATTTCTGTGAATCTCAACTTCTGTAGGTGTATTTCAAAACTCCGTAGAATCAAAATTTAAATTTAAATTTAAAATTCTGAATCAGTACTTAAAAATCTTGTTAATTTATAGTTCTGTAAATGCCTACTTATAAAAAATAAAAAAAATATTTTTAATCTGAAAAAATGGGCAATTTTAATACAGAATATTTGAATCAACAAAATTTTTATGTTAAACACCTGAACTGTTTTAATGCAAGCCCAGTTAGAATAAATATTTGACATGGACAAAATTTAATTGTATACTTTTCTTCCACTATTCGTTAGAGGGGGTTATTAGGAACATAATGTTTAGTTTTTCTGAAGCCGCAATTTTGGATTAAACAAAGATTTAGTTTTTATAGCCATTTTTAACTTTTGTAACAAAAAAAAAATCAGAGCTAAACTGGGAAGTAAATTTGATTCTATTTGACTTAAACAAATATTTCCGCAAGTTTGGGGCTAGAGGGGCACTTTTTGTCCCTGGTTGATTCCAGGTTTAACATTTCAATAATGCTTCAAAAGGCTGGAGCGCTGGATCAAATAAATGAAACAATTTTCTTACAAAATTTGACTTATAGAATAAAAATAAAATTAAAAAAGACAACGGCAACAGTAACAATAAAAATTTTAGGTATACCTTTTTTATAGCCAAAGGTCTATTCTTTAATTCTGTTTTTAAATCAAATTTTTTACAAAAATAGTTTTTAGAAAATTAATTTTTAAACTCAAAATTTTAAAAAAATTCAAACTCAAAGAGAAATTGTTCAAGCTAATTGTTTCTAAGTTTTACATTATTATTAAGTATTATTTTTGTTTTATAGTATTTAATGCTTTTATCAATTTTAAGTCAAACACTTTACATAAATCAAATGCAAAAATGTCTTCTCAAATTTTAGATTTTTTTCTTTAAATGTACCTACTCCAAAACCTACCACTGCGGTCTGCCAATTTTCGTCATTCTGCAACATTAGTATGTGCTCAATATAATTAATAACTGTTTTGATAAAGAAGGTGTTTGGTACGCCCCTTTTAATGAAAAATCTAAAAATTTTAATCTTACTTTACGATTTCTGTCAGGATGTGATGATCAGTCTTTAAGTGAGTCAGTCAGTTACAGTTTTTACGATTTTTGAAGTGAAGCGCCTCTATTTCATGATATAAACAACTATTGCGAATTTGATGTTTCTGACTTGATTGATAGATATGTAGGTACCTACTCAAAAATCGTTTCTATTTGCTCCTACAAAAAGGGTTAGTTCCTAAAACTTAACTGAGCACTACCGTGCCCTTTGATCTAAAAATAACAAAACAACTCAAAACGAGTTTAAAAAACATAAATACTACATTGATAAACCAGAGTGTTACGATTATGACACCAACGGCTTAAAACTATAAATTCAAGCTCAACATACATTTGTCATCCAATTAAATTGTTTCAAAATATCAGTGTTATTATAACGGTTGATTTTTAAGCTGGTTTGGTTTTGGCAACACTGGTTTTGACAGCTGACGTGTGTTTAGTACCTTGTGTCACTGTCAAACAGCTTCAGTTTGGTTTGCAATTTAACCATGGATCGTCTTACAAATGAACAACGCTTGCAAATTATTGAATTTTACTATCAAAATTCGTGCTCGGTTCGAAATGTTGTTTATCGAAAAACTGTGTTCAGCGATGAGGCTCATTTTTGGTTGAATGGGTACGTAAATAAGCAAAATTGCCGCATTTGGAGTGAAGATCAGCCAGAAGCATTGCAACAGCTACCAATGCATCCCGAAAAAGCCACTGTTTGGTGCGGTTTATGGGCCGGCGGCATTATTGGGCCATATTTCTTCAAAGATGATGCGAATCGCAGCGTTACTGTCAATGGTGAACGCTACCGAGCGATGATAACAAACTTTTTTTTGCCCGAAATGGAAGTTCTTGACTTGCATGATATGTGGTTTCAACAAGACGGTGCCACATGCCACACAGCACGCGAAACAATGGCGCAATTGCGAGGCGAGTTTGGTGAACAGTTAATTTCACGTTTCGGGCCGGTCAATTGGCCGCCTAGATCGTGCGATTTGACACCATTAGATTATTTTTTGTGGGGGTATGTCAAGGCCAATGTCTATAGGGACAAGCCCGCTTCGATTGACGCACTGGAAGCCAACATCCATGCATTCATTCGTGAGATACCGGCCGATATGTGTGAAAGAGTATGCCAAAATTGGACTCAGCGGATGGGCTACCTGAGACGCAGCCGCAGTCAACATTTGCATGAAATTATCTTTAAACATTAAATTGCAAGGTTCAAACTATCGATTCAAATAAATATTTCATTCATTTTTTCGAATTTTTTGTGTTTTTTTTTTTTTTTAAAGTTCTAAACCTCTTAAAAAATCACCCATTAATAAAATAAACATTTTTGTTTTGTAGTAATAGAACACTGTGTATAAATAAAAAAAATCGTTAAGGATGTGACACATTTACCACAGTAGCATTTACTACTGATTAATCAAGCTACACAAATATATTCTATAAAATTAGATAATGGAAAATAAATAATTAACGGCTCTTAAATCGAAAAGAAATCAATAAAATTGCAAATATACAAACAGATTTTTAAGACAACTTGATATCTCATGGAGAACCAACCAACTTTTTGAACTAAAAAAACACTCGACCCTTCCTGTGTGCGAGTTGTTAATCTGTTGAACTGAGAACCTTACAATTTTTTGTTCAATCCAAATGAATTAGAATGAGAGCCACTTCTAAATGCCAAGACATACACTTGGTCAATGTGTCACTTAAGTAACAGTGAAAAAACATTGTTGTTTTATGCTGAAACAGACTGGCGTTAAACTTCAGACATCAGGCGTAACCTCTTGTGACAATATTCTCAACAGTCCTGTGTCTGTATAGAAATTGAACTGAAAACCTTACAATTTTCTGTCCAATTCAAATGGCTTATGATAAGAGGCATTTCTGATTGCCAAGATATACTATTGGCGAATGTGTCAAATCAGTAACATTGAAAATATAAAAATTGTTTTTAGCTAGAAGAGGATGGGATTCAATTTAATTCAATTCTAACATGGCAGTGTCAGAATCTCACTCCACATGATTTGTCAACAGTTATATTCAAAGGTTAAAAAAATATATTGAGTCGCCAGTATCCTACCAAAGTTTAGTGCAGGAGAAAAAAATGTGAAAATCGATAACAGAAATCTTAAAAAAAAAATTCTAAAGAAAAATATGTCTTCTAGTTTTAAATACCTATTCAATTGTAAAAATAACTATGTAAAACGTTAAAATAACAATATATGTAGTTAAATCAAAACGTAAAATGTTAAAATAGCACAAATTTGGTTAAATTAACACTAAAGTCATGTCAATTTTTTTTATTTACAAACCGTTTTTTGCATATACAATACACATATGTTAATATGTATAGATACATATATCTACTTTTTAAATACATTTATAAATATATTAGCCTTTAATTGTTTTTTGAGCCTTTTGTATGTTTTTGAGTCTCTTTATGTTTTTGAGTATTCTTCAACTTTATACTATTTATATTATTTTTAAAGAGACTTATGTTAATTTTCACCAGATGTTTTCATCTGACTGCAAAAGAGGTATTTTCTATTTAAATAACAAAATATGATGATTTAAAAAGGATCTTCATTGATTTATGATAAAAAAAAATCAAAAAAAAATTAAAAAAAAGGTCCATAGAATTCTAAAATTCAAATGGAAAAGCAAAACAAAAATAAGGCAAACATTCAATTTAGTATATGTGTAATAATTTGCATTTAACTTGACACATATGCGGTTTTAAATTCAATTCCCCTTCATTTTAATTTATAAAACCCAAAAAAAAAAAAAATAATAAAACTTTTTATTCAATAAAATAAAAAATTCCTATCCCAAAACATAATATGCATAGCCCAAGTTTGTTTTCATAAAATCAAATAAATTATATATATTTCCTCTTGAAACCAAAAACCGATTATTATATAAATGTTATTCCAAAATAAAATACAGATCCATCGAAATGGAAACAGAAACCAAAATCAAACAGATACGCATAATAAATTAGAACAAAAGGTTCAATTCGTTTCGTATAAAATATTCCTTATAAGAATATTTACTTATGCAAAATACATACATGTATGTATAACTGAAAGCTCCCAATTCTAAGTGAGTTTGATTTAACGCTTCATGACCACCACAACCGCAATCATCAGCATCACAGATTTACTGTTTGGCTTTGGCATTGGAATTGGGCACGGGCAGATGAAGATATATATATGTATGTACATTCTGGCCTTCAAAATCAGCCTCTCTCTCTCTCTATACCTACTGCTCGACACAACTACCAACGCGACGTACGTAGAAAGAAATCACAAAATAATTCATCATGAAGAACATACAAAAATCTTTTTATCTGTGACACTTAATTATATTAATTTCCATTTTAACCTAAAGACTAAAGACAATGTTGTATGGGTGTATTATTATTCTTTTATTTTTTTTTATTTTTGAAAAACCGTTTAATTCACTTTAACAAGGAAAAGAGTGAGAGTCATGATTACCACTAGAAACTAAATATTTGTGTATGCCTAAATGTCAAAATTTGTTTAAAAAAATATTTCTTCATAAAAATGTTAATAGAAGCATTATAAGGGCCGATTTCTTAAACCACCTTTAAACATTTACGTTCAGCATAAAAGAATTTTTTTTTTCAACTTATGTCATTTATTTATTTTTTTGATCAAACGAACTTTAAGTTTTGAATGCAATCATAGTCGAAACAAACAAAAAATACCAGCTGATGCTCATAATCTTCATTTTTGAATTTTAAATTCATCCAAAATTAGTTTGACTTTTAGTATTTAAAAAATACTCAAATACACAAAACTTTGAAAATTTAAAAGTAAATATTTTAATTAAAGAAAATACCAAAGTGGTAACCGTGCATTTACGACAATAAGACAATACGTGTATGATAAAGCCCTCGGCAAGTTGTTAATTTCTGCGTTTGTTTGGCATCCACAATTCATGCTGATGCACTTGTCTCCAGTAAAATATCCCCATCACAGTGAACGTCAACAAAAACAACAACAATGAAAGTACCACGACGCGCGACACGATGAATGGCCAAAATAGAAAGGTGAAAGGATTTAAAACAAAAATAATCTTAGATATATACCTATAGTGAAATGAGTCCACACGACACTAGTTTGTATAGAAATTTGATTGCAATGGGCTTACTGCAACCTGACACAGATCACAACAGAATGTGATGCAAGCAAATTATACAAACGAAAAAAAAAAAAAAAAATGCAACTCAATTGAAAAAGTATTCGAAATATCTGTCACTACTATGTAGATATATATTACCTTTGCCACACAAGATATACATTTATTATAGTTTCAAATTGGGATTCCGAAAGGTAGACATTAAGTACCCACTTTCTTTTTATGGACATACTTTCGACAAACTATAAAATGCAAATTGTCATTCTTATACAAGATTATATGTGTATAACTCCCAGACATAGATTACATTACACCTCTTCGTATATATCTAATGACAATATGCAGAACACACATACCGAAAGATATATATAATTATTCCTGCTTCTGTGGGCAGAGCTAATACACTTAGGTGAATATTTATCCAACCACACAGTTTAGAATTTGGCATTTTTGGCACAGGAAAATTAAACAAACAAACAAACACGAAGAGCAAACCTCCACAAATTTGATTTTTGGTGCAGTGATTTATGTTTATGTCTAATGCATTTTCAAGTAAATGTCCTTAATTTGCATCAGGGCTAAAGTTTTAAAGCTCAAGGGGAGAAATTCAGTTTACTGGAAAATATCTCGAAAACCATCAGTTTTTGAGAAAAAAATGTTAAGGTGAAAATTGTAGGCTATAAAATTGTACATATAATTATAACCGTGCTTATTTCGTAGTAGAATAAGTTTTCAAGAAAAACTTAAGTTAAAGTTAAAATATCAATTTTTTGTGGTTTATAACAAGCCCTAGTGTCAACTGTGTTTTGGAACATTACACCACGACTTGAGCTTCTGGGGAAAAAATTGGGAGCATTTGTTTTTTGTGGTTCCAACAGTAGGTTGTATTCTAGTTGGAAAAAAACCATGGAAAACACAATATACCTACTCTGTGTTAGATACTTCTTATCAATCTTAAGATGTAAACCAGTAAATTTTTTTTTTGATTTCGAAAAAAATCAGAAATATATTTAGAAGATATTGGTGGAGAGCTTTATTTGTTTCCCATCCTAAGATCATCATAAAAAGTAGGTACCTTTAGTTTAAACAAAAATTGTAGTTTTTGAGAAAATTTTAAATTTAAATGATTTTTTTTTAAACTTTAAGTCGATTTTGTTTTTTAATTCCCCCTTCCTCCATACGTTTTTTTTTTTGTCTTGATTCAGCCTACAAGCCCTGGTCTTTTGTTACACCTTATCCAAAACATCTTACATATAAAGGGAGGATCGAAAAGTAGGTAGATATAAATATTTTGTCTAAAATGTGCAGTTTCGTATTTTTTTAGGTTCCCAAGTAGCCTTAGCCCATTCAGGACTGTAAGAGCCATCTAAAGTAAAGCAAAATATTAAAAAGAAAACAATAAAAATACCTGCAAGAATAAGTATTTATATTGTTATATTATTCACATAAATGTAAACGTTTAGTTGCAAATTAAAAGTGTTCGGTTAATTTTACACTTGAGTATAAAAGCTGGTACGCACCAAATGCGTTGGATGCAATTAATTTGTGTAAACTCAGTTGATTTTGTTCGGCCTATGTATATGTATTTATGTAGGTATGTTTGGAATTATTTAATCGTAGCAATTAGAGATTACGAAGTAAATTGTTTTGTATGTAGAAGAGACGTAGACCAACAAAAGACAAGAGAGGTTTACATACCTACCTATAACCAGTGGCCAAACAACATGAGGTTACATACCAAAGCCAGCAGGCCAGCCGGCCGGTAGGCAGATATACCTACTTACTATAATGGACACGTTAATAAATTATTGCATTATTTATCATGTTACGGTTTATAATAATATAGTCAACAATAATTTTGATTTTGCCCGCATACAATAATTATTTATATTAGGAGCACCCAAGAAGAATGTCTTAGGTTTGCCATTTGAAATGAATCAGATAAAAGATTGTTATGTGTGCTCCGTGTGCAACAAAATCTTGTGGTAATAATTATTCATAACAGCAGCAGCAGTGGGACCTTTACGAGTAATCTGCTTTGTGAACATAATGAAAATTTTTGTTATTTATATTTACTTTTCTATGTAAATTTTGTATTTTCTTATTTGATTCAAATAAAAATTTCCAGGAAAATTACACCTTTTCAAAAAAAAAAACAAACTTGGTTACTTGTGCTTTTTTGTATGAATGGACTATTCGGTACCTATAATCTTAAAAAAAAAAAACAATATTTTCTGACAATAATCTTTAAAGTACTTTAAACATGAAGCTTTAAAGTGCTTTGTGTTTCATCTTAATCTGACAATTCTTCGCAGAGACACAGCTCTTCAAAAAATAATACAAAAATTGAAAAATATGTATGTGTGAAGACACCATTTCAGGTTTTTGTCAAAAAAATCATATCACGGAATTAGGGTTCTGACATTTTTTTTTGTTTCTAAAAAACCCCATTTTTAAGTTATCATTTTGCAAGCTAATACTTTTTAAAATTTTAAACAATATTTCATTTAAAAATAATAATTAAAAAAAATAATATAATTTTTACTTGCGATATATAAAATAGGTAGGTTAGCAAGTTATAGATTCGTAAAAAAATCGAACTCGAGATTTTGATCAAAGTTGACGTTACGATGAAGCGAAGTCGAAAAAAAGTGGGTCTAGCAATTCTGTCTGTCCGTCTGTCCTGTCATTTCGACTGCAGCCTAAACGGGTTAGTCGATTTTTTTTAAATTTTGTACCTAGCGGTTTTTGGGCATTCCCTCGCCACCAGTTTTTTTTATTTTAGATTTTCTCAAAAACGGTTCAACAGATTTTGACGAATTTTCTTATGTGAACTAATACTAGTACGATTATTGGAAAAAAAAATCTCTCATAGAACCATTTTTTTTAGTCATCTGTTGAACCGATTTTAATGTAAAAGGCATACAAACGTTATCCTTTTATTATCATTTCAATATTTCGACATAACCTTTCAACACATCTATTTCTAAGCCTCAAAAGAGGAACTTTATAGTCGCTTATACTGACAAAAATCACTATGTTCACAATGAGGCTAAATAAAAAAAGAACCAAGAGAAAAATAGTTTAAGAGAAATTATATAAAAAATCGAAGAAGCATATAACAATCCAGGGTTGAGAAAATTAAAAAAAAAAAAAACGTGGCGTGGAAAATAAATTGACCATTAAAATTTCACCAGACAGGATTTTTTTTTAATCTTTTCTATAGCATCTTAATCTCCAGTTCGATTTTTTACGAATTTATATCTTGCCATCATATACAATGATGCAAACATATATTTATATACGATACGTGAATATGGTAAAGTATATATTTCGCAAGTAAATAGACATATTTGAATGATCTGTAGGTACCTACCTACTTAAAAAAAGTTAAAATTAAAGTGGTAATATTTTGAAAAAAATACTGTTTTCGTATTTTGTTTGACTTCAATGTCAGCGTGTAACTATCTCAGTAATATTCTTTTTAAATAACACAGAATAAACTCAATTAAAGGTATTTTGTCTTAGGAAGTAGGCGTTATACGGATATAAGTGACCATAGGCATGCCCATTTATATCAGTTTTTTTTTTTGTCAGGTCATATTCGGGTAACCCAGGGTTTTTTTTTTTAATGTACTCCACACTCACCCTAAATGGCGATAAAAGTTATAATATCTATTTTAAAATGACATTTCTCTTATTTCGCTTTTAAATTTCCCACGGAACAAAACCAGTGGAGTATCGACAAATAGTAATCCAGCAATAAACTAAATTATATTTTTTTTATTTTTTACCGAGAAAAATTTGACTACCCAACCCCATTAAAAGGATTAGCCAGTAATTTTTGAGCTTTCGTGGCTTCCAATTTGTAAAATCCAGTTTTGCGAAAAACGCGTCTCAAAATTAAAGGGGCTTAATAAATGAATAAAGCCGCCACTTCTCTATTTTGTAGTTTTTTTTTTTTATTCATCTCTCAGCACACGACACAAAGTAGCTACCTTCATTAGGAGCCAGTTTGTTCACATCAGTGGGTTCAATCTGCACCATCACTTTAACAGGTTCTAATTAAATGGCGCTGATAAATAAAAATCGACTGATTAGCGATTTCCATGATTAAGAACTGAAATTTTGTATTCCTTAACAAAAAATTGGTTAAACATGCACATTCTAGGATTTATCAGTTACATTTATCCTTGATTAAAGATAATCAACTGTGAACAAACTGGCGCTTTGTGCAAGTGAGAAAATGTAAATACAGTGCATTCGAGATGAAAGCAATTTATTTTTAAAGCTTTTCAAAAATAATGTCAATCCATTTGTTTTTTTTTTTAATTTTATTTTTTATCAAAGGACAAACCTACCCACAATAATATAAAAACAGCAAAACGTTTAAAACTCTTTTTAGTCATATAAATTGATTAGAACAGAGTTGATGGAATCGTTGGTCTTTTTATTCATTTTTTGTTCACTTAAAAAACATAATCAAATTCTATTTCCAACTACAAATATTGATGCGATGATTGTCATTGTCACCAACCGCTCACAATTGAGTGCATATAGGTTAGGTACCTACATTACAAAGTGTATTTGATATACCCTCTGTTAAAATACAAACTAAATCGATTTTCGCAGTAACTATCGAATTCTAAAATTGCATTGTTAAACTGATATCTCTTTACCATCTACATACATAAGCATCAGATAATAACATGATAACAAACAATGACGATGACAACGACAACGACACAGACCACTACCTATATTTAAATTTCAACCCAAAAGATATTCGCTAATACCTACTTCTACCATGGTCGATGGTAAAGTTCTTCTGTGCAAATTGTAAATATATTATGTATCAGCATTTTGTGTTATTGGTTCGAACTTACTATGTATGTAATGTATACCAATGGATGTGCTAGGATAAAAATTTTGTATGTACAATGAAATTCAAATTGAAAATGCAATCAAGAAATCGGCACATTCTCAGTAATATGTTTAGGTACCTCCTATAACTCTCAAAAGTCTAGGAAGTACTGTTGCAAATAATAACGTGGTCTTACTTTAAACCGCTGTTTAAATTTTAAGTAAACATTTTTAATTTTTGTCTAAGGCCCAGGTATTTTTTATTCATTCTAGTTTCGGCGTTAAATCCGAGTTAATTCGTAAAATATGTTTTTCAGTCAATTTAGATCCCTCATTTACTCAACGAATCTGGTCGACTTAACTCTGGATTAACTCTGGACACATAATATCATACTCTCTGTTTGATAGAATTTTGACAACTACATAAGAGGTTAAATTAATCTTACATTAACTACCGACTAAGGTTCAATTGGCGAGATTAAGTGTCAATTGTATAAATATTAAAACCGTACTTCAGCAATTTTAACCAATAATTTCGGTGGATAAACTGAAGTTGAACGATGGTTTAAGATTGAAATGCATATGTTGATAATAGCTAATATATGAACCATCATCGTTAAACCGCACTTAATGCATCGTATAATTCTGGTCTAACTCAGAGTTAACTTAGCACTAAAAAACTGGCCCTTAGGACTATTTTACATTTGTACCATGATTTTCACAGTTAATTAAATGGCTCTAATCTAATCGGCTGATTATAAATTGCTTGATAAAATTTTGGTTACCATGCACATTTGTGATTTACCATTTGCAATAATCCTTGATTAAAGATAACAGAATAAAATATTCCTCTTATCATTATCATCATTATCAAAGCTATAATAGGTATTATGTGTTTATATAAATTAACAATTAATACTTTACCTCAAATGCAACGCCACTTCCCAGACTATATTTTATACATCAGATAAGCACGAGAACTTACTGATTTGATATGTTTGTCATCATGTGCAGTTGTTCAAATTCAGATTCAGATTACGAAACGAGACAAGAACACCAATATACCTTACATAGGTAATAGATACCTACTCAACCCTTTTTTCCAATTGTTGCTTATTTTTTGAATTACAGATGAATACATTTCAATTTGAAATCTTTACATGCAATAACAAATATTTTGCATGCCAAAATTGCCAAATAGTAGATTCTTTTATACAGTTAGGTACCTATGTATGTACAATGTACATTGTACATACATATGTATCTAAAAAGACATAGCCCAAAAATTGAGTTGAGAATAAATATTGAAAGACTTCAAAATTGATATGCATACTCATGCAGAACAAAAACAAACACAAATACACCATGTTTATATAGAATATTATTAGTTTGTCAAGAATAAGTACATTGTGATTGATGCACACAATCATGTATTTTGACAAACTGTCAAGAATTTTTTTTTTTGATGAGATTCAATCAGCAAATATGATTATTTTGAATGAATTTATATTTTATTAATAAACAATCTATCCTACCTGTGCTGTGCAGCAAAAATATATTATTTGAAGAATAATGATAAGTATTTTTTTTTAATTTAATTTTTCAATAAAGATAACGGGCAAAATTTTAAATATTTTAAAAATATGAATTTTGTTCAAAAAATAGTTAAAAATTTCAAATAAAAAAAAAAAATATCATATTAAAATTTTCAACGATTTTCATAATTGAGTACAAAATTTCACCCAAAACCATTGTCGCAAAATTCTAAATAGCCTGATGTTATGGTTTATGAGCGTGATACTTACTTACAAATTCTCTAACTTAAAAGCTCTTTTCTAAAATGTTTGGTGTTGCAACAGTTTATGACAGAGCTAGGGCGGCATTAACTTACAAATATTTAATAGATCCGTTTGCCTACTTCCATTGACAATTTCTACTAATTTAAATACAATTTTATACAGCTATTATCTGTCAAATTAATTGTAAATTGTTCAGCAGTGTTATTAATGATTAATAATTAAATCATAAAATTTTATTTTCAAGATGTTTAAAGTGTTTTGTTTGAGAAACATTTCATCCATTTTGTAATTGTGACGAGTTGCATGCTTTAGTGACGAAATGCATACTGTGCTCATGATGTGAACAAGAAAAAAACAGATTTGGGACAATACCAATTCACAAAAGATACACCATAGCACCAAAAGCATCCCTGCAAAGTCACTACTTCGTTCGAATTTTTGTCTGACAGAATCATCATCGGTTCGTTATTCTTGCAAAACTTAACTGTCATTTTCCTGTAGCCCAGTTAAATTACAAAAAAATAAAGGCGGCAAATCTTCGACAAAACTGTATTTTGGTATACAAAGAGAGCTTCATTTAATTTGAACGTGTATGTGCATTTCCTTAAAAGTACTCTTAATGTGGACCAGAGTTTATGTTTTAGGGCAGGGACTCCCAAAGAGAGAGACTCCTTTCCCGAAACAAAGTGAAAACTCAGACCCCCATAGCCAAATTACTTTAAAAATCCTATCTCTAGTTTTTTTTTCCTGTTGATACAAAATACTTACCAATTTAAAAACTGCTTGAGTAAACTTTACATCATTTTCTCATCAAAATTTAACAAAATAAATAGACATAAAATTAAGTAAATATCAAGTGTAATTAATAATTATTAATACAAATTAATTAAAAATACTTATAAGTAGGAAGTTATTAAAAAAAAAAAACATTAAATTAAAATCGCAAAGTAAAGATAAAAAAAATCAGTGTGATGAATCAGTTTTTGTTTATGTTGACCCCTGGGAAACCGATTTCGACCTCCAGGGGTCGATATCGACCAATTTGGGAATCCCTTTTTAAGGGGGAGGAGAGAATTCAATTGTTTTTAAATATTTCGACAACCATACAAATTGGAGCTTACGCAATTCTACAAAAAAGTGTGATCAATAAATCGTAGCACTTGCTCAAAACTCAACTTTTCGGAGAAGGTTCTCCATTTGGTATCTATGAATAAAATCATCGCTGATAATACTATCATTTTTATAGCACCTGCTCAGCTTTTTTTTTTTTTTTTGAGCACCTGCTCTCAGTACATGCTCATTTTTATTCATATCACCCTTGGTCTCTTGCCTCAATATTTCTTTTAATGGATCGGTGTTATACTTTTTAACAAAGCTCTTAATTAGAAATAAGTGTGACTGTCGGGATTTACGGTTAAGATGAGTAAACACTAGATTAAATATTCAAGTGCTGGTTTTTAGAACGCGGCGAATTCGAACTGTCAACCACATTTCAACCCAAACTAAACTCGATGTTTTGATTTAGTTTGACCTACGAAGGAAGGACCCAATATTCAACGTATCCAATATACATACATCAATGTATCGTAACGTAAAACAGCACAACATAATGTGCTACAAAAATTTCCACGTCATAGATGTTTACACATCAAAAAAATCTATCACCATTTTTTTCGTAGGAAAATTTGTTCATCGTAATTTAATGTAGGTACAACATAAACTTCTTGCAGCAACAGAAAATATAAGAACAATATAAGAACAACTGGCTCCGAACTTATAGAATGACTTTTATTGGTTTTATTGATTTTATTATACATTTTTCGAAATTTTTAAATTTAAACATAATGGCGCAAAATTTTAAACAGCTCTTTACTAAAATGTTCTTAATTTTAAAGATTTTTTAACTAGTATCATACTTAGGGCTAGTTTGTACAAAGTTGATCAAGGATTACTGCAACTGGTAAATCATCACCTTTGCATGTTTACCAAATTTTTTATTAAGGAATAAAAAATTTGAGTTCTTAATCATTGAAATCGCTAATCGGTTGATTATCATTGATTAACACGCATTCAATTAGAACCTGTTAAAGTGATGCAGATTTATCCCACTGTTATGAAACTGGCCCTAAACATAGTTTCTTAATAAACTTCAGCTGAGCACGCCTAAAAAATGACAGTTTGTGCAAAGAAATAAGCAAACATACTATTTTAACATTTTTAACTGTCGAAGTGACAGCTTTACAAATGATTTCTATTTTCAACTCCAACTTATTGTTCCTGTCGCAATCTGAATACTTGAGTCGGAGAACAGTTGTAGTTTGATATATTTGAATCCTATTTTTGTGGGCTTCAAAATATTGAATAAAAAAGGTCACGAAAAAGGAATAATTAGTAGTAGTTTGATTCCCATCTTTCACATTTCTATACTTGTCAGTTGTTGCCCCTTGTTTTATAACCAGATTAGGTTGACTCAACACTATTTCAATTACCATGCAATCTTTCTTAATATATACCTACCTTGGCCTTGTAATAATAACAAAACCCTTTTACTTCAAACTTCTGGACTTCAAAGCTGAAGATTGGTGAGATTGATGTTCATCAAGCTAGCATACCGGATTCAAAATTTTAAGTTTAATTGAAATAAAATTTATTTATTTATTTATTAAAAAAAAAAAAAAAACATTTCAAAAAGCCTAAAGATTGCATTTTTCATTTAATACATCATCAGCTTTAATTTGCTATAGGTATATTTTTCTCGCAGTTTGTTTAAACAACTGTCGCTGATATTACATATATATTGAACTCTGCGAATTTCGATGACAAAATACAAATAAATAGGTATGCAGTATAAATAAAAGATATTTAGTAGATAATTTTGGTAAGACCACTTATTATCTTGCCAAATTACAAGGACTTTATCATTGTTTTTTGGAACAATCACGTTAAACCCAGAATGTGGAAAATATGGCATTTGGAATGTTTTTTTTTTTCGTTATTTTCTTAATTCTGTGACAACAATTCTAACAATTTGTTTTTCGTGTAAATCCACCATAAGCAAAAAAATACTAAATTAAACCTTTTTGACAGTTCTATTAAATGCTCTGACATTTCCTAGTGCACACTAGTTCAGGGAACATCTAACAAACCTAACAATTTAAATTTAGTTTTTCCGAAAATTTAATTTTAAAATCTTCGCAAATTAAAGCTGTCAAATGTAAGCTGTCGTTTAAATAAATTTAAAAAAAAACCTGAGAAGCAGACATTTCAATTCAATGTTTCCGTTTATTTTGTATGTGGCTGTACATATACATTCATGTTTCAACTGACTGCCCATCAATGACAAATTGACTGTTGTGTCTCGAGGTAAGTACTTCGGTGCATTGTTGTAATTCAATCTGAGTATTGTACATATCTTTTGCTGCCTCGAAGTTCCTCAAAAGACTGTTATTTCTTATTTCAATTCTGTGTAATTTACCGTAATCACATGGTGACGTGCTGTTGATTGCATAAATTGTTCTTGAGTTGCTTTCTGGGCTCTGGCTCGTCCTCTTCTTTGAATTTTTATATTTTTTTTTTATTATTATTATTTATGTACCTATTTCTTTCTATTCTCTGTCGGTACGGTAGCCAATTTAAATCTCATAAAATATTATTGTGAACTACCACTTAGCATGCATAGAGCATACAATCATACGATTCGTAGGTAGATATATGAGCATAAAACATCATGCTGCATTCTTCGAAACATTATTATATGGTTTGTGTTGTGTGTTATTTTCGGGGGCGCTAGAGCTACTTGTTTCAGTTTCATGGTAAATTTAATCTTTGAGATCTTTATTCGTGCGACTTGTATGAAATACAAAATGCGTCGTCGTCAACATCGTCATCGTCGCACTGCAAATACCTAATAGTGAAAAT
The DNA here is from genome assembly GCA_951394125.1 of Epistrophe eligans. Taxonomy (NCBI): domain Eukaryota; kingdom Metazoa; phylum Arthropoda; class Insecta; order Diptera; family Syrphidae; genus Epistrophe; species Epistrophe eligans. The sequence continues at coordinate 33,248,330 of OX596029.1, read as the reverse complement.
ACACGATAGAAATGCATCTGTCACAATAAAATCACGGATCTTATGATGTGAGTTGAGTTTGAGTAGGTATGTGACTTGTAATAGTTTGTTTTGAAACAACAAAATTATTGTATGATATTTTGCTGAAATTCTCAAGTAAGTTATAACTTTCTGCACCCCTACCTTGGCGAAATTTAATTTCTAATCGGGAGTATAGGTGCTTATGTGTCGATTGTCGACACATCGTCTCGTCGTCGTTACATCTATACATTAAGTCTCGTGTATATTGTGTATAGTGAGTGAGTAGGCGGAGAAACTGCATTGCAATTGTAAGATTAATTGTTAAATAAACTTGAGGATTTCTCGATAAGAATCTTTGTGACATAAAGTTATTCATGTGCGAATTGTTATTTTTTTATTATTTTTTTTGTCTTGATTATAATTTCTAACATTCTCTCTATTTCGTTTAAAAATAATTATTTCAAGTTGCGTGCCACTTCACACAATTTAATGACAAGTATCTTGCGAGAGTTGCTATTATAGGTGTACCTACGAGTGTGTATGTACTTGAATTTAAAACTCTCTCGTATATTCAAGGTGAATGATGATTCAGAGACAACATTCGAAACATTGAAACTTTATTGTAATTGTTGATAAAATTAAAAAGGAAATTTTTTAGCCTTTGTAGGCAGCCAACCATTTATTTTATAACAATTTGGATAATAGCTAGACAAGTTGTTTGAAGATTTTTTTTTTCAAGTACATTCATACATGTTTAGTTAGGTACATATTTCAAAAGAAGTTGTGAATTTGATGACATCGCGTTAAAAGTAATAAAAAGATGAGTTAGTCTTACGCTTACCTGACAATAGAAGAAGGCGTATTGTACCTACTGTGCATATTTTTGATTTGTTTAATAAGAAAAAAACGAACTTTCGTGGACTATCTACTCTCCACATTTTTTAATTATATCCTTGTATTTATCAATATATTTATCTGATATTAGTCAAAAGAAAAAGCTCCACTTTTAGGTAGGTACCGCATCTGAACTTTTTCTTCTCGGCAAATAACTTTAATTTCTTAATTTTAAATCACGTTTGTTTAAGTTTTTAACTTTTATTTCTTAATTTTAATCGTTTAGGTAAGTTTTTAGACCATCAGCTCATGAAGCTTGGTTCTTTTTAGTTTCGGAAAATTTTGTCGTAGGTTATATAACGGGTTGGCCATCTAGTGGGTTCTTTTTAAATCATAGGTTATTTTGACACTGACAGCTGTTTCTCGCTTGAAATCTTGACAAAAAGTCAGTATCATACCTCCACGGAACGAAATAAGTCGCTTTACGCTTGAACAACGTTGATAAATATTTAAAACTTATTTCCAAAGTGAGTGCTATGTAGCTCAAACAGTGCTTTTTTTTTTAAAAAGATGCGGATTTTCATCTCATTTCGATCAACGGTGGGCGTTACAGAGCCATGTTAACCGACTTTTTTTTGTTACTGAAATTGAAGACATGAATTTTGACGACCCCTTGTTTATGCAGGATGGCGCGCCATGCCTAACAGCCAATGCCACAATCGACTTTTGCGTATCAAATTCCCAAATCGTGTTATCAGCCTTCTTTGGCGCAGCCTTAGAGCTGCGAATTGACCCCTTTGGACTTTTTTTTTTTTGTGGGGAACCGTGAAAGACCGATGTTATGCCAATAATTCGGAAACTATTCAAGCACTTAAGGCCAATATCATCCAAGCAATCCGTAAGCTACAACCCGAAACAGGGCCGAGAGGACTAACAATTTTCTGTCGAATCCCCAAATTCCTCACAAGAAACAGTAACAGTAAGTAAAAACAAAAATTTCTGCTTTTAGGTGGCATATTGGCTGGAAATCAATTCCAAGACCTTCGGCGTAAACATTATACGTATAATAATTATTAAGCCACGAGCTACATACCTTAGAAAAAGAGGTATTAAATATTTTTTTTGATAACATTTCTAAAAATAAATAAAATTCAAGACTAGACTAGGTCGCACGATCTTGATTTTACGTACGTTCAGACTGTAGCTTTAAAGCGTTAATATTTTTAAAATTATTCATCTCATAAATGATATAAATTAGTTATGTGAGTCTATATTTAATGCTACCTACCAGAAACTAGAAACTAAGTTTAGTTTAAGGTTTAAGCTAAAACAAAAGAAAATTGGTATGCGTTTTTTTAGTATTTATTAATGCGATGTTTAAAAATTAATTTTGAAAAAAATTCAAAAATTCAATTGAATTTAGAACCGACATTTCTGATTTTTGTAAAAAAAAGAAGGTTGTTCTGGGACTGTGCCGCCATAAAAAAAAAAAAAAAAACGTACTAAGCACATGGTTTTTAGAGGCTATGTATTTTTTTAGCGTGAAGTTAGCACCGCCATTTCCGATTTTCAAAAGAAAAATACAGTGGAATCTCGCTAACTTGAACATACGATAACTTAAACAATCCAATAACTTGAACATGTTGTTTTCCCTTTTATGTATTCTGTAGCTTAAACAGGCAATTTTTAAGACTCTACCTTGAATTTTTTTATTGCTGACTCTATAAGTTGAATAGTTAAGACATTTGAAACTCTTTAACTTGAACAAATAAATTTTATATCAAGAGAAGTTTGAATTTCCCCATTGTAGTTTTTGTAAACTACTTCAAGGGGAATTCCTTTTGAATTCACAGTTTTCCAAAACCTCAGAGAAAGTGCGCTGAAAAATGTTTTGCTAGTTTTCAAAAATGTAAAATACCAATTTTTTTTAACAAAGTTTGTTAAATACAATTGTGTTTTGTTCCATTTACATAAATTTATAATAATAAATTGAACACATATAAAAACGAAGACTTTTTTTATTTTGTCCAGTAACTTGAACAATCCAATAACTTTAAGTTAGCGAGATTCCACTGTAGTTATGTTTTATTTTGCTTGACAAAATGCTCACACCACTCTTCAAGCAACAAAACTTCAATTTTCACTTCCACTACCTCCTTCTAGGTCTTTATGTTTACTTATACGTATTCATGTATTATATTTAGTTTTTTAAACACAACTTTTTATTAAGTGCCCGTGTCATGTTCTTTATACGAAAATCCTGCTTTTAGTTTGAAGGAAACGGTATGATTTTATTCAACACAGAGAACGCGACGGTCAGAATTTTCACCCGCACGTCTAGCCGCTCTCTTTTTGGCCAGGCCTTCAATCTATCCGAATTGCTTTGGATATGTGCTCGAACGCGGCCATTTACTGACCCAACTTACCCGATCTTTCTTTCTTTTACAAAGATGATAGAAGTAGGTACCTATTACCATTTATAAACATTTTTCCAAAAAAAAAAAATTACTTTTTTTTAAATAGACTGCAGACAAATGGGCAGACAGACGGACAGAACTGCGAGACCAACTTGTTCGACTTCGCTATCATCGTAATGTCAAGTTCGATCAAAGTCTCGAGTTTGAGTTTTTTTTTTACAAATCCATAACTTGCCATTCTATTCGACTGATGTGTCTGACTCTTCGGTTTCAGACTAAACGGATCGGACGATTTTCTTTAAACTTGCTATCTATCCTTTAAAGACGTTCCCTCGATGCGTTTTTTTAGTAGGTAAGTAACGCTATCTGCTATCTGATTTTTCTGAAATATGGCTCCAAGGATTTTCCTTTAAATAGGTATAAGTTACCCTTTGGCGAAAAAAAAAATCGGAAAAATGTAATCAAAAGGGCTGTTTAAGAGCTTATATGTATATCCATTTTGTTGAAACCAAACGAAGTCAAGCTTCATTTATTTCCAATCCAATTAAACATTTTTTTCAAAAAGTAAGAACCCTTTACACTAACTCGGAGAGGGTGACAGTATACCTATATTGTGTGCAGATTTAAAATTAAGGACTAATAGGACCCCCTCTGAGTTAGTGTAGAGAAATTGATTTCACTGCAATAATCCATATTTTGGTTGTTAACACAACCACCGAAGTGAAAATGTTCCTCATCAAAGAAAAAATTCTACAAAAAAGCCTACTGCTCAGTGCTCAGCGAATCATTCAATTTTTACGACTGAAAATGAATGTCACATATAAATTTAAATTTCCAATATTGTCCAATACTGAAAAAAAACAATTTTGTCTTTATAAAAAATTGTTCCAATCTAATTAATTCTAGTTGCAATCCAATTAAAACCAATGTGTTTACCGCGCTCCTTCATGTATTAGCTTAACTTATAAGGTCATTGGGTCATATTAGGATTTTAGAAGACGGACCAAAAATTATTTAGTTAGTTAATGAAATCTTTATTTTAACCCACGTTATTCGAAATATATTAACAATAGTTCTTTTTTTTATAAACATAAGATTAATACGGTTTGGCCAAAGGCCGTCTACCAGATTGACATTTTTTGATTAAGCTTAATATATTGAATATCTACATAATGTATATTTTTCCAAAAATTATTTATAAAATATTGGTTAAAACAATAACCACTTTCAATTTGCTAACTAATGCATATACATATTTTCAAGTATTTTTTAATTGATTAAAACAATGCTCAATAATTGCCAAATAATTATGTCCAAAGTTTTTTAAACGTAATTTCCTGCCACTAATTTGAAGTTTTTTTTTTCCTTTGCCAAATTCATCAACCCTTTTGATTTACATATCACCAACAGTATGACTAATAGTCAAACAATAGCTGATAATAGAATACAAAAATCAAACAAACCACAATTATCCCTCATAAAATTTTGTTTTGTTGTTTTTTATTTTTTTATTGTTAGACAAGCAGCAAACATTGCAAGAGGATCAAATACAACGTATAAGTAACGGGTGATTTTTTAGCTGGTTTGGTTTTGGTAACACTGGTTTTGACAGCTGACGTGTGTTTAGTACCTTGTGTCACTGTCAAACAGCTTCAGTTTGGTTTGCAATTTAACCATGGATCGTCTTACAAATGAACAACGCTTGCAAATTATTGAATTTTACTATCAAAATTCGTGCTCGGTTCGAAATGTTCATCGCGCGCTGCTTCCATTTTATGGTCGGCATTCTCGACCTTCTGAGCAGTCTATTCGGAAGATTGTGACCAAATTTCGCACCAAATTTACTTTGTTGGACATTAAACCACCAACACGTTTACGTACTGTGCGTAGTGAAGAAAATATTGCGGCCGTATCAGCTAGTGTGACAGAAGACCGCGAAATGTCGATTCGGCGCCGTTCCCAGCAGTTAGGCCTTTGTTACAGCACTACGTGGAAAATTTTGCGGAAGGATTTGGGCGTAAAGCCTTTTAAGATACAGCTGGTGCAAGAACTAAAGCCAGCCGACCTACCACAACGCCGAATTTTTGGTGAATGGACTCTTGGAAAGCTGGCCGAGGATCCGCTTTTTTATCGAAAAATTGTGTTCAGCGATGAGGCTCATTTTTGGTTGAATGGGTACGTAAATAAGCAAAATTGCCGCATTTGGAGTGAAGATCAGCCAGAAGCATTGCAACAGCTACCAATGCATCCCGAAAAAGCCACTGTTTGGTGCGGTTTATGGGCCGGCGGCATTATTGGGCCATATTTCTTCAAAGATGATGCGAATCGCAGCGTTACTGTCAATGGTGAACGCTACCGAGCGATGATAACAAACTTTTTTTTGCCCGAAATGGAAGTTCTTGACTTGCATGATATGTGGTTTCAACAAGACGGTGCCACATGCCACACAGCACGCGAAACAATGGCGCAATTGCGAGGCGAGTTTGGTGAACAGTTAATTTCACGTTTCGGGCCGGTCAATTGGCCGCCTAGATCGTGTGATTTGACACCATTAGATTATTTTTTGTGGGGGTATGTCAAGGCTAATGTCTATAGGGACAAGCCCGCTTCGATTGACGCACTGGAAGCCAACATCCATGCATTCATTCGTGAGATACCGGCCGATATGTGTGAAAGAGTATGCCAAAATTGGACTCAGCGGATGGGCTACCTGAGACGCAGCCGCGGTCAACATTTGCATGAAATTATCTTTAAACATTAAATTGCAAGGTTCAAACTATCGATTCAAATAAATATTTTATTCATTTTTTCGAATTTTTTGTGTTTTTTTTTTTTTAAAGTTCTAAACCTCTTAAAAAATCACCCATTATATACCAACGAGTCATTGTCCCTGGGGGCGATGTGATGATTTCCCAGGATGTCAGCATCATAATATATAGAAATAGAAACCCCAGGGGGGGGAGAGATAGAGAGGAAGTGTTTTGTTTTAAAGCCATCATGCAAAGCTGCCTTAAGGGTGTACATTATATGTACGTACTTACATGTTCATTGTACACAACCTCTTTATACCAAACACTTCACCCCCCACAAAACGAGCTTGTATAAGCATGGACGCCTGCCACTGCCACCATTGGCACTGTCCCGACCCTGTCTCCAGCAGTTTCAGTAGGTAGGTACACACTTCTCCCACAGACCCTTTCTATAGGGGAGCTCTTTATCTTTATAAGACAAGCCAATCCAATATATTAGCAAGGTACCAACTAAACGTATTGAATTGCTTGCGCGTGCATTTCAGTAAACAAGTGGCGGGGGGAACTCTAGATAATATATCCCTTATAGAGCTGGTATAGTACCCGACAATTTCTCAAGAACCAAACGAATAATTTTCTTCGCTAACTAAACGACCGACCGACGACGGACAGAGGAGTTGGCCGTGGTGTGGTGGAACAGGGGTTGAATTTCTAAAGGGTGTTGGCATAATATCCCTATACGGATATGATACACGGAGTAGGGAACCCTGCCTTGACGTGTTCTATTACCATCACCATCATGTTGCTCGTATATAACGGGTGATTTTTAAGCTGGTTTGGTTTTGGCAACACTGGTTTTGACAGCTGACGTGTGTTTAGTACCTTGTGTCACTGTCAAACAGCTTCAGTTTGGTTTGCAATTTAACCATGGATCGTCTTACAAATGAACAACGCTTGCAAATTATTGAATTTTACTATCAAAATTCGTGCTCGGTTCGAAATGTTGTTTATCGAAAAATTGTGTTCAGCGATGAGGCTCATTTTTGGTTGAATGGGTACGTAAATAAGCAAAATTGCCGCATTTGGAGTGAAGATCAGCCAGAAGCATTGCAACAGCTACCAATGCATCCCGAAAAAGCCACTGTTTGGTGCGGTTTATGGGCCGGCGGCATTATTGGGCCATATTTCTTCAAAGATGATGCGAATCGCAGCGTTACTGTCAATGGTGAACGCTACCGAGCGATGATAACAAACTTTTTTTTGCCCGAAATGGAAGTTCTTGACTTGCATGATATGTGGTTTCAACAAGATGGTGCCACATGCCACACAGCACGCGAAACAATGGCGCAATTGCGAGGCGAGTTTGGTGAACAGTTAATTTCACGTTTCGGGCCGGTCAATTGGCCGCCTAGATCGTGCGATTTGACACCATTAGATTATTTTTTGTGGGGGTATGTCAAGGCTAATGTCTATAGGGACAAGCCCGCTTCGATTGACGCACTGGAAGCCAACATCCATGCATTCATTCGTGAGATACCGGCCGATATGTGTGAAAGAGTATGCCAAAATTGGACTCAGCGGATGGGCTACCTGAGACGCAGCCGCGGTCAACATTTGCATGAAATTATCTTTAAACATTAAATTGCAAGGTTCAAACTATCGATTCAAATAAATATTTCATTCATTTTTTCGAATTTTTTGTGTTTTTTTTTTAAAAAAGTTCTAAACCTCTTAAAAAATCACCCATTAGATAGATAGATACTTTTTTTATACCGCACCAAATATATATTGCGTGGGCATAAAATGGAAATTTTATTGTTCGCCTCGAATTCCGGTTACACACAGCTTAAGGCGGCAGAGTAGGAAGCACATGCAAAGGCAGACTTTGCTTCTTTATTTTTTTGTTGATGGCATGGCCAGGATCTTGTATCCCATATATTATATTGTGCCACCGAACGTCCTATATACCCCAACTCTAACCCTAACCCAATCCAACTAATCTATTGTGAAAAAAAAGCATATCTAAATTATATTATATGGTTGAGTGTACCTACAACATATCAACCTTGTGCCATAGTGTTGTTTAAATTATTATAATAGAAGAAGGATATGAATATACTATTATATCCTTGTGCTGCCTGGTTGCCGTCCTTTCTTTTTTTTTTTTTTCTTGTTTACGTTCATTTGATATTATGTTAAAAGGTATGAAAAAAGTCTTGATTGTTGTTATATTCACTTGTGAGCATTTTTTGTTTCCTGTTGAGTGTCCAGTAGAAAGTTCTATGGGGGAGGACATTTTTGTATAACCAAGGATACACATATAAGCAAATATAGAATTAAATTTGATATTTTATCTGTCGTCCGCATGTGAAAGTCAAAAATATTTCTCACATTACTCAGGTGCGTATATAAATAGTGGGGGTGTAGTTATTGATATTTTATATAATTTCCCTCTTAAAATTAAGGAAGGTCAGCCATGGTCCTGCCCAATGTATCAATTGAATTAATTTAACAAAATTAAAATTGAACCTGATTTAGTTTGTCAATTTTGGTGTTTAAATTTGTGTTACGGTAAACATAAATAAAATCAATCTGACTTATTTTTTAGTATCAGGGGAAATTTTCTGTGACCATTCCTTGAACTAGGTACCTATCTTTTTTCATTCTTGATATTTCATCAAAATCGAATTATTTCTCTAATATCAAAAAAGCAACTAATCCCATTTTACGGGATGAGGATTAGATAGGTACGCTCCTGGTGAAACATCATCTAAATGTTACCTTGGAAGAGGGAAGATAATACCAAAAACAAAAAAGAAGACAATACCATGATTCGAATCCCGTTCTCCTTTTAGGAAGAAAAAATTTAATAAAACTATTTATGAAGAGAAAGGGGTGGAAAATATGATTTACAAGTTGTTGCTTTGCATATAAATTGACAAAAAGTGACAGGAATTATTGTTGTTTTATATTTTTATAAATAACTTTTTATATCCAGAGAATTGTTTATTCTGGAGGCAATGTCCATCTAGTGACTAGATTCTAGTCCATCCCCATCTCCTATATACATACATACGTAGGTAAGGTAGTGTACTTATAATATAGAGTATAGAGGTGATATTATTTTTCGGAAATCATGGGAGTTTTTTTTTTTTTTTTTTTTTTACGTTTATTTACCGGAAATTCCATGAGGAAATAGAAAAATATTTCCAAGAGATTTCAATATTCTTTCTCTGTTTGTTTTTATTATTTCTATTTCCTTGTCATGGGATTAGGGTTTTTTTTTTTTTTGATGTTAACAAATTGTTTAAAGTGTTATTTAGGAAATATAAATGGTTTCCATAAAGGATGAGAGTGAAGGACGATGATATATGTAACTTATCGTGTAGGACGTAACTTTTGTTTGCCATAGAGAAGTTAGGTAGTTTAGTTACTCATTCGTTTACATTTTGAAATTGCATTTTTATGAATTTTTTATAAAGAAGATTTTTGAGAATTATTAAATTAGTTGTAGTCAATTTTATTGCTTCTAATTTTATTATTGTTTAATAATATTAAAAAAAAAAATTAAGTATGTATATTAACCAAATTATTTATACACAGAAAAAAAAATTGACCTATTACTTTTTACTTGCTCTGTATATAGGGTAATTATTGGTTTCATTTTCAAAAAAAAAAATAAGTTTTGTTTAAATTAAAAAAAAAAATCATGTGTTCGCGTATGGGAGGTTTTCTTTCTAAAATGAGCAAGAAAAAATGTCCGCGTCCGTTTATGAGAGTGTCGGTTCATAGGAAAGATTATTGTATGAAAAACTCGAAAAAGAAGTTTGTTCCCGAAAAAATGTGTCCTTTAAAGGGAATTGTCTGCTTATTGGAGCTGTCCGCAAGTAAAGCTTTCACTGTACTTATGTACCTACGTATTACGTAGATCAAACAAAAAAAAAACACTTTTGAATATTTTACAAATAAGTTCAAAGTTAAAAAATTTTATCCAACCAAAATTGAATTTTGAAAATTTGGATATTTTAAAATAATTTTGGATTTGTTTATTTGTTGAAGGTTTGAATGAATGAATGTTTTTTTTATTTACAAAATAATGTTCATTTCATAATTTAGAGAATTTTGGAATATAAATCAAATTTTGAAATATAGAATTGTGGATTAACAGAATTTGTGGTTTTCAGAATTTAAAAATACAGAATTTTAGATTTGCAATGTTTTAAATTAAAGAAAGTTGGAAACTGTTTTTTTAACATATACGGAATTGTAACCCCATACCATATTTTTTTTTTTTAATTATTTTTTTTTTAAACACATGTCGTAGATACACAAAATGCTGCTACCGAAACATACATTTTTTAATATTTATTTTTTTTTACTAAATTTACTACCTATACATTATAACGTTGGTAGTCAAGTTTTTTCTTAAAATCTTATTTTTTGTAAGAAATAAGTGTTACGCCTTATTTTTACGTAGAAACTTGTAGTTTTTTGGAAAATTGCATAAGCTGAACTTAAAACCCCTTTCAATATTAAATTCTACCAAAATTGAGGTTTATCGGAAATTTTAGCAAAATAAATTTTCCTGTGTTAATGAAGAAAGAACAAAATTCAGCAATTCCAATTCATTCAGTTTTGTTTAGCATTTTGTTATTTCGCATTTTATACGTTTGGCAAATTAAGTTTCGTTTTTTAAATTATATGCCAAATTATTCTTTTGCATTTTTCATTTATTTGGTGTTTTATTGCCTTTATTTGCCACTTTATAATTTTCTTATTTATTATTTGGCATTTTGTTGCTCGTTTTTTTTTTTGCGTGAAATTTTAAGAAATGTAATTTAATGGAAGCGAACAAATTGCAAAAAAAATTGCAAAAGAAAAAAAAGCGAAACAACAAAATTCAGCATAAAGAATGTAAAAATACAAAATTTATGTAATACCTATCCATTTGTTGTTAAAAATTGACTTTCTATGAATCTTTCCTATAAATGTAAAAGAAAAGTAATATGACAAATACTCAAAAAAAAAAGGCGAAATGGTCTATATCACCCAAATATTAAAACAGACTTTGTAATATTTTGCGAAATAATGAAAAGGCGAAATGTTATTTGGCGAAAAAAACTATTGGCCAAATATCAAACAATGTAACAAAACAAAAACTAAACAACAAATTGCCAAATGATTTTTGCGAAGTAATTGGAAATATACGAAGTACTAACGTTACCCTGTCCGTTTTGCAAGACGTTTCCTTTATTTATTTGCTAAATTAGAAAACATTTTATTTTTCTTTCAAATTAATTTATTGTTAAACACAAACAAATCAGCAGGGGGTTTCCCTACAAGTGAACAGGCTTAACTGTCCATGTGATAAAAAATTACTGTCCAAATTCAAACTACACGCTTGTAAAGATTTTCCCTGCGCTTTATTGATGGCCATTGCAAAAGCCAGTCGCACTAGAAACTGCAAACGTTTGAACTCGAATGGCATATCTGTTCGTATCATCGAGATACGTGGAATTAAAACTTCTTAACCTTTGAATTTCCCATTTAAAATAATGGCTTCAATAACGTTAGTAATTATCTTTGTTCGGGTGCGTAAGAACATGACCCTAGGTGCTGGTATAGCAGTAGTGTTCCGACGTAGTCGATAATAAAAAAAAAATGTAGGTTTAAATTTTGACTGATTTTTATTGCTTGAAGAGAACTTACTTAGACAAAGGTAGATACAAGAAGAGGAAGTTAGATAACAGCCTGAAAGGCAGGTAGGTGGAATTTACAAAGTATGGTGAAAATATTACATTTACTATTTAGGAGCGACATCTTTCTGTCGGTATGCAATATTAAAATAGAATATTTAGTGGGCAATCTATTACTTAATTCTATCGTAAACAATCTTCTTAATCGCAAGTCTTGTACCATTGTAAAATTTTAGTTGGTTAATATTACGAAGCATGATGATAGGTGCTCCAACTTTTAATTGCAAAATATGTGCGGTGGCAGACCTGGTAAATTCAATGAATTTAAAAATTCTGTGGGATAATTGACCATCTCATCTTCATTCATAACGGTATCGACTGATTTGAATGTGAACCTGAACATGTTTCCGATGTCAATTACATATTGTATTTGATATTTTAATTTTCAATAAAAATGTATTCCGTCGAAAATTCATTAAAATGTATATTGATTAAAAATATTTCTCTTAATTTTTTGTAATTTTTTCACACTTTTTTGTATAAAAAAATAAGACAACACTTAATGAACACCGCCAAAACTGAAATGATATATAATAAAGATCGGTATATACATGAATAACAATTTTTTCTCTCTGCAAAATTTCAAGAAATTATGAAGTTCGCAAATGATCGAAATACACTTGTTTTTTTTGTATTTTTTTTAAATGGAAAATTTAATTTGTTTTTTTTTTTTTTTAATGGGCCTATATGTCCTTCTAATCGATTTTCTGAATAGTTTAAATTTAAGTAGTTTAAAAGGAAGTAAATTGATTAAAAATTACTTGAGTTACACGTAAACAGATGAAGTATATCAGCTCAGATTTATATTTATAAAGATTTGACCGAATGTAAACCGATCGCAATTTGATGGCATCGACACGATTTTTTTTTAATTTAACACTCACTTTCATTTTGCACAATATCTAAAAGGGTAAACTTCAACAGCATTAGTGGGTATGAAAACGTAGTCAGTCTATTTAACGCTGTTCTTTTATCATCAAAAAATTAACAAAGGATTTCAATTCCATAGAATTGTATTTGATATTTTAATTTTCAGTACAAATTTATTCCGTCAAAAATTCATTCAAATTTATATCGATTAAAAATATTTCTGCACTTGTTTTTTTGCTTTTTTTTTTTTTGTTTGAAAAAGGGCCTATGCCTTCGCATTAATTTTCTGAAAATAGTTTAAAAGAAAAACTCAGTAAATTGATTGAAAATTACATGAGTTACACGTAAACACACAAAATATCATCTTCAGTTTTATATAGATATAAAAAGAAAACGTAAATTGCCAACTAAGGACTGTGAACTAAACGAAATATTAAGGACTAAAGCGAAATAAAGAATAGATATAATCCAGTAAAATTAAAAAAAATTCCAACAATGCTGAATTTTTTGTGGACGGTTTAAAGTTAAGCACATCTTGAAAAGTATAAATTTAAATTTTATTTTTTCATGTTAAAGGGGCAACATTCTTTTTCTTATAAATATCTTGGTGAATAAGGTTATTAAACACGAATTAACTTTTTGTTTGTTTTACTGAAAACATTTCACACTTACTTCAATGATTTAAAATAATTCATATTTAATTTAAGTTTATTAATAGGATTGTAAATACTTATTTTGTCAATCATGGGACAAAATCTCTACTTTACTAAGAGATTGAGTCAGCATTTTTCATTCCTTAACCAGAACCAATTTACTATAATTTTCAAATAAACAAATAAATAAAAATTTCAAAAGATTTATGTCTTTTAATTTTAATTAAAAAAAAATACCCCTTAATTTTTATAAACTCCAATTTATGGAAAAGACATGAGTTCAAGTTATCCTTTCACAATTCATTTAATTTTATATGAAATATTTTACCATTCTTTAATACATATTTTTTTAACTACATTGATTATCCAAATATAAGAAAAAAAAAAACCTTACGTTAAACATAAAAAACATTATAAACTTAATTATGGTTTATAAGATATTATGCATGCCTTTAGCTTAGAAAAAAAAAATCAAAAGTACAAAATTCGTTTAAGTAATCGTATGAAAAAAATCCACTTTTTCGAAATTTAAATCTTATTTTTCTTTCATAACAACTTTTTAAGTAGTTTATATACGAAAAGTAAAAAAGAAAAAAATATTAATTACTTTGTGTAAGTCTTATAATGAAATCATTAAAAAGTAAAATGTTCTCCTTTTGATTTGTTGGACTTAAGACTGCGAACATGATTCCATAATCCATATTATACATAACATAGCTCCTTCGAACAACATATTTAACACCCCTTCCTCCTCGCTCCTTCCATTATATTGCAGTCCATACGGGTGAACATTCAAGGAGCTTAAAAATATCGTATAGTTCCTTATACTGAAGCTTTTCTTTTAATTATTTAAAAATCTCAACTGATGGTATTGTGTGTGTGTGTGTGTGTGTGTGTGTGTGTATCAAGGACTCACCCCTCTTTATATTTACTTCTTTCGTGTTAATCTTGAGTGAAAAAAATGTTAACACGAATCCTTGTTAATAAATCCCTTATATACAAACAACGTAGGTATGTAACTTACTTATACACAAATGCGATTGGTTAAGAATTGCACCTCTAAAGCGGCCCTTGTCGCAATATCGTCCTCCTCGTGTTTTACACTCTTTCAGTCGGCAGCGTACGATAATGATGTGAAAAGGATACTTTTAAGCACACCGACATTCACTTTACTTTCTATACTATATTGCGGTATGTGTATATGGTTACTTTTCACTTCATATTAAAAAGGATACTTTTATTTATTTGATTTTTTTTAATATGTAGATAATATTTTTTTGTCGCTATTGAACATAATGCAGTCCTTTGCATGAAGTCATTCAGTTTTGTCGAGTCCACAATCCCTATACCTATTGCAACTTGAGATTCATGGAAATCCTATCTTGCCTATATATATGTAGGTATATAACACAGGGCAAAATTATATGCTTCTATTACATATTTTTTGTCTATAATGTTAGGTACCTACAAGGATTTAATACGATGCGATGGATGGTTGAATTTATAATTGAAAGGATATTCTGTATAAAGGAGCATTTGGGTGTGCGTGATGGACAGTTTGAATTGAATAGAAGGGGAGCCAGACTTGTTCTGTGTTAAATAATATCTACCTGTGCTATACTTTTAATTAACTCATTGCAAAAGGATTTCATTCGAATAATCCTTCAGGTTACTTATTTTTATTATTATTTTTTTTTTTTAAATAAAAAAACATATCCTTTATACAAACGAGTGCTTTATAGAAAATTCACTCTGGGTTTGCACCCTTTTATATAAAAGTCAGAGAACAGAAGATTGATTCATTTAATATACTATATCGGTTGTGCATTACATACATAATATACCTTGGTATAAGTACATTTATAAAATAGTGTAAGCTTACTGCAATTAAGTTACGCGCAGAGTGTCCTATACCTACGATAAGTCCTTGCTATTTAAACGAGCACCTAACTCTGAACTCTCGGGGTGCCTAGAAATAACTAGAAATTTATATACAACTCATGTCCTAATTGCAATTAAAAATGATTTCAAGGAAAATATAATAATGATGCTGCTCGTGTTAAGTTTAATGTTAATGCCTGGGTATTATACTTGATGATGTATATTTATAATAACCCATGAGTTAACGACTTGATGAAGATGAAGTGATTATATTCTTAACCTTATACTGGTTCGTTCTCATATATCAACTTATAAATCTAAGCTGAAGAATTTCATTTTTTTATAATAAATATTTTTTTAGAAAAATTCAAGTAGCGCTAGTCTTGTAGGTAGGTACAGTACATACCTACTTGCAGTTAATATTTTTTCATCTTTTGAATTTGAATCAATCAAAAGAGCGTATATATTATAAGGAGGTTTATGTTATAATATATACCTAGGTACTTGTTTTTAGTTTTTATTCTGAGATATTTATACAAGATTTTTCGAGTGCCCGGAAAGAACTTGCATTTATAGTTTTTTTTTTTTTTTTTGTGGAAATCCATAGAAAATCTTTTAAAATGAATTATGTTATATGAATTATTTATGAATGAATTCAACACAATCTGAACATAGTTTTAAAACTCGATGGCCGAATTTTCGAAAGCAGAATCTTATAACAGCTCCTTTTTAAGATTAAAAAGTAAATCAAACTTGTTTCAGTAATTAGTCAGCGATCAAACTTATTTTACCATTTAGGTACTGACATTTTATAAAACATATTATGTATGTAGGTAGGTACTCCTTTTTTTGAAAATCTCACATTGAGAGGAGCCCCAAATTAACATATATTTAAATTTTTTTTCATTCTTAATTCTTTCAATAAATTTAAAAACTAACAACACTATTAATAAACTCAAAACAAATACGAATTAATTATTTACTAATAAATATTTTAAATGGGGTATTAAGTTTTAATCAGCGTTTTAGTGCGAATTAGAAGATAGTTTTTATTAATGTAAGTGTTTTTTTTATTTTTGTCTTAGAGCAAGTAGTGAATTTATTAAAATATTTCTACATATTAAAAACTTTTACGCGCAAAGTCCAAAAAAGTGGATTACAAACAAAAATCCATGTCCGTAAAGTTAGCATTAAAATTTGAAAATTTTAAGATTCTCATAATTGGATTAACTGTCGTGAATTTGTCGTAAAAAAGAAGAAAATCATCACGCTTGTTTTTTTTGTTTTAAATAACCCCTGGTAATGATAACTAAAGGGTGTGTTTTTTTTTAGAGGTATAGAACTTTAAGTTGACAACACAATTTTAACTGGCGGCCATTTTGTCAGCTGTCAAGTGGTTTAGTTTTAGTTTGGTTTGACATTTCAACATGAATAGGCTTTCGCCTAAACAACCCTTCCAAATTATGCAAAAACATGACTGCCTTTGATCTCAATTTTCATAAGCGAATTTTGTTAAGGGATGAAGCTCACTTTTGGTTGAATGGATACGTCAATAAACAAAACTGCCGTAATTGGAGTGATGATAATCCTCAAGTGTATGTTGAGACGCCGTTACATCCACAAAAGACTAACTGTTTGGTGTGCTTTATGGGTTGGTAGAGTAATTGGTCCGTACTTCTTTAAAAACGATGCTGGCCAGAACGTTACAGTTAATGGTGACCACTATAGAGCCATGATTACTGACTTTTTAGTTCATCAATTGAACAACAATGATGTGCAGACGCAAGACGAGCCAACGAAATTAAAGTAAATGGAAGTAATGGATTTTTCATCAGGGACGCTACAAAAGTAGAGCAATAGGAACAGCAAACGACGCCATATTTCTTGCCGCTCTTTTGACATTTCTCTTCAATAAGGTTTGCCATTTCATGATGGAAAGATATACGAGCCAACAACGAGTCAGTGGCCTCAAAGTTAAGAGCGCTACGTCCAATTTATGGTCATCATAATCGTCCTAGCAGATCAACAATTGAGCGTCTAGTGGAAAAATTTGAATCCACAGGCACAGTACAAAATGTTCCCGTGCCAGTGAGACAAAGAAGTACCCGTAGTGTCGAGAATATTGCTGCCGCTGAGGCTTCAGTTGCAGAAAGCCCAGATGTGTCTCTGACACGTCGTTCTCAAGCGTTGGGCATCTCTGTGACGTCGTTGTGGTGAATTTTGCGGAAAGATCTTGGCCTACATCCTTACAAGATTAAATTGACGCAAGAACTGAAGCCGCTTGACTACCAGAAGCGTCGTATGTTCGTGAATTGGGCTGATTAACAACTTGAAAATATTCGGATTTTCATCGAAAAATCATCTTCAGCGATGAGGCTCATTGCTGGCTGAATGGCTTCGTCAATAAACAAAATATGCAGTATTTGTCAGGCAACAATCCACACGTACTCCATGAGTCATCATTGCATCCCGAAAAAATTACGGTTTGGTGTGGCTTATGGGCCGGCGCGGCGGCGTCATTGGGCCGTACTTCTTCCGTGATAATCAAGACCGGCACGTTACTGTGAATGGGGATCGCTACCGTTCAATGATAACCGAATATTTTTGGCCTCAATTGGATGATATGGACTTGGAGGACATGTGGTTCCAACAGGACGGCGGCGCCACAAGCCACACAGCGAATGCCACAATCAATTTATTGAAAATCAAGTTTGGAGAACGTGTTATCTCACGAAATGGTCCAGTCGCTTGGCCGCCTCGGTCGTGCGATTTGACGCCGTTAGACTATTTCCTGTGGGGCTACGTCAAGTCTATGGTCTTTGCCAACAAGCCAGCGACGATTGATGAACTTCGTACGAGTATCGAACGTGAAATTGCAGCAGTATCGGCCGATTTATGCTTGAAAACCGTCGAAAATTGGGTTCAGCGTCTGGACTTCTGCAAGCGTGCCCGTGGTGGCTATGCAAAAGAAATCGAGTTCCATACATAATGGCATCGAACGTACTTTCACAGGAATAAAGAATTTCATTGATATCCAAAAACGTTTTTGTTTTATTTAAAAAAACTTTTGTAGCGCTCTTATTGAAAAACCCGATATATGTAGAAAAGCAAAAACTTTCCAATTGTCTTCCAGTGTGTTTTACAAACACAGTCGCAAAACATATGATTTTGGGTAGGCATCTGCGAAATTTGCAATACATAATATTGATAGAATACATGACTCATGAATAAGAATTAAGTTCTGCGGAAAGAGTCGACAGATGACAGATTTCATTTTTAGCGAATATTGTGCGTTTACAAAAAAGAGTCCCAATTTTTCAAAAGTAGTCAAATTGCAATGATTTTTAAAAAGGGTAGTCCCGGAGTCCCAGCGTTTAAAAAGAGTTCAAATGACTCTTAAGAGTCCCAAAGGTAACGCTGGCTCCAACCCATTTTCCCTTACAATTGCAGAATATCGTTTGCATTAAGCTTTGCGGAGCTGCAATTGTTTTTTACTGAAATTCTCACAAAAAATGTAACATATTAAAAATACATAAATAAAATTTATGACTTGAGCTCTCTCATTTTCTCACAGAGACGATTGGCTTCGTTTGACTAAAATAAGCATTTTTTTTTTCAAACAATCGAGATACATTATGAATATTAGGTATACAAAAATTTAGAATAAAGATACAAATTACTATCCAACCTTTAGAGAATCAATTGTAAAAACAGATTTCTCATTGATATTGTTGTCTACCAAAGACCATTATCTGACTCATAAATGATATTAAAACATCTGGCATTAAAGCTCACAACCGTCATATAAGTTAATTCCGCCAGGCTAAGAACTGTCATTTATTTACTAAATTGAAGTTGATTCCGCCATGGAAGTCAAGGAACTGAACATAAACCAAACAAAAAAAATCTGTTGTGAGTTCAAATACGTTCAGTGACCGTGAAAATTAGCAAATCGCATGTTAAAAGTGAATAAAACTTTTAACTTTCCCATGAAAAGCTCATCAAAAATTCTGTTCATCCTGATATGGCCATCAGCAAACACCTATAGACTGACAAAGTTGCAGGTTTAACTAACAATTTCTCCCACCATTCGTACCAACTACATATACGCTATGTATACTTAACAATTCAGCCGCAATGGCACAAGGCAAATATTAAGAGATAGAAGAACAAAAAAAAAATACCAATGAAACTCTAATGCCTTGTGTCGTATCGAATTTCAAATGAGATTCCTAAACATGACTACATTTTCGAGTATTACTATTTTTGACATCACACAAACACATGGCTTGTGCTATAAAGGACCTAAAAATACACACAAACATCCAACCATCAGGAACACACGTCGTCGTTGTCATCGTCGTGTACCCCTACGAGTATATGACTAAACTTTAACCTTCAATGTAAATAAATTCAATTTTTAAATAACTTGATTTTGAACAAATCCAACGAAGAATAAAAAGCATTTAGTGGGGTGATAAGGGCTTGAAACAAAAAGTATGGGTGGATGAATAAAAGATAACAAAATCAAAAAAAAACTATTTGAACTATATTACCTACCTATATAGAAGCACGCGAGCATTGCGCAAAAAATTGGGGGTGCAAAGGACGATTTTAAACATTCGCGGTAGCTTTACCTTTTGTTTTTTTTTTTTAAGAAAAAAATCACACGAATTGGCAAAGAAATCAACTGCGTGATTGAACATAATTTGCATACAAAAATATTGGAACTCACTTTTCAAATGCCTTAAGGTAAATCGTGTGTATATGATTGCGGTAAAAATTGAGATGCAAGAAAGGATGTTTCAAGAGAAAGAGAAATAATAAAAATATTATTTTATTTTTTCTGGAACATCCTTAAAAAACAAATAATTTTGAACATACTTTCAAAATAATATTTCTTATCTTAACGCATATAAAGATGATATTTTTGTGGAGATATTTAAAAATTCAATTATTATAATATATTATAATATTTATTTTCTTTAACTAAAATGTAAATACTGTCAAACTTCGATTTTATTGTTCCTTAAAGCCTAGAGAATCGAAATAAAAACATTACTGGAAGGTAATTTGTAGTTATCAGATTAAATTTTTAATACATTTCTAGATATATGTCCATAGGTCTTACTAACTGTATAAGTGCCTGATTACATTCAGGGAAGCTAATTTTCCAAAAATCAGTTATTGACTGCAGTTAGTAAAGACGCAGTCAATTGATTACAATATTTCAATAGAAGTTAAAACTTTGAGTAGGTACCTACTTTAATGTATTAACAACATGTCAGCAATCATATTCTTTGCAGTAAACTAACAAAGTATAAATGGACTTATAATTACTGCAGGTCTTTTTGTTTGTTTCCATAGTATTTAGCCATTTAAAAGTTGATTTTAAATTATAGTTAATTTTGAGAGTTAATAAGTCATTTGACTGCAGTCTTTTAACTTCAGTTCAATTTAATTAAAAAATAATATGATATCAATAAATAGTAATGTGGAGTTGTTTTTACTCTACGATTAAGTTTCAGAGAGATTTAAATTAATTAAATGCTAATAAAAAAATTTAAAAAAACTGAAAAGAAATACCTAAATTAAATTTTAACTTAAAGACTGCATTTAAATGATTCACTCTGCCTTACTTACTTTACTTTAGATGGCGCTCACAGTCCAGGATGGACTACGGCCTCAACCAACAAGCCTCTCCAGCCAGCTCGGTCCCTAGCTAGCTGCCTCCAGTTACGCACTCCAAGTTGGTTGAGATCGTTCTCCACTTGTGTGCGCTACCTAAGGTGGGGTCTTCCTCTGCTGCGCAGACCGTCAGGAGTAGATTCGAAGACTCGTCGGGCTGGTGCGTTGGTGTCCATACGCTCCACGTGTCCCAGCCATCTCAGCCGCTGTATTTTCAGCTTTTTGACCAGGTCGACGTCGCTGTAAAGCCCGTAAAGCTCGTTGTTGAATCTTCTCCTCCATACTCCATCGATACAGACTGGACCGAAAATCACCCGAAGAATTTTCCTCTCAAAGCACCCAAGCAGATTCTCATCCGTTTTTGACAGGGTCCATGCTTCTGCCCCATATAGCAGGACCGGGATGATTAGGGTCTTATATAAGGTCTCCTTGGTTCTTTGAGAGAGGGCTTTACTACTCAAATGCCTTCTTAGCCCGAAGAAACAGCGATTGGCAAGAGTAATTCTTCGTTTGATCTCTGCACTGATGTCATTATGTGTTGTAATAGTGGATCCCAGGTAGACAAAGTCCTTGACGACATCGAAGTTGTACCTATCCATCGTGACGTTTTGCCCGAGTCGACGATGTTGAGATTCCTTTCTCGATGACAGCATATACTTCGTCTTGTCCTCATTAACAGCCAAACCCATTTTTGCCGCCTCCGATTCAATACTTGCAAACGCGCCGGTAACAGCTCGCTTCGTTCTTCCAATGATGTCAATATCATCTGCGTAAGCAAGTAGTTGAACAGACTTTTGAAAAACTGTACCTCTGTTGTTGACTTGCGAGTTGCGTACAATTGCTTCAAGAACGATGTTAAACTCTGCCTGCCTTGAATAAATAGGACTGAAAATAAAATATAATTCAATTTACAACTTTAGTTAAGTCAAAATATTGAAAATTTCTGTTGACTGCAATTTTGAAGTCAAAATCATTTATTAAGTAATTTTTTTTAGTAAATTAACCTGTATGCTTTAGTTATTTTCCAAGTGAAAATATCGAAAATCACTGTTGACTGCAATTTTAAAGTTAAAGTGATTTATATTAAATCAAATTGATTTATTTTAGTCAGTTGTCTACAGTCACCAAGTTACTGCTTTAATTAATATCCAAGTGAGAATATTGAAAATTCTCTTGACTGTAATTTTAAAATCAAAGTCATTTATATTAAGTCAAAATGATCCATTTAAGTCAATTGACTGCACTCACCAACTGACTGCTTTAACTATTTAATTTCCAAATGAGAATATTCAAAATCTTTTTCATTTATTAAGTTAAAATAAGTCATTCTAAATAATTGACTGCAGTGACGAACTGACTGCTTTAGTTAATTTCCAAAGGAGAGTCTATGGAATATAACTTTTTACTGCAATTTTATAGTCAAAATTATTTATTAATTGCAAATAAGTCAGTTGACTGCAATCACCAAATAACTGAGTTAATTTCCTAGTACCTAAGAATAATGCAAATTTTTGACTACAGTTTTAAATCAAAGAAATTTATTAAGACAAAATAAGTCATTTTAGTGACTTGACTGCATTCAAGAATTGACTGCAGTTTCTACATCTTTGTTGTCAGTCAATAAAACGAAATTAGGGAGGAGTGGATGTTTAAGTCAAAATATTATTTGATCTTTACAATATTAGGAACAATAATAAATAATAAAATTATACAAAACTTTTTGATGTAAAATATTGAAATAGCCGAATAGTTGCGTACCTAAAACAACTCAACCATAATTTCTGCGTTTCTTAGAATGCCTTGTCCATCATCACTTTGTTAATCAATTTAAGGGTAGCCTAGCCATATCTCCTGAGTACGCCGCCGCACCGCGCCGCCGTACGCGTATAAATTAGAAAAAAAAATCTGCACTCAATTAAGATCTGACTACCGATCCTAAGAATTTAAGCTAACCCATATAATCAGTCTTACTGTGAATTTCTCCTGAACAACATTCCAACCGGAAAATTTGACATTTCACTTTTCGTCTATTGTGAGTTTCATCCGAAATTTCTTATTCAAAAAAATTCCCTCTATTGTGAATATTCATTGCGGGCATAATGTAATGCCATTCACTTTTTTTAGTTGGCGAACGAAATTTCCTTCGGACGAAACTCACAATAGTTTTTCGGACGAACACAAAATTTTAGGGTGATATATTTTTCACCTAAAACTCACAATAAGGCTGAATAGTGAATATATCCTAGGTATTTTTCTTTTCTAACCACGGAGGAAATTGATTGTTGCAATAAACATTTAAATTATTTAGCGCCGAATCGTCGCGCTCTCTGTGGCGATAACGAGGCAGACAGATGGTAATTCCTCATATTTTAAATCAAGGAATCAAGGTATTAATATCTAAAGTCTTATATTTACCGACGGTAGCGGTACAGTCTAGAATGTATTTGAGAATCAACCAACAGGCTCTTACAACACTTTGTATCTAGCTAGCAGTCTCCAATTTTACAAGCCTTTTATCTTGCGTGTTCAATTTTGGACCACAGTCGTGGTCTTCCCCTACTTTTATTAAATTATTTTCAAATTTTTCTTCTATTTCGAGTGCTATGGTAATGGAGGTGACATTAAAATAATCTGTTAGCCTTGAAGCTTGTCGATACAGATTAAAATTATGTATGTTTTTCAAATGAATCATCTTTTCAGTGTTCTACATTTATTTTCTCGTATCACAATAATATTCCTTTAATTGTATTGTTCTGCCATTATGTTAATTTCAAAGCATGCAACGGCGGCGGTGGCGATGGTCTAAGTATACCTACAACTCGTAAACTCATTTTATTTAAAAGAAAGACTTAAAAAAAAAAAAAAAAAAAAAAAAAAAACAATCCTTATAATGAGCGTAACAATGACTTAAATTGGTTTTTTGTCACAATACGTGTTTGTCGTGTTCAGTTTTCACCTGATTTCTTTAAATAGACTCATTCACATTATAAGTGAAATAAAAATAAAACAAAGCCAAAAACCACACTCCAAAGCCCAATATAGCTCGACACAACATCCTCTTAAGGATTAAGACAAAAAAAAATCCTTTGAATAAAGTCATTTTGTATATTATAATGTTGGTGTTCTGAATTGCTAAATGGCCTAAAAAGCCTTAAAAATACACACATTAACACTCACCCACACACACATATTTTTATAGAGACAAACAAAATTGTTTGAACAGGAAAAAAAAAATTAATGCAAGGATAATAGAGAAAAAGGCTGAAAATGAAAACTTTATTCGTATACCTATACGAGGGAATAGAGAAACGCGCTATTTGTTTGTTTTTGTTATAAGGATGGCTCTTTTTTGAGAGATTTATTTTTTCGTCATCAAAAAAAAAAATTGAAAGCATTGTAAAAAGCCCACCCACGCTTTTTCCCATCAACATTAAAGCAAGAATGTTTTTCATGCTTTTTTAAGTGATGTACAAACAAAAACAAAAAAACAACTATTACAAGGTCCTGTAGGTATTTATAATAAAAACAAATTGCAATAAATCTTAAATATCAAAAAGCACTTAATAAAAAAAAAAACGCACATCTTTTTTAATTTCTCAGTAAATAAAACGTGCTTGTGATGAGAGAATCAAAAAAAAAATAAAAAACAAAACGAAATTACTTTCAAGACGACATACACAATGCAAAATGGAATGAAGCAACTTTATTGGCTTTCCTGATTCATTCAATGAACGACAACGACGACCATGATGACCTACAAAGATAAAGAACGGAAGAGAGATTTAATTCTATAACGAAGATGAAATATTAATGCAAACAAAGGAACAGACAAAATTATATTATTTACATTTCCAATGGAAAATCGCCCTTTCAATTGTCCCATGGAATTAAAGGATTCTACCACCACAACCATCATCATCACCAGCAGCAGCATGACATTTACCATCATTTGCAATTATATATACTCACTCGCCCATTGTCCTTCTTACATTTTTTTTTTTGCTTTCAAAAGGAAACCACACAGTTTTGTGGTTGAATTTTTTCTCTTTGAATTATTTCCGCACTCGAAACTCACTATACATAAAGTGATAATGGAAAAAAACAGAAGAGGTTCTGTGATTATCCTCGTATTCATCTGCGTTAGCGCTATTGTAAAAGACGATGTCCTTTTGTTGAAAGATTAATTCTCTTTTTTTTTTCTTTATCTATCAAACTACAAGGATTACAAGGACATCGGGGATGATAACACTATCGATGAAAAAATCGTAAAAATGTTAAGTTTAATCACTACAGAAAATAAGGCAGTCGAAAAAAATGGCCCTCGCAATTCTGTCTGTCTGTCCTGTCCTGTCCTTTCGGCTGCAGTCTAAACGGGTGGGTCGATTTTCTTTAAACTTGGTACCTAGCGGTTTTTGGGCATTATTTTTTTTTTTTTCAACAGGTGTCCACGACTTTAAAAAAAAAATAATCAAAAGGTACTTTTTTACAAAAAGGCTACATTAAAAAAAAAATGTTTTTTTTTTTTGTTCTTCTCAAAAACGGCACAACTGATTATCCCAATTTTGTTTTATAGAAAATCTTTTAAATGGTTTTAAAAGTATTGTAGTATTTTTTTTTTTTAATTTTTGAATACATAAGGGTTTCTGATTAACTTTACCACATATGGGGTTCCTGAGCACCCCAGTACTTTTGGGTTGAAAATACCAGCAACTTATAACATTAATCTTATAAAATTAATTTATTTTATTTTAAATAATGTATTAATTAACCAAATTAAAATTAATTTAATTCATAGCCCTAGTAATTAAAAAAAAAAATTAAAAAGAGTTAATTTAAGTGGTGTGACCATACGGTGTTTCAATATATCTTAGAAAATATAACTTTCCAAGCTTAAATGTTGCAATTTTGTTCTTGTTTCTGAAAGTAGACATATAAGGGAACATAAGTATATTTAAAAAGTTTTGGTTTTGTAAGTCTTTCCTGTATATCTTTAATCCTGTGCTTTCAACATTATACAGGCAGTTATTGCATACTTCGTAGCGGTATTCTGGGCAAATGTGCCTTTGGCAATTACTGCATAAAATACGTTTGCCGTTCTGTAATTGAGGAACGTTTTGTTATGTAATTAATTCTGAAAAGATTCATTAACTTACCTTGTTAGAGTTCTAAAAACTAAAAATACTTTATCCACTTGTCTTTCAAAATAAATATTACACTAACAAATATGGGGTCTCAGCACACCCCAGAGACCACGATAAAAAAATTATCTCATTATCTGTTGAAATTTAAGAGAAGAACTTTTTTCAAAAAAAAAAAAACAATTATTTATTTTTATTTTTTAAAAATTCGAAAATGAGTAAATGTTTTTTTTTTTTTATCAATTTTTCACCCATCATTATAAAGGATAAGAAATAGAATACCGATTTTTTTTTTCTTAAAAAAGTTTTAAAAATTTTATATAACTATAAAAAATTATTTAAAAAAAAAAAAACGTTGCAACGATTTTTAAAATTTTGTTCTCATAAATTGAGATTTGTGTAAGAAATTTAGATGAACGTTGTGTTGGTATTAAAACAATTTGAGAAATTTTTTAATCTATTTATTTGTAATAATATCCACCTATTGATTTTTTAACAATTTTTTAGTCTAAAGTGTAATTTTGCTTGAGTAATTTAAAATCATAGTGTGATCTCACATAAGAGCAAGTTTGTGTGACCCAGCCGTGCATTTTATTTTAATTTGTTTTAAAACATTTGTTCCAATATTATGTAGGGTAGGTACTATAAATTTAATAATCTTACTTTTCTCGAAAATGGATACGATGATTTTTATAAAAAAAAATGAGGATAAACGTATTTTAGAATATACCATGTCCTACCTTTTAGAAAGAAAATTAAGGGTTTTCCATTAAGGGCGGGTCGATTTTAAAATTGAATAAAACAAGTTGTATATGAGATATTAATATTGAGAGTCCTATCAATAACATTATGTGTGAAACATTTTTCAAATGGCCACCGCGGCTTCGCTGGGTGGCGCGGATGACTTTGGCGCATAAATCAGGCTGAATTTGACCGACGGCATCGATTATGTTGTCTTTGAGGGTCGCGGTGGTTTGCGGCTTATTTGCATAGACCTGCACACAATAAAAAGTCCAAAGGGGTCAAATCACACGATCTTGGTGGCCAATTCACGCCGCGTCGCCTCGGCGCGAGATAACCATGCCATGAAACCGCTCGTGCAGAATATCGATTGTGTCTTGAGCTGTGTGGCACGTAGCGTCAGCCTGTTGAAACCATAATATGTCTTTGGTGTCCATATCATCCAATTCAGGGCACAAGAAGTTGGTGATCATCGACCTATAGCGATTGCCATTGACGGTGATGGCCTGGCCAGCATCATTTTCGAAGAAGTACGGACCGATGACGCCTCCAGCCCAAAATCCACACCAAACAGTAACTTTATTTGGATGCATTGGCACCTTGTGAATCTCGCGTGGATTGGTGTCATCCCAAATCCGGCAATTTTGCTTATTCATCCAAAAATTAGCCTCATCGCTAAAGATGATTTTTCGACCAAAATTGGTATCAACTTCCAACTGCTCCAAAACCAAAAAGTTATATCATTTGCACGGGTTGCTCGACGCTGTTTCTTGCAATGATGATTTGTCTTTAGTAACTGATTAAAAGACGATATTTTGACAGAAAGTAAAAGAAACAATATCGACGCCACGAGCTGTCAAAATCAACCCGTCTCTATTGGAAAACAGTTATTAACAGTACATACCTGTACCTAACTCCAATTTATTGAACCTTTTTTTATTTTTTGTATATCTCATTAAAGATTTAATAGATTTAGGTAAATCAATTTATATATGCAGAAGCTTTTCAGAAGTTTTAACATTACCTGTCAATTTTTTCAAAATGTTTCTTTTTGTCTTTATACTACGGTAGGTCAAAAGATATCATTTAAATAAATATTTTAAATTGGTACTGTAGGTATAGGTACATGAATATTTTGTTTTCTCAAAAATCAATTCAACAAAATAAAATACCCCAAGCTAGGATATTGCTGAATTCCAAGTAATCTATAAAATCACTTTAGATAACTTCTTAAATTTAAATATTTTATATAAATTTAATATTTAACAATGTCACTGTGGCATTGTCATTGATAAAAAAAAGAAAAAAAACGGAAGTTTCTTAAAAAAAAAAATACAAACGTCAATTGCCAAAGAATTTTCAAAATTAAACATTTAATTCATCCCCGTGAAGACAAAATGGAATTATTTTACTTTTTCCTCCCCTAAATCTGGTAAATGAGTGTTTCTGTGTTTGGTCATATGATTGCCTTTTTTCTACAACGGTGGCGTCTGCTGCGGCGGCGGAGGCAACGAAAGCGACAACGACAAACGTCGAATAACCGGAAAAAAGGACTTTTACCGTACTTTTGATTAATGACAACTTTCCAAAGTGGCAAATCCATTCACTTTCACTTGAGAAGTTGTGATAACTCTCATGGTCCGGTTCACAGTTAGTTATAATACCAGTTGGGGCAATGTATCTACGTGGAAAAACTCCTCGTAATCGAAAAGAAAACTAAAATCAATTTCTGACGAAAGTCATTGGTCCGGGATTTCACAATCCTCCCACCCGTGTCGTATTCGTCGTTCTCTTCGTCTTCGTCTTCGTCCTTGCCATCGTCACCATCATCATCCAAATAGGACGTCTATACTTACAGTCCCTAGTTATATCCTGGTTTTGTCAGCACGCACCGGTCTCTAGGTTTTGAGTTGTGAGTGAGTGAAATCCCAGATTATCCATGAAATCCTTTTTCCAAAACAGAACCAAACAAACAAAAAAAAAAACAACCTTCTGCTTTTCCGTGTTCGATGATGGTTGGCGGCGCGGCGCTTCGGCGGTGGTGGACGAAAGCTCCTCCTATATACGATTTATACGTCATGGAACAAGGATTAGAGTGACGAAAGTTTTTGGTCTCCAAACAAATACACACATACACGTAGAAACTATTCGAAAAGTGGGGTAATTGCGAATTCTAATCAAAAATTCCACCTCAACAGAGCAGACCGGGGCGACCATCATCATCATCATCACTAAGACCAAAGGACCGCAGTGATATTCTAGTGGATTCAGGATAAAACTCCATTGCCCTGCAGATAGTCTAGTCTCCACATATACTTGACATTCGAGAGATTCCGGGCAATAATCGTTTCATTAACATGCTCCATGTCAATGTTCAACGTGAATGGGAACAACTACCTATATATCGGTAGTATGCATTCAGGCAGCAAAAAGGATACTAACACTACCTATGTATATGTACTGTACATATCATATAAGGACTCGAACTCGCAGAGACTAGTCTTACACGATGAATAATCACTTTGTTTTCAAAACTTGAGGAGAACTTTTTTATGGGATATAAATAAATATATGTATGTATGTAGATTGTAGATTGCATAGGTATATCTACGAGTATAATATGTAAGGATATATATATGAATATGATATGGAAATGGATAGGTAGGAATGAGTTTTTCAAATGCGGACGTGTTTGTGTAAAATTGAAATTTATTGCTAAAATTTTCGTTTCGAGGATAAAATTTTAGATCCTTTTCAATGATTAATAGCGGGACATCAGGGCAAGCAAAGGAGGTCGGTCACTGGTGTTTGTTTTTCTACTTTTGCAGTTTTTTTTTTAATGTATTTATGTACATCGTTTTATTACTGTTTTGTACTGGTTTTGCATTTTTAGTGCAGTTTGATTATACTGCATCTCAATTTGAGCAAGTTCTTATAGTGAGTATATTTATTTATTTGTCTGTATGTATTTACGTAGTTTAGGCAATGCATAAAGGTAAACGAGTAATAGTTAAGATGGTGTTTTATATAGTGGCTTAGTTGAATAAGCTCTTCTTCCACTTCAATTCGATGAAATTTGTATTACCTGGCAATAAGTCCATTATACGATTTTTTTTTAACTCCCGGAGATTTCAATAACAAGGCTATTTATTGAATGTCACATAATGATTTTCCAGGCAATTGTAAAGCAGACGAACTCGTCAAAAGTGGAACACTACTTACCAATCGGACAAATATTGGTATACCCATATAAATGGCGCCTT
Organism: Epistrophe eligans; assembly: GCA_951394125.1. Classification (NCBI taxonomy): domain Eukaryota; kingdom Metazoa; phylum Arthropoda; class Insecta; order Diptera; family Syrphidae; genus Epistrophe; species Epistrophe eligans. The sequence continues at coordinate 33,218,339 of OX596029.1, read as the reverse complement.
TGCAATTAGGCCAAGAGGGAAACTACCTTGAAATGCGGAGTGGGCTATTTGGATAGCAGCAGCTAAGTGTCGATCGGAAACATGAATGATGGCTGAGTCCGATTTCAAAACTTAAAGGTGTCGTTTGGATATAACATAAACTCATGCTTAAGCAAGATGCAAAAGAGAAAACAAACCTCAGGTGGCATAACATCGCGACATGTCAGACCACAAAACAGATCTGGCCTATGCTGAATCTAAAGAGTTTGATATCTCTAAGCAGATTGGACATTAGCTCCGTTATAGGTGTCACAACCGGACACTGTCTAATAGGCAGTATTTTCCAATGATTTTTGCAGAAGCTATATGGATAAAGAAGAGGAAGAATCGATTCCTCACCTTAGTTGGACCATTATTACACACTGAGTCAATTTTGAACCAGACCAACCCCTAGAGTAGGTTTTTTTTTTTTGCTTCAACCGCATACCGCGATGTAAACATATTATACCTAACTGAAGAAAATTTGTATTATATAGTATATTTTTTCCCTCGAAATAAACAACTACAGCAGCGTTGCTGAAGTGGCATGGTCGTGCCTTTGTGACACGAAAAAATTCAATATGGCAAGTTCGTCGCGTGCGTCGTGCGTCGTCGGTCTGTCGGTCCGTCACCTGTAATTTGAGGTAAAACTTAAATGGGAGCACCGATTTTCTTCAAATTTGGTACATAACATAGTTATGTGATTTTCTACAGAGAATCACAATGGTTCTTTTTTTTCAAATTTTCTCAAAAACGGCTCTAACGATTTCTAACAATTTTTAACAATAAAGTTTTGTAGGTAAGTTATTCACGTATAAATATTTAATATAGTTGTACCTATTTTGTGACTTCACTGTAAAGTTATCAGTACCTACATGATGTTTCTTTTTAACAACCAAGCAAGCTATAAAATTGAAATAAGGTTCAGGTTCCAAATTTGCATTTCTAGAAAAGAAGTCTTACTGCAAAATTTTGGGGGTGGCCCCGGCGCAGTGGAAGTAGTGCTTGACTGCTAACTTGGATGTGTGGGTTCGATCCCCAGTCTAGGCAGCATTCTTTTCTATATTCCCTCGACTGAACGCCACCCCTGGGATTTAATGAGAAAATCAAAATCTAATTTCTCAATCCACTGTGCCAACAAAAATTTATCCTATCCTTCTATTCCTTCTAACATTGCCTAACTTATAAGACCCTAGGTCTTACTGGCATATATATGTTTGTGCTTGTTTTTTTCCTAGCTTACGTGATTGATTAGGAAAGGACTTTCATGCTATCATCTTTAAATTGAAGTAGGCATTCCAATATGAATTTTTTGATTTTTTTTTTCTTAAATTAGGACTTCAAAATTTTGTTAAACAAAAATCGTCATCCGGTTTTGGCATTAAAAATGTAGGTCCCTTCAATTTCCGTCGATCGTATTGATCACAGGAATGGTTGAGAGTTGTAAGTCACTAAGCCCAAATATTACACGACGTGTTTATTTATATTTATAATGGAGCAGGGTCATTAGTCCACAGGCCAAAAGTCTACAATGGACTTTTGACTCACTATGGTTGTTTTACAAGTCCACAAATTAATTGTGAACTTATAACCCACCCTATTGGGCCAGAAGTCCACAAAAAAGTGGGTCAATAGTTTATAATTATTAAAAGAAGTGCGGGTCATAACTCGATGAATATTTTCCTGAATTTTTTAAAATCATACTCAAGGTATAATAACTTTTTATTAAGAAAACTATTGACTCCTGACGACTGAACATACCCTAAGCGGAGCAACGAAGTTGCGTGAGCTGAACAGAGCCCGCCGTAAATAAGAGAGCTTTAATAATCCTTGCAACCCGCTAAGCGGTCCAATCAAGGTGTTTTTGTGCAAGAAAACGGTTGACATTGGCGTCGGGCACACCGAACTTTAGCGGTTTTCCCAGATTTAAGAAAAAAATTAAGAAAAAGCAAAATTAATGGTTTTTAAAAATTATAAAATGAATACCTACCTTTTTATTTTTAAAATCACCAAAGTGAGTCAGAAATCCACCATCAATGGGCCAGAAGTCCACAAGAATTTCCTTTGGATTTCTGAACCACGAATAGATTTGTGGACTTATCCACCTAAGTGAGTGAAAAATCTATTATGTACCAGTGGAGTTATGACCCTGCGCTATTTATAATATGTTTGTTTAAGGCCAAAGCTATCTGAAAACACAAAATACCATACATTCCTGAGAGAATGGTCATACACTGAAACTTATGACCACTTTTTAATATTTTATTTTACAGGTAACTCGAAAACTTATACGAATTTGAGAATTTTACTTGAAAAAAATTTTGTCCGAAATATGATTTTCTATCAAAATAAATAGTCTGAAAAATTTTGAAAAAAAACAATAAAGATATAAAAGATAAAAAAAAAACAATAAAATCGGAAAAATTATGAATATCCAGTGTTTTTCTAAGACTGTTCAAAACTTTTCTCTCAAATGAAGCCAGCATTATCGGCTTATTTATTGTCCAAAATTAGTTGCCTGAAAGTTAGGACTTGGTGTATATGAGGGTTTTTTAGAGTATGCCCTTCGTCTGAAGTTTAAGATGTTTTTAAACCACTTATTTCGCCAATCCAAAATAGCAGCGATTTCGTATAGGGTTATTATTCTATACCGGAATTTTACTAAGGTGTTATTCTGGTAATTGAGATGGATGAATTTTTTAACTGTATTTCATTTGAAACCCAACAAGTTTCGCTTGTTCTTCAATCACAGTGAAAAGGCTTCTATAATGGTGCGTTGCATTGGCAGCAGCAGTCAACATCGACTTTTGCTTCCAGTAGGATGGTTTGTTGAAGGCAGTGCCTTCCCTGTTAATGCCTGCCCTACCAACATATCTCTTCCAGATCCAAATCGAAATTGATCATAATGGCACAAATTTTTCCGAAACACTATCCATATTGGAAAAGCTCCTGACGATTAAAAATATGTATCAACAGAATACCCTTATTCTTATTTTAACAAAAGTCGGAGGAGTAAAAGTAAAAAAAAAAAAAATAAAAAAAATTATTAAGTTATTTGGATTGAAATCTATCAATTCTACGTAAATCCTTACGAAATAAGCGCTACGAGTATTATCGTGAAAAAGCACATTAAAAAATGTAGATATTTCTTTCAAAAAAAAAAAAAAAAAAAAAGACATTACTAAATAATAATAATGGTTATTAAATCCTTCTGACGTAAGGATTTCCTTTTAACCATTTAACAAAAAAGGCTATCATAAACATCTCTCCTTTAAGACTTTGCATAATTTATTAGATAAATTTTCGGCTAGGTATAAGACAACAGAATAACAAAAACAACAACATAAAGAACTCTTAGAGATACAATATATCTGGTCAATCAATTTGTTTTCTAAATAATACGCAAAAAGGCGAAACAAGAGAACCAAACAATTCAGTATTTCATATTATTATATACCTACGAGTAGGTACGACGCGTATATATATGTATATGTAGGTAGGTACATAGCTAAATATAATAAAGCCCCCGACTATATTTTTAATGATTAATGACAATGCTTAGGTGATGCCTTGTTAATTATTCCTCCATCCGGATATAATCTATCATCTGTTTGATATACAAAAATAATTATGCTCAAAACAATAATACCAAAAAGATATACATGTACTTCGTACCTATATTATACCTACCTCATATCATTTTTCATTTTATTTAATTAATTTAAGAAGATCAACTTTGGCGTAAAAATTGGTCCTGGATTTTTATAGGTACCTTACTTTCATAATAAGGTAATTTATGATTTATGGGAAACATCGAATTTAAATGAAATTTTATTAAAATTGCTATTTTTCATTACTGAAGAGAAAAACATGAACTGCTGACACAGATTATAGTTATGTTCTCCCGATTTAATTTGTTATTTTTTTACAACTTCTTTTACGACCACCAGAGGGCTCCAAAATTCAGGTGTCAACTTGCACATTCACTGTTTCTACCAGGGTTGTAAAAGCTTAAGTTCTTTCTTAGCTTAAGCCCTCGTTCAATTCACAAGTCAGTAATGGGCTCGTGAATTTAAAAATATTTAATTCATAAGCTATTTGGGATTGGTGATTTAAAAAAATTTTAATTCACAAATCCTAAAGAGCTTGTGAATTAAAAATTTTTCAAATCACCAACCCCAATTAGCTTATGAATTAAAAAAATTTTAAATCACAAATACCAACTAGCTTGTGAATTAAAAATTTTTCAATTCACAAATCCCAACTAGCTTATGAATTAAAAAATTTTCTAATCACAAATCCCAACTAGCTTGTGAATTAAATATTTCTCAATTCACAAATCCAAAAGAGCTTGCGAATTGAAATTCATTCAATTCCCGAATCAAAAATTGCTTGTGAATTGAATATTTTTAAGCTCAGAAATCAAAGAGAGCTTCTGAATTAAATATTTTTTAATTCACAAGTCCTAAAAGAGCTTATGGCTTAACGTTTTTTTAATTAAAAAATTCACATCCCTGATTTCTACTATATTCCCATGGTCATATTTTTCCAACCTCAAACAAAAGGTAAAAGTTTTGAAGCGAACTATAGTAGGTCCAAAATTTTGATGACAAAAAAATTTAATCTTAAAATTGACGAGAAAATTTTTCCGATTCGCTTGAAATTATAGAATTTACCTAAGTCTGCCTCTCAGATTTGCGAATTTGCAACAAGTGGCATCTTCAATTTTATTAAATTTGGTGGTGAATTGAAATTTTTGATTTTAAAGCCTGTCGCTCTAAACCATCCCTTTTTTAAGTATTTTGTTACTTGGCAGGAATGAAAGGGACCTATTAATTTTTTGGCAAATCCTACAAACTGAAATGAGAGGCAACAAATTTTAAAACCATTTAAAAAAAAAAAAAAATTAGTACGCCATTTATTAACCTTTATTCATGCGGAGAAAAAAAATATTTTGAAAAAAATCATCTACCCATTCTCGAAATTAGTACAAAATGGAAAGATTTCCGGGAGTTTTAAAAATTTGCAATTTTATAGATTTCGATGTGCTGTTTCAGAAATTCAACTTTGCCACCTCGTATCTTTGCCGCTCGCGCCGCCATATTGGAAAAATGGGGGGGTTAAAGGTCCCCCAAAATGGTTTTTCATCAGGAATAACTCTTGAATGGTTAAGTTGTAGAAAAAAATGTCAAGAACTCGTTTGTAGCTTAGAAAATTTCCTACAAAAAACATTAATGAACTTTTTTTCATAAAAACAACCGTTTTCGAAATAAACCAATCGGAAGAGTTAAGCGTTTTACTTTTCTATGTAGTTGGGCGGTTTAATTAAAAAATTGTGCATTTTGTGATAAAAGCAGATTTTTTTTTTAATTAATAATTTATTATATGAACATCGTTTTAAGATATTGGCACACTCTATATGTTCGCCCGTTTGGGAGGGAGGGGCAAATTAAAAAAAAAAAATATATAAAATAGAAAATTAATATAATAACACAACGGCAACACTTACAACAGTAGTTCATTCTTTAATTGTGTTTTCAAATAAAGTTATTTTAGTGCTTAGTTTTTCGAATTAATTAATTTCAAATTCAAAGTTTTAAAAATAAAATTAAAAAAAAAAATAATTTGAAAACTATTATCGAATTTTCGGAAATTTTTTTAAAAATCCAATTTTTTTTTTAATTTTTATACGCAATATAATTTAATCAAATCAGTTCTCAATCGGTTTAGATAGTCGAAAACCAAAAAAAAAAAATGGATTAATCGAAATATATTTTTTTTCCAATATTATGGTAGATCGTACTGAATATTAGGAATAGTTTTTGAGAAAAATAAAATTTTCCTTACCGGTTTCTAAACACTTGTATGGAAGGTACCATTATTTTTGTTCATAGGAATAATTTCTATTTAAAATCTGCTAGATAATGTTAAAAAACTGCTTAGTGATAAGTTTAATAAAAATCGACCGAGTCCTTTTCGAATTATTAAGTTCTCAAAAAAAACTTTGACACTTTTTTGAAAATCCCAAAAAAAAAAAAAATTGTAAATTTTGGCATAAATATTCTCGATACAAAAAATTGCTCAAAATCAGTTGATTAGTTTTAGAAAAAATTGAAAATCAAAGAAAATTACCTATTAAAAAAAAAAAAAAAACACAAAAAATAGTTGAGAAAAATAAGATTTGCATTATTTGCCAAAAAAATTTAGTGTATTACCTAATTTTTGCCACTTCACTTGTAATTTTAAATAAATATCATGGTGTGGGGGCGTATGGTGTCCGAAATTCTTCCTCTTCTTTTTTCAGAAATCAAATCATATTTTTGTATTATTTTTGATAACAGATTTTGAAAAAAATTAATTTTTAAACTCAAAAACTGTTTTCATTATTTTTTTTTAAATTTTACATTGTTAAATATTATTTTAGTTTTTAATATAACCAATTTTTTTAAATGATTCTTTTCTTTGGCTAAGATAGACCGTTTGTTCCCAGATATTCCTCCATTTTGATTTTTTTGATAATTATTTCGCCGACAAAATATTTCGTATCATAAATTTTTACAGATAAGCGATTTACCAGTATAAGAATTTGAGCTGGAGTTGCATATACAATTCAGCAAAACTAATTTGCTAAATTTAGGAAAGTATTTTCTATTTTATTTTAAAGTTAAATTTAGGTGCGCGATCTGCATACCTTCTAAAAGTTTAGAATCCGAATCCCAGTCTCTGTAGTAATGTGTCTAGTTGAAAATTGTGCAAATTTTCCAAGGATTAGTTTTGTCATTTTTTTTAATTCAGTTTTGTTCGTGTTTTTTTTTTTATTTCAAATTATTGTCATATTTATAAATTAAAAAAAAATTATAAATAAATTATATAAATTAAATTAGCTTTATGTCATTTTGTGAAACCTATCACATTGAACCAACAATGTTCAAATTTAACCTTGTGTCACTTTTTTTCAAATGTCAAGAGTCTAAATTTCCAATATTTGACATTATCTCAGTTATTGACTCTATGTCACGCCATTCATTTTTCTCGCCACACAAGCACCCTATTTAATCACTTGTCAAAGTTATAAATCCTTCAAAAGAAAAAAAAAACAACATTCCAACACCTTATAACTAAACACAATCTTGCGATGTGATGTGCGGTGTGATGGTGTGCTCCCCTTTTGATTGCTATCACTTTGTTACAAAAGAAAAGTGTCATTACACAATCGTTTACCATGCACTGAGCGAATGGCATCAAGAATCAGGATTGTATCATGCCACACGAAGTTGATGGTTGACTCTTAATTCCTTAAATGGAACTTATCCTGTATCCTGTGGTATCTGCCTGCCACAACTACCGCTCCACTCACCAGCAGCGCTTCTGTAGGTAGTACAATAAATATATTCCTCCTCTAATCTTATCAAATACCTTCATATAGCTTAAGCTAAGAGGAGGTACACACATTATACAATCTATTCTATACATAGAAAAATAATATCGCGTGCTGATGTGTAATTTACAAACATAATTGAACAAGTTTCTGCATTTTTCAAAACTTTTCTGAAATTATCTGTTCGTGATTTTAGATTTGTTTTTGAATGAAATCGTTTGTATAATGTTGTTGAAGATTTGTTTTGCTTTGTAATTTACTTTGGCAAATCCTTTTTTGTTATTTTTTTTTTTTTTTCGTGTCACGAATAATATTTTGTCAAAAAATTTCAAATTATTATTGTGGGTTCATTTTTCATATTGTGTTAATGTTGTGTGTCGGGTTGATTTGTTTTGTGGTAATATTTTGATTTAAATAGAATTTGGTTGGAACTTGCATTGCACATGATTTATCGAAAAAGTTTTTGCGAATTTTTGTTTGTTTTAATTTTAATGAAAGACGAATTTGACTTATACCTACTTTCTAGGAGACTCTGAGCACAAATTACTTTGCTTTATTTTTAAGTTAGATTTTTAAAATTACTATACATAATGCTTAAACGATTAGGATTAGTATAACAGGTTGAAAATTTATTATAATTTAAATAAAGCAGCGACCCATAAATACAATTAAAACAATTAAAGTCAACGAAATTGACAAAAACCAAAAATATTGACCATTTAATTTCCTTTTTGAAGTACAGTTGAATCTCGGAAAGATGAACGGTTCTATAAGATGAACAGTTCGGAAAGATGAACGAAATATTTTCACTCTTCAGTGCTCAAAAATATGAACGAGTTGAAATTTTGTACCCGAAAAGATAAATGCTTTATTCCCAACTCAATTTTTTACTTTTTCTTTGCCTTTAGATCCTCGTATTTTATTTAGTTTTGTGAATGGTACTTTTAGGCTTGTTTTAACTTGTTATGTAAATTATATTAAATATTTTTATTTATAACTATATCTTCTTTCTCACCGAAATGTTGATGCTCGAAAAGATGAACAATTCGAAAAGATGAACGTGCCCTGTTTTATATCTGTTCATCTTTTCGAGACTCTACTGTATTGAAAATTTTTTAGAACCACCTGAATTTAAAATTTAATTCTATAATCGCTTTAGGCGATAAATAGAAATTCAAAAAAAAATATTAATGGAGATGTCAGTACCTACCAGCAGTTTTCCAATATTATTTATTGAAATTTTATAATTATCAAGTGTAAAATGCAGTATTTCTAGAATTTCATATTTTGTAAATATACTCTAATTTAAAAAAATCTCTACTTATGATTTAATTTTTGGGTAACACTTTCTTAAATATCGTTTAAAAAAATTTCCTTCACTTCCAATACTTTTTGTGTTTGAAAGGTTTTACTAAGGGATATAGCTTTATATTTTTAATACCTACTGTTTTTATTTCTAAAAGATTTTATTCAAAGGATGGGCTTCGAGGATATTTTTAAAATTTTGATATTTTTAGAGGGTGAAATAAAGTAAAAAACCAAAAATTTAGGATATCACATTAAAAAAACCTTTTTGTGTTTGAAATGTAATTAGTAGCCTGTAAGCGTAAAAGGCGTCTTCAGGAAAATGAGATCTCCGAAATCTCATCAATCTCAATTGCATTGAACAGAATTCCTCAGCAAAATTTCTCAGTTTTGCTGTCAAAACTCTGAGGAAGAAAAAAATATTGGATTCGCTTTTGAGAAAATCTCTGTGATCTCATTTTTGTGAACGCGCCAAATAATTAGTGTGTATAGAACTGTCAAGCAGAATCACAACCTTTGCAAATCACAATCTTTGTCAATCCACGATTATCTTAACAATCACTTGAAGTAAAATTATTTTTTCAAAATATTAGTAGGTTGTACTATTTTCAATTTTCTCAAAAACTAGAAAATAACGTGAATGTACAACAACAACTTGTGTGTAGTAAAAATGCTGGTTTCAAATGCAATTGTCAAACAATAAAACCTAAATTGGGATGGACTTGATCACGTGACATCGGTAGTGCAATGCGAAGTGCATTGTTTCTAAGGGAGCTTGGTCTAAGTTCGAGTCCCAGGTGGGGCAAAAAGTTTCTCAAATTAAAATTGAACAAATGACCAAGCACCACTATAAAAAGGAGTCTGATGATCGGCCTGGCAGTCGTGAAAAAGCTATAACTCCAGCCTAGAAAAATCTTGGTGGTAGCTCACCCAAGTGTTGTTGTTTCATTCAAACCTTCAATATTAATACGATGATGGTGCGAAAGCATGGCAGCCTAACCGCAAGTGTGTTATCACACAAAACCCCATTATAAATAGAAAATAACATTATTGAGTTTAATTTTTCATTTTTAATTTAAAAATAATTAAAAACATATTAATAGCGAAAAATATTAATCTGAAAATTAGTTTTCCAAAGAATTATTAAACAAAATATTTTAATTTAAAAAGAAAATTAAAGAATGAATTTCCACCTTTATTTCAAGACATTTTTATACATGCGATATGTGTGTGTATGCAAGTTATGGATTCGGCAAAAAATTGAATTCGAGATTTTTATTAAATTACGAAGATAGCAAAGTCGAAAAAGTGGTTCCCGCAATTCTGTCTGTCTGTCTGTCTGTCCGATTGTTTGGAGCCTAAATGGGTATCTAGTTTCATTTTCTTTAAACTTGGTATCTTCAGTTTTTGGACATTCCCCGACACGTTTTTTTTTCATTTTAAAACAAAAAATAAAGGTAGGTAACTACCCGAAATTTTTTTTAGCAATTTTACAGTGAAAGCTTTGCTTGCGGACAGCTCCAATAAGCGGACAATTCCCTTAAACGGACACATTTTCGAGAACGAACTTTTCATACAAAATACCTTCCTATTTTTTTGCTCATTTTAAATAAAAAGCCTCCCATACACGGACACATAATATTATTTAGCGATTATTTTTTATCAACAAATGAAGCAGAAAAAAGGCAGAATGTCCGTTATTAAAATACGTAAGCAAATTAATAAAAAATCTCCGATAACCGGACTAGAAGCTCTAATTACCAGACAGAACAATGTTATGTTGAAAGCTTAGGGGATTTCCCGAGTAAATAAGTTGGTGTGATTTTGAGAATGTATGGTTTCCTTTTCTCATCGCGTTCCGTTATATTTTGAGCGATGCCATTTTTTAATATTAAAAATTTAACATTAAGCTAAAAATAGTTTTTCTATTACTTTCCTTTAATTGGACAGTTCTCATAACCAAAATTAGGGGACCATGAGTGTCCGCTTATTAAAGTTTTTACTGTAATTAGAATATTATTTTCTTAAAAACGTTTTCACGGTTTTTGCAAAAAGATTACCATTAAAAAAAATTACAGAAAAATGGTTACAAATAGTACTTCTTATTGAACCATTGTTTTGATTTTTTAAAACTGATTCAACTGTATTTGATCAATGTTTTTGTGGAGAATTTAAACAAAAATTTAAAGAGTTTTAAAGGTTTTAAATGCCAAAATGTTCCTTTTTTTTATATTCATAATAGGTATGTTTATTTTTTTTTTAACTTAATAATTCGAAAACGACTATTCGTTATTCTAACACATAATAATCAAAAAATAACATTTCCATTACAAGTGTTTAAAAACCGGTAAGGAAAATCTCATTTTCCTTAAAAACGACTCCTACGATTTTGATTTCACTTTTTTGTGAGCTTATATCAATAAGATCTACAATATTATTGGAAAGAAAAATTTTATTTATCGATTATTATTGGTGTCTCTCATAGAACGATTTTTTTTCGTTACAATTAAAATATCTTGAAATAATGTTGCCTATCAAAACTTCCATAAAAATAGATTTTGGATTTTTAAAAAAATTATCGAAATATTTCTTGAAGATAAAAGGTTCGAGTTTTACTGTTTCAGCAGAAGTATTTGTCCGTAATATTCTATTGACTGCTTTTAAACGCTGCAATTACCCCGTGTAATTTTTAAGCATGTAGGCGGGGGACGTATGCGGTGTCCGGGGTAGACAAAATTGCAGAGTTATCGCTCTTAGCTTTTTCTTATTGTTTGACACATAAGCGGAGTAAAGAGTGTAAAGAGATATTTCCTTCTCATTTAATAAAAATTGCAGCTATTAAAATTGCAGCATCCATTTATGCTGCAATCCGAAATAAACTCAAAAGAGAATTGCGGATAAAAATTGCAGTCGTCTAAAAGCAGTCATTAATGCGCGTCAAATCCTATTCGATAATTTTCTAAATGTTAAAGTTTTCTTATAAAGTGAGTATCATCGCACAGAGGAGAAGTTATAATTTTAACTTCACTTAATATACATACATACGTATTTTATACATAACGAGTACTAGAACAGGGACAGCATCAAAATCGAATAAAATGAGTTATAGACAGATACATTTCTGGTAGGAAATTTCTTGGGAAAATAAATTTTTACTTTTGAGTTTCACAAAATTAATCTGTAACAACAATTTATTTCTATAAAATTCTAAATGAGACTTAGATTGTAATGAATCCAACTCGAAAATTATACCAAAATCAATTTCTATAATTTCCTTCAAAATAGATCTTGATTTTAACACAATTAGTTTTCCTTATAACCCCAAGTACCATATCAAATTCAATTTATCCTCATCCTTTTTGCTTTCATTCCCCCATCAAAGTTCTTACAAAAAATAAAAAACCCTGTCTCATTCAATATGATGAGAGTGAGATAAGGCACTTCTTCCAGCACAGCACAAGGATTTAAACTCTCAGACTCGCTTCCCCCTCCTTCAAAATCAAGAGATTCCTCAGAGATATTAGATTGTTAAGATAATAAAATACAACCAAACTATCACATCATTTTGTACTTTGGATTTAGATTTGTATAATTTTGAATTGAAGAGATGTAGATTAAGATTGTATACCTATACCTACTCATCCATAGGTACTGTAGATGGATGATATTATGAAAATGTGACCGCATTTTATGCATACATAGCTATGGAATAATCCAGGACTATAGCATCAAAACATCCTCGTAATCGGCTGTCTGGCTGAAGAGACTTATACATATTATATACATAACGAGTACTAGAACAGGGACAGCATCTAAATCGGTGACATTCAGCATTAATAAAACAGCACACGAAGCTTTGAAAATCTCATTTTATACTTGATTTGATATCCGTAATCGTTTTGGGGGCAGTCTGTCGGACAGTCTTCGACGTCCTTTTGCAGCAAATCCTGACAGATTATATGACATTAATTTATTGCATTGCATGAATTTCTGTGATCGCTCTAGGGGTGGTCACAATATAGATATATACCTACCTATAGCTTAGCTTATACGTTTCTGAGGCAAGTGAAGTACGACTGATATAATATATGGTGTAGAGTGTATATGTCCTGGCAAACAATCACAGTACCCAAAAAGGGATTCAAGTTTAATTCCAATATATTAGCCTAATTGTTTTGAATTCAAAATGATTGATACAATAGCCTGTCTTTTGTCTGTGTACATATATGCAGAGGTAGATAGTGTGTGTGTGTGTATCTGGATTTTGTATACCTATAATGGTGATGTGATGTGGGGGTGGTGAGTGCTTGATGCATTGTTTTTGGAGCTAAGTGATGAGGGGGTTTTTATGTTATTATGTGAGAATATCAAGATCCAACAAATTCTCCTGCAGGCTGCAGGTCAGCGAATTCAATTCGAATTCAAATTTCGGGTGGCAACAGATATCAGGGGGATTGTGATGTCATATCACAATGATTTGAATATATTTTTGGTAAATTTGCCGCACGACTCAGCGTCAGCATACGTGAATTGGATGATGAGTGGGAATATGAGTTTGTTTACAAACAGTACTGTGCATGGACATTTTGTTAAACAAGATATTTAAGCATATAAGTGAATGGATATGCATCTGAAGTATCTATTTGAGATTAGAGATGGTCTTGTTTTGGTTTGAAACAATCTTTTAGTAGAGATAATCAGCAAAATCATAGATGAAACTTATTATAATATAGGGCTGGGAACCCCCTTTGTGGTTTTAGTTTTTAAAAGCTGTTTTAAATAAAATAAATAAATATTTAGGCTCTACAAAATTAGGCCCCAGGAAATATATTCCCAAAAATAAAAAAAACTAGGACTCCAATATTTACTTTGACGAAATTTCTATTTATCTTCAAAAATGAAATAATACCCCAATATTTTTTAAATGCTAAAATTTATTTTTTTAAATGAAATAATTCTCTACATCGCCATCATAAAAATACTTGCATTGTAACTTGTTCAATTTGTTTACACTTGTAGTTCTCCTGCACTCTCTTTCTCTTTTGGGCCTTATTTCCTGGGTCCTAATCTTGCAGAGCCTGGCAAATAGAAGCAGTGTCATTAAAAATCACAGTTGAATAAATAAAATATTTAAAAAAAAATGCAACTTCAAAAATGATGATGCAGAACAAAGATGTTTAATAACAGCTGCGTATAACACATGATCACTTCCCATGTGCTATGCAGCTCGAGTTTGGGGATAAAGAGAGTTCGAGGAAGTAGCTTTTGATAACGAAGTTCTAAGAGCGGTACAGTGGACCCAAAGAGGTACTTAAAATCCATTAAACCCGCAAAACGGGCCTCCCGATATACTGCTTGTCCGAAAAAACGCTTCGGTCACATTAAACTAAAGTGGTTTTTGAAATCGCTAAAGTAGATCAGAAATCACATCTGATGGGACATAAGGCCACAAGAATTTCCTATGGATTAATCGCCTGCGAAGGTGAGTTTAAAGTTCACAATAGATTTGCGGACTTTTAACCTGCCTAAATCTATCATGGAATTTTGGCCTGTATAGACTTTTTGACCCTGCACCTCATGACCTTATAAAAGACTGACATGGGGAGAGGTGATATTGCTCCGCCTCAATTCCAAAATTATTTACTCCATGCCCAGAAGTGATTAACATGCCCAGAAGTGATTTACTTAAGAGAAAAAGGACCTGGAATGAATTCCTGTAATAATAGATGTTCGATGCTTGTATTCTGGAAAAGAGAAAAAGTGTTATCCAAGTGATGGTGAAACTTGGTAACCGGAAAACTTGGAATATCGTGAAAATAAAAAATTACAACGTTAAGGGGTTTATGGTGGCAATTCCTATCTGAAAATTTCAATTTGTATAAAAAGGAGAAAATATTGAATCCAAAAAGTGTCAATCATAACGGAATTTAAAACCTGCTAATTTTGTCCCTAACGAAAATAGGATTTCCAATAGATGGCGTTACGCTTTCCAATAAACTTATTTTAGAGGTTTATTTGAAGTCCCTATATAAATTTTATATTTACACATTTTAAAATGCTGAAATTGATGAAAAATTCCCTACGAAGCCGGCAAATCGGCTAGTAGCAAATTAAATCATTTGAAAATTGAAAAAAAAAATGTTTCATTTTTTTTTCAGTCCAATTAATCCCAAGTTTTGTTGATACATTTAAATAACTTAATGCATTATTTGTGAATTTTAGATATAAATACAAATAAAATAAATACATTTTTCGGCCCGACAGCTCGTGTAGAACTAGAGCGTAGTGATTTACAACTCTCAACCATTCCTGTGTGCGAGTTATTGGCAGGAATAGAGGGGACCTACAATTTTCTACCGAATCCGAACGGCTAGGGTGAGAAGCACTTTTTCATGACAAAAGATACTTTTGGAGGATTTGTCAACTCTTCGCAAGAGACAGTAACCCGTTTAAAACATTTCTGTTTTTGGGTGGCATAGGCTGGGAATCGAACCCAAGACCTAGGCGTAACAGTCAAACGCACTAACCATTACACCACGGGCTACTAATACAATATAGAATGAAATATATACATATGTAGATATAAATACAATAAAACAGAAAAATTAAATAAAAAATTCTTGGTCCACTAAATATTCACGGTACTGTAGAAAACAGTACGAGCTACGAATATTAAAAAATTTATTACTTTAGTTTCACAATACTACACAAAAAATCAATGTATGTATGTATTGTAGGTCCATCTTTTCGAAAAAGTGATAACTTAATTTACCATCTATAAGGGGAACTATTAACCTCTCTGCCCCTCTCTGTCTCTCTTATTCTCTTTCTATTCAATTTTTCGGAAAATGCCTAAATGATTCAGCTACAGCTTATAATTTACAATTGAAGAAGTACAATAGAAGATTTCTGTTTGCAACCTGTCAATTATTATATAAAGATAAACCACTTGGGCAAAAATATCATCTGTATCACCCATACCAAAGGTGTCGTCTTGCCTATAGTTTGATTTGTCGGATTGAATTTTATTCCGAAAAATAACTGGAATCTGTTCAATATGAAACATCAGAGCCATTATGATTTCTAGTTATAGCATATGTAAAATATCTAGTCCTTTATAGATTTTTGATATAATTGTTTGATTACTTCAAATCTAATTCTTCATATTTGAGAAGATGGTTTATAAATTTTTGAAGCATATATGTAGGTTAATATATACCTACCTAAGTGAAAATGATGTTAGATGTACATACCAATGCGTATGCAGTCTTATCTGAAAGGAATTGGTAATTGATACGTGTATCTAAATGGATTTTCATGAACATTTTCATAAATATTTCAATATCACTTTATGTACATACAATACACATGCATACACACCTACACACCTTCATAAAGTTAAATAAAATACTTAATTTTTACTTTTAAAAAAACATTAATTCGACATACTTCGTTAAAAGGCCAACTTAAAACTAACAACTGAATCTTAAAACTAAGTCTTGAGAAACAAATGCACTTCTTTTCGATAATGTGATTCAGCATTATGGTCAGATACCTATATAAATATCCATTCGTGGGTGACCTAATCGATCTCTATGTTTGAACAGATGTTTATTTCTTGCATTGCATCTTGCTGAAGATGAAACATTGAAGGTCCAAGTGAAGTTATTTGATATTTAGGCCTAGTTTCACAGTTGTAGTAAGCGGCACTTAAGTGGCCAATGTGAAAGAATTATGAACAATTTCACATTGCAAACTAACATCAATAAAGTGACATTTAAGTCTCTCGTATTGGCAACTTTAATGTCACTTAAGCTAAGTACAGACGATTGTCAGATCTTAAAATATTGTCAGAACTGTCAATGGTCTGACAATAGCTGACAATTAGCTGACAATTGACATATTTCTTACAATGAAAAATTGTTCGTTCACACGGTTGGTAGATTTCATCCCAAAGTCTGACAATTTGATTGTCAGCTCTTGTCTGACAATTTTCGGAGAATAATATATCTGACAAAATTGTCTGCTTGAAAATTTTCTGTTCAAACAGTTGGCAGATATATACAAAAAATTGTTTGAGTGTTTACATTTTTTGGCGGAGATTCTGGTTTTCAATGAAAACATCTGATAATGACCAATGAGTCTGACAATGTCTTAATCGTCTGACAATGATTAAAATTGTGTGTTTAGACGATTGTAAGATACCTGACAATTTTTGTCAGATTGTCGTCTGAAAATTACCTGACATTGACGTTTCTGAAAATATTGTCAGACAAAATTGTATGTTCAGACGATTGTAAGATATTTGGGACAGTTTTTTCACTGACAGATCTGACAATATTGTAAGATCAGACAATCGTCTGTACTTAGCTTTACTCAGAAATTAAAAACCGAAGTCTTAAAGTGCCAAAATGGAAATCTTAAGTGGCACTTATTCTAGTAAGTGTGTACTCTGAAACTGGCCCTTAATACTGCAACGTTGTATGAAATTGAATGTCCGTTCCTTACCTATGCTATTTGATCTGTGCTTAACTTCATATACCAATACCTTTAATTTGTATAATAAGTTGATATCAAGAAGACTAACAAAGTAATTGTTTTAAATGGTTTTTCAATAAGGACGCTCCATTTTTAAATGTAAATAAAAACAGTCGTATTTTTTTTTTTATTTGAATATTATAATTTCTTTCATTACCTATTGCCAGTGTTGCTGGGGAGAAATATTTCAAGGTAGTACTGAAGCCAAAAAAGAGGAGTATTTTGAAAAAAATAGTAGTACAGACATTTTTTAGTCTTCAAACTTTATTAAAAAAAAATCAGTTACAAAAAAAAAAACATAAATAAATAAATTATTAATTCTAAGAACAAAAATAAGTAAATATCTTTTCTATCACACAAAATCTGTCTTGTGGCAGATAGCGTAATGCATAGTTATATTTGCCTTTTTTTGCCTTTACCTGCTCCAAGGAATCCAATTTCACTAAATATCTATACAATAAAAGTTTACTTTGAATTTTTCTAACAGGAATTACAATATTTCAAACATTAATTAACAAACCTTTTCATTTTATTGAACTATACATACAAATTTACGGAGCTAAAAAAAAACAACCACCAAACCAAAATTTCAGGTAATGAGGTAACCATAAAATAAATACCGAACTGACAGATGAAAATTGAACGTAGACGTCCACGCCAACGAAAAACAAAAACAAACAAGAAAGATGGAAATTCACTTTTTGACGACAGTTTGGAAGATTAAAGTGCTGCCAAATTTGATTTAAATTTGAAGTCAATTAAATTTATTAAGGTTAACATTACACTTTGCTGCAAGTGTAAGATATTTTAGGTCTTTAAAAAAATAGGAGTATGAATGTATAAGGAGGAGTACAGGAGTACAGAGGTGTTGAAAGGAGTACAATACTCCTATGGGAGTACTTTCGGCAACACTGCCTATTGCATTTAGTATGAAATATAAAGTCTCGTTTAAATGTCCTCTCAGATTTCGATGACTTTGTGGCACAAATTTGGTTGAATTTGTTGAATGGCATTTGTTATGTTGACTTAAAGGGCATCAATATTGTTTTCGGTTTATTTGGGGAGACTTGCCCTAAAATTGTCCCAAAAGAAGAAAGATTTCGGTGCCCTCTCAGATCACTCGGGCAGAAATTCCAACCTGGATGGGTGTGTGTGGCACGTTGCGCCATTCTGTTACAACCACAAGTTATGGGTACTCCTACACATATCATCCAATTAATACCTGAAGATATTATCATTGATCTTTATAGAGCTTCTGTTTGGCGTTATAAAATAAAAAATCGCACTCAAAAAAAGGTTCTAAAATATGGCTATCAAAATCTTCGAAATAAAACACAACTATAACTTTCAACTTTTAAATTTCCAGTGGTTTATTAATGCCCTTCATATAACCTTAATAGTTTGACAAATTGGTACATGGCTAAGTGTTATAAATTGTGTGGGTTACTCCGAATACGTCATATCGGCTGAATTCAGAGTGGGTGGATGACGTAAGTAAAGAGGCAGCATCCAACATTCTCCCCCGCCAGTGAACGAAGCAAACGATCAAAATTTTCATCAAAAAAAACAATCTTGTGCGTCTACCAAATGCTCCTTTATGTTTGTGTGTTTGTCTCACATGTAAAGAAAGAAAGTATTAATACATGTACATAAAGTGAATATTAGGTATAAGAACACAACTGATATTAATTTTATTCATTTTGAATTTTATTTATCTTACAAAATCGCAGCATGTAAATTTGCAAATAAATGGCAGTCTAACATGGGCCCAAGACGAACTTCCAGTATACTGGAAAGTGGACTGGAACACCAGTTGACTATTTTATTTTCATCTATTTTCTATTCTGATTCTCGTTCTGTTGTCCGGCATAGTGAATGTTGAAAGCGCGTAAATTTTTTTTGTTAATTTTGTTAAAAATTTAATATGTGTAGTTTTGATTTTCGTTTAAATTTATTTTCTTTATTATTTTGTGTTGTTGTTATAATTTTGAGTACATTATATTCGTAAGTTTAAGTTATTTGGTATTGTACCTAATAAGAAATTTACCTCCCTGGTAGGTAAATAGTACAACTCGCCGCCATTGAAGATTTTGTTTTGTTTTCAGTACTCGAATTTTTATTGTTTTATATAATGCAGTTTGTGTTATAAATTTAGTTGGTGCTTCGTAAATAGTGATGGATTAATTATTTATCAAGATATGTTATAATTTTACTTGGCCTTGATTAAATTATTTCGACGTTGATCATTTTATGCATATGTGTGTGTATGTATGTATATGTATTATATGGTTTTACGTTCAAACGAAATAGATTCTCGCTATATGGTTGCCAACATGGGGAAATTTGGGTGTGTTGCGTTTTGAAGGCGAATCATTTTATGATTTAGTTTTGACTAATTTTTTTATATTTTATTTCTATTTAATTATCATTTTCTTATAAATTTGATACCAATTTATTATTTTAATTATTTTATTAGTTTTCTTTACAGGATCATCATTTCATTTTGTTGCTGTTTTTTATTTTAATTCAATTCGATGTAGTTTTAGTTGTTGGGTGATGGATGTTGAATAAAATCCTTTTAGATCCTTTTATGAGCGACTGTAATGGTTTTAATGAGTGTTGATTCGGTATATTTTTATGATTTGTTGTTTAGATTAAAATATATTTTAATTTTAGTTGCTTCTTAAATGGACTGTATTTTAAATTTTGAGTGTCTAGGGGGTATAATAAGCGAATGAATTGTGAATTGTATAAGCATGGTTGAATGATTAGTATTATTGAGTGTGATGATTGAGTATTAAATGAAAGAGTGAGTGTATTATTTCTGAGTGAGTGAATGAGTAAATGAGCGAGTGATTAATTGAATGAGTGCTTGAATGAGTGAATGATTAAATGAGTGAGTGATTGAATTTAATTTTAGATTTTAATTTAGCTGTGTGTTATGTTTTCTGTTTATTTTTAATTGGATTTCATTATTTTAATATGTTGTGATTAGGGTTGTTACTATTTTCAGTTTATTGTTAGAGGTTGAAGTTGAGGTTATTGTATGTTTTAGATTATTGTGTTTTCGGTATTGGTGCTGTTGGATGGAAGTGGGCAAATTTTGGTTATGGGCCTTTTGAATTCCCCATTTTGGGTTTTCACTTTAACTACTCGGATGAGTTCGTCTTCTCCTGGGTACGTCACAGTGATACGTGCCATAATCCATCTTGAAGGTGGAAGTCTTTCATCCTTCAATAAGACTAAGTCCCCGACCTTAGGTTGTTCTTTAATTTTCAGCCATTTGGGGCGATGTTGAAGTCTATTTAGATATTGTTTGCTCCATTGTTTCCAAAATGTTTGTAGGGATCCTTGCAGACGTTTCCATCGGTCAATATATCCAATTTTTTCGTCCGTTAGATCTGCTTCAGGAACAACATGACTAGAAGTGCCTATCAAAAAATGCGCTGGCGTTAGTGCATTAAAATCGTCGAAGCTGTCTGTCAACGGGCAGAGGGGTCTCGAGTTTAAACATGCTTCTATTTGTGCTAGAAGTGTGCTGAGCTCCTCAAAGGTCAACGCTTCGTTTCGGGCCACGCGTTTTAAATGGTATTTAACTGATTTCACTCCTGCTTCCCAGAGTCCACCGAAGTGAGGAGAAGCAGGAGGAATGAAATTCCAATTTGTGCCTGATTTGCTTAATGCTTCAGCTATTTCGTTGTAGTCATATTCTGAAGCCTTTAACATTTTTTGTAATTCTGTATTCGCTCCTTTGAAATTGGTTCCGCAGTCACTGTAAATATTAGAACAAATTCCTCGCCGTGCTGTAAACCTTCTGAAAGCAGCAATAAAGGCTTGAGTTGTCAGGTCTGTTACAGCTTCCAAATGAATCGCTTTTGTTGCAAGGCAGATAAATATTGCGAAATAACCCTTATACTTTTTTGAACCTCTTCCTTTCCAGGCTTTCACTTCCATGGGTCCAGCGTAGTCAACACCTGTGTGGGTAAAAGGCCGTGAAATGTTGACTCTTGGAGCTGGTAAATTACCCATTAATTGTTCCATCGGTTTAGGTTTGTTTTTGAAACAAGGAAGACATTTGCCAATGTGTTTCTGTACCGTCCTTTTAATATTAAAAATCCAAAATTGATTTCTAATATATAATATAACCTGCTGCAATCCACCGTGAAGTGTTTTCTCATGTGCATCATTAACAATGAGTTGCGAGAACACATGATCTGGTTTCAAAATAATAGGGTGCTTTTCATCGTAGGTAAGAGCTGAGTTTTGAAGTCTTCCTCCAATCCTAATGATACCAGTTCTATCCATAAAAAGAGTAAGCGTTTTGTAGAGTTTTGTTGTTTTGTTCTTCTTTAATTCGTTAATAATCTCAGGAAACATTTCTTGTTGTACAAGTCGCGCAGCAGTAAGTAATGCTATTTTAAGTTCTATGGGTGACAGAACTGAATTCATCCTAAAACCTTTGGCCTTCCTAACGTTGTAGACAAACCTATTCACAAACGCTAGACTTCTCAAAACTTTATTAAGTGTCGAATATTTGTAAATCAGATTTATTAAACTATTTTCATCATTAAGAGCCAAATGAATTTTGATCTCTCTTTTCTCCTCTTCAGTTTCGATATGGGTGGGTTGTGTTGGGATTGAAAATTTCCATTTCTCTTGAAGAAACTGTGGTCCTTTCCACCAAAGAACACTATGAATTAATCTCGATGGTAAAACTCCGCGAGATGCAAGATCTGCTGGGTTTAATTTAGTTGGAATGTGTCGCCATATGCTAAGATTCGTAAGCCGCTGAATTTCCGTCACACGATTTGCAATAAAAGTTTTCCATCGTGACGGTGGTGCAGTTATCCAACAAAGGGTGATTGTTGAGTCAGTCCAAGCATACATTTTTACATTTTTAAAAGGGAGCACCGAATATGTGTAGTTCAGTAGTTTAGCCAGCATCACCGCTCCACAAAGCTCTAACCTTGGCAAGGAAACTGTGTTGACTGGAGCCACTCTGGTTTTGGATATTAGCAAATGGGTGTGAATGCAGTCATTGCTATCCAGGATCCGTATATATACTGCAGCTCCATACGCCTTAGTGGAAGCGTCGCTATAACCATGAAGTTCGAGCTCTTTTATACCACCTTGTGTATTTATCCACCTAGGAATCCGGATATCTTCGAAAATGGCAAGTTCTTCCTGGAATGATATCCATTCCTGTTGCAGTTCTACCGGAATTGTTTCATCCCAAGAAAGCCCTCTCAACCATAATTGCTGCATCATAATTTTGGCTTTGATGATACAGGGAGAGATCCATCCTAGCGGATCAAACAGTCGTGCAATCGTTGAAAGAATTGTACGTTTCGAAACTGTTTCTTCAATGGCAATTTTTTGAAATGAAAATGAATCAGAAGAAGGGTACCAACTGATTCCTAACGTTTTTGTATGATCGAGCATTCCAAAGGTGAGTGATATACTTGTTTCGCGATCCTCTTGCGGAATGACACTTAGAAATTCTTCATTATTACTCATCCACTTTCGAAGATGAAATCCAGCTGATGATAATAACGTTGAAATTTGATTGTATCTTTTTCTAGCTTCTTCAATTGAGTCTGCACCTGACACTAAATCATCGATATACATATCTTCACGAATCATTTTGGCCGCTAGTGGATATGTATTTTCTTCATCGCAAGCAAGTTTTTTCAGTGTACGATTCGCAAGATATGGAGCGGGAGCCGTACCAAACATCAAAACGTTTACTTTGAACAGTTTTACGGGTAATTTTGGATTCTCCCGCCAATAGAGAAGTTGGTAATAAGCATCATCTGCGTTAATCTTGATTTGCCTATACATTTTCTCAATGTCAGCAGTAAAGGTAATTTTGTTTGTCCTCCATCTTAGAACAATCGATACTATATCCGTTTGAGTTTTAGGCCCTGTCAACAGATGATCATTCAAGGAACTTCCGTCCGGAGTTTTGAATGATGCATTGAAAACTACACGCAGCTTGGTGGTAGTACTTGAATCCTTGATGACTGCATGATGTGGTACGACGTAATGGAAAGGTGAATTTAGTATATCGTCCTGGTTTAAATCCACTTCTTCCATTTGGTTGAGTTCCAGATACTCAGCTATACATTTATTATATTCTTTGTAAAGTGTTGGGTTGTTAAGGAGCTTTTTCTCTTGTTTATAGAACATAGCTAATACATTTTTATGTGTAGATTGTAGTGCTGGACGTTGATCTTCTTTGAAGGGAAGAGCGACTTCAAAGCGCCCTCCCGGCAACCTCTTGGTGTTGCTTAAAAAGTGCTGCTCGCATGCGATATCTTCTTTTTCAGTTACCTCGTATGGGGATTCCTCGATTTCCCAAAATTGTCTCAGTTGGTTGTCGATATCTAGAAATTGACTGTATACTTGTAGTGTGCGAGGTGTTTCTAGTGTAACTTTTCCCAAAATGAGCCAGCCAAATTGCGTTTTTTGAGCGATTGGTTCGATTGGTTCTTCACCCCTGATAATATCGGGTAAAATAGCTTCACAATATACGTCATTTCCTAACAAAAGATCAATATTGGTAGGTCGATTAAACAAAGGATCAGCCAATGTCAAACCTTGAATGTGTTTCCATTTTGTTGGGTTCAATTCTTGACTTGGTAAAAGTCCTGTTAGCGTTTTATAAACGTATCCTCTCGTCAACGTCTCAAAGTCTGAACAATTTGAGCCAATGTTCAATTCGACATAGTTTTGGCAAGAACCACTTTTAGTTTGACCTATGACTGATACATCAAAGAATGTGCGATGTTTTTTCAAACCTAAAAGCTGTGAAGCACTCTCAGTGATAAATGAAGCCTGTGATCCTGGATCGATCAAGGCTCTCAACTTTATAAAATCACCTTGAGCTGACTTGACTTTTATAATTGCTGTAGCTAGTAAAATGTGTGTGTTTGTAAATTCATTTAAATGGAAACAGTTTGCAGATGTTGACTGTTGTTGTATGTCAGAAGGGTGAAAAGATGGTGCATTTGGGTTGATTTGAGTGGATATATGATGTGTTTGTGTTTGATTTTGATTTGTGTTAGTTTGTGAAAGTGTGTTTTGGTTAGTGTTTGAGTGTGTATGAGTGTTTGAGTGCGATGGTACTTGAGAACGAGAAAAAGTGTTTGGATTATTTGAGTTTGATGTTGACTGGTTAGATTGAGTAAATGCTTGCTGTGTGTTTGAGTTATGTTGTGAGCGATTCGTGTGGGATTTATTAAAATTTGTGTTGTTATTGCCAAAATGAAGTAATGAGTTGTGTGGTCTTTGGCAAAAATGACATGTCTTATTACTAGGGCAGCTATTTGTGCGATGGCTATATGCTAAGCAATTAAAACAATTTCCGAACTGTTTCACAACTCGTTGCCTTGCATTTACATCCATTTTTAAGAACTTACTGCAAATTCGCAATGAATGTACACCCCTATGGCAAACTTTGCATGTAAAATTTTCGGTAGGTTCAGTATTAACATGAAAAACGTTCTTTGTTTGCTTTTTGTGTGCTGTCGTTTGTTTTACATTTATTTGTTGATCCACCATCTCCAATGTTCTAAACTTTGTTTCCAAAAATTCAGAAAATTCCTTAAAGGTTGGTATTTCCTTTTTGGTTCCTAGCGAAGTTTCCCATAAAGATTGTATTTTCGATGGCAGTTTTTTCAAAAGCAAAAAAATTATTATTGCATCCCAATGATTGATAGGCAAGCCCAAGTTCTTTAAAGCATGCAAAATTTTTGTTGAATTATCCAAAAGTTCACGTATCCCTTTGGCATTTTCCTCATGAACGACTGGCAGATCGTAAAACAACTTCAGCTCATGATTTACTAAAATTCGTTTAAAATCATAGCGAGATTTTAACAGTTCCCATGCTTGGTCGTAACTTGCGTCGTCCACATTAACGTGATCCAGTAAAGTTGCTGCACTATCTTTACAACATGATTTCAAATAATGCAACTTTTCTATTTTAGTAAGAGACGAGTTACTGTGCACAAGAGAAACGAATTGGTCATGGAATGAACGCCAATTTTGGTATTCACCTGTAAATGCAGGTGGATGAATTTTGGGCAGCCGCACATCGTGTGATTTCTGGGAACCTGACTGTTGCAATGGTGCTTTTTCGTTTGATTGACCGGCTCGAAGGACCAAAATGTTTGGCGTTATAAAATAAAAAATCGCACTCAAAAAAAGGTTCTAAAATATGGCTATCAAAATCTTCGAAATAAAACACAACTATAACTTTCAACTTTTAAATTTCCAGTGGTTTATTAATGCCCTTCATATAACCTTAATAGTTTGACAAATTGGTACATGGCTAAGTGTTATAAATTGTGTGGGTTACTCCGAATACGTCATATCGGCTGAATTCAGAGTGGGTGGATGACGTAAGTAAAGAGGCAGCATCCAACAGCTTCCAACTATCAACCAGGATTAGATACCGGCTTTCTTGAATTAATAATAATATTCTAATAATAATATTCTTGAATAATAATATTTTAGAAAAGGAAAACGGATTAGTAACCAATTTCACTGAATGGGAATGTGCTTTAAAAAAAAATATATTTGACCCAAAAAAAATTTCAATCCTTTTTTTTATTTTTAATATTAAAATATAAAACATAATATAATAAAAAACTGTATATATGGATATATAAAAGCCAATTACCATGTCAAAAACACTAAACACGGATTTTGTTTCGAGAAAAATTAATTAAATCTGAAATCCAAAATAGCTGCAACTTTACAAATTGTTGATGGTTGAAAATGAAGATTTGAGCTATATATCACTCAAACGATGGCAAACAAAATTCCCATAGCCCATTATTCGCATTTACCTTTAGAAATCTAACTTAACTATACTAGACTTAAAATTAAAATTAAATATTTTTTTATTTAATCGTTTATTTATTGTCTATTAAAAATTCAAATTAATTCATCCACGGAAGATTCTCAATTGGTTATACCTACCTGTAAGCACTTAAATACAGATTTTCTGCAAATTTCACACTTACGTCCATATTATTCACTCTGGATTAAAATTCAATTTAAGTAATTTTTAAATTCAACCATTTAATTCGAATTTAATAAATCTATGTCCATATTATTGACTTCAAAACATACATGTAATCGAATGGAATTAAATTGTATTTAACACAAATACATATGTTGCTTTTATACAAATATAATGCTTTTATACAAATGTCTATTTTTTGAAATGTCATTTTTTTAGAAAGAAACAAAAATCTTTAAAATCAAAATTAAATAAGTCAAGTGATACCAACAGCTAGAAAATAGTTTTTATTTCACGAATAAAATCAATTTATTTTAATATTTAATTTTTCATTTCCTTAATTTATGAACTTATGAACTGATTTCTTCAACTCTGGGACCTTACAAAAATTCATAAAACTTCATAAAAAGAAGCAAATAATATGACATTTTTGTTTTTGATTTGGGGTTGGAATCAGTTAAGGTGATAAATGATTGTCACATCAACCATAGTCACATGTGATTGTCATTGAGTTTTCCGTCTTGGTAAGGTGATTCACCTCAATTCAATTCAATTCAATTCAATTCAATTCAATTCAATTCAATTCAATTGAATACTTTAAAATGACATTTGTCAAAAACATGGTTGCCATAGTGAACTTTTCAAATATTTGCTACAAGCTATCGAAATTATAAAACAAAAATGACGAATTATGCATTAAATTCTTATATTTTCTTAATTTTTTGGGAAGTAGGAAACTTTTTTGTTCACAGAAATGTTTATTTTTTGTTTTTTTATAAATGGTTAAAAAAAAATTCAGAAAAAGTTGTGTAACTCTGGTCGCACTGCGGCAGAAACGTCAAATTTGTTGGAAAATGACAATCATATTTTTGTTGTGATAGCTCTTTAGCTATCAAATATGATATCATGATATGATATCATATGATATTTTATTAGCGCAAAATTTTAAACGATTTAGTACGATGTTAAAGCATTTTTACTATGACAAAATGGCTTTAACATCGTACTAAATCGTTTAAAATTTCGCGCTATTGTTATTATTGACTTGT
The DNA here is from genome assembly GCA_951394125.1 of Epistrophe eligans. NCBI lineage: Eukaryota > Metazoa > Arthropoda > Insecta > Diptera > Syrphidae > Epistrophe > Epistrophe eligans. The sequence goes on along the minus strand of OX596029.1, from coordinate 33,191,023 downwards.
ATTTTGTAAGTGTTTACTTCAAAAATATGTCACATTTGCAAAAATTATACCATCTTCCGATATGGTAATGACCTTTGCACCACCTTTTATTTTAACATTTTTCTAAATTGCAAGTCTTTAAGATAAAAAAACCAAAAGTCCTTACAAAGTTGTAGTAAGAAAGAAAACAAAAAAGATTTATTAACTACAAGTTGTTATTTACCACTGTTACTACTTACTCTGCAGTCTGCACCATCATCTTATTAGCTATAACAAAGTCTTGCGTTTGGGGGCGCGTAGAATTGATTTTTTTGTAACTTTAAAACTATAACTTCTTGTTTGTTGTAGGTAGAGACAGAACAGCGAGTTGCCTTGAAGTTTTCACATCTTCGACTTTCACAAAAAAGACAGAGACAAACTAACACTTTCGGTAACTAAAAAAAAATAAATAGAAAAGAAACTTTAAAGTCACTACTTTTGCTGTTTCATTTCTACTTCATCTCCCCCAACATATACTATATATAGGAGAGGCTATCTTTATATAGGGTGGGTTATGCTTTGGGACACTTTTCTTGATGCCTGTGGTACGTGAGAGGACAAAAAATTAATGATAGTGATTTCTTGCGCTTTCTTATTTGTTTCCTTTTTTTTTTTCTTCTTCTTATGCATTCTTTGCTTATATTCCTTCCTTTTTATCATCATCATAGTTGTGTAGTATAGTCGCAGCATCAGCAAAGTTGCTATTCTTCGCTAAAGGTTTTCATATCATTATTGCAAATAATAAGAATGAAAACTATCTGAGACAACACACCAGTTAAAAAAAAATAAGGAAAAGAAAACTTAGATATCATCATCATCGTGTCATCTTTCGCTAGAAGTTCTTCCGGCTTTTTGACGATATAACGTTTTATCATTTTTCTTTGTCAATTTTAACGTTTAGATTCGTTGGGTGTTTGTTTGAAAATGGAAGCAGCGGTATAGCGGCAGAAGTAGCGAAGCGACAATCTATCTTTATATCTATGGCGTTTGGCTGATTTCTTGTATGAGGGCCAAGAAACTATTGGTGACGTGTATACGTACAGTAAGTGCGTGCAACTTTAGAGAAAAAACTTTTATTTTGCAAGCCAAAAAGTTTGATCGAAACTTTGTTTTACTGAGAGGTGAGTAAAATTGACAAAAAATCGTTCTGATATAATAGTTTCGCCAAGTTTGCTTGCTTGCTTTTCTTTTTTTTTTTTGCTTTCATTTATGGATATGGATGAAAATGGTTTTAAGGTGTTGGGTTTCCAGAAAGAATTGATTATTTATTTTATTACATATATAAGAAATAGTTAATTTGCGTTCAAATTTTTGTCCGTATCATTTTTTGTAGGTAAGCTTTATTAAGTTAGTAGTACTCACATATTTCAAAAATTAGTATTTTTATAAGCTTAAATATTTTGCTATAAAAATTTCAACAGAAATATACTTTTAGTGCGGTATACGATGGTTTATTGTAAGTTTATAAAATTCTACAGAAAATCATTCTAAAACACTATTTTTCACACAATAAGTGCGGTTAACATAATATCGAAACTTAAGTCCTACAAAAGTCTACTGGAACTAGCTGAACTATTAAAAAAAGCGGAAAATAAATTAGTAATATGGATATAGGGACGTATTGTACCCGTTTATGTCGTATATCAGTATTCTTGCCAAACTTGTTCGTTTCTGAGGGCTGACGGTGGAGAAATCTCACTCCTCCGTCAAAGTTAGAAAGAACACTACCGAATCCTTTGATGTCGAATAAGGTCTATGGCAAGGTATAACGCGTTATCATGCAACCTCTTTAACATTGTTCCTTAAACAATTGGACGGAAATCGCTAATCAGCAACAGAGCGAGTTACAATTGTTCAACTCAGCTTATGCAAATTTTATTGGTATTATCGAAAGAACGAAGCAAGCTATTACATTTACAAGTATTGAAACAGATACGGTTGTCTTCCAGAAATAAATATTATAATCTTCGAATCGAACTAAATTTAACTATGGACATGTACAGTATGGGCCATTTACTGGTTTCTTTTTAAATCATAGGTTATTTTGTCACTAACAGCTGTTTCCCGCTCGAAATCTTGTCGAAATGAGTCGCTTTATGCTTGAACAACGTTGGGAAATATTGAAAACTTATTTCCAAAGTGAGTGCTGTGTAGCCCAAACAGTGCAATTTTTGAAAAGAAGTTTTGGCTGAAATGAAGCTACCACCGCCTGATGCTGTACGCAAGTTTGTGCAAAAAGTTCTTGAGACTGGAATGCTAGTGGACAACACTCATGGTCCCTGTCGTCGTACTTTGCGCACAGACCATAATGTGGCTGATATAGCCGAGAGTGTGAGACTTGAAAATGAGGCTGAGAACAACGTTTCGGTCAACGGTGGGCGTTACACAGCCATGTTAACCGACTTTTTTTTTTTTACTGAAATTGAAGACGTGGATTTTGACGACCTCTGGTTCATGCAGAATAGCGCGCCATGCCACATAGCCCATGCCACAACCGATCTTTTGCGCATCAAATTCCCAAATCGTGTTATCAGCCGTCTTGGCGACGCGACGTCAAGTGGCCGCCTCGGAGCTGCGATTTGATCCCGTTTGGACTTTTTTGGTGGGGAACCGTGAAGGACCGATGTTATGCCAACAATCCGGAAACGATTCAAGATCTTAAGTCCAATATAATCCAAGCAATCCGTGAACTACAGCCCGAAACCATCAACAAGGTCTTAGAAAATTGGAGTGACAGAATGGCTTCGCAAGCCGAGGCAGTCACTTGAACGAAGTTGTGTTCCATAATTTTATGCATTTTTAAAAAGAAACTTGTATTTGGCCCATCCTTTACAGTACAGGGTAGCGCATAAGTAATGTTACGATTTATTTGATGAATAAATCTGATTTTAATTAGTCTTGGAATTTATTAAAATTTAGATTATGGTTCGGTAGATAATATGTTCACATTATGTTTTAAAGATAGTATCTTTCGAATGGTGCCGCATTGTTTACATCAACCTGACGTGCTCTTTCCAGAGCATTTTTCATAACTTTTCTTAAAATTTCAGGTCCCAGTGCCATCATTTATTTCTCATATTGGTCTTAAGCTATTGCATGGCTCTTGGTTTATTCGCATACACATATACCTTACTTTTTAGGTAGCCCTAAAGAAAAAAATCTAAAGCCATTAAATCAGGTGAACGCTGTGGCCAGTTAAAATTAAAAAAAAAACGCCATATTATCCAATCACCAAAATATTCCCTCAGGAGAGCCAAAGTTGGACGAGCTGTATAAGTTGTATATTCATCTTGTTAGGGTCACTGAATTCTGAATCGTTCTCTACCTCTGGGCCTAAAAAATGTTCAATCATTGCCCGATATTGAAAGCCATCCACATTAACCGGAACTTACTCTTCGTTTTCGAAAAAAACATGGTCCAGTGATCATCTAAGTAAGTGCATTTGATGTAGTAGGTATAATATTATTTTTGGATTTCCGATGCCATATTCCGCAATTTTTTTTATTAAAAATTCTTCGGAAAGACCGCCTAATAGACATCACCAACTGCTAAGAACCTGACCTGGTGGATCGTGGATGCCTCGGGGGTTTTCGGCAATAATTGCTTAATGCTTACCTCCAATCAATGTTCACATCATTTCGAAGCTTCACAGACAACCCTTTCTTACTTTGGACCAATCGGTAAAATACTGGAGCACTAGGTGCTTTTCGAATGATATGATCTGTCTGTAATTGTGTCTGAGTAATGGAATGTCTATTTTCAAAATAAAATTTAACAACTTTAGTCCTAAGTTATGTGCCGAGGCTTTTCATCATAAATATCCCAACTTTTTCAAAATTAATTCTGAAAAATATACGTGACAGAAAATTATTTAATAATAAAATCATAACGTTACTTATGCCTCACCCTGATGTATATGTGGCATACGCTTTTGAAAGCTTCCAGATCAGTAGATCTGTTCTATTTTAAGATTTCAATAGAATTAATGCTAAAAGTTCCAATTAAAATTCTCAATTCTTCTCGGCAATTATTTTTCCAAAAATTACGAAATGAATTTCGAAATGGATGGAACTAAAACCAAATTGTCTCACAGAAACTATATTAGGCGAATTGGAGTTCAAGGTTTTGTTTTTCCGAGCTCCAAAAAAAAAACAAAACGAAAAAAAAGAACAAATCGTAAAACTTAACTAAGTATGTACTTTAACAAATTTTATATCACATGTAATGTACAATGTGTATGTAGCTACATATATCATAAATGACCCACTTATTTGATTCATCTTTGAATAGCCCTTATTGCTTATCATCACCCTAGTTCACATTATTTGTGCTCATTCCATATTTTTTTTCCAACTTCACTTGCATTTTTAGGTCAAATCCCGAGGCAATAGTCATCAGCAGCTAACAAACCAACAAACCATAATAGGGGACCATACGACAAAAGAAGAGAAAAAAAAATGACTACCTACTAACTAAACAAGGACAAAAATATAAGAGAATGGCGGGACGAAAAAAAAAAATTATTATAAACTGTTTCTTCTGCCTTTTTAAGCAGCAAAGATACGGATACGGGTTGACAACAACACAAGGGCATTCACAATATTATATACCTATACATAGGTAGGTACTTATATAGGAGGAAACTGGCTGGAATTGCCGCGTACTATTGTGAATATCTAAAAGCATTCATAAACCGTTTATTTAATGGAAATTTATATATTTAAGGACACAGTATGGTCGTTCTCATTCCCATTTTCTCATCGTCGTCGTTGTCGTCGTCATCGGAAGCAATTTGTCCTTTGAAATGTAATTGTAACTTCCTTTTAACCTTTTGCCGCGGCACTTTCTATTTCGTGTTTTTATTTTTGATACTTAAAGCACAGATAATAAACTATACAGATGTAGCATCCCCATAGAAGAAAATGTTCCAATTTTTTTTTTACACCAGGCAGACGATCAACAGGCAAGAAAGCTCTTTGCCTGTTGATAATAGTAAAGCACAGAAAGAAAGATATTTGTCTTTTGCAAAAAGTTCTCTCTTGCGTGCTCGCTCAGATGTTTGCCCTCTTGATCTGTTATCCAGGATCTTTGTATATAAACTTTATAGTAATCTCATGGAGTCGTTTTTTTTTACGAGACATTTGGACGGTGGCGGCGCTCGTGCTCGCTGATGTTGAAAATAAAATTTGCAACATTTTGGCAGAAAAACGGGCAACATTTTCTTATTTGAGAGTTATCTCTATGGGATTATAATATCAAAAACAAGTTTATATACAAAGACAATAGTTAAAAAAGGTTGCTTTAAAAATCACACAAAAATTGAAAAATTAGGAATTCTGAAAAACAACCGATTTGCGTTTACTTAAATGCTTATATCTTTCTATCCAGCTGTCCGAATTTCAATGTGAAGGTATATAATTAAAGGAAAAATGACAGGCTTGTTAGAGCAAAAATAAAATTTTCAAAACCATTCAAAATTTCATACTAAAAACATGAAAATAAATATGGGACAAATAATTTCATTCAACGAAGATGTTGATAAAAACAAAAAAAAACATTAAAATACTTACAAACACCAATTGGCGAGAGGTAGATAGTATTCTAAAAAGGCGGCGGCGGAGTTTTTGCAATAAAAAACCACAATCGTGGCAAATTTGCTTCGGGTCGGAAAAAATGCTGTTTTTACATTTGTATATTAATTGTAAAGGTACACTGTGGTTGGTTTGGTTTGCTTATAACTTCGGTTCTAATAATCCTATCGGTAACATTAAGGTCTTAAAACGTAGGTAGAATATCGGACTAAATTTTTTTTATAAAATCATTGCGCAGTCACATAAAACTATACATGAAAAACCTCATAAAATTGAATATTTAAAAGAAACAAAAATTTAATAAAAAAAAATTTTTAAACCACATGTACTTTAACCCTTTTTAGGAGAGTTTTATGATGTTGGTATGTATGTTGCACATTTGTTGGTTGGTTTAGTGGGTAAAAACAGAAAAGGATCGATTTGCTTAGCTTATAGCTCCTGTTCTAATATTCCGATCATTAAGATTTAGGTGTTAAAATAAAGGTAAAATATCAGGATTTATTATCGAGTAAAAAAAAATAGCGATCACATAAAAGTCTATGTGAAAAACGTAGTGATTTGATTGTTTTTTTCAATGTAAACTAAGAATTTAATGGAAATGATAATAATAAACATACCTATGTAGGTATAATTACATATAGTTTGTACATTTATGGAAAAGGGTTGATATCGTTGGTTTTGTTGGCTTATAATGCCTGTTCTAATACTCGGATCTTTAAGATTAAGGTCTTAAAATGAAGGTTAGATGTCAGGCTAAATTATTAAGTTGAAAAATCATTGCGATCACATAAAGTTGTATGTGAAAAACTTTTGATTGTTTTTCAATTTAAACTGAAAATTTAATGAAAATGATATGTAGGTACATAATATGTATGTACATATGTACAATGTACATACCTATGTACATTTATAGAAAAGGGTCGATTGGTTGGTTTGATTGACTTTCCTATAACTTCGGTTCTAATAATCAGATCTTTAAGATTAAGGTCTCAAAATGAAGGTATAATGTCAAGTTTATTAATTAAATTAAAAATTCATTGTGATTACATACAAGTGTAGGCAAAAAACGTGATTGTTTATTTATTTATCGTTATAATAATTTAATTAAAATAAAATTTTAATAAAAAATTGAATACAAAATAAATAAGTATACTTAGGTTAGGTAGGTACATTATGCATCAGATCCTCAAGTTTAAGGTTAGGTTTAGGTAAATTATCAGACTAGAGGTAGAATTGTAAGTGAAGTGACTAATTTCGGTCGATTTTTGGGTTTTTTCAATTGTTACCCAGTCCATATGGTAGGTTTTAGTGCTAAAAAAAATATCATGAAAGGAGATTTTATTTAAAAATTTTAAAATACGTGTTTTTTTTAATCGGATTTTCAATATGGTAAATTAGGGCAAAAGAAGAGAAAAGTCTAGATTCTATTTTCTAAACGAAAAGTGATAGAGAGTTTTTTGTTTCTTTTATCGATAGATCATGTAAATACAAGTAAGTCACATATATAAAAGAAAACTCTAGAAAATCTAAAATTCGAGATAAAAACGTTTTAAATTCAAAAAATAAAAAATGAAAAATGGACGTTGGACGTTGGACGTTGGACGTTGGAGAAAAAAAATCACATAAAATCAGGGAAATGTTTTCTAGAAATATTTTTGAGAAGCCGATAAAAAATGAAAAGATCCGTGTTTGCAAAATTTTTGATTTAAGCTTTTTTATGGCTAGGTGAATTTTTGGAAAATTCATATTTTTTAAATCAATTTTTCTTGGTTTTTGATTTTTTTTTCTTTTTTACCCTAATTAATATTTTCATTTAAAAAACAGTAACATAATAAAGAGAATTTTATTATGATTACGACGGTACTATGTTGTTTTTAAAACTGTTAGCTACTTTTAGAGTTGCCGAAATTTTAATAATCGACGTTTTTGAATTACTCATAGCTTTAAAGAGTACTATTTTAATAGTCTTAGAGAGGTGTCAACAAATTCTGGGACAGAAACTATGTATAACCAAAATGTGAGTATATGGGTAAATAGGTACAAGATGTCATGATCTTCTTTAGCTCTAATTTACCCTATTTAAATTCCTTATTTTAAAATTTTAAAATAAAGTTTCCTTTCATATATTTTTTTTTAGCACTGAACCCAACCACATAATTGAAAAAAAAAAACCCAAAAATCGACCTTTAAAGCGTGGCAACCCTATGCCTTGACCACATTTCGCCAGGCAACACTTGAGAAAAATGTTAGTTAAAACATTATCTAAAAAACTGCATACCACTTAACTCGATGCGGGTAGGTCGTCCTATGGCGGGATCTTAGACTATATGGAAGGGGGAGTCTATCTCACCCGGAAATTTAGTTTTACATTTCACAATTTTGAGAAAAATTGATTCAAATATTTTTTTAGCGTTTTTTTTATCAAAATTTTGAGTTTGAATGCAATTTTTTTGAAAACTATTGACACAAATAATTTAATTTAAATGTAGGATTAAAGAACAGACTTCTGGCTTTTAAAACCGTTATTGTTTTGCATTTTAAGTATTGTCGTTGTTTTTTAATATTTGTTTTTCCATTTAAGTCGTTTTTTTACCTCCTAAACAAGGCCCCTCCCATAGTAAAAAATGCTTGTATTTGATTCAGATTTTAATGATTAATGTCTGAAAACAAAGATAAATTATTACGTTATACTATAGCCGTGTTTTGGTGAAAGTGCAACTCAACAAAATTTTTACACGCAAACAAAAAAATTTTAAACGCAAAAATAACAAAATATTTATAAACTTATAATCAATTTTTGTTGTTATTGTTTACGTGTAAAAATTTTACTGAGCTGACTATTCACTTGCAAAAAACAGGGCTTATATAATATATACAAATAAATATATATATATACTATACTTTGCCTCTCCTGTCATTTGTGATAGCAACAGTTGTGTGGCATATTTAATCAAAAATGTATCACTTTTGAAATACCTAGGTACATAGTTGAAAAAAAACATCGAAAAGTTTTTTTTTAATAATATCTTACATACCTATCTTCTATATAAAATTTTAAAGCACAAAACATACAGATTGCCATATTTCACTTAAATTAATCAGTCATGTTTATAAATACTATTCTGTTCTATTTTTTTTTCTCCTCGAACTCCCATATATTTCGTATATAAACCTACATGTATATTGTATACTGTATAGTGTATGGTGTATAGTCTTCTTATTCTTGCCATTTTGCCTTTTATCCCAACTCTATCAATATTTGAACAAAGTTGCTCAACATTAAAAGTTGACATTCAATGTTGAGATGATAGAAAATGTTGAGAGTTAGTTAGACATTTGGACACCAATTGGCGCACCAATCGCCGATGTTGATGAGACTACTATAAAGTTTATATACAAAGCCAGGATATAAGAATGAAATCTATGGGGAAAAAATTGAATAAAAACGTGTTTTTTTTTTTGTTTCTGCAATACTTTGCAGTCAGCAACGATCGAGAGGAAGCCGAAATTTTTTTTTAGTGGTTGAAGATATTTTTTTAATGACGAAAAAATGTCTTTTTTTTGCTTAAGTTGCTTAAGGTTTCTTATGAATAATGATTATGAATGAGCGTGGAGTTTGTAGTTTTCGTATTTTGTTCCAGATTTGTTAGATCGGAGCATTTTTTGATTAGGTAGCTAAATATCATTCTAATTAATTAGATACCTTACCATTTTCCAGTATCTTATAGGTAACTAAAAAATGATTTCTAGGGATTATGAATACATTTCAACATTTTGAACCTGTTGTTTAGTAGAAGGAAACAATTAGGTACACAATAATTTGAAAATATGGTTAGGTATACATACTTACAAATCAAAAAATGATAACGAACAATTAATAGGTTTTTTAAAGAAAATGTTATTAGGTCCCAAATTATCTACCTAAATTGGCTATTATTAAAAATATTGATTTTTATATTTTATCTTATTATGTTATTTGTAATTTTAAATTGTTTTAATATGATAATTCGCTCAAGATGCGACATGAAACAAAGAACTTTTTAGGTAGTTTGAGACCAGATACCAAAAAATCTTACCTATGGGATGGAGGTTTTATTTTCACCGGTTTAAGAGGAAGGGGCAATTTACTAAGAACATTTTTTTTTATTGGTAAAAATCAACGGCTAAATTTTCAAGAACATGCTTTCTTTAAGTGGGGAATTTGTTTTAGTAATTTGCAAATTAAGTTTTTTAACACAGATACACTATAAAAAATACAGAAACAAAAGTCAAGCGAAGTATGTCACTCAGCGACAGTGTGGGTGAATGATATAGGATTGCAACATGTGCAATATTATACCTATGCACTATGCAGGGTGGCCCAAATGCAAGTTTCTTTTCAACAAAATGAACATTCCATGTATTATGGGTTTATTAGTAAGAGCAAACGTTCCCATTAATTATGGAATACAACGTCGTTCAAGTGGTTGCCCCGGCTGGCTTCTCAGTAGCGTATCTGTCACTCCAATTTGATTGGATGCAGGTATTCATGAAGCGGCATCCCAACACTTTCTTTGCATAAGCCAAGAAATACTTCGATAGCCAGAAATATGATTGAAACTCAAGTTTTTTTTACGCCTACTAATTTTTGTTTTTATTGCATGCCACTTTCATTTCATGCTATTGTTTTCCTATACTACTTTTCTTGATTGATGCTCTCCTCGAACTTTTCTCGCATGGTATTTTTCTCGTAAAATTCTATGTTTTACTGGTAATTCTTAAATTTGAATTTTTAGCCGCCTTTTATTATGCTTGTTTTTTTCCTGTAAATACGTCTGTCTTTTTTCTTCACCCTACAATTTGCTTTACCTCACCATTATGTGGATCCATAAAAAAAAACCCGATAGACACATAGATCCTAAGTCTTTTTTGGTAGATAATAAAATGGGGCTTTATTTCACATATGTAAATGTAGCACAAATTTTAAGACATTCCTGGAGTTATTTATAAACATTGTCTAACTTTAGACAACTGTCCAACTTTGGAAAATGTGTTAAAATACGGTATTTTAAAAACCGGGATTCCGATACGCTCTAAAAATAAAATCCCGAAAATGGCTATTAATGTTTCCTTCCATAGAATCATTTTTATTTTTTTCATTTTTTATTTTTTAAAACTGTTCAACTAATTTTGATCAAATTTTTTTTTATAGAGAATGTTTCAATGAGTTCTAAAAGTATTGTATACCTACCAAAATTTTCAGTTTTTTTTTAAGTTTTAAATTTTTTTTTTTTGAGAACTTAATAATTCGAAAACTACTAATTGCTCTGACTACTTTTTTATTAAATTTAGTACCTAATAGTATTTTAACATTGTCTAGTAGATTATAAGTAAAAATTTAAAAAAAAAAAAAAAAAAAAAAAAACAAATACAAACATATATAAGCCAGTAAGACCTAGGGTCTTTTAAATTAGGTAATGTTAGAAGGAATAGAAGGATAGGATAAATTTTTGTTGGCACAGTGGATTGAGAAATTAGGTTTTGATTTTTCTCATTAAATCCCAGGGGTGGCGTTCAGTTGAGGGAATATAGAAAAGATTGCTGTCTAGACTGGGGATCGAACCCACACATCCAAGTTAGCAGTCAAGCACTACTTCCACTGCGCCGGGGCCACCCCCAATAACCAAAAATACCTGTACCTCACATACAAGTGTTTAAAACTAGGTAAGGAAAGTCTCATTTTTCTCAAAAACAACTCCTACGATTTTGATTAAAATTTTTATTTGAGAGAAATTTAGTAGGTAATATCTACCATATTATTGGAACAATTTTTTTATTGATCCATTCTTGACATTTTTTGGTTTTCGATTATCTCATTATCTGCTGAACTAATTTCAATGAAATTAAAAAAAAAAAATAAAATTAAAAAAATAAAGATTCCTTAAAATGTTTTCAAAATTTTATAAACAAATAAATAAATTGGTCGGTGCGACAGCTCGTATAGAACCAGGGCCTAGTGACTGACAACTCTCAGCCATTCCTGTGTACGTGTTATTGGCACGAATAGAGGGAACATACAATTTTTTGCCGAATACGAATGGCTATAGGGTGAGAAGAACTTTTTTCATGACAAGAGATACTCTTGTAGGATTTGTCAATTCCTCGCAAGAGGCAGTAACTCTTGAAAAACATTTTTGTTTTTAGGTGGCATAGGCCGGGTATCGACCCCAAGACCTTCGACGTAGCAGTCCAACGCACTTACCGTTACGCCACAGGCTACTACTAAAATTTTATAGATAAAAAATTATTTTCTTGAAAACCCAAACTAACGTATTTAAATATTTTTCTCATAAATTGAGTCTCGATTTGATATTACTTTAGATATTTTACTTTCATACTCAAATATATATTTAAATTGAACCAAGTTTATCATGCTTAAATATAAATTAAATCAATAAACTTGCACACAAATAAGAAATTACCTAAAACTATGCGCCACTGATCCAAATATCCCTTTATAAGACTTCTTCCAGTGTTCTTGATTTTTATGTTGTTTTTTTTTCTCAAGTAATTCCCATGTCAATTTACATTCATGGTATATTTTTCATATAATGCCCCCAATTGAATTTGAAGGCCAAACGGTACTAAAAAAGGGTCCGTGATGTTAACTTGTTCATTCGCCTTCCTTTGTATTTTAGATGTTGGTTTACCTATAGCATTAGATATACCTACACACATATAGGTATCTATCTGCCCTCGTTTAAGTGCTTACACCAAATACAATTAAAGTAATTGCCTTTTCCGCTTCTTTTCTACAAAACATTCCTCCAACCGACCGACCGACCAACCAACCAATCGACCATCAAGGACCGACATTACGTGTGTCCTTATCTATGCAAAAGGTAACGTAACAAGGTGTACCTATACCTAAGTGGAAGTGTTTTACCTTCTGCAGGTTCATAAAAACCATCTTCTGGTATTTTTATTTCAAACCGTCAAGTATAACAACCCCTCACCAAATTCCTACCTCCACCATCATCTATACTCATCATCAGGTTTTTTGTTTTTTTTTGTTTTATCCTGGCCGAGTTCTTTCTGTGCGCTTATGAAGCGCCTTCAATTTGCGGTGTAAATGAATTTTATTCATCTACTCTGTGACACCTTTACTCCTGCTATAACTACTTCGGCTTCTGTAAAGGTAGATAGGTACTCGCTTTGGCTATATACCACGTGTCCAGAGAACAATTGAAATTTGCCTGCGTGTGCACACAATTTCCAAGGAAAAGAAATAGAAGAAATCAAGGACTCAACTAACCAAACGACCAAAACCAACATTATCGGGGCCTCGTCGTCGGTCGTCGGTCGTCCGTCGTCGTCGTGGGCGTGGGCATGGAGTGAAGTTATAAGAAAAGTTGTTTTATATAAAAAGGTAACGAAAAAGTAATAAAAAATTTATTTTATTAACTTTTTTAATTTACCACTACTATGGCTGTGGCTATTATTATATCTAAGGAGAGATCATCAAGACTTTAATGTTAACCTTCGAATGTAATTGATTTTATGACATTTTGTGTTCTGGATTCTTGCGCTTGAAAGTATATAAATGTAATTTTTGCGATTCTTTTTTATTTCTTTGAATAAGAAGAACCCCTAATTATTGTTAATTTCTTAATGAATAAAATGAAAAATAAAAAAGAGTACCTACCTAGAACGTAGACGAGCAGAAAGAGAGTGAAGTGTTTATCTTTTATGCAAAAGTAAAAGTCTAGGTCTATTGCAAGGAGTTTAGAAATTTAAAATAATAATAATTTCTCCTTAGCTTTCATACACTTAACAAAAAATGGGGGCCGCATGCAATAGATGATAGTAAGGAATGAAGAGCATGCATCACACGTCTTTAGCGGGTGGGTTGATTTTCTTTAAAGTTGGTACTTAGCGGTTTTTGGGCTTAGACACAATTTTTTAATTTTTTTGTTCACCAAATTATGATAATACTACTTTTCTCAAAAATGTGCCAAATTTAAAAACAAAAAATCAGTTACCATTTTATAAAAAAAAAAAATCAGAAAAATGGTTAAAAACCATTTTTTTGATGTTCAATGTTGTCAAAAAGGTCCCAACTGATGTTGACCAATGTTTTTTATAGAAAATCTTTCAAAACGTTTTAAAAATATTGTATACCAAAATTTTTTAAATTTGGATTTTTAAAACAATAAACTGTTAAATTTTTTGTTGAGAACTTATTTATCAGAAAACGACTTGGTCGATTTATGTATATTATACTTGTCATTTTTAACATTATCTAAAAGATTTTAAATATTTATTCTTATTACCAAAAATAACTGTGCCTCCTAACAGGTGCAAGTGTTTAAAACCCGGTAAAGTATAGGTATCTCATATTTCACAAAAACGGCTCCTACGATTTTAATTAAATATTTTATGTGAACTAATATCAGTAAGTTCTACCATAATTTTTGGAAAAAAAATTATCTATCGATTAAAAATGGTATCTCTCATGGCACCATTTTATTGGTTTTCGACTATCTAACTACTTGTTAAACCGATTTTAATGAAATTTGTTACACATGAGCTTCTAATAAGTTGGAATAATATTGCACATCAAAATTTTCAAAAAAAAAAAAAACAAATTTTAGAGTTTTGAAAATTAGATATTTTGAGAATGGTTAGATAATTTTTTTGGGGAGAGTATGATAACCGTGGCGACAAGAAATGATAACGGTTTTTTGTAGAACACTTTAATACAAGCATTTTTTACTATGGGAGGAGGATCTATCTCCCCCCGTTTGGGCGGGAGGGGCAATTTCATGAAAAAAAGTACTAAAAATGGAAAACAATTATTAAAAATAACGGTAATATATACAATTAAATATTATACCATTTTTTAAAGCCAATACTCTGTTCTATTAGCCAGTTTTTAAATCAAGTGAAATCTATGCATGGTTTTTGAAAAAACGAGTTTCAAACTCAAAATTTGGGAAAAAAAAAAAACATTAAAAAAATGGTTAAAGTAAAATTTTTCAATACTTTAAGATTTTATATTATTTCTTTTTTCTTACAATTCGTTGCTCTTATTAATTCTTAATCAAAAACTGAAAACTAAATAATTTTATGTCTTCTAGTTTTCGAGAAAATCATAGCGTTTTTCGATTAACAGCTGTTTTTTTTTATTTAATTACGAAAAACCCCTACTTTGAACCAGGTTTTTGGTTGCCCTGTCAACAAATTTGATTTTATTTATTTTATATTATTTACGTTTAGTATGTGTGATATCCATGGAAAAGCTGTTGGCAGCATTGATTTCTGAAGCGACAGTAGAAGCTGGCTATCGATAATAACGTGAATAGCGGAATTCGCTAAATAATTCGACTTTAATCGAACGTTCAATTCGCTATTCGTAGTGAGCGCCTACATAAGATAAACTGCTAAATTCTAAGAGGTTATGACCAGGCTTGCAAAAGTTTAAGTCACTTTTTAGCTTAAGCTTGGCTTTAATTAAAAAGTGAGTGGGTGACTTATGAATTATTAAAAATGAATACAAAAAAAAAAATAATTCAAAAGCTAATGACTTGTGATTAGAAAAATTATGAATTGGAAAATTTAAAAGCTAGCCTGTTAATTTTGCAATTTACAAAATAGATTTAAAAGCCTAAAATAGATTCAAAAGCTTTTTATTGAATTGGGTTATAGGCACTGCATAAACAGCAACTCTTACAAAATTCTCCAAAAGTCTTAAAACTAATTTTTTTAATAGTTAAAAAAATTATGTATTCAAAACAAGCTTAAGAATTTTCAATCCACCATCTAGCTCATGAATTAATTTTTTTTAATCATAAGTCTCTAGCTAGCTTATGAATTAATTTCTTTTTAATTTAAAATTCACCTACTAACTTATGACTTCATGTTTTTTAATTCAAAAATTCGCAACCCTGGTCATGACCTGGCCTATCACCAGTTTCAATTTTGACCATTGATTACACCCTGTATTTCTAGCCAATTGACATTGCAGTACGAAATATCACATTAATAAGTTTTAAATAAAAGGGGAAAAAAAAATACTAAAATTCTTCTGACAAAAAAAAACAATCTAAAAGAAACTCTTACTTTTTAAAAGCTTCTATAAACTTAGCTTCTTAAAAGATTCTGAAAACTTTTACTTCTTAAAAGCTTCAATAAATTTTAATTTTAAGGATTAAAAGAAATAACAGTTCATTACGATTTGACAAAATTAGTTCTAACACAAATAACTTTTGGAATAATTATTATAAACGCATTTGTAACATAAATTTCAGCTTCTATAAGACTTTTTACCGGGTTAAAAAAATATGTTTGAGATAGATTTCGTTTTTAAATGATCAATCTTAATACATTTTGTAATAACTCATTCTTATTTCAATTTTAAATACTTTTCGCAATTACAGATACAAACTACAGATCCTAAATTAATTTCCATAAAGCTTCTATTAAAATATTTCAAATTATCTCTGCAAATAAAGCTGTCAAGGTCAAGTTTTATATACAAATCTTAAGTCAATGTCAAGGAGTTTTATGCTTTGTAGCTTTAAAGGTAGAAGAAAATGTTATTTATTCCATATACCAACATTTTGTAAACTTTTCGTATATAAATACAACTACCTATTCAATATGCATTTAAATATTTTACACTTAAAATTATTTTTAAAAAGCAAACTTCATTTAAATCCATCAAATCAAATATTATGATTGTGTTAAAATTCCAATTCTTGTTATGCTACCATAATTTCAATAAAAAATAATACAAAGCTCTGTGAAAACAGCTCTCGTCCAGCCATCATGAATAATAAAAAATATATTTTTTAAAAACCACTATTCCAAGAGAAATTCTACACGAATTTCTGTGGATATACCGTATAATAGCCTCGTCGCCGTCGTTCGCAACAAGATATAAAATTATCATGTTTCTTGTTACAAAAAACCACCCCACTCATTTTCCAATGTCGGCCCGAATCTATTCTATTTCAAGGACAAGGACTACACTTAAAGCCCATACCCGCGTGAAAAATTTCAACACAATAATATAGCTATACCCTACCCACGCCAGGATTGTGTTTCTTTGAGGACTATAACAGCTGCAATTATAAAAACATGGCATTTAACTTTGTCCAGACCCCCACGCATCTGTAATTTCCACTTAGGCTCTTATTGTTTGGTTCTTGTGTTATATGTCCACACTTTGGCGTTGTATATGTAGCTTTTATATTAATTTAATAATAAACCGCGTTTTTTTTCGAAATATAATCCTTGGAGCCCTTGCCCCTGCCTCAGAACATTATCTTGAAATGTTCATTTTAATTGTGGAATATCTTATTTCCTTTCGACTTTCCTGTAATATCTTTTTGCACAATAATTTTCTCATGCTCGAAAGTATATTTTTTTTTCTTCCAACAGGACCTACCATACAAGACATCTTTACCCCACATTCACAACTATGTCGATTCTAGTCAATTGCTGAGCTCCAATTATTTTTTGCATCAACGACAAAGTCCGACGACAGGAAGGACAGCGGAAAGGAACCGCAGTGGCAACCCTATGGGAAAGTGCATCTCCAAACAACCCTCGGCTATAACAATAGCATTGTCCACAACAGATTTGGCAACAGTAAATCATATTCTGAGTAAATTCTCGGACAAAACTGATTACATATCACTCAAGGACGAGTTCGGAAATCCGCTGTACGAATATTTTGGCGAGGGCAAGACTAAAATATTTTACGGGCCGAGAAAGGACAACAAAAGCTCGACGACGGCGACGACGGTTTGTTGGAAAAGAACATCAGCAGTAAATACCACTTCGACTGAGGACACCAACAATAACAACAATTATCGACGAAACAGGCAAGAACGGGGAGTTCCGGTTGATTGTAACAGCTTTGGTGACACTGGATGTGGTCTAGATAATGAGGTAAGTTCGTAACACTAATTAGATTACACAATCGATTAATTATTTTCAGTTGAATGGAAATGTTATAAGGAACCAGGACCATTTCTCTCTATCTCTTTCTCTCTCGCACTCTCTGTTTCTCCCTTTGTTTTGCTTTGCTCTTGAATGATGTTATTAAGTGGGGAGATTGCTTTGAATTTGAGTCTATAAGGCAGGCAATTGTGGGGTGGTTACGTTCCGGTAGCAGTTTCAGAATCAGCAATACTTAAAAACAAACTTTAAACAATGTCGAGAAAAGTTTGTTTTGTTGTGCCCCGAAGACCGAGTATAAAGACGATGCGATGAAATTAGGGAAATTAATTTTCTGACATTGTTCAGAGATTATATAGCTATAGTAGGTATAGTAGTAGTATAGGATAAATAAATGAATATTGTTGCTCATCATCAGGCATCATGGTTAAAGTTCTATTGGCCAAAAGATAAAACAAATACGGCTTCCCCCTCCCCCCCTCCCCCTCTAAACCCCTCTTAAGAACTAAGAAGTTAAGATTAAAGATCACGCATAACTTAACAGAATAGTACTTATAAAGTTAAATTAACCAAATTGAGTTGAAACTAAAATAGAAAAGTCTTAATTTTCAATGAATCAGCAACAGATTGAGAGAATTAATTTCTTAATATCTAACCGTAAAATGGGATTCATCTTGTTTCAATGAAGATTATGAAGATGGAATTTCTTGCGACATTTGTTTTAACTTGCTTGCCAGATAGAGCAAGTTTTAGTTTTATGTAGAAAAATTCGGGTTTTAATCAAAATTAATACGATGATATTGGAGAAGTCTAAAAAAATGACATTTTGCATTTTCTCGCAACATCTAACGATTGTGTCATAAATTAAATGTTTAAAAATAAATTGAAATAATACTTAATTTCAGTATTTTTACAAAAAAATCACACAACGAGTGTGTGTGCTTTTGCTTTTTTTTAATCAGAAAATTGTCTGAGGTATTGACGTGAATTTTTTTTTTAACTGAGCAGTCTAGTACTTCTAAGTAGTCAGAATAATATAACATTTAAAAACATTTTCTAGAAACTCCAAAATTCCGAATATCTGCTCAAAATCCCGGAAACCCATTACCCCGGAAATCTTAAAGCCTAGAATCTAGAAAACCAAAAATTCCAAAAATCTTACATCCACAAAATCTTAAATCCCGAAAACCCAAAGTCTAGACAACCCAACATCCCGAAATACCATTTTTCCGAAATTTTTAAGCCTTGAATCTAGAACACCGAAATTCCAAAGAAATCTTAATCTGAAATCCAGAAAACCCAAACAGTGAACATTCAAAATCCCTAATTGAAAAAAAAGTTAATTTTTTTTAAATAATTAAATATCTAAAATTGTGTTCTTGGTGAAACTTTTATTGAACCAAAAAGCTTTTGGTGATGTTGGGTTTTCGGGATGTTGTTTTTTTTTTTTTTTAAAGCCAATTTATTCAATTTTCGGGTCAATATCCATTTCTTTACTAGTTTTAATTTTGGTCAAACTGCATGGAGCTCATATTTCGGTGCCATTTCATTAAAAATTCATTGAAAATCATCTAGAACTCAGCAATTACTAAAACCAACTGATATGTTATGACCAACTAATTTTACTTTTAAATGCCATACTAATTTCTTGAATATCCCACAAATTGAGCTTTAATATTCACTAATGATTAATCATAAAAATTTATAAAAATTGTTCAATACCTAACGTGAACTGACCAATTTTTGACCTTGCCGATGCCATTTTTTTGAATATCCCACAAATTATTTGCTAAAATCCATTTTTACGACCTTAATTTTTTTGTTTTTAAATTCATTTTAAATCATCTATGGGTGACCAATAACTGAAAATAACTGACCCTTTAAAACCAAATGGTAACCCCTTTGATGGCATTTTATTTTTTGAATATCCCACAAATGAGATGCTTAGGTATACAATCCTTAAATTTTATGTAACTTATTAATGGGTTTTAGGTGAACAATTATTGAAACTGGCTAATGTTCTTTGACCTATAAGTGACCTTTTTCGAATATCCCACAAATCAGGTACCTGCTAAGTCTCTACGACCTTAAAAAAATTTTAAAATTCATTAAAAAACGTCTATTGTTGACCAATTACTGAAATCTACTGACTTTTTTGGACTACTGACCTTAAGGATGGCATACTTTTTTTGAATATCCCACAAATGATTTGTTTAAATTTTCTTGAAAAATCATTAAAAATCATCTAAGATCGATTACTGAAACCAACTGACCTTTTGTGACAAATTAGTGACCTAATAGATGATATTTTTTCGAATATCCCACAAAAGAGGTACCTATCTACTGACAATCTTTAGGACCTTAATTTTTTTTAAATTCATTTAAAGTCTCCTATAGATAACCAATTACTGAAACTAACTGCACCTTATACCAATTACTGACTATTAAGATGGCATGCTTTTTCGAATATCCCACATATTGGTTTTAAGATGCCTAAGCCGGTAATTGGAGATTGCCTTTTTTAGCGGTTTAGATTTTCATTAACATAATTTTAATTGCAGCTCGGCGACAGTAGGGCAACTTAACATTTGTATAAATGCAATTTTATTTTGCTTACTTCATCATCACATTATTTAGGCTCTTTGATCAAATTTTTGTCTACAACCAAAGGCTGGTAAAAACAAATTTATATCAACAAAGTTTCTTAGCTGATAAAATCCTGAAATTATTACTACCGTATATAAAAATAATTAATAAAATTAATTAAAAAGAAAAAATTATTAATAGTTTGTGCTTATTTTTCCAAAATAAGTTGAATAATCATGTGAAATCTTACATATTTTTTTCAATTGTTTCCACGTGAAGCTACTTGACCTTGCCTCAAACTTAAACTCGCTACCCATTACATTCTTGATAAAACTTAATACCAATTTTATTGCTACCCAAAATAATCCCAATAATCAATATAACCTTCTTCTATATCCATGGATTGGTCTTATATTCGATAAAAAAAAAAACCTTTAGTAGGTACTTTTTTTTTTTTTTGAAACAACCGTCCCAAAAGACTTAAACCCAGGACTTTTCCCACACAGGAACTTGTGAAGCCCAAACTCTTTTGAAAATGTAATCACATCGAGGCAAAAAGTTTTATTTGCCCAAACTTGCAAACAAATAAACTTTCCTTATCGGTAAAATCAACACTTTGGCATCTCAAACCCTTGGCGCTTCTACTGCACGCCAGCAAAAGAAAGAAGCAAAAGTTAACTATTAAGCACATCATAGCATACCACTACTTATATAACTTCAGGGCTAAAGCCCATGTTGGCCAGATTGCGAAGAAGCCAGAAGCCAACAACGACTATTCTTGTTTCTCTGGTTTCATCTTCTTATTGTTTCTATCCCTCTCCTTTCGTCGTCATCGTCTCGAATGTCGATAATAAGGGTTTAATATAAGGGCTTAGTATTTTTGGAGTTCTTTCAAATTTTATCCCAACACATCCTTGTTCATCTTTTGTTGTTTTTTTTTTTTTATAAGGAAGAATGCATTTTATTCAGCCGCGAACTTTTTTCGAACTAAATTTTGCAATCAAATAGTAAACAATACCCGACTAAAAAGGCTTTTTTTATAGTAACAAAAAATGATAACTTTCATCGTAGGGGAAAGCCTTGATATGTAACAGAGAAAAAAAAATCATCAAAGTCAAAGAATTCAACGCGTATAGCTTTAAAGGATTGCCAGGATTGCAGATCCCATTGAAAGGCTCAGAGTTATTCATACAATTCAAGGAACTTTTTTTTTTTTTTTGCTTGTTATTTAGTTTACTCGATTCCCTACACTGAGAGTTTGGGGGAGTATTCTGTTACTGTTTACTTACATTAAATATTGAGTTGAATATATAATAAAAGGGGTGGATATTATATGTATCGACATCGAGCGGGGGTATCGAGAGAACATCGAACAACTATAACAGCAGGATATAAAATGAGGAAGAAGCTTCCAACCGGGTTATCAACCAGCAGTAGCGCCGGATACTTAAAAGTTTCCTAATTTGCAGAGTTTTCGTTTTTTTTTTTTTTTGTTATCGACTTGCATATCGAAAATGAGAACACATACACAAAAAGAAGGTTTCAGGACAATGCTTTTTATTTATTTATTTTTTTTTTTGTAAATGCAACGGGTAGTATATGTACATAGATATGTATATAAATGTATTGAGACTGATTTTAGAGTTTGGGGTTTGTTTTGTAATCCAGACAGAGAACTGAAAGTCTTTGCAAATTATAACTAATCTTGATTGAAAAGCTTGACAGCAGCGTCATTTCGGGAGTTAAAAAACAAAACAAAACTAATGACAAGCGTTTATTGAGCCGAATATATTTTCTGCAGCAGTTGTCTTTAAAGGGGTTATCTTGGTGCAGATGATGTCAAAACCCAGCAAACATTTATGTGAAGGTTCAGATTCCATTCACCAAAAATGAAGAATAATATTCATTAAACCTTCAGTTTTGTGAATGAATTATGAATGTACACGAAGACCTTACAAATTCTTACGGGGTAGATGCAAAGAGATTTGTTTTCTGTCCGTGTCCAAAAAAGAAAAAAAACAACACTCAGTTTTTATTCATTTTTCTTTATAAATCTGAGTGCAAAGTTGGCCTTGACTTGTCTGAACATTTCAGTTTTCATTATTTTTTTTTATAGCCTGTGGATCCTTATGAGGATTTTTTGTTCGTTTCTTTATTTATTTTTCTTACAAAAGGATAATGATAACGGGTCATTGTCGCGACAAAAGTTTCGTTTGGATCGTCGATTATCATTTCGGAGAAGTTTTTGGAAATATAGGACATACGTAGTTCCTATAGCTAATAACAAGTAAAAGAAAAAGTGAACAAATTATTACCCAAAAGCAAATTCAACTGTTTCAGGTAAGATTATCATAGTTACTTGCAAGATTATAAGGTCATAACACATGTGTGAAAAAAAATTAGGACCTAGTTAAAATCCTATATTTAAACCCTTTTTTAATCTTTTTAAGATGAAAGCTCTCCTGGATGTTCAACACCACACACTCTCTTGCCCTTGGGTAACGAACTCGAAACTCCTTAATGTAAGAGATACTTAAACGTGTTAAATTTTCTTAATTAAATAAATATCATTTCTTTAATTATAGCATCGTGTAACTGCAAAGAGGTCCTGGAAACTATGAAATCTACTTTTGAACTAAAGGATTGATTTCAAATTCTGAACTCAATCATAAATGAATTAGAAAAAAACAGAATTCAGAAATGATGCAAACTGAATTCTTTCACCTACGCTCTTAAACACCGACATGAGTCATTTTAATGACTCATTTATGATCTGAAAATCCTTCATTGAAATGAACGTATATAGGGTTCTATATATTCATTTTAATGATTATTTCATGAACATTTTCTGAATCATAAAAATGATTCCAATAACATTCATTTTAGTGAAGGAATTCTAAGTATATACCTTCACTTTAATTAATCATATTAGAATCATTCTTATGATTCAGAAAAGGTTCATGAAATAATCATTGAAATGAATATATAGAACCCTATATACGTTCATTTAAATGAAGGATTTTCAGATCATGAATGAGTCATTAAAATGACTCATGTCGGTGTTTAAGAGCGTAGGTGAAAGAATTCAGTTTGCATCATTTCTGAATTCTTTTCTGGAATTTTCTTCACTTTTGTGAATTTTGTATGATTGATTTTTGATTGAAAATGTTTGCTGGGAACAGACTACAAAACATACTTATGATAAAAAAGCTTTGTATTAGGGTATTTATGATTGGTAGCAGGGATAAAAAAAGGAACTATTACGTTATTTAATTGTGTTGCTTTGGAAATCGTTTATTACTCAGAATATGGATTATTCTTCTAGTTATAATATGACCCAAAATTATATGTGAACATAAACAAAATAAATTAAATTTGGTGGTGCGACAGCTCGTGTAGAACCAAGGCCTAGTGACTTATAACTCTTAACAATTCATTCAATAGAAGGTAGGTACCTACAATTTTCTGCCGAATCCGAACGGCTAGGGTGAAAAGCACTTTTTCATGACAAGAGATACTCTTGGAGGATATGTCGATTCCTCGCAAGAGGCAGTAACCCATGAAAAATAATTGTTTTTATGTGGAATAGGCTGGGAATCGGACCCAAGACCTTCGGCGTAACAGTCCAACGCACTAACCATTACGCCACAGGCTAGAACCAGGACCTATAGTCAATTAAAACTATCAACCTTTCCTCTGTGCTTTTTATTAGCAGGAATGGAGGGAACCTATTAAATTTTTTTGACTACCCACAGTTATCGAGAAAATCGGTTTTGAAAAACACTGCACCCGTAAAAAAAATTTGACATTTCTCGACGTTTCGACGTCCCAGGAATCCGAATCCTTTTTTTTTAGAGTGATGTCTGTATGTGTGTGTGTGTACGTACGTTCGTACATTCGTACGTTTGTATGTTTATACGTTCGTACGTTCGTGAGCCTTTCTATCTTTCACTGTATTTCGAGAACGAAAAGAGATATCGACCTCGAATTAATTTTATTTTACAGATAATAACATCGCAAAGTGCAGAAAGGGTTCCCGAAAATATCCAATAAGCGGTTTTTTTTACTACAGTAATTTAAAAAAAAAAGTTGTAAAAAATTTTTCGTCTCGAATATTTCGAGAACAAAAAATGCCATCGACTTCAAGTTAATTTTATTCTACACATAATGACATAATAAAGAATTAAAAAGAATTTAAAAAAAAAATCAGCGGGTAGTTTTTTTTAAATAAAAAATTATGCTAAAATTTTGTTAAAAACGTGTTTCGGTTGTAATATTTTGAGAACAAACAACCATATAAACTTCAGGATAATTTTATTTTATACACGATGCAATATTTGGTTACTGATATAAATTAAAAAAAAAATTCAATTGACGGTTGTTTTTAAAGCAAAAAAACTACAAGAAAATACTAAAAACCGTTGAAAACGTTTTTCAGCTCGAATATTTTGAAAACAAATAGTAGTTTAGAAGCAGGGCCAATTTTATTCTATACATAATGACGTAGTCAATAATATGATATGATAAGTTTTGTAAAATTATTCAACTGACAGTTTTTTTTTAAATCAACAAATTTTCAAACTAAAACCATTAAAAAAAATTATTTAAATGTTTTTCGACTCGAAAACAAACAAAGCTACCGACTCTGGAATAATTTTATTTTACACAAAATGCTATAATTTAGAACTGATGGCGGTTGTAAAAAAATTCAATTGAAAATTATTTTAAAGGAAAAAAACTACTACACAATACTATTTCCGGTGGAATATCTTGATTATGACCACTGATTAGCCGAATTAATTTTATTCTACACAAAATGATGATAAATTTAGTAGAAACGTCATTCCATTGACAGTATTTTTTTAAACCGGCAAAATGCAAAAGAAAACTAATAAAAACTCGGCTCTAATAATTATATCTAAAATAAATAATGTGATCACCTCCGCGTTAATTTTATTCTATACACATAATGAATAAATAACTAAGAATTGATAGTATCTGCCAAAAATACAACTAAAATAGTTGAAAAATATATGGCGAATTGAAAATTTGATAAGGTCTGTTAAGATTTTGAATTAGGAATTTCCTTAGTAAAATAACATCGGGTGTCCAATTTCCATGGGCACTAATGGGAAGTTACCAGTGTGTGTCGCACCCCAGCCTCTTTTTTTTTAATTTTCTCTTCTTTTTTAAATTTCAGAATTTGAATAATGCGAATTCTATAGAAACAAAATAAGCTACAAATGAACACCATTTAGAAGTAGCTGTTCTCATTGTTCAAAAAATATATTTCTCTTAAAAATGTCTTAAAATTGCTTTAACATATCAAAATAATATTTTTTACAAGTTAGAATATATTTAAAAAGGAATGACCATTTAAGTCATTTCTCAAAGTGAAAATCTATCCAACAACTTGTGTAAAATAAACTGACGTAAACATGTAATCATGAATTAGCGCCCTCTGATGGAAAAAAACCATATCTCTTACTATCCTATCTCTCAACCTTTTTAACTTAGTCACATATTCAATCCACACAAAACCTTCCCTCATGAAATTCCAGATGTCTCTAGCATTTGAATATCGATTTGTTAACCACCCTTATTCAATATGGCGATATTATCCACCAATGCGCAAACTCCTAACCACAAACTTCTACACTACAACTACACTTTCTCTCACAATTCGTCGACATACTCATTCATTTGAAAAACAGATTCGAGTACATTCACAAGGACTCGTGTCCTTCTCGGTTTTCAAAAAAAAAAAAAAAAATAAAAAATGCAAATATTTTCAAATGATGAAAATTTCTTTAAATCAAACTCAATTCAATGTAATCAAATCGAACCGGTTAAATTGTTTGTGCGGTTACACACATAAAAATATCCCGAATAATTGCTCAAAATCAATCAATTGCCAGAGGTGTATATAATGATGTGAATCATACATCCACACACGTCTAGGTGAAAATTTTTTACATGTTCAAGGACTACATTTTTTTTTCTTTTCTTCTGCAAATTTCTAACTGCGAAGAACGCATATAAGGAGAGGTATAGTATTTGAAGGATATCTTTGAGTGTACCTACCTTGGTGAGAACTAAAACAAAAAAAAAACGGAAATTAAGGGAAAATTCCCTTATTTTTGGATTTCCCAAAAGCATATTTTTGTGTTCTTAACCATTTTTGGATTATAAGTGAAATAAAAAAAAAAAAAACAAAACATCCAGTATTATAAAGATAGGTATCTGCAAAGTGAGCCTGCAGGAAAAGTCTGTGCCCAAGAGTGACCTCCGTCTTACCCCAACTGCTAACTTTCCATCATAGTCGCGTATATCCGCAATGAATTGTAATATATAGATAGATAGAGGAACAAAAAAAAATACAAGGAACAAAAAAATACAAAAAACCCCAAAGTGGGCGTAAGAGCCCTCGGCCGTCTCCGATAGGACTATTGGCGACAACAACAACAAACCAAACATCTGCCACAACGGGGGCAAACACGGGCTAAAAATGGATGAATGTGAGAACCTCGTGATCGATCCAGAAGATTTCGAGGAGTCACCATTTAATGACGAAATAGCAGACGAAGGCGACGTGATGGTAAATATAATTTTTTTTTTTTTCATTTTCTTCCTTTTAGGTAAATTTTTATATTTTTATTTGATGTGTCTTTCTTTCCGTATGACAGTTTCTATAGCGTCGTTCGTGTCCCTTTGAAAGCGCCCCCCATCACAATGTAGCTAGGTTTATAGAGAGCACCCTCCCCTGTCAAGATCCTAGATTTTAACGACACCGACGACCGACGCGACGACGACGACGACGACATCGACGATGATTCATATCAGGAGCACTCTCATAATCGTGGGTGCAAATCACAGCTAGAACCTCGTTAGCATTAAACAGACAGCCAAGCCGGTACCCCAAGTTGGTACTTTAGAGAGCTCGGCAAGAAGAAAAAGAGGACAATCTGATGTGTGCAGGGTTATTTGTATTTATATACCTTAAGATACAGACATAATTATTATATGTGAAGTTATTTGTATTTCGGTTTGTGTATATGCGTGGGAAAGGGATTTAAAACAGACTCAAAATCGCATGAAGGATATGCCTTGCCTATACCTAAAACCTAACACAAGTGCACTTCTGTTGGATACTTATAAGGGTGGAGAACCTTATATAGTAAGTTTTGTCCTACTGAGAGTGCATTGTTGGCTTAACAGTGTGTTGTCAAAGAAAATTGATAGCTTCTATTACTTATAGTTACACGCACTGGAAAATTAAAAAAAAAATAGAGTTTTAGAAAATGTTGCCTGGCACTTTATTGGCAAATGGCCTCGGGAAAATTTCGAATTTTTATTCTAACTTATCTAGAAATTTTCTCGAATACATCCAGAACGATTTTGATTAAACTTGGTACCCAGAATGTTTAAAATGATTGCAATAGAACTGATTTTAGTTTTTTAGTAACACATTCAAATACAGTAAAACCCGCTTAAGAGAAACGGCAAAATGTCACAGTATTTCTTTCACTTAAGCGGGTTTTTCACTTAACCGAACCCCGCTTAAGTGAAAAAAAATTTCACTTAAGCGGAGTCCGGATGAGTGAAAAAAAAATTTCACTTAAGCGGATTTAAAAATTCCATTCAGCGGAAATTTAAAGCTAGAAAAAAATTGAATTTATCTTTTGGAGTTGCCTAAAAACAATAAAATAAAATCCAACAACGATTTAATATGTAACACAAAAATAATTTATTTATTGAATGTGTAATCTTCTTTTTAAGAAATGTTAAAATACGTACCTTTTGAGACACTGGAAATGCTGTTTTGGATTTTTGAAAGCCAAACCAAAAAGCAATTTGTTTACAAAACGAGATTTTTGTGGTGAAAATGGTGGAGGTGAAAAATAAAAAAGAAATGAAAGCGTTCAGCAAATTTTTTGTTCTGTTCGATTCAATTTTTTTTTTTTTTCACTTAAGAGAGTTTTTTTTTTTTCAATGAGAAATATAAAATTTAACTGAAAATATTTTTCAGGTAAGCGGGTTTTTCACTTAAGCGAGTTTCGCTTAAGCAGAGTGTTTTATAGGTGATTGGTCGAAAAATGCTCGGGGATGAAAGATTTGTTTCAGCTAAGCGGGTTTTTCTCTTAAGCGGGTTTCTCTTAAGCGGATTTTATTGTACCTAACTGAAATAGGATTTTAACGTTTTTTTTAGGAAATTGCCTTAGGTTTGGGTTATGTGTGGATGTCTCGTTAATAGCTTTACGGATTTTAATGTAATTTCACAATCTGATACTTCTAAGTTGTATACAAATTATATTTTTGCTATTTCCAGTTGTGCATTCTATTTCTTACATGAAACCAAACCAAGTCACGTAGACCAAGTAAACAAAATGGCATCAAGTAAACAAAATAATCACTGTAATGAAAACAGTCAGTCTCTCCCTAAAAATCAGACAAATCTTCTTCCATTTCCAATTATAAATCAACAATTGCACTTTTCAAGATGATGGAAATGCTGATAAATCATCAGAAATATCAGGAAATATTTTAAAGAACAAGAATTATTTCATAGTCATAAAGTTCTTACTCCTTTGGTTATCTGAAGGTATATCCAACGAGCAGTAAAGCCAATCTTTCTTTGGTTTTAAAGAAAGTAATATTATTGCACTTTATGTCTTAAATGCATTTGATACAGTTTGGGATTTGGAAAAATCCTGCATTCGGAATCTCTTCTTCGTTAGAATTAACGTTTCGCAACCTCGAATATACCTACAAGTCGTATTGGATAGTTTCGAGTCTGAAACAACTCACAACATATGATATTGGTATGCTCCATTGCTCCGTTTTGTCTCCGAATACATTTATTATTAGCGGATGGTCCAACCAGCTTTGCAATTCTGTCATTTTAAAAAAGTTTTGGCAAGCTCCAATAATTTTTGAAAACAAACGTAGCAATCTGGGAACGTAACGCCATCTGTTGGTGATTCCATTTTCGTGAGCGACAAAATTAGCCGATTGTTCGTATTTCTCATTTTTCCATAGAATAAGGTAATATTTTCTCCTTGCCATACAAAATAAAATTTCCAGATGAGTCGGAAAAATCGTTAAAAATGAAATTGCATACTTTTAGGGGTGAATGGTGATCCACACCTCTTGATCTTCACAACATTGTCCATGTCCAATGGATTACTCGCAGACCTCTAGAATTTATTGCTTCAAAAACTCATTGCTCTTTTCTTGTCAAAATATAATTATTTTCTTCTTTGAGTTTTTAGTTAAAAAAAATAAATTATTTGTAAACTTTTTATAGTGTATGTAACGTATGGCGAAATTTTAACAAAATTAAGTTCAGCCATTAAAAAGATTTACATACCTGAATGATTCAAACATAAGAGTGTATTTTCTCAAAAATAATCGAAACCCTATTTCACATTTATGCGATTTTTTTTGACGTTGGGATGCTTTTAGAAACTCGTGACTTTGTCACTATTTTGTCTTTTGACTTTCAGAACTCGATGAAATTGCATCAAATACGCATCTGATGAGTTTTGGAACTCAGCCTTGAAGGTGTTTTTATCTTAAATTATAGCTACATAATTTCGTTTGACAGCTCATTTTTTTATTTTGATTTGACAGTTTGTCCCTTGTTTTTGTTGTTTTTTCTTTCTATTTTTCTGATTTACATATACATCGAATTTTGACTTTTTCAGTGGTTTTCTCTTTGAAAAGATTCCAATTAGGTTTGTTGTGCAAATTTGGTTGAAATTACCTCATTTCGAAATGTGAATTTGAGATGATTTCGAATCAAATTTGGAAATTTTCAACGAAATTACATCACTAGCCCTAATGAAAACGTAGTATTATTAATTACTCTCAGAGGAACTGTTAATTCCTCGCAAGTTGCCGTACCCGTGAATTTTTTTTTTTAAGGTGGCATAGGCTGGGAATCGAACCCAAGACCTTCGGCGTAACAGTCCTACGCACTAATAATTACACCACGGGTTATACTACTTCGTATTTCAGCATGTTAAATATTGTTGTGCATATTCTGGCGACTCAACACAAGTCACACTACACATCACACAATAAAATTAGTGTTGTTTTGTTTTAATTGCCGGTATTTTTATTTCACCGGTAGACATTCTAGCAAATCTTCCACCACGTGAAAAAGAGCAACAACAAATGATGGGCGGCAATCTGTCGCCACAACTTACTGCCGAGAATTAACAAGAGTTTCAAAAAAATACTTTCTTATTGATGACAACAAAGATTTCCAAAATAAGTGCTTGTGATTGTGAAGCGTACGCTTCGTTGGACCGAAATAATATAGGCTTCTTGGATTCCTTCTATAGTCTCTAAAGAACATTTGCTTTATTTATTTATTACTAATAATATGGCCGTAAAAATGAAGAAATATTTTTTTTTTCTCTACACGTAATTTCCTAAAATATCGGGTTTTTCAATAAGAGCGCTACAAAAGTTTTTTTTAAATAAAACAAAAACGGTTTTGGATATCAATGAAATTCTTTATTTCTGTGAAAGTACGTTCGATGCCATTATGTATGGAACTCGATTTCTTTTGCATAGCCACCACGGGCACGCTTGCAGAAGTCCAGACGTTGAACCCAATTTTCGACGGTTTTCAAGCATAAATCGGCCGATACTGCTGCAATTTCACGTTCGATATTCGTACGAAGTTCATCAATCGTCGCTGGCTTGTTGGCAAAGACCATAGACTTGACGTAGCCCCACAGGAAATAGTCTAACGGCGTCAAATCGCACGACCGAGGCGGCCAAGCGACTGGACCATTTCGTGAGATAACACGTTCTCCAAACTTGATTTTCAATAAATTGATTGTGGCATTCGCTGTGTGCCTTGTGTTCCGCCGTCCTGTTGGAACCACATGTCCTCCAAGTCCATATCATCCAATTGAGGCCAAAAATATTCGGTTATCATTGAACGGTAGCGATCCCCATTCACAGTAACGTGCCGGTCTTGATCATCACGGAAGAAGTACGGCCCAATGACGCCGCCGGCCCATAAACCACACCAAACCGTAATTTTTTCGGGATGCAATGATGACTCAGGAAGTACGTGTGGATTGCTGCCTGACCAATACCGCATATTTTGTTTATTGACGAAGCCATTCAGCCAGAAATGAGCCTCATCGTTGAAGATGATTTTTCGATGAAAATCCGATCTTAACGTTGAGGCCACTGACTCCGAATTTCGGTAGTAAATTTTAATAATTTCGACTCGTTGTTGGCTCGTATATCTTTCCATCATAAAATGGCAAACCTTACTGAAGAGAAATGTCAAAAGAGCGGCAAGAAATATGGCGTCGTTTGCTTTCCCTGTTGCTCTACTTTTGTAGCGTCCCTACAAAAAAACCCTTTAAAAACCTTTGTTGATCAAATTTTCATATTGGAACTCTAAAATTGTAATAAATATTTAAAATATGTATTTTGAACCAGCAATTTTTCCTAACAAATAAGTATTTTTTTGTACAAAATTCTTGTTATGAAACTTATATTTAAAAATTTTCAAAAAAAATGATGAAAGTAGGGACGAAATGTTTTGTTTTCAAAATTCATTCCGGACCTTTAACACCATGCTTTTGTTAAGGGGATCACTCAAGTTATGACAAGTATACTGTTGTTCCAAGAAAACTAACTATTCTAGAATTAATTATGTAAACAGAACATTTTAGACATTTCTGAAATATTCCATTCCTCTTAAGAGG
The DNA here is from genome assembly GCA_951394125.1 of Epistrophe eligans. Taxonomy (NCBI): domain Eukaryota; kingdom Metazoa; phylum Arthropoda; class Insecta; order Diptera; family Syrphidae; genus Epistrophe; species Epistrophe eligans. The sequence continues at coordinate 33,159,141 of OX596029.1, read as the reverse complement.
GGAGGAGATATTTTTTTTTAAATTTACTTAAAACAAAAAAGATACTTAGAAACCAACAACCAATTTTTAATGTCATCTTATAGCTTTTTGTTAAGCCAAAAATACATTATTAAATTTTATTTTTAAGGAATTATTTTTAAACTGATTTCAAAATTTTACATTTATAATTAGGGGAATCTAGGGTCCAATGATACTTTTTTTTTGTCCTATCTATAATTATTTGGATATTTGCTCTCAAATTGACATTCAAAGAATTTCGTTTACCTACTTGGTTTTAAGTTGATTTGAAAAAAAAAGTACAAAACTAACTAAGTACCTACCTCCATATTAGCTATACTTGTTCTGTTCCCTAGTATAGGGACACCTGGATCAAGAGGGGAACAAGTATAACAAATCATAATTCGTATAATTAAAATAAATTTACATTTTATTTTTTCATTTTTTATCGAGTCTATTCCATGAGTCTTTTTTTTGAGATACCCAAAGTCGTATTTATTAGATTTTTGTCTACTTAGACACTGTTTATCTATTTTCAAATTGGTGGAAATATGCTTTATTTAATACAAATAAATATCAGGGTTAAGACAATTTACTCTTGTGTCTAATTTAGGCAGACAACAATAAACAAGGTTTTTGAAAATATTTCCCGACGTTGGACAGTTGTCTAAAGTTAGACAACGTTTATAAATAAGACCACCATTATTTTTAAAACCATAAAGTACTTAAAAAAAATCAATTTTTTTTATCTTGTGCTAATAATGCTGGTGATCAAAAGTTCCCCAAAGCACTTTTTGTATAAAATAAATAGGCTACTTGCTTTTCTTCACTTTTCTGGATATGAGATAATTCTAGATAAAACTCTCACTGTAAGTTACAATTAAATTACTATGATACCGTAAAAAATGTAAAACTTTACTGAACACAACAGTTCCGTAACTGCTTGCAAACTTTAATTTTTTGACAGCAGATGATGAGACGAGGACATGCCGTAACGTAAAAGGCAATCAATGTTGTCAGTTGTCACTGCGGTGGTTTTAAAATATACTTTAGGTCCAAAAATTGTGGGGTATCATGGATCCCCAGGTTCTCCTATTAATTTTGTTTTTTTAATTTTAAGATATCTTGCAAATTTTTAGTCGAAAAATTAAGATGTTTCTTAAAAAATGTCTTCTAGTTTTGGAGAAAATTGCAAATAATAGAAATAATTATGATTTATTTTAACTTGAATCTTTTGTTCAAAGTTGCATTTAAGATCCTATTTGCACATATATTTTTGTTATTTTTAATTCAATAAGTTTTAATAAGAAAAAAAATAATACCAGAAAATCTTCGAACCGAAAAATATGATATACAAAAATTATTTATATGAATTTTCTGGTGAAAAAAAAGGAGTAGTTTTTGAACTTGTTTTTTTTTTTTTACCAAGTTCCTTTTAAGGAAATTGCTTCCTCCTTTAGCTACCTATTCTGATTTCTATTAATTTCGGTCGACCTACAAAGTGCATATAAACGCTTGTGCATATCATCAAAGTCCCAGTTTCATATAATTTTAACCCAAATAAAATAAAATTGGCAACGTACTTTATCTTGTCAACCACACTACTAAATATATATGTATTTGTATAAAGATATTGAATGCGCCAGTGTTTATAGAAATTTTCTCCACAAGGGTGATTTTCTCTAAAAGCAAGGGGTTATTATATTTCCATTTCCTTTTTGTTTCCTCTCTCTTCTCTTCTTTTCTAATTTTTTTTTTTTTGATATTCAACGAAAGAAATTACAATTTAAAATGTTTTTTAATTGCATGGATGATAGAATTCGTCCTTTTCTAAAGTAGTTTTTCTAAAGAGCTCAACCAGGGCTGAGTGGAATCCACCTGCTTTTTGAAATTACATATACACTATGCAGGTAGTGGTACAATATATGTAGATATAAATATATCATATAGTATAAAACTATCAATTACTGCAACACACATGTATATGTACAAGCTACAGTTATAATATTATGAACTCAAGGGGTTGGAATGACATTCGTATATGGGATGATGGGTTGGTATAACCATTTTTTTATATTTTGTTTTCGTTGCAATAATAATTGAATTTTTCTCTTTTTCTGAATGTCCTTATTCTACCGGTGTGGTGGGACGAAAGGACTTCTATTATGAGTTGTTCTTTGAATTTAATAAAAAAAACAGAAATGATTCTGCAATTTAAAGAGAAAAAAAAAACAAACGGAA